>OU342742.1:140433875-141114103 GCA_910589775.1 Avena eriantha | reverse complement strand
CATGATGATCCTGTGTGTTTTGTGGAAAGAAACACACATGCAATGACAGTGGTGGATCCATGTGTGGTTTGTGAAAAGAACACACAATGCAATGACTCTAGTCTTGGTTTTAATTATAAGAACACACATGCAATGACTCTAGTGGTTGATCCATGTGTTGGTTTGTGGAAATAACACACATGCAATGACTCTAGTGGTTGATCCATGTGTGGTTTGTGGAAAAGAACACACATGCAATGACTCTAGTGCTCGTTTGTGGTTTTTGTATATTAACAAACATGCAATTACTCAAATGGATCCATATGTGGTTTGTGGAAAAGAACACACATGCAATGACTCTGGTGTGATCCATATGTGGTTTGTGGAAAGAACACAACATGCAATGACCACTACTGGATCCATGTATTGTTTGTGGAAAAGAACACACATGAATGACCACTGTTGATACATGTGTGGTTTGGTGGAAAGAACACATAGGCAATGATAGTGGTGGATCATGTGTGGTTTGTGAAAAGAACACACATGCAATGCCTCTAGTGTTGGTTTTAGTATAAGAACACACATGCAATGACTCTAGTGGTTGATCCATGTGTGGTTTGTGGAAATAACACACATGCAATGACTCTAGTGGTTGATCCATGTGTGGTTTGTGGAAATAACACACATGCAATGACTGTAATGGATCCATGTGTGGTTTGTGGAAAAGAACACACATGCAATGACCACTCGTTGATCCATATGTGGTTTGTGGAAAGAACACACATGCAATGACTCTAGTGGTTGATCCGTGTGTGGTTTGTGGAAAGAACACACATGAAATGACTCTAGTGGTTGATCCATGTGTGGTTTGTGGAAAGAACACACATGCAATGACTCTAGTGGTTGATCCATGTGTGGTTTGTGGAAACAACACACATGCAATGACTCTAGTGCTAGTTTTAGTATAAGAACACACATGCAATGACTCTAGTGCTAGTTTTAGTATAAGAACACACATGCAATGACCACTAGTGGATCCATGTGTGGTTTGTGGAAAAGAACACACATGCAATGACCACTGGTTGATCCATAAGTTGTTTGTGGAAAAGAACACACACGCAACGAGTCTAGTGGATCCATGTGTGGTTTGTGGTAAAGAACACACATGCAATGACTCTAGTGATCGTTGTGGTTTTAGTATAAGAACAAACATGCAATTACTAAAATGGATCCATACGTGGTTTCTGGAAAGAACACACATGCAATGACTCTGGTTGATCCATATGTGGTTTGTGGAAAAAACACACATGCAATGACCACTGGTGGATCCATGTGTGGTTTGTGGAAAAGAACACACATGCGATGACCACTGGTTGATCCATGTGTGGTTTGTGGAAAGAACACACATGCAATGACAGTGGTGGATCCTTGTGTGGTTTGTGAAAATAACACACATGCAATGACTCTAGTGTTGGTTTTAGTATAAGAACACACATGCAATGACTCTAGTGGTTGATCCATGTGTAGTTTGTGGAAATAACACACATGCAATGACTCTAGTGGTTGATCCATGTGTGTTTTGTGGAAATAACACACATGCAATGACTATAATGGATCCATGTGTGGTTTGTGGAAAAGAACACACATGCAATGACCACTCATTGATCCGTATGTGGTTTGTGGAAAGAACACACATGCAATGACTATAGTGGTTGATCCATGTGTGGTTTGTGGAAAGAACACACATGCAATGACTCTAGTGGTTGATCCATGTGTGGTTTGTGGAAAGAACACACATGCAATGACAGTGGTGAATCCATGTGTGGTTTGTGGATAGAACACACATGCAATGACTCTAGTGCTAGTTTTAGTATAAGAACACACATGCAATGACCACTAGTGATTCCATGTGTGGTTTGTGGAAAAGAACACACATGCAATGACCACTGGTTGATCCATAAGTTGTTTGTGGAAAAGAACACACATGCAATGAGTCTAGTGGATCCATGTGTGGTTTGTGGAAAAGAACATACATGTAATGAATCTAGTGATGGTTTGTTGTTTTAGTATAAGAACAAACATGCAATTACTCAAATGGATCCATATGTGGTTTGTCGAAAGAACACACATGCAATGACTCTTGTTGATCCATATGTGGTTTGTGGAAAGAACACACATGCAATGACTCTTGTGGTTGATCCATGTGTGGTTTGTGGAAATAATACACATGCAATGACTCTAGTGGTTGATCCGTATGTGGTTTGTGGAAAAGGACACACATGCAATGACTCTAGTGTTGGTTTTAGTATAAGAACACACATGCAATGACTCTAGTGGTTGATCCATGTGTGGTTTTAGTATAAGAACACACATGCAATGACTCTAGTGGTTGATCCATGTGTGGTTTGTGAAAATAAGACACATGCAATGACTCTAGTGTTGATCCATGTGTGGTTTGTGGAAAGAACACACATGCAATGACCACTTGTTGATCCATGTGTGGTTTGTGCAAAGAACACACATGAATTGACAATGGTGGATCCATGTGTGGTTTGTGAAAAGAACACACATGCGACGACTCTAGTGTTGGTTTTTGTATAAGAACACACATGCAATGACTCTAGTGGTTGATCCATGTGTGTTTTGTGGAAATAACACACATGCAATGACTCTAGTGGTTGATCCATGTGTGGTTTGTGGAAATAAGACGCATGCAATGACTGTAATGGATCCATGTGTGGTTCATAGAAAAGAACACACATGCAATGACCACTCGTTGATCCGTATGTGGTTTGTGGAAAGAACACACATGCAATGACTCTAGTGGTTGATCCATGTGTGGTTTGTGGAAAGAACACACATGCAATGACTCTAGTGGTTGATCCATGTGTGGTTTGTGGAAAGAACACACATGCAATGACAGTGGTGAATCCATGTGTGGTTTGTGGATAGAACACACATGCAATGACTCTAGTGCTAGTTTTAGTATAAGAACACACATGCAATGACCACTAGTGATTCCATGTGTGGTTTGTGGAAAAGAACACACATGCAATGACCACTGGTTGATCCATAAGTTGTTTGTGGAAAAGAACACACATGCAATGAGTCTAGTGGATCCATGTGTGGTTTGTGGAAAAGAACATACATGCAATGAATCTAGTGATGGTTTGTGGTTTTAGTATAAGAACAAACATGCAATTACTCAAATGGATCCATGTGTGGTTTATCGAAAGAACACACATGCAATGACTCTGGTTGATCCATATGTGGTTTGTGGAAAGAACACACATGCAATGACCACTTGTGGATCCATGTGTGGTTTGTGGAAAAGAACACACATGCAATGACCACTCGTTGATCCGTATGTGGTTTGTGGAAATAACACACATGCAATGACTCTAGTGGTTGATCCGTGTGTGGTTTGTGGAAAGAACACACATGCAATGACTCTAGTGGTTGATCCATGTGTGGTTTGTGGAAAGAACACACATGCAATGACAGTTGTGGATCCATGTGTGGTTTGTGGATAGAACACACATGCAATGACTCTAGTGCTAGTTTTAGTATAAGAACACACATGCAATGCCTCTAGTCGGTCCACATGAGGTTTGTGGAAAAGAACACACATGCAATGACCACTAGTTGATCCATAAGTTGTTTGTGGAAAAGAACACACATGCAATGAGTCTAGTGGATCCATGTGTGGTTTATGGAAAAACACACATGCAATGATTCTAGTGTTGGTTTGTGGTTTTAGTATAAGAACAAACATGCAATTACTCAACTGGATCCATATGTGGTTTGTGGAAAGAACACACATGCAATGACCACTGGTAGATCCATGTGTGGTTTGTGGAAAGAACACACATGCAATGACAGTGGTGGATCCATGTGTGGTTTGTGAAAAGAACACACATGCAATGACTCTAGTGTTGGTTTTAGTATAAGAACACACATGCAATGACTCTAGTGGTTGATCCATGTGTGGTTTATGGAAATAACACACATGCAATGACCACTAGTGGATCCATGTGTAGTTTGTGGAAAAGAACACACATGCAATGACCACTAGTTGATCCATGTGTGGTTTGTGGAAAGAACACACATGCAATGAAAGTGGTGGATCCATGTGTGGTTTGTGGAAAGAACACACATGCAATGACCACTTGTTGATCCATGTGTGGTTTGTGGAAAGAACACACATGCAATGACAGTTGTGGATCCATGTGTGGTTTGTGGATAGAACACACATGCAATGACTCTAGTGCTAGTTTTAGTAAAAGAACACACATGCAATGACTCTAGTCGGTCCACATGAGGTTTGTGGAAAAGAACACACATGCAATGACCACTCGTCGATCCATAAGTTGTTTCTGGAAAAGAACACACATGCATGGTGGATCCATGTGTGGTTTGTGGAAAGAACACACATGCAATGACAGTGGTGGATCCATGTGTGGTTTGTGGAAAGAACACACATGCAATGACCACTTGTTGATCCATGTGTGTTTTGTGGAAATAACACACATGCAATGACTGTAATGGATCCATGTGTGGTTTGTGGAAAAGAACACACATGCAATGACCACTTGTTGATCCATATGTGGTTTGTGGAAAGAACACACATGCAATGACTCTAGTGGTTGATCCATGTGTGGTTTGTGGAAAGAACACACATGAAATGACTCTAGTGGTTGATCCATGTGTGGTTTGTGGAAAGAACACACATGCAATGACAGTGGTGAATCCATGTGTGGTTTGTGGATAGAACACACATGCAATGACTCTAGTGCTAGTTTTAGTATAAGAACACACATGCAATGACCACTAGTGAATCCATGTGTGGTTTGTGGAAAAGAACACACATGCAATGACCACTCGTTGATCCATAAGTTGTTTGTGGAAAAGAACACACACGCAATGAGTCTAGTGGATCCATGTGTGGTCTGTGGTAAAGAACACACATGCAATGACTCTAGTGATGGTTTGTGGTTTTAGTATAAGAACAAACATGCAATTACTAAAATGGATCCATACGTGGTTTGTGGAAAGAACACACATGCAATGACTCTGGTTGATCCATATGTGGTTTGTGGAAAAACACACATTCAATGACCACTGGTGAATCCATGTGTGGTTTGTGGAAAAGAACACACATGCGATGACCACTGGTTGATCCATGTGTGGTTTGTGGAAAGAACACACATGCAATGACAGTGGTGGAGCCATGTGTGGTTTGTGAAAAGAACACACATGCAATGACTCTAGTGTTGGTTTTAGTATAAGAACACACATGCAATGACTCTAGTGGTTGATCCATGTGTGGTTTGTGGAAATAACACACATGCAATGACTCTAGTGGTTGATCCATGTGTGTTTTGTGGAAATAACACACATGCAATGACTGTAATGGATCCATGTGTGGTTTGTGGAAAAGAACACACATGCAATGACCACTCGTTGATCCGTATGTGGTTTGTGGAAAGAACACACATGCAATGACTCTAGTGGTTGATCCATGTGTGGTTTGTGGAAAGAACACACATGCAATGACTCTAGTGGTTGATCCATGTGTGGTTTGTGGAAAAAACACACATGCAATGACAGTGGTGAATCCATGTGTGGTTTGTGGATAGAACACACATGCAATGACTCTAGTGCTAGTTTTAGCATGAGAACACACATGCAATGACCACTAGTGATTCCATGTGTGGTTTGTGGAAAAGAACACACATGCAATGACCACTGGTTGATCCATAAGTTGTTTGTGGAAAAGAAGACACAGGCAATGACTCTAGTGCTTGATCCATGTGTGGTTTGTGGAAATAACACACATGCAATGACTCTAGTGGTTGATCCATGTGTGGTTTGTGGAAATAACACACATGCAATGACTGTAATGGATCCACGTGTGGTTTGTGGAAAAGAACACACATGCAATGACCACTCGTTGATCCATATGTGCTTTGTGGAAAGAACACACATGCAATGACTCTAGTGGTTGATCCATGTGTGGTTTGTGGAAAGAACACACATGAAATGACTCTAGTGGTTGATCCACGTGTGGTTTGTGGAAAGAACACACATGCAATGACAGTGGTGAATCCATGTGTGGTTTGTCGATAGAACACACATGCAATGACTCTAGTGCTAGTTTTAGTATAAGAACACGCATGCAATGCCCACTAGTGGATCCATGTGTGGTTTGTGGAAATGAACACACATGCAATGACCACTGGTTGATCCATAAGTTGTTTGTGGAAAAGAACATACACGCAATGAGTCTAGTGGATCCACGTGTGGTTTGTGGTAAAGAACCCACATGCAATGACTCTAGTGATGGTTTGTGGTTTTAGTATAAGAACAAACATGCAATTACTCAAATGGATCCGTATGTGGTTTGTGGAAAGAACACACATGCAATGACTCTGGTTGATCCATATGTGGTTTGTGGAAAGAACACACATGCAATGACCACTGGTGGATCCATGTGTGGTTTGTGGAAAAGAACACACATGCAATGACTCTAGTGCTGGTTTGTGGTTTTAGTATAAGAACAAACATGCAATTACTCAAATGGATCCATATGTGGTTTGTCGAAACAACACACATGCAATGACTCTTGTTGATCCATATGTGGTTTGTGGAAAGAACACACATGCAATGACTCTAGTGGTTCATCCATGTGTGTTTTGTGGAAATAACACACATGCAATGACTGTAATGGATCCATGTGTGGTTTGTGGAAAAGAACACACATGCAATGACCACTCGTTGATCCGTATGTGGTTTGTGGAAAGAACACACATGCAATGACTCTAGTTGTTGATCCATGTGTGGTTTGTGGAAAGAACACACATGCAATGACTCTAGTGGTTGATCCATGTGTGGTTTGTGGAAAGAACACACATGCAATGACAGTGGTGAATCCATGTGTGGTTTGTGGATAGAACACACATGCATTGACTCTAGTGCTAGTTTTAGTATAAGAACACACATGAAATGACCACTAGTGATTCCATGTGTGGTTTGTGGAAAAGAACACACATGCAATGACCACTGGTTGATCCATAAGTTGTTTGTGGTAAAGAACACACATGTAATGACTCTAGTGGATCCATTTGTGGTTTGTGGAAAAGATCACACATGCAATGACTCTAGTGCTGGTTTGTGGTTTTAGTATAAGAACAAACATGCAATTACTCAAATGGATCCATATGTGGTTTGTGGAAAGAACACACATGCAATGACTCTGGTTGATCCGTATGTGGTCTGTGGAAAGAACACACATGCAATGACCACTGATGGATCCTTGTGTGGTTTGTGGAAAAGAACACACATGCAATGACCACTAGTTGATCCATGTGTGGTTTGTGGAAAGAACATATGCAATGACAGTGGTGGATCCATGTGTGGTTTGTGAAAAGAACACACATGCAATGCCTCTAGTGTTGGTTTTAGTATAAGAACACACATGCAATGACTCTAGTGGTTGATCCATGTGTGGTTTGTGGAAATAACACACATGTAATGACTCTAGTGGTTGATCCATGTGTGGTTTGTGGAAATAACACACATGCAATGACTGTAATGGATCCATGTGTGGTTTGTGGAAAAGAACACACATGCAATGACCACTCGTTGATCCATATGTGGTTTGTGGAAAGAACACACATGCAATGACTCTAGTGGTTGATCCATGTGTGGTTTGTGGAAAGAACACACATGAAATGACTCTAGTGGTTGATCCATGTGTGGTTTGTGGAAAGAACACACATGCAATGACAGTGGTGAATCCATGTGTGGTTTGGGGATAGAACACACATGCAATGACTCTAGTGCTAGTTTTAGTATAAGAACACACATGCAATGACCACTAGTGGATCCATGTGTGGTTTGTGGAAAAGAACACACATGCAATGACCACTGGTTGATCCATAAGTTGTTTGTGGAAAAGAACACACATGCAACGAGTCTAGTGGATCCATGTGTGGTTTGTGGTAAAGAACACACATGCAATGACTCTAGTGTATCCATTTGTGGTTTGTGGAAAAGAACACACATGCAATGACTCTAGTGCTGGTTTGTGGTTTTAGTATAAGAACAAACATGCAATTACTCAAATGGATCCATATGTGGTTTGTGGAAAGAACACACATGCAATGACTCTGGTTGATCCGTATGTGGTCTGTGGAAAGAACACACATGCAATGACCACTGATGGATCCTTGTGTGGTTTGTGGAAAAGAACACACATGCAATGACCACTAGTTGATCCATGTGTGGTTTGTGGAAAGAACACATATGCAATGACAGTGGTGGATCCATGTGTGGTTTGTGAAAATAACACACATGCAATGCCTCTAGTGTTGGTTTTAGTATAAGAACACACATGCAATGACTCTAGTGGTTGATCCATGTGTGGTTTGTGGAAATAACACACATGCAATGACTCTAGTGCTGGTTTTAGTTTAAGAACACATATGGATCCATATGTGGTTTGTGGAAAAGAACACACATGCAATGACCACTGATTGATCCATAAGTGGTTTGTGGAAAGAACACACATGTAGTGAACACTGGTTGATCCATGTGTGGTTTGTGAAAAGAACACACCTGCAATGCCATTGGTTGATCCATACGTGGTTCGTGGAAAGAACACACATGCAATGACACTGGTTGATCCTAATGTGGTTCATGACAAGAACACACATGCAATAACTCTTGTGGATACATATGTGGTTTGTGGAAAGAACACACATGCAATGAACTCTAGTGGATCTATGTTGGCATAATTTGATGTATGCCACGATGCATTTCATTGTAAAAGACACACACTTTCCATTTTTATACTACTCAGCTTTGCCCCCCCTCTCTCTCTCTCTTTCGTAGAAGCCCAAACATGTGTCCACTCTGTCTGCTACGCCCTGATTGGTTGTCATAGTTGTCACCCGGATCATGCGCACCAACCGTTGATCCTGTGTGATCCAACGAGGCTCGTTGCACACGTCCTGCCCTTCATAGGACAGTGCGAGACAACACGGACGTCTCCCTCAACGAGACTTCTATAAGAAGGAACACGATGTCGTCCATGGAAAAAGTGGTCGAGTGGTCATGTCATGTTTAATCTAGTCTGCAAAGGCTACAAGTCTACTACACGGCAACTGGTCATCCACGGACCACCGGCTATACCATTTTTACTACGCAGCGCGCCTGCACTCTCACTTCCGTCAGACCCCCACCACACGAACCTTCCACGCGACAGCCGCAGCCGGAAGAGCTGTCAACCGGGGCCCTCGAGGAGGCCTAAACGTCCCGCATTAAAAACCCAACCTATCGGGTCCTCCATTCGCACTCATCCACTACTCTCTCTTCCCTATCCAGCAAAACACCACAATCTTGAACGTACTTGCCTGAACCTTCTCCATGAAACCAGTGTGTGGGGGGAGTGTCCGGGCATCGCCGCCGGGGTGGTGCTTCACACGGCAGATATGGAGGAGCATCACGCAACACAGGCCGAGGAGGACGTGCAGTTCAACCCCTTGGGGGACCATGTGCACGCCGGTGCTGACGACTTTGGAGGCGCCGATGAGGGCGTGGAGTTCGACGAACACATTCCGCTCATGTACCCGGAGGTACATCTATTTCTACATGTTTCATATTTTCTGCTCGAGCTTAATCTATCCAGGTGTCATAAAAAAATCTAGTCCTAATGATTAGATGCAATGTACGAACCGGTACATGGAGAGATCTAGTCTGTTCTGAATGAATCCACATTATTTATTTATTAATAAGTTACCAAGAACACAGACCATATTAATTTAGGAGCGAGCTGAGGAGACGGTCGTAATGAACTGCTGAACCTGTATAGACATGTTATTGCATCGAAAGTAACTTGGAATGGTGGAAGGAATATATATTTATTATTTTGCTCATTTCGGTTTGTATTCCATACATTACAGGTGTATTCAAGTGAGGTGGACTCTGACAAGGAGACCAGGGACAACAAGAGCCGCCATGTCATGAAGAAGCTCAAGAGCGGGATAATCCCTTTCCGCACTCGACTTGGGGAGCTCAAGTGCCCTTTCTGTAAGAAAGGAGTCAACCCGAGGATTGTCAGCTTGATTACGCATGCGGTTAGCATCAGTAAAAGCCCGGCTAGTAAACACAAGTCGGCGACCAAGGCTAAGCACGCTGCTTATGGCAAGTTCCTAAGGGAGTATGTCAAGACCGACCTAGTGTCCCCTTACTTAGGAATCATCAACTCCTAGCCGACCAACCCCGTCACTGTGTTGGCCCGGCCACTAATAATATTTAGTTCTCTTACCGTATCTAGACCCTTAAACTATGTGGATTTCTATTTTCGTACCCTTCAAAATATATTCAAGTTCATCTGTTTATGTTGTTAAAGTTCCGGTGGCATACTCGTTATTTTGCATGGATAGAGGGGTGCCCCCGACAGATATAAGGGTTATCCTGTCCGCTAGATCACAGAGGATCAACGGTTGGTGGGCAAAACTGAGTACAACTGAATCGCCATGGTTAGACACGAGGGAAAAAAACGTGACTCGCGGTACACATGTGCGGTGCACGGGGCGGTAGCGGACACGTGTGGTCGTGCACGGTGCATTAGCGTACGCGGTGCACGGTAGTGCAACGAAACGCCGCTTTCCTTCTCCTTTAATAGAGGCCTCCCCACTCCCACTCATCACGCACTCGCTCACTCAACCGTCTCCACTGTCCCATCACCTTCTGCAAACGCCCAACAAAACCCCAACCACGCCGGCGATGGAGAAGTTCGGCGCGGTGGCCATCGGTGCCTCCAAGGCAGCTGGCGAGGAGCCCCCCATCCCCGCATCCGCCGTAGCCTCCGGCGAGGAGGCCCCCGCCGGTCTCGGACAGATCCCGCTCGGCTGGGACCCCTACGAGGAGGTTGTCTACATAAGGCCGGAGAACCCCTACGACACCAGTATCGCCGACCCGTGGTCTGAGGTAACTAGTGTTTTCTCCCCTTCCCTTGTTCTTCCCCCGTTCCCATCGTTGGATGCTAGATCGTATGTTATTAGGGATTGGCTGTTCGTATTTTTTACAGTAGCTAATCCTATTGTGTTAGATCTCGATTTTCGATGAATCCCCCTGTTCGTAGTTGGAATCAGTATTCGATTTGGTTTGAGATTTGGGGAATAATCGGGAGATCTCATTCGGTTAATTTATAAAATCAATCCCGATAATCAAAGTATCTCAATCATGTCCTTATTTCACTCTACTGTTTTTTCCAACAGGAGGATAGCAGCGACCTCCGCAGCGATGACGAGTCGCAGGACACTAAGACTCGTCATGTGCTGAGGAGGCTAAAGTCTGGTCAGTACAACAACTTCTTTGCCGTCGACATGTATATGTGCCCCTTCTGCCCCACCAGGAGGCTCCACGGCACGGAATTCAACTCCCTCGTGAAGCATGCCGAGGACGTGAGGACCTGCGGCGAGTCCGTGAATGTCCACGGCTTCAGGGCCAAGCACCAAGCGCTCGGTCTTCACCTCCGCAACCTCCAGAAGGTGGCTATCAAGGAGGGTCGCATGCCCCCGATCAGACCCAAGGTGCCCAAGGTCAAGAGGCTGGGCAGCAAGAAGTGGAGGAGGCGCCAGAGGGAGGAGGGGGATGCCCTCCTAGCAGAGGCCACGAGGGGTCAGCTGCTGCTGCTGTAAAGCAGCTTCTTTTGTCTTGTCTGTGTTGAAGCAGTCCACGGCTACTGCTGCTGATCAGCCTAATTGTCAAACCTCGTTATGTACCGTACTATATAACCTATATTGGCTGTTTTATCTACATCTGCTCTGTTTACTGAATTTATTTATGGTGCTGGTTTGTTTTGTTGCTCTAGATTTGCTACCAGATTGGGGAAAAACGATCGCAAAAGGAACAATGAATGAAGAGAGAAGCTGCTCTAGATTCCCTACCTTTTTGGGCAAACAAAACACAACTGTTAGAGAGAGAGAGGGGAAAAGGCGCTCTTAAAAAGGCCGAATAAAAAAACTTCCACTTTAGGCGTCATGGCGCACGTAACGGCCAAGCCTTTGACCAGACGGCACCCCCCTCCTAGCGCATGTGAGGGCTTCGGAATATCAGGAGGGCAAAAGTGAGGACAAACGAGACACAATGTTGCTATAGCTAAATCTTACAAAAAGTTGAATTTGGCTTTACCATGCAATTTGGCTAGAGCTCCACAATGTAGCTATTCTAAATCCCTAAACTATGTGGTGCATTGAAACCTAATGCTTTTCCACCGACACGTGTGTTGCAAAGTTGCTTGATCGTGCATGCTTACACAAGTGGCCTACAGAGAAACTTATAGAAGCATGGGCAAACGAGCTTCATTTTGGCAAATTCGGGACAAGCTTTGCGCAATCGGCAGTCCTGATCGGCTGGGCGGCTGCCCTGGGGTGCAAGGATGCTAGGTCCATGTCTATGCTTACACTTCTTAAACTTGTTAGGAATTAATGATAACTGTACACATCCTTCTGTCCTGTCATGTTACGTCGTGTCAGCACTGCGCACCCGCTGCGGATCGGCAACGGGACGGTGGTCTACGTGACCGGTCTCTGCCACGCCAAAGCCACGTCACACACCCGTCCCATCGCCTACCAGGACGGACGCCGAATTTAATCGCTAGGATTGGAAACCATCGGTGTTTGCCCGGTCAAACTTGCTTCTGCATGGGTATGACCGGAATATTGGTAAACGGAATTTAAGGATCGCCTTCTGTCTGCTCAGCACATCACTATGCAAAAATCCCCAACTCATTCCTTCCGCCGGCGCCGCCATCGCAAGAGTCATCGACGTTGCCGCAGGCACCGCCTCCGCCTGGCCATACCACTGCAACAGATCACTCCACCTCCATGCCTAGTCCCAGCCACCGCTACCGACCCTAGGCCACCGCCGCCGCATTAGCTGCTGCCATGGATGCAGAGTACGGCGTGTTCGACGACGGGAGCGACTACACCGACGAGTACACCATCACCGCCCATGGCACCACCAAGATGACGGTCGTCCACACAAATGTGTCCGCGGAGGTGGCCAAGGTCATCGTAATGTACGAGCGATGGCTACAAGATCCAATGGACAGGTACAAGATCGTCGTCCTTGACCTCGAGTATACCAGATATAGGAAGAGGACGGCGCTTTTGCAGCTATCCATGCACAACCACTGCCTACTATATCACGTATGTAGGGCCAAATCTATATGCCTGGAGCTTCGCGAGTTCCTACAAAGGGAGATCTACTTCGCCAGCGTCGACATCAAGAACGACACTTCGAAGCTAGAACGGGATCTCCTCGTTCATGTCATCAATCACGTTGATCTCCAACATTTGTGGAGGTACCCGGATGGCGGTACGGGGAAAGCCAGCATGGCTAGAATCGCTTCCGACATCATCGAATGCGAGTACGCCGGCATGAAAATCGAGTTCCCGAAGCACTTGCACGAGCGATGGGAGTGGAGGCACCTGGATTACGATGCGACCATGTACGCAGCCAGGGACGCGTATGTCTGCTATGAGATGCTCAACAGGATCTGGCGGGTGGGTGAGTGTGTTGTTTACCACTACTAGTTTCGCATTTCGTTCCTAGTTTTATCTCGCCTGTATTTTATCTCGCATGTATTTTCTAAGCATTCTGTGTGTAAGAACTAAGCTCATATGATCCCTGTGCTATTAGCTACTTAACATGTATGAATTACATTCCCCCTTTCGTATGCTCAACATTCATTCTTATAAATTCTGTCTGTGCCATTTGCATGCGGCAGAATCCAGGAGTGACATGCATAAGGTGTGATACAGTCATAAGTCATAACCAAACCCAGATTATAAAGAAGGATACAGTCATAAACCAGATTATAGTTTGACAGAGGTAATACACAGCAGTTCGGAATTGCTCACATATGTACTTATGAAATAACATGTTTTCATAAACACAACAATCATGCACTAATAGTCTACATCCCAGCCTGTTGGAGAAGGCAACCGATCCCAGGATGCCTTCGGTCGCTTGCCCCGGTTTGTAGATTCATCTACGATCCGGCATCTGGGACAAACAACCTACCTTGGTGGTGGTTCAATGATGCGATGCCTGGAACGAGATTTTACAATCTGGCGGTACAGCTCGTGGCTAACATACCCGTCAATTGCAGCGTACTTTAGATTAGGTTCAGAAAGTGGCTTATCCTCCCAGTAATCGTGCCCTGAACGCCTCCACGAACATCTTGGCAATCTGTCCTTCATGTCAGCGTACCACGCGTCTATGAGTTCGGAGGCAAGGGCGGCCATCCCGGTCTTGCCACCCTTCGTCCCTGGGATCCAATAAATTTCCTGGATGTCCACTCTGCACTCCTTTGGGATTCTAATGTTGACAGTCGGGCTTTCAAGCAGTTTACTGTCATTCATGATGTCAACATTGGTAAATGTTATGTGCTGGTTCACGAGAAAGTCATGAAACAGATCCCTAATGCTTTTGCCCCACCTGCATGAAAATGAATTCCGACAAATAATATAGCAATAACTTTTGCAAACAGACGGTTTAGGAACAAAAAGATAGCAAAATCTACTAGATCTCGTCAGCCCCCTTCTCGCAAAAAGGCTGGTATACAAGGACATGCCCCTTCATGGAGAGTTGCACCACGATAATCCTACGGTGGTCGCGGCTGTACTCGAGGTCGAGACCTATGAACCTGTTTTCTTCGAACTACAGCCAACTCGTGAAATTATTCAGAGTGTTCCTCACCGTTCGAGGGTCGGTGGTGTAGACGACATTGATCTTCTTCCCGCCATGTACTTTGATCTCGAAGTGCGTAGTTTCTTGCCTGCCATCGTTTCTGACGTCCGGAGCGTCCATGACTACATGCAAGAGGGAAAGGATATGGAGGAAGAGGGTGATGCGATGGTGGAGGAAATGGATGAGGCCGTGGAGGAGAAAGATGATGTGGCATCCCGCTAAAACCACTACTAGAAAATTGCATGTTGTTTGCATGTAGCGCATCATCATGACATCATCATGCATATGTTTGTCAAAAATTATCTTCGAAAAGCCTATCTTTGTCTCCCAAATATCTCCGTCTTAATTTCAAATCAAAACTCCGGTCTTTTCTGGGTCTTTTATTTGTCTAAAAACTATTTATAAAATCCTTTCTAAAAATAAAATAAGTAAAAGAAATATTTTTGTGGGAGGCCAGGCAGCCAATGGCTAGGCCCGAAGGCCCAACCGGAGGCCACCCAGCCCACAGCCACCAAACTCTAGATCACCCAGAAACCCTAGCTACCCAATCCCTCTACCCCAGCCGCCACCTAGTCCCTCCTCCCGAGCAAGACCCACCCTGGCCACACGCAGACACCGCCCTGTCGCACTCCACACGCAGCCCGGCCTCGCTCTCTCCCTCTCGACGCGACGTGCGAGCCAACCACCCCTCTCTGACACGCCTCCACCTTGTGGGCCACCTCCCACCTGCCGCTCCCATCCACCCGTCCTCTCTCCCTCTCGCACGAACCGCACCAACCCCCACCACGTCTCCCTATCGTGTTGCCCGCAACCTTCTGCCCGGCCCCAATCTCCGCGAGCTCGCCGCGTCCCTACAGCCACCGGTACACCGCCACCCCGCACGCGCCTCATCGCCTGACCGCCTCGCGCCCTCCTCTCCTCGCCCGCGAGCCACCGCATCTACCCGTGGCGCCGCCCGATGTCCTCTGACCCGCGCCGATGTCGGTCGCGAGCGTCCCCACCACTGGATCCCTCCTCTCTGCCTCGTGTTGCTGCTCAGTGCCCCGCCACCCTTCCGCGCTGGCCACCTCCTTCGACGCTACCGCGTCAACCTTCGGACGACCGAGCTCGTCCCCAACCACCGCCTCCGTGCTGCCTCACCGTGGCGTCGCCCGGTGTCGTCCGCCCTTTTTTTCCCCGCATCCCGAGAAGGCCGCCGACGCGCCCGCAGGCCCCGGTCAACGTCGACCTCGCCCTCGTCTCACGAGGCCATCTGGCCCAAGCTCGCCAAGGCCCGACGCCTCCTGTTCTGCCCTGCCGCTGGTACCTGCTGCCTCGATCCCTTCGGCAATCCGGTACCGCACCTCCCTCGTCCTAGCATCGACGCCCGGATCCCTCCTGGCCTTGACCGCCACCTCATGGGCCCCTCCGTCACGACCCTGCGAGCCGGGCGCCGCCGCAGGCTCGGCCGCCCTCCCGCCTCGACCTCTGCCTGCGCCTCGCTTTTCCCCGCGTCGGCCCGCGACTTGGTATGGCCGCCTCCGACCATCCTCGCCGTCGTCCGTCAACATCCGCGTGCCGTCTTCCTGCTCGTGCCACGCCACATCGACCTCGCCTCCTGGACACACGTGACGACCGGCCAGCTTCCTCGCCCTGTGGCGTCTTCAAGCACGATGCCCTGCCCACAAGATGTTCGAGCCGGAGTCCGCATGGGACATACCCCTTTGTTTGTTCTGCTTTCGGTGCCACTGCCCCGTGCCCGTCTTGTTGATGATCTATTGTAACAGAGGTGGTCAATGGCTCCACAAGGTCTGCCCTGATGATGTGATTGGTTTCAGAAGATCTCCTAATGGACAAACCAACCGGAAGTAACCGCTGTAGGTTCAAGATTTCCACCGCTATCCCCTTCACAGAATCCGAAGACCGAACCAAACCGGTGACACTCGACGGACCTCTGGCAAGATCTTTGACATGGCCAAGATCTACCGATGACCAAACACCGCAACCCGAGTCCGGCACCGACAACTAAAGTCGGAACCACCAAGACCTTCAGCGTGGAACCCCCAAGGCCTTCGGTGTGGAACCACAAGGTCTACTACGCGGCCCGAAGACCGGTCGGGAACGCCAAGGTATCCTTCCTGGAACGCCACGAACTTCTTCTCGAACCCTGAAGATCGATCCCTCAGAACGCCAAGATCACCACCCCGGACGCCAAGGTCGCCGACACGGAACGCCAAGTCCTTCTTCCCGGAACGCCAAGCTCTCCTTCCGTTGTCCAAGACCGATCCCGCCGAGACCGAACCCGAACCCCTTCAAGCACCAAGATCTTCCGAACCCAGATGTGTGAACCTTTTCCTGAGCCCCTATTTTATAAATGCTATATATAAAACTGTCGCATAATAAATTGATCATACATGCATACATGTCTGTGGTTTGGGGGCATTATGCCGATTCACCTCGTAATTAAATATGGAGTCTATATGCGGGATATCTTTGTCTTATTCTGGACTCCATTTAAATTGGTTTAGCGAACCGATACCATGTTTTGCCTTGTTAATACAACACTTAAATTGCGGGGTTTCTAAATAACTTGAACTGCCTAATTAATTGTCATGACCCCGGTTCCGTTTAATACTGCCTAATTGCATCACATCTGCATCATATCATAATCATGCCGGATCTTTTGCGGTAGTATTAAATAGTGCATCCGGTGTTTGTTCTAGTTTTTGCTTCTTCGCGGATTAGGCCGATGAGTTGATGCGAGTATCGACAAGTTCTCCGGGTATGAACCTTCGGTAGTGTTTCCCAGGCGAGCATTCTCCCCTTTCTACCTATTTTGCATTTATAGTATTTACTTCCTCCTGTTGATCTATTGCTACCTGTATTGCGATGCTTTAGTTTCCATGTACCATTTATACTCCTTGCAGCCTCTATATTGCCATGGACACATCGTATTGCCTGTTGTTTGATAGATAGTCGGCCTTGCGAGTCGTAGTTGCTTGCTTCTGTGTTGCTTCACGTCGTTGTCGTTCCACCGTTGACGGCAAGTTGGCACATGATAAATGGTGGAGATGCTTAATGGTGGAGATGATCATGACTTTAAATACAACTATTAAATTACTGAGACAACTAATGAAAGAGGCACCGGTGGGCAATATATGCTATTTGGTTTTTATGCCCACTTGTGTCCCGTAGGCCCCGAGTACTTGATACATGTTCCTTGACTATTCGCACTATCCACATACAGGAGACTCTATGAATCCCCCTTAGCCAGAGCTTGATTCATTTCTTATTTCTTGGGGCCACAAACTAGTTTGGGGTTTTATTACTATCTTGTACTTATGCCATGTTTTACTGCTTTATTTAAGATTGTGCGTGGAGCACCTGTACTGTTTTGGATCGTGCCACGTTTTCGCGGTATCGACAAACCCAGTCACACTTTCGGGTTCCTAGTCGGTTACAGCCGTCGTCACAAACCCTGGGTCCGTTCCGAAGTCGGCCAACTTCGTGGCGGGTAGCTTAGTGGGGTGCCCCCTGAAATATTTTATAAATCCTGTGATTGCTTTGTCGTGAAAGCCTCGTTGGGTTTTGAGTTGGTTTTTCCGAGGTTGATCGTGTGTGTGTTGCTATTTGTGCACCCTTGCAGGGTAAATCTTTCTAAAAGTCGTGTCCGCGGTTATGGACGACTTGGAGCACAGTATCTCGATCATAGACAAGCATAACTAAAGTAGTGCTATAAACTTGACTTAATATATGACTAGTACTCAGATTCAACTATCACGGAATGGATATTAAAATGCCAACAACTGGTGGATCCGGGGTTGTTTTGTGACATGCTGTACCTGCCTAGTAAGTATTGCAACTCCAATGGAATGTGATAAAAGTGCCAACAACTGCTGGGTTTTGGGATTCCTCAGGACAATTATATCTGACTAGTAAATGTTCCAACTACCACGGAATGGTTATTTAACCTGCCCACTACTTATGCTTCAGGATGACTCATGCTATATATCTGACTAGTAAATGCTGCAACTATAATCGAATGAATAAAACTGCCAACTGTGTGAGTTCCCCGGTTTGACTTCCTCTTTTGTTCTCGATGGGGAATACCAGGATGGGTATGCTTGATGTTACTATCAGGTTGGATCCGGATAGGTCTTTATTATCCCTCTCTAATAGCCGATAGTTGTATCGAGTCTCTATAGGTTGTTTAGTGCAAGCTTCGCTGCCGCTTCAGCCCACCATACCTATGTAGGCGAGAGCCGCCGAATTCTAGCCTCGCCGTGTACTGGCCTCAGTACTGACGCTCCTCTTTTTCCCTTCGCCCTTTGTCGGCACCCCTTTTGTTTAGCAGGTACGAGTTCGACGTCGTTAGCAGGGTTACCCTTCCGGCTTGGCCTAGGCAGGGTTATGGACGCCATTGGTTATTCTTCAGGGCTCTTAGCCCCATTTGCATCTTGTCTGTAGTCGGACGCTCTATCGTTTCGAGGTGATTTGGATCTTTGTATATTATATCTGTATTCTTGACTCATGGAGTCGCTGTTGTATATATATCTGTTCTATGGGTCCCATCGAGGACTGATGTGTAATGGTATTACTTTGTTTTCCACCCGCACGAAAGTGCCTGGTGGGCGTCCTTGAATCGTTTCTATGCGGGTTTGGCGGAAAGGGCTAAAACATGCATAGGGCCGATTTGAGGGTGTTACAGAGTGGTATCGGAGCTCAGTAGTTGCGATACCCCACTGGTCCAACCTGTAGGATAACCTAGCTAATGGCCGATGTAGAGTGTCAAAACTATTTTGGAAAATCGGTTGGATAGATCTGATTAGGTCTGCTTTTACTCCGTACCCTCTACTATTCCCCTCTTATCTCTGCGTGTTTTAAATCTGCTCTCTTACCTTTCTTCGAGTCTAGGAATTCCCGTGGTTGGGTTTCTGTCGTACCTTTAGGGTTTCGCTTCCTCCCCTTTACAACGGTGGTTCTACAATCATCAATCTGCTTCTTGGCTGTTGTACCTTCATCCAATCTTTTGTTCTTGAACTCTTTATCTGTATGTGCCCCTTGACAGATATCTGTATCGTTGAAAAGCATATGAGAAGGATGAGCATTGGTGAAGTTGGATTATACCTTGAGCATGTGTTGTTCATGCCAATGGAACCATCGCAAAACCTGATCATTGTGTCTTTTCGTACGATGTTTCTTTGTATCTTCTGGTGGTCCCCAATGCGACGACATCATCTACGCCAGATCCGATGAAGATCATGCATCACCCCTCTTGTTTCGAACACCGCTTGTGAAGATCTTCAGTCTAAATCCCGAGAGTTGGTTGCACGATTCTGCGATTCATTTACAGAAGGATGCTTTGAGTACGGGATGGACTGATCACCCTACCCGCCTCTCACTGTGCAATTTTGTACATCGAATCGGTGGATCAAGCTATCTTCGTCCTTTCTTCCCAGAGTGTTTACTCGACGACCATGGACAACGATCCCTTGTTGGTGGTGTCGCCGATTTCAAGATGGAGCAACAATCTTGTTAGTGGTGTCGCGGGGATCTACCCGAAGCGAGAAGATTCTAATCGTCGGCCTTCTTTCCGGTACCATGAGGCAGATCTCGAGGGCGAGATCCATTGTTAGTGGTGTCGAATTGTGGCATCCCGCTAAAACCACTACTAGAAAATCGCATGTTGTTTGCATGTAGCGCATCATCATGACATCATCATGCATATGTTTGTCAAAATTATCTTCGAAAAGCCTATCTTTGTCTTCCAAATATCTCCGTCTTAATTTCAAATCAAAACTCTGGTCTTTTCCGGGTCTTTTATTTGTCTAAAAACTATTTATAAAATCCTTTCTAAAAATAAAATAAGTAAAATAAATATTTTTGTGGGGGGCCAGGCAGCCAACGGCCAGGCCCGAAGGCCCAACCGGAGGCCACCCAGCCCACAGCCACCAAACTCTAGATCACCTAGAAACCCTAGCTACCCAATCCCTCTACCCTAGCCGCATCCTGGTCCCTCCTCCCGAGCAAGCCCCACCCTGGCCACACGCAGACACTGCCCTGCCGCACTCCACACGCAGCCCGACCTTGCTCTCTCCCTCTCGACACGACGCGCGAGCCAACCACCCCTCTCTGACACGCCTCCACCTCGTGGGCCACCTCTCACCTGCCGCTCCCATCCACCCGTCCTCTCTCCCTCTCGCACCAACCCCCACCACGTCTCCCTATCGTGTCGCCCGCAACCTTCTGCCCCGCCCAAATCTCCACGAGCTCGTCGCCTCCCTACAACCACCGCTGCACCGCCACCCTGCACACGCCTCATCGCCTGACCTCCTCGCGCCCTCCTCTCCTCGCCCGCGAGCCACCGCATCTACCCGTGGCGCCACCCGATGTCCTCTGCCCCACGCCGATGTCGGTCACGAGCGTCCCCACCACAGGATCCCTCCTCTCTGCCTCGTGTTGCTGCTCGGTGCCCCGCCACCCTTCCGCGCCGGCCACCTCCTTCGACGCCGCCGCGTCAACCTTCGGACAACCGAGCTCGTCCCCAACCACCGCCTCCATGCTCCCTCACCGTGGCGTCGCCCGGTGTCGTCCGCCCTTTTTTCCCCGCATCCCCAGCAGGCCGCCGACGCGCCCGCAGGCTCCGGTCAACGTCGACCTCGCCCTCGTCTCACGCGGCCCTCTAGCCCAAGCTCGCCAAGGCCCGACGCCTCCTGTTCTGCCCTGCCGCTGGTACCTGCTGCCTCGATCCCTTTGGCAATCCGGTACCGCACCTCCCTCGTCCTGGCGTCGACGCCCGGATCCCTCCTGGCCTTGCCTGCCACCTCGTGGGCCCCTCTGTCACGACCCTGCGAGCCGGGCGCCACCGCCGGCTCGGCCGCCCTCCCGCCTCGACCTCTGTCTGCGCCTCGCTTTTCCCCGCGTCGGCCCGCGACTCGGTCTAGCCGCCTCCGACCATCCTTGCCGTCGTCCGTCAACATCCGGGCGCCGTCTTCCTGCTTGTGCCACGCCACATCGACCTTGCCTCCTGGACACACGCGACCACCGGCCATCTTCCTTGCCCTGCGGCGTCTTCAAGCACGATGCCCTGCCCACAAGTTGTTCGAGCCGGAGTCCGCATGGGACATACCCCTTTGTTTGTTCTGCTTTCGGTGCCACTGCCCCGTGCCCGTCTTGTTGATGATCTGTTGTAACATAGGTGGTCAATGGCTCCACAAGGTCTGCCCCCGATGATGTGATTGGTTTCAGAAGATCTCCTAATGGACAAACCAACCGGAAGTAACCGCTGTCGGTTCAAGATCTCCACCGCCGTCCCCTTCACGGAACCCGAAGACCGAACCAAACCGGTGACACTCGACGAACCTCCGGCAAGATCTTCGACATGGCCAAGATCTACCGATGACCGAACAACACAACCCGAGTCCGGCACCGACAACTGAAGTCGGAACCACCAAGACCTTTGCCGTGGAACCCCCAAGGCCTTCGGTGTGGAACCACAGGTCTGCTACGCGGCCCCGAAGACCGGTCGGGAACGCCAAGGTCTCCTCCCTGGAACGCCACGAACTTCTTCCCGAACCCTGAAGATTGATCTCTCGGAACGCCAAGATCACCACCCCGGACGCCAAGGTCGCCGACACGGAACGCCAAGTCCTTCTTCCTGGAACGCCAAGCTCTCCTTCCGTTGTCCAAGACCGATCCCGCTGAGACCGAACCCGAACCCCTTCAAGCACCAAGATCTTTTGAACCCAGATGTGTGAACCTTTTCCCGAACCCCTATTTTATAAATGCTATATATAAAACTGTCGCGTAATAAATTGTTCATACATGCATACCTTTCTGTGGTTTGGGGGCATTATGCGGATTCACCTCATAATTAAATATGGAGTCTATATGCGGGATATCTTTGTCTTATTCCGGACTCCATTTAAATTGGTTTAGCGAACCGATACCATGGTTTGCCTTGTTAATACAACATTTAAATTGCGGGGTTTCTAAATAACTTGAACTGCCTAATTAATTGTCGGGACCCCGGTTCCGTTTAATACTGCCTAATTGCACCGCATCTGCATCATATCATAATCATGTCAGATCTTTTGCGGTAGTATTAAATAGTGCATCTAGTGTTTGTTCTAGTGTTTGCTTCTTCGCGGATTAGGCCGATGAGTTGATGCGAGTATCGACAAGTTCTCCGGATATGAACCTTCGGTAGTGTTTCCTAGGCGAGCATTCTCCCCTTTCTACCTATTTTGCATTTATAGTATTTACTTCCTCCTGTTGATCTATTGCTACCTGTATTGCGATGCTTTAGTTTCCGTGTACCATTTATACTCCTTGCAGCCTCTATATTGCTATGGACACATCCTATTGCATGTTGTTTGATAGATAGTCGGCCTTGCGAGTCATAGTTGCTTGCTTCTGTGTTGCTTCGCGTCGTTGTCGTTCCACCGTTGACGGCAAGTTGGCACATGATAAATGGTGGAGATGCTTAATGGTCATGACTTTAAATACAACTATTAAATTACTGAGACAACTAATGAAAGAGGCACCGGTGGGCAATATATGCTATTTGGTTTTTATGCCCACTTGTGTCCCGTAGGCCCCGAGTACTTGATACCTGTTCCTTGACTATTCGCACTATCCACATACGGGAGACTCTATGAATCCCCCTTAGCCAGAGCTTGATTCATTTCTTATTTCTTGGGGCCACAAACTAGTTTGGGGTTTTATTACTATCATGTACTTATGCCATGTTTTACTTCTTTATTTAAGATTGTGCGTGGAGCACCTGTACTGTTTTGGATTGTGCCACGTTTTTGCAGTATCGACAAGCCCAGTCACACTTTCGGGTTCCTAGTCGTTTACAGCCGTCGTCACAAACCCTGGGTCCGTTCCGAAGCCGGCCAACTTTGTTGCTGGTAGCTTAGTGGGGTGCCCCCCTGAAATATTTTATAAATCCTGTGATTGCTTTGTCGTGAAAGCCTCATTGGGTTTTGAGTTGGTTTTTCCGAGGTTGATCGTGTGTGTGTTGCTATTTGTGCACCCCTGCAGGGTAAATCTTTCTGAAAGCCGTGTCCGCGGTTATGGACGACTTGGAGCACAGTATCTCGATCATAGACAAGCATAACTAAAGTAGTGCTATAAACTTGACTTAATATATGACTAGTAATCAGATTCAACTATCACGGAATGGATATTAAAATGCCAACAACTGGTGGATCCGGGTTACCCTTCCGGCTTGGCCTGGGCAGGGTTATGGACGCCATTGGTTATTCTTCAGGGCTCTTAGCCCCATTTGCATCTTGTCTGTAGTTGGACGCTCTATCGTTTCGAGGTGATTTGGATCTTTGTATATTATATCTGTATTCTTGACTCATGGAGTCGCTGTTGTATATATATCTGTTCTATGGGTCCCATCGAGGACTGTTGTGTAATGGTATTACTTCGTTTTCCACCCGCACGAAAGTGCCTGGTGGGTGTCCTTGAATCGTTTCTATGCGGGTATGGCGGAAAGGGCTAAAACTTGCATAGGGCCGATTTGAGGGTGTTACAAACGATGAGGCCGTGGAGGAGGAAATGAGACGGAGAAGTGAAAGATTGGAAACCGCCCTTACCAATATCTGGAAAGGTGCATGGCCATTCGTAGTAGGGTGAAGGTGGCGAAAAATGGTAGTTTTACACATCGACGCTAGCACTTTCTAATATTTGTTCTGTGCCACTTGCATGCGGTGGAATTAATTCAAACATAGGCACGTTTACGCGTGCCGACCTTCACTCACTAACAGGTGGGCCGCACATTTCCCTTTTACGATTTATTTTTTCACTTCCTCTAGACGGTTCCGGTGCCCGCCCTCAATAATTACGCCCCCCCTTCTTTTCTTCCACGCGGACGAGAACCGGCGGCGGCGGCGGTTCCTTGCAGATTCGCTCCCCACTCGAACAACTACCCCCATCCATGATTCCACCCCCTCTCGAATCCATCCGCCTCCTTATCACAACGCCTCCATTAATCTACCGGATTCCAGACTCCATTTGCCGCTATGGGTAGAGCTTGGGGTAGCAGCAGGCTGAAGCGAAAGGCATGTGATGACGACGCGGATGGCCAGGGCGATAGCTACCGCGAGGATTGGGGATGGCCGAACCTCAGCGCCGTGAACATGCACAAGATCGCTACGGAGTTGGACATCATCTCAGCCGGCCGCCTCGCTCGCTGCATCCCTGGCTACCGCGTGACGATGCGGAACATGG
Organism: Avena eriantha; assembly: GCA_910589775.1. Lineage (NCBI taxonomy): Eukaryota > Viridiplantae > Streptophyta > Magnoliopsida > Poales > Poaceae > Avena > Avena eriantha. The sequence goes on along the minus strand of OU342742.1, from coordinate 141,089,134 downwards.
ACGAACAACCGTTCGGCACGCCAGGACTTCTTTACCCCGATAACAGCAAATGGCCAGACGACCGCGATGGCCACATAAGTTCCAGTGCCTAGCTTATTCGTTCAGTCATATCGTTGATTCATATGTGCTGAACTCTCATCGGAATCCTATGTTCCTTTCGTCGAACGTGTTGTGTGCACGCGCGGTTTGAACAAATCGAACCATTTAAGATTATTCTATACAGCGGAAGCTCTGCTCGTACTTGATATTATGGTATTTTCGTAGTGACACAGTCTTACTTTAGGTGATAGACGAGTTGTCAATTTCGATTTTGCAATGGAATGCCTGCTAGGTGATATTCTGTTTCCTAAAATAAAAACAAATAGATTAGACGATTTAAGGCTATTATGCCCCGAGCTGTTTAATTATGATCATCGTCAGGAGTTTGTTCTGGGGGGCTCTGCTGCTACTCCATATATTGAGTATCTTCGTAGTGACACATGCACAATTTAGGCGATATCTGAGGAGACACTCGTATTTAGGCGATATTTTGTGTACTTTAATCTAAAGGTACAGTTGTCAAATTGTATTTGCAATGGAATCCATGCTAGGTGATTGTACCAACTGACAAAAAACTCTGCAGAATATTCATGCAAAACTGATGCTGCTGGATAAGTGGTCGGAATCAGTAGTGGTGAATATCAAGGAAGAAGAAGAGACGGAAATGGGAGATGACCAGAACTGGGTGGGTGGCAACGGCGAGTGGCTGGTCCTTTTATCCCAGGATGGGAGTACTTGGACTCTAAAAAATTGCTACAGATCGAAGAGACTTGCAGTGCCATGTTTGAAGGGTGTCGGCATTACTGCATTCAACAGCGGGTGGCCGCCGCCCATTTCCGAATTCGCTTACAGGTTCAACATGGCAGAACTTGAGCTCGTGAAGGTACAACTCCCACATAGACCGCGGGAGGGGGCGTGGAAGAACTAGGAGTATGACCTCTTAGCGGTGTTCGACAAGGCAATCACATTCATTAGATGCCTAGAAGACAAGGAATGGACAGTCTTGCGCGATGACTTCCTGCGGCCGGAGAAGTATGCCGACGCCGTCTTCACCTACGGCTACTCTTCGTATAGACCGCAACGCATTTATGCGGTCACTGAACCTAGCGGCGACGTGCATGTTTGGGAGCCATCCATTTGGGGTGAGTCATGGTGTCATATAGCATGCAAAATCCCATTCAAAATTCTGCTTACTGACTATTAGTAACACGCAGGTACCCACGCAGCCCCGCGCATCATTCCAGCTCCGATCATCGAAGATGTAGCAGCAGATGCTGAACTTGGGACACGGCGCTGGTTCCTGGCACCTCTCGGAGGCAACACGGAACAGGATGATGAACTCTTGTGGATTCATATCAAGGGAGCACTAAACAGCATTGGTGATACAATAGAACATATGGGGACACAACTTTCGTCATACCCATCGCTGCGGTGTCACGTTTTCTCGAGGTCCGCATGCCCATCCGAAGACCCAGTAGAGCAAGTCTGGAGCAGAGTCAACAATCTGAAGGGACAATCTGTGTTTCTTGGGATCAACTACACTTTCTTTGTCGGAGCCCCTGGACCTGTTGAACCTGTAATTGCTTAGGCAGCCCTGGCCCCTGATGCTGGTGGTGGTGGTGGTGGAGCTGACGAAGAACTAGCTGCTGCTGCTCCTGGTGAAGCTGATGAAATACTTGGTGATGCTGCTGCTGGTGAAGCTGACGAAATACTTGTTAATGCTGCTGCTGGTGAAGCTGACGAAATACCTGCTGAGGCTGCTGCCGGAGTCCACGAAGAACATGCTGGTGTTGTTGCTGAGGTGCCAGCACTTCTAGTGTTGATAGCAGACCGTGTGTTTGTTGCACACTCACGCGCCTATCATGTTGACACTCCAGATCCGACCTGGAGCCGAATCCACGTCGGGGGGAGGGGGCCTACAATTGGCTCATCAGTGGGACCGTACTAGTTGAAGGAGAATGAAAGACGTCCAAACGTAGCATTCTGGTTCGTTCCGACGATACCACCAGCTCCAGGGACCTAGTGCTCATACTGGCAGATCCGATGAACCATTTGTCTTTATCTTTATCATTAGTTACACTTATGTGTGTAAAGACTAAGTTGTGCTTATTTGTGTAAGACTAAGTTAGGCTTAACTGCATAATATTCAGGGAAGCCCAACTTTTCTTTCCACGGCCATAACAACAGAATTGCAGCATAGAACATACAAATGTAATGTGCTCACCAGGCATTTTTTGCTCAGGATAACAACCACTTCAAGCAAATGATACATCGTGTACGCATTTGAATGCATCACTAGAATGTGCCACCTATTGATGATTGATGACATGGATCTAGCTTTTCTGCGCTTATTTGCATTGAATCGCTCATTGATTTGTTCACATATTTTTTGGCAATGGCTAATGAACTGCACTCTCTTGGTAACTTGCTTCCTCAGCAAGCACTTGTTGATGCAACGCAAAGTACAGAACATGGCCGTCCTCGTCATTCCATTTAGGTTCTCTATGTTTTGTCATCACGGAGCTACTAATTTCAAATGAAAATCTAGTAAACAATATAGGTGTACATTGTTAGAGTATGCTACGGCCACAGTACATACATGTTTTTCTACAATCACAAGAAGAAAACTTGATGCATTTTCACCTTGTTGGCGTTGTGCCGAACTAGGTGGATGTGGCTTTGGGGTTCGGAGAGGAAGGCGCCGTGGCTAGTCCGTGTGTGACCACGGCGACGGCAAGCTCGGATTCTAGAGGAGACAAACAGGACCGAGCATGGTCGGCATGGTGACAGATCTCACCCGGGAATGAATTCCCGTCCCCGCGCCATGCCAATGGTGCGGTCATGGTGAGGGCGAGCTCCGATTCGGGATGGGGAGGAGAACGGGCCGAGCAGGTTTGTCCAAGTCCTAGCTCCATGCCATGTCCGCGACCACAGATTGCCGCCCTGGAGGAAGAAGCAGACGCGTAAAGGATGCATGCGCCAACGCTGCAAGCCTACATGGCAGTGATGATGGCAGCAACATAACAGCGAAAGCTGACAGGGGGGACCCAACTTGACGACCGTTAGCCTGATTTTTTGTATTGAAACGTAAAGTTGAATTCGTGCCGAAAAGGACCCTCTGAGTATTTGGCACGCCAACTATAGTCATCGCGGATGATATCAGGGAACTCGGGTACCGTGTTGCCTGGCCACCCCAACTTTCGGGCCGCAAAATGATATTCTCCTACTCGAGGACGAGTAGGAGTTAAGTTGGGGATATTGATACATTGCAAATGTATCTATAATTTTTGATGTTCCATGCTTGGTTTTATCCACTTTCTTGTGTTTTGTCCACACTTTGGAGTACTTTTCATATGATTTCTTGGACTAACCTATTAACAAGAGCCATAGTGCCAGCTGCCTGTTTTCTGCTGTTTCTGGTTCCAGGAAAGTCAGAAAATGAATATTCTCGGAATTGGACAGGACAAAAGCCAAAGTACCTATTTTTCTAGAAGTCATCAGATGCCAGAATACGAGACGGAGAGGAGCCAGGGGGCCACCACACCACCTAGCCGCGCCAGGAGGTTGTGTGGCCAGCCCAGGCACCCCCTCGGCCTCTCCTCTCGCCTATAAGATGCCCTCGGGGTGAAAACCCTAAGTACTCGATCAAAAATCCAGGAAAGAGTCTGTAGCCGTTGTCATCTCCATCCCTAGATCGGGAGGGATCTGAAGCTCTCCCCGGCACCCTACCGGAGAGGGGAATTCACCCTGGAGGCCTTCTTCATCACCATGTAAGCCTCTGGTGTGATGCGTGAGTACTTCATCCTTGGACTATGGATCCATGTAGTAGCTAGATGGCTAGTTCTCCTCCTTTGTGCTTTCATGTCTAGATCTTGTGAGCTCCGTTCATGATCAAGATCATCTATTTATAATTTTGCATGTTGTGTTTGCGAGGATCCGATGGATATTGAGATGCTATTTCAGATTGATTATTGATTCTATCATGTCTTTGTTATTTGTGATCTTGCATGCTTTCCGTTTTTAGTAGCTATCTTGGCCAAGTAGATGCTAGCAACTCCAAGAGTTAGTATTTATGCTTGATAGTGGGTTCATGCCTCTGGTAATCTGGGGAAGTGACAGAAATCTCTAAGGTACTAGATGTGATGTTGCTACTAGGGAGAAAACAACAATCCTTTGTTCATAGAACAATCGTATTGTTTACTTTACATGCAATTCGTAAAGCAATAATCTGTTGCTTGCAACTTAATACTGGAGGGGGTTCAGATGATAACCTGAAGGTGGATTATTAGTCATAGATGCAGTTGGATGGCGGTTTATGTATAATGTTGTAATGCCCAATCAAGTCTCAAAGGAGTCAAGATGATTAGTATATGCATGTATTGCTTTCTCGATGTTTGTCAATTGCCCCGCTATAATTTGTTCACCCAGCATGTTATCTATCTTAAGGAGAGCCACCTCTAGTGAACCATGGATCCTGGTCATTGTCTTTTACATACAATCTATAAACTGTTTACTGCTTTGTGTTTACTTTCTGCAAACTTTTACTTCCTTTCATTCGATACGTTTGATCCTTTGTTTTCAGCAAAACACGGTGAGATTGACAACCTCATCGCAAGTTGGGGACAGAGTTCTGTGGTTGTGTTGTGTAGGTCTCCACGTTGCTACTAGCACCGGTAGTGCGCCCTGCCAAGGCTTAGCTAGCAACACCTTTGGGGTGTTTCCTTGCTCCTATTGGTTCGATTAAACCTTGGTTTCATAACTAAGGGAAACTTGCTGATGTGCTCATCATACCTTCCTCTTGGGGTTCCCAATGAGCTCTACATCAACACTGAGCCATCAAGCACTTTTCTATCGCCGCTGCCGGGGACTTGAAGAAGAAGCTCCCACGTCAACCACGCGCTAGCAAAAAAAATTCTGGCGCCGTTGTCGGGGCGTCAAGGACATCTTCACAAGGGGAGTCCCTCATAACCAATCTGTTTACTTTCTTATTTTTGTTTTGCTTTGTTTGCTTGTTTCTTTATCAAAAACACAAAAAAATAGTTTTACAAGTTTGCTTTCTTATTTCAAAAACACACAAAAAATTAGTTCCTATCTTGAGTTGCTATTATGTCTAGCCTTGCTCCAGTCACTATGTCACCCAAGGAAATGATTTTCACTTTTAAATAAGGAATTGAGGAGAGCTTCAAGGAAGCTTGGTCTAGAATCTCTGATCTACATAAAAAAACTGAGCCTAAAATGACTCAAAGCTTGTTCCTTAGCAGTTTTTACCTTGGAATTGCTCTTTGCTATAGATATGCTTTAGATGCTGTTGTGGGAGGAGATTTCCTCCAATGTAATGAGGATGATGCTATAAATGCTATAAAGAAATTGATCCTCACTTACAACTTGACTAGCCAAACTGATATTTCTTTCGCAAGAATATTTGCTAGATTGAACACTCTTGAGACTAGCACTACTAGCTTAAAAGATTGCTATAATACGCTTAGGGAGCACAATTATGTCCCAATAAATTCTGAACCATCAATGTGGCTCCCTACAGTAAAGATTGAGATAAACACTGAAACTTTTCAAGCTCGCTGTGATATCATGTCTGAATTTTGTCTTATGCCCAAAGATATTTACGAATCTATGAATGTTTGGGGGCTTAATGAAGGAGGAAAAGAAATATCTCTTGCTAATAATGCTACCATACTACCTATTGGAATAGCTGAAGGAGTGTTTACAAAGATCCTTGGGAAAATGATTCCTACTGATTATCTTGTTATTGAATGTGCAGGAAAAGGACAAATTACACTTGGAAGGTCCCTATTAGAACTCCTTGGAGCAATAATATATGTGGGAAAGGGTGCCATGCACCTTTCTTCTCCACCAAAAAATCATATTTTCCCTAAGGTTAAGAATAAAAGTAAGAGAGGTAAGGGCAAGAAATTTGGTCTTACTGCTTCTTCATTTGAGAACACTTGATTCTTTCTTGCTTCTTATGCCTAACTTAAAGGCGTTAAAGAAAAGTACTTATTGGGAGATAACCCAAAACTTTTAGATGAGTCTTGGAAGTTATTACTTCGGTAATAACCGCTCCTTATCCTTTTTATTTGCTTTTTGTGCCAATAGTAACCTCTAATGAGAGAGAAGTAATGATTGGGAAAGTTGTTGTCCCGAAACAGATTTCTGTGCTTCACCGTAAAAATTCGTGTAAAATCTCTGATCATTTTTTTGAGGCGTGAAATTCTGTGCTTCTGCCCCAGGTTGTTATCTAACTTTCGCTAGTTCAACACTTTTTGATTTGAGCAACATAAGGACTTCGAAAAAATTCGTCTTTACCTGCTGGTCTGTTTTGACAGATTTCTTCCATTTCTACATTTGCTTCTTGTTGGTTCCTTTTTTAGTTCTTTTGGGGAATTGAGCTTTTTGAGGGAAGTACTGCAGTAGCTAGTATTCTAATGGAAGTTTATTTGGTGTTGGAACTGAACCTTAAGACTTATTTATCTTAAGTGCACTAATGTTGCTAATAAAGATTGTGTGAAGTTTTGTATGAAGAATTTTTTTAGGTGTATGGAAGGAATGAGTAATGAGATGAAGGATGGAACAAAGCTCAAGCTTGGGGATGCCACGCGTGTCACCCCAAGAAATATCCAACAAGTACAAGCGTCAAAGCTTGGGGATGCCCAAGGCATCCCCTCTTCATCAATAAAAATCCCAGGTTTCTTCCAAACGCTTCATTTTTATTGTTTCATGCACAGTTGTGTTGTTCTTGGAGCGTCTTCTTTTTCGTTTTCATTTTGGTTTTTTGTTTGCTTGGTTTGCTTAGTTTTCTGAATAAATTGGTTGGACCCCCTCTTTCATACATTGGTTTGCAAATAGTTTGGTTTGGATTGGAAAAGAGTAGGAAAGTTCATACTTATGTGGTAAAAAGAGCTCGTTTTTCACTCTGGCCTATGCTTTGTCATGCCATGCTCGATATTGTTTTGGCTTTATGCTTAGTATTCTTTGTTGTAGCATGACTTGTTATAAACAATTGAGATTTCTTAATGTGCCTTGGATGAATCATGCATTGTTTTAGCATATTAAAGCATAGTATAGTGGTATTCTCCTTTGATGCTTTATTTGGGTTGACTTGGCGCATGCTCACACCATGTTATAAATATCTCAAGTCACCATAGCCTTTATGATCCTTTAGTTTTCAACTTGTAGTATCACTTTATGCTTTGATCAATGATGTTTTGTCGCTCTGCATGATTATGGCCATTATTGCTCTCTTAGTTTGTCGCTCCTAGTCTTTTGCTAGCCTCCACAACCAAGTATGAGTTCCACTCATGCATCCAATTCCCTAAACCAAGTTATTCCAAAGAGTCCACCATACCTACCTATTAGCTTATTCTATTCCAAGTATATTCATTCTTTTGTTTACCTTCCAAATTAAACTTGTTATGAGAAAACTAGTGATTAAACTCTCACGAACTTGATGGCACACTTTACTTTTCTTGCCCTTAATAAACTTGAACCATTGTGTCTTCTATGTTGTATATGCTTGCACTTATTTGTTGGGAATTAGCATAACCATGCTTTCATGGGGAACGCTTTCAACATTGCACTTGGTACTTGTACCTAGTTGATATCATGCTCTTTTGTATATGGATGTCGTCGGTGTGAAATGAAAGGGGAGCTTGTAAGTCCATGGAGTTATCTATATGTGTTAGAGAAACGCCTGGGCCGCTGGTCTAATCCATGCTGACATGGTGGAAACCTGCAGCGTAACCATAATGAGCTGTCTATGAAGCATTCTTCTTATAAAAAAACGAGTCCTATATTGATAAAAAGGAGAAAAAGAAAAAAAAGATTATGAAAAGAGGAAAGAGAGAAAAAAAGCACCATATTCCCATGGTAAATAAGAAGATTGCTGAGATGCTCGTTGTTTGCTTGCCTTTTCATTTTGATATGGGGATTCTTCTGTATCATCGGGCAAGGGGTACCCCGTTGGCGGTTCTCTATGATACACATGTACTTACGATGATAAGAACTTACCGGTGACTAAACTTGAGTAGCATGAGGAGCGGCTCTCGTACACAAGGGACATGAGATTTCTAACTTATACTTCGTCAAGCATGTACACCATAGTTTGTTCACTTTAACCTTAATCACTTCAAGATGCTTATGATAGGGGCAATGAGAGCTGAAAGCTATAAGTACCATAATTTTTGGAAGCTCTTTATGAGACTTGAATCCCTACTTCCTTTTATGAAGGCTTTTCTTCCACCATTATATTGAGTCTCCACCTTCTATCTTTATGCACCTACTTTGAGAGCATAGTGGCCATTCTTAGTTCTATGTGCATTGTCCCAAGACTAGTTGATTGATGCATAACTTGATATTACTTGTTTTAAACTATTTGTATCTAGTCACTCTTACGAACTTTGAATGTGTCATATGCATTTATATTTGCTACTCTATGAGGGACAAGCTGAATACTATTACGGTATGTTTTCTTTATGTGAAACAAACAAACGTCTTACAAAGCATTGTTATTCATGAATCTTTTGTTTGTGCCTTTTCATGTTGCTTCATAGTTTCTTTGTCTTATTGCTAGAACTTTGTATTTCATGTTATGATTGAAGTACTATGATCCCAGCTTTGAATGTTTTACAAATACTTTGATCAAGTCTTTGATGGTGCATGTCACCTCAAAAATTATTCTTTCTTTTTATCACTTACCTACTCGAGGACGAGCAGGAGTTAACTTGGAGATGTTGATACATTGCAAATGTATCTATAATTTTTGATGTTCCATGCTTGGTTTTGCCCACTTTCTTATGTTTTGTCCACACTTTGGAGTACTTTTCATATGATTTCTAGACTAACCTATTAACAAGAGCCACAGTGCCAGCTGCCTGTTTTCTGCTGTTTTTGGTTCCAGGAAAGTCAGAAAATGAATATTCTCGGAATTGGACGAGACAAAAGCCAAAGTGCCTTTTTTCCGGAAGTCATCAGATGCCAAAATACGAGAAGAAGAGGAGCCAGGGGCACCACACCACCTGGCCATGCGAGCCAGGCCTGGCTGCGCCAGGGGGTGGTGTGGCCAGCCCGAGCACCCCCTCGGCCTCTCCTTCCACCTATAAGATGCCCTCGGGACAAAAACCCTAAGTACCCGATAAAAAATCCACGAAAGAGTCTGTAGCCGCCGTCATCTCCATCCCTAGATCGGGAGTGATCTGAAGCTCTCCCCGGCACCCTGTCGGAGAGGGGAATTCACCCTGGAGGCCTTCTTCATCACCATGCAAGCCTCCAGTGTGATGCGTGAGTAGTTCATCCTTGGACTACGGATCCATATAGTAGCTAGATGGCTGGTTCTCCTCCTTTGTGCTTTCATGTCTAGATCTTGTAAGCTCCGTTCATGATCAAGATCATCTATTTGTAATTATGCATGTTGTGTTTACGGGAATCCGATGGATATTGAGATGCTATTTCAGATTGATTATTGATTCTATCATGTCTTTGTTATTTGTGATCTTGCATGCTCTCCGTTGTTAGTAGCTATCTTGGCCAAGTAGATGCTAGCAACTCCAAGAGTTAGTATTTATGCTCGATAGTAGGTTCATGCCTCTGGTAATCTGGGGAAGTGACAGAAATCTCTAAGGTACTAGATGTGTTGTTGCTACTAGGGAGAAAACAACAATCCTTTGTTCATAGAACAATCGTATTGTTTACTTTACACGCAATTTGTAAAGCAATAATCTGTTGTTTGCAACTTAATACTGGAGGGGGTTCGGATGATAACCTGAAGGTGGATTATTAATCATAGATGCAATTGGATGGCGGTCTATGTATAATGTTGTAATGCCTAATCAAGTCTCAAAGGAGTCAAGATGATTAGTATATGCATGTATTGCTTTCTCGATGTTTTTCAATTGCCCCGCTGTAATTTGTTCACCCAACATGTTATCTATCTTAAGGAGAGCCACCTCTAGTGAACTATGGATCCCGGTCCTTGTCTTTTACATACAATCTATAAACTGTTTACTGCTTTGTGTTTACTTTCTGCAAACTTTTACTTCATTCCATTCGATACGTTTAATCCTTTGTTTTCAGCAAAACACGATGAGATTGACAACCTCATTGCAAGTTTGGGATAGAGTTATGTGGTTGTGTTGTGCAGGTCTCCACGTTGCTACTAGCACCGGTAGTGCGCCCTGCCAAGGCTCATCTAGCAACACCTTTGGGGTGTTTCCTTGCTCCTACTGGTTCGATTAAACCTTGGTTTCATAACTGAGGGAAACTTGCTGCTGTGCTCATCGTACCTTCCTCTTGGGGTTCCCAACGAGCTCTACATCAACACTAAGCCATCACATAGCAACTATGATGTAACATGAAAAGGCACAAACAAAAGATTCATGAATAACAATGCTTTGCAAGACGTTTCTTGTTTCACATAAAGAAAACATAGCATAGTAGCATTTAGCTTGTCCCTCATAGAGTAGCAAACATAAATGCATAGGACACCTTCAAAGTTCATAAGAGTGACTAGATACAAGTAGTTTAAGAACAAGCAATATCAAGTTATGCATCAATCAACAAGTCTTGGGACAATGCACATAGAACTAAGATTGGCCACTATGCTCTCAAAGTAGGTGCATAAAGGTAGAAGGTGGAGACTCAACATAAAAGTAAAAGAAAGGCCTTCATAGAAGGAAGTAGAGATTCAAGTTTCATAAAGAGATTCCAAAAATCATGGTACTTGTTAGCTTTCAGCTCCCATTACCCCTATCATAAGCATCTTTAAGTGATTAAGGTTAAAGTGACACAACTAAGAGGATATGCCTGACAAGTTATAAGCCGAAAACCTCATGCCCCTTACTTACGAAGATCGAACCTCATGCTACTCAACTTTAGTCACAAGTAAGCTCTTGTCATTGTAAGTACATATGTATCATAAAGAACCACCAACGGGGTACCCCTTGCACATGATACATGAGCTATCCCATAATAAAAATGACAAGGCAAGCAGACAATGAGCATCTCATTGATCTTTTTATTTGCTATTTGCATAGGTTTTTATTGAGGATGCTTCATAGAGTGCTCATTATGGTTATGCTACAAGTTTCCACCATGATTAGGCATGGCTTAGGCTAGCGGCCCAGGCATTTCTCTAACACACATACAAACTCTATGATCTTACAAGTTCCACTTTTATTTCACACCGTCGGGATCCATAAGCAAAAGAACATGATATCAACGGGTTACAATGTACAAGTGCAATGTTGAAAGCGTTCCCCATGATACATGGTTCTGCTAATTTCAACTTATAAAGCGCAAGCATATACGCAACAAAGATGGACACAATGGTTCAAGTTTATTAAGTGCAAGAAAAGTAAAGTGTGCCATCAAGTTCGTGAGAGCTTTAATCAATAATTTTCACATAACAAGTTTAATTTGGAAGGTAGATAAAAACATGAATATACTTGGAATAGCAAATGCTAATAGGCAGGTATGGTGGACTCTTTGGAATAACTTGGTTTAGTGGAGTTGGATGCATGAGTGGGACTCATACTTGGTTATGGAGGCTAGCAAAAGACTAGGAGCGACCAACTAAGAGAGCAATAATGGCCATAATCATGCAAAGCGACAAAACATCATTGATTAAAGTATAAAGTGATATTACAAGTCGAAAACTAAAGGATCATCAAAGCTATGGTGACTTGGGATAGTCATAACATGGTCTGAGCATGTGCCAAGTCAACCCAAATAAAGCATCAAAGGAGAATACCACAATACTATGTTTTAGTATGCTAAAAGAACGCATGATTCTTCCAAGGCACATTAAGCAATCTCAATTGTTTATAACATGTCATGCTACAGCAAAGATCACTAAGCATAAAGCCAAAACAATATCAAGCATGGCATGACAAAGGATAAGCCACATTCAAAAACAAGCTCTCTTTACCACTTAAGCATGAACTTTCCTACTCTTTTCCAATCCAAACAAAACTATTTGAAAACCAATGTATGAAAGAGGGGGTCCAACCAATTTATTCAGCAAACTAAGAAAACCAAGCAAACGAAAACCAAAACAAAAACGAAGACGCTCCAAGAACAACACAGCTATGCATGAAACAATAAAAATGAAGTGTTTGGAAGAAACCTGAGATTTTTATTGATGAAGAAGGGGATGCCTTGGGCATCCCCAAGCTTTGACGCTTTTACTTCTTGGATATTTCTTGGGTTGATACGTGTGGCATCCCCAAGCTTGAGCTTTAGTCCATTCTTCATCTCATTACATCATTCTCTCCATACACCTGAAAATTTTCCTTCATACAAAACTTCACACAATCTTTATTAGCAACATTAGTGCACTCAAGATAATATGTCTTTGGGTTCAGTTTCAAAACCAATAAAACTTCCATTAAAACACAAGCTACTATAGCATTTCCCTCAAAAAGCTCAATTCCCCAAAGAGAACCCAAAAAGGAACCAACAAGAAGCAAATGCAAATAATGGCAGAAATCTGTCAAAACAGACCAACAGGTAAAAACTAATTTTTTCGAAGACCTTATGTTGCTCAAATCAAAAAGTGTTGAACTAACGAAAGTTAGATAACAACCTGGGGCAAAAGCACAAAAACTCACGCCTCAAAGCGACATATAGAGATTTTACACGAATTTTTACGGTGAAGCACAAAAATCTGTTTTGGGGCAACAACTTTCCCAAGCATTACTTCCCTCTCATTAGAAGTTACTCTTGGCACAAAAAGCAAATAAAAAGGATAAGGAGAGGTTATTACAGAGGTAATAACTTCTAAGACTCAACTAAAATTTTTGGGTTATCTCCCAATAAGTACTTTTCTTTAATGCCTTTAAGTTAGGCATGATAGTTTGAGAAGATGCTCACATAAGAAATATGAATTGAAGTAAAAGAGAGAATCAAGAAGCAAATTCAAAACACATTTAAGCCTAACCCACTTCCTATGCATAGGAATCTTGTAAAGAAACAAGTCATGAAAGCACAAAGCAACAAGCATAGGAAAGCAAAACAAGTGCAACTTCAAAAAAATTAACATAAAGAGGGGAATCTTAATATTATTGAGATGCATAAAACCATGTTTCCTTCTCTCATAATAACTTTAAGTAGCATCGTGAATAAAATTAACAATATAACTATCACATTAAACATTCTTATCATGAGCCACATGCATATAATAATTATTACTCTCCACATAAGCATAGTCATTCTTATTAATTGTAGTGGGAGCAAATTCAACAAAATAGCTATCATTATTATTATCATCACCATAATCATCAAAAATAGGAGGCATATTGTAATCATAATTAATTTTTTCCTCAATAGTAGGTGAACTGAAAATATCACACTCATCATTGTAATCATCATATATTGGAGGCATAGTATCATCAATGTAAATTTTCTCCTCCATGCTTGGGGGACTAAAAAGATCATATTCATAAAAACAAGCTTCCCCAAGCTTAGACTTTTCCATAGCATTAGCAATAATGGTGTTCAAAGAATTCATACTAATAACATTACTATTAGCATGCAAATAAAGTTCCATAGATTTTTTAATTTTCTCTTCAAACACTTCATGTCCTAACTCAAGATAAATACTATAAAGCTATCTAATTTTTTTGTTATTTTCCATTAAGCCTAACTAGTGAAAACAAGAAAAAAAAAGACAAAATTGCAAAATCTAAAGGAAATAACTTCGGGCACTCACACACCAGCAACAATGCTATAAGATAGCTTAGTAGCTAGAGTATGTGAGTACCTTTTACTTTACCTCCCTAGCAACGGCGCTAGAAAATACTTGCTGGCACGTGGTTGACGTGGGAGCTTCTTCTTCTTCAATCCCTGGCAACGGCGCCAGAAAATAGCTTGATGTCTATGCACTTCTATTCTTGTAGACAGTTGTTGGGCCTCCAAGTCCAGAGGTTTGTAGAACAACAACAAGTTTCCCTTAAGTGGATTACCCAAGGTTTATCGAACTCAGGGAGGAAGTGGTCAAAGGTATCCCTCTCAAGCAACCCTGCAATCAAGATACAAGAAGTCTCTTGTGTCCCCAACACACCCAATACACTTGTCAGGTGTATAGGTGCACTAGTTCGGCGAAGATATAGTAAAATACAAGTGGTATGGATATAAGACAACGGTGCCAAAAATAGCTTGATGGCGTGGAAGAGACTAAAGGCAAACTGAAATAAAGATGAAAGCAAGCAAACATGTAACATATCTAGTTGCAAACGGTGTTTCAATGCTTAGGAACAAGGCCTAGGGATCATACTTTCACTAGTGAACACTCTCATATAAATATCTTCTCTTTATGATACTACTCTTAACTACTCTCTGGTTGGATACTCTAATCCATTGTAGGGCTATAATATCACTCCTCAAAGTTCGCTTTCCGCATCTAGATAACCCCACACTATCACTTGAGCACTAGATGGTTCCAACAAACACCACAATTTCATAGAGACATCCAACTCCAAATATAACTTATAACAAGTATTTGTAATCTCTAGCCTAAATGCCACCATGGTGTGCACGCTGTCACTTTCACACACATGGGGAGAGCAGATATCTAATAAAGCACTTGAGTAGCAAGGTAGATCTACTTGATTACAAAGCTCATGATCACAATATGATCATGCATAGAGAGAGAGATGAACACATGGCTACCGGTAGAACCCTTAGCCTCAAGGAAGAACTAATCCCTCATCATCATGGGAATCAGCAACGGTGATGGAGATGGTGGTGGAGATCGATGGAGATGGCTCCGAGGGCACTTCCCCGTCCTGGCAGGGTGCCGGAATAGAGACTTCTGTCCCCCGAATCTCCCCTTCGGTGGTGGCGGTGCTGCGGAACTTTTCATGGCTGGAGGCTGGACTCCTTAGGGTTTTTGCATCGGGAGGCATCTTATAGGCGAAGAGGCAAGGTCGGTGGGCGTCCAGGGGGCCCACACCACCTGGTGGCGCGGCCAGGGCTAGCCCGTGCCACCATATGGTGTGCCCACCCTGGTGCCCTACTCCGTCTCTGCTTCGTGTTTCCGTGTTGTTGGGGATATACTTTCCGGATATCCTCACAGTTCCTCACTGACCAGGGTGGCCCACTTCGGGTTAGAGCTTTGCTTCACGGGCGGCCCAGTCAGGGAGAAAGACGGAGTCCAATCCGGCTATGGGAAGGCCCAGAAGACTTACCGACTTAGGCCCATAATGTTACTTGTAGTTCAAGATGTACTCTGTAACCAACTCTTAGTCATAGCCGGATTGATCTCTCCTGTAATCCTTAGGTCGGATATCTATATAAGCCATCCTAGGGAGAGCCTTTAGGGCAACCACAATAGTCTACAATCTCAACTCGCACAGGCGAAACCCTTGTAACCCATATTCCGGCTCTGCCGTATTACTGGATTGCTAGCAGGAGTAGGATCCGTCCAAAGCCGGTGGATTTGAACCTGGGTAAACTTGTGTGCTCACCGTCCCGGAATACCGTACGTCTCACACCCCTCTCTTCCGCACGCCTTGAGGACCCCCTCATGGCGTACTTGTCCTCAATCCGATGACAGTTGGCGCCCACCGTGGGGCAAGTGAGCTATGGATCTGCGTTCCGAGCGGAATCTGCGAAAATCGGAATCGGTGAGACCATCGCCGTCGGTCGCATCCTCTACGCCAGCGACGTCCCTCTCATCGTTCTCGAGGAGACTTGGATTCCGGCTAAGGAGCCCGTGACTGCCTACACAATCATGTCTTTTGGCGAGATCGATGTCTACATTGGTTTCGCTGAACCTGCCCAACCCACCCCAGCGGTGATGATAGAGGCAGAAGAATTTTCTGGGTCCCCTTTGTCCATGGAGGCGGCAGAGTTCCGGATCTCAGAAAACCCTAATCCCACCCAGCCCGCACCAATTGTGGAGATAGTGGAGAAATCCGAGCCTGAAGAAGACCTAACGGTCCAAGTCGAATCTGGAGTGGATCTCTCTGGAGAAGCCGGATCCCAGATCGACCCACCCGTGGAAGTCGAAATTCAGGAGGAGCATATCAACGACACTGATTCCGGCTCTGATGATGTCGGGACAGACAGGCCTTTTCTGAGGTACACACTAAGACATATGATACTGCAAGGCGAAAGCGCGGATGCAATCCTCGAGACCATCAAAAGTTTCGACATGGCTGAGGGCCGCAGGTACCTCAGGAAGCGCGCGACGCACTTTGTCGTATATGTAGGATCCGGATCCAGCTCTGCCGATGCTGGAGAAAACACCGACTCTGTGCTAGAGGTGATCGGAACAAACACCGACGTACCCGCATCCTCGGATGAATCGATGACATCAGCGGATTTCCGAAAGTTCTCCGCAGAATATGAAGAGGAGTATAGCTCCAAAGCTGCAGAAGAAGGAGAAGCCATGGATGAAGGATCTAGTGAAAACTCTCCCAAAGCGCAGGATGACATGGACGTCGGAGGCAATCCCGAAGTCCAGATGTCCGAAAGTACCGATCAGAGCTTGACTCCGGGAAACGGACCCAAAGCCGGCTTTGCTACCGGCGTTGCCAAGAAGGCAAAGAAGAGTAACAAAGAACAAGACCCCGGCAAAAGACCCTCTGATAGAGGAGGTGATTGCCGAGGAATATGAGGAAGACTCGGATGGAGCACTTATCCTAGAAGAGCGGAAAAAAGAAGCATCGGTGGATGGAGACATGATCACCGAAGGTGTGCGTAAACTCATCGACGCTACATTAACCACACCTATCCCTACAGCCGCAGAACTTACTGCGGATGAGCTGGACGAAAGGGCGCAAGCCCTAGAAGCGCGTCGTCAACAACTCCTCGATGAAGCCAAAAACATCAGGTGGAGAAGAAACGCATGTCAACCAAAGACTACATGTCTCGGTTGCATCAGAAGACACGGAAGCGTCACACCAATGATGACCAATTCCCACGTGTCTGTGCCTTCCTTTTTGGGGATGAGATGGGGAAGCCACGGAAAGATAGCAACGGAGATTGGGTATACCCAACCCCAGTACAGAATACCGTGGCAACCCGAGAAATACTATCGGCTAATCCAGGACTGGAGGAGATATGTTTGGGTATCAAACTACTCAACAAGGGACTGGAGCAGCAAAAGGTCGCCCTGTCCGGAAGTCAAAAACTGGTCTCGGATTCTGACCAATGTCGCACAGATCCGGCATGGGCTAACGTAAGATCCCATTACGTTCGGGCGCAGTATCATAACCCCGAACGACGAGAAGACAATTATTCAAGAACCGGATCGTCAGGACAGCAACACAGAACCGCGTAACTGGAGCAATGTGGCTCCAAAGGCCGAGAAAGATGCCGTTGCTGCACTGAATCCGAGGAACCCTCCCCGACGAGAGTCTAACGATCGAAGGGGAGAAGATAAAGAGAAACGTCGGGAGGAGGATCGTCAGAGAATGCCACCTCCTAGACATGCAAGCCATCTGGCCGAGCCTCACCATGGTGGGAACGACGGACAAAGGAACGACGGAAACCATGCTGGCACGAGCCGGCAGGGGGCTCGTCGTAGTCAAGATCCTCCCCGGAACCAGAATAATGACGCTCTGGATGGAGGCCGACGATCAGCCAGAAACAATTCAGCTGCCCCACCCTCTCCACCAAGCAGCCATCACAACGGTTCCCAAGGGGGACAAGGAGGACGACGTGGCGGAGGAGGTGGCGGCAGAAGCCGAAGTCTGGCTCCAAGGCACCGCAGCCACAGCCGACATTCGGGACAATCTCTATCCCCGAGCGATGCAAGGCACATGATCAATTCCAACATAGAGGCGCGACGCTATGAAAACGATGATATGTACGTGGGCCCAAAGTGCTTTGGACCACGCATCAGAGCTACAAGATTCCCGAAAGGATTTGCTATCTCAAGGCACATCCAAGCCTACGACGGCATTGCTCGGCCAGATACCTGGCTATAGGATTTTTTCCAAGCTTGCTGCATCGCTAAAGGAGGAAACAACCTGGTCGCAACCCGATATCTCCCACTTATGCTGCGGAAGACGGCACGATCATGGCTTAATGAACTTCTGGAAAACACCATCCATAACTAGTATGACATGCAAAGTGCATTCTTTCGGAATTTCGAAGGCACATATCGGAGGCCCTGTTCGGTCGGAGACCTACAGCGTTGCACCCAGAAAGCCGGAGAAACTTGTCGGGATTACCTCGGACGATGGATTGACACCAAGAACTCCTGTGAAGGAGTAAACGATCAAACCGCGATTGAAGCTTTCATCGCAGGACTCCCAATTGGTCTACTACGTCACCACTTGAAGTGTGACAAGGTTACTGATTTGGGAGAGATGATAGAAATAGCGAGCAAGTACGCAGATGCTGACGACGATGCAGAGGGATTACTCAATGTCCTGGCTGTACCTCAGTCAGCAAAGACAAAGAAACAAGCTCAGAAGCGCAAAAATACCTCGGAAGAAAAACCCAACGCAGAAACAGCGGTGGTTACTACTGTTTCTGGGTCTGGAGGACGAGGAGGACGCGGCGGAGGCCGCGGGCATGGCCGTGGGACTTCAAGGGTCCAAGGTAGAGGAGAACAACAACCAGGCAAAACCTCAACTTGGGCCGACATTGCCAATAACCCATGTGAGCATCACCTAGACGCCAATGGGGGCTCGTCCTACACCAACGCTGAGTCTCGTTTTAACGACGACATCAAGAGAGATGATACCGCGGGCTAGAAAGCTAAGCGGAAGAAGGGAAAGAAGAATCCCGAAAAAGACAAAGAGACCAAGGAAGATTCCGACATGGAGGAAGCTGATGCTTCAAATCCCAAGCCGGAAGGGAAGAAAACTTTTCCCACCAAGAAAGACACTTATGTCACCTTTCTCGGATCTCAACCAGCAAAGGTCAAGAAAGCACTTCTCCACGAGCTCAATCCAATAGTTCCGGCTGTCCCTCAATATCTGGACTGGTCGGAAGTGGCAATCACATTTGACCGAGCTGATCATCCGCCTAAGCTACACAGGCGAGGAAAATACGCCTTAATCGTCAACCCACTTATTGACGGTTATGGTTTCTCCAAGACCCTCATGGACGGTGGTAGCAATATCAATATTCTCTATGTCGAAACGCTACGTCGGATGAAGATCTCGGAAACACAGCTGAACCATAGCTCTGTGATCTTTCACGGAGTTGTCCCAGGAAGACAAGCTAATTCCCTGGGAGAGATCACTTTGGATGTTACCTTTGGAACTCCAAAGAATTATCGGACGGAGGCACTTTCCTTCGAAGTGGTCCCGTTCAAGAGCGCATACCACACTATATTTGGACGTCTGGCTTACTCGGCTTTTATGGCTCGTCCATGTTACATTTACAATATGATGAAAATTCCAGGTCCCAACGGCGTGATCACCATCAGGGGAGACCCGAAGAAAGCACGAGAGTGCGAGGATGGAAATGCCACCTTTGCCGAAGCCGTGCTGCACGCCTAGGAGTACCAGGAGATCAAGAAGAGCATAGATCCGTCCGAGATGCCCGCAACAAAGAAGGAGGTGACAAAGCCAAATCTGGAGTTCAAGGCATCAGAAGAGACGAAGACGACGCCGTTGAAGGATGATGACCCCTCCAAGGTGACCCAGATAGGCGTAGGCCTAAGTAGCGCATAGGAAAGCGCGCTCGTCAAGTTCCTCCAAGCAAATCAAGATATCTTCGCGTGGCAGCCATCTGACATGACCGGAGTACCTAGGGAACTTGCCGAGCACTCTTTAAATGTAAACCTGAACGCTAAACCCGTCAAATAGTCCTTACGACGGTTTAGCGATGAAAAGCGTAAGGCAATAGCTAAGGAACTAGCACGGCTCGAGTTAGCCGGATTCATAGAAGAGGTCATCCACACTAAGTGGTCGGCCAATCCTGTAATGGTCCCTAAAAAGGACACCACTGATTTAAGGATGTGTGTTGATTATACTGCCTTTAACAAGGCTTGTCCAAAAGATCTGTTCGCTCTGCCTAGAATTGATCAAGTCATCGATTCTATGGCAGGCTCGGAACTCCTCTGTTTTCTCGACGCATATTCCGGTTATCACCAAATCCGGATGAAGGAATCTGACAAAGCCAAAACTTCATTCATAACCCCTTTCGGAACCTTCTGTTTTGTTACGATGCCCTTTGGGCTGAAGAACGCAGGAGCTACGTACCAGCGCACGATGCAGCGTTGCCTCCATGACCAACTCGGACGCAATGTACATGCATACGTGGATGATATCGCGATGATGTCCAAAAAGAAGGAAACGCTGATTTCTGACTTGGAGGAGACGTTCGCCAATCTACGAAAATACAACATCATGCTTAACCCGAAGAAATGCTTCTTTGGAATACCAGCCGGAAAATTGTTAGGTTTCATCGTGTCTCAAAGAGGCATAGAGGTGAACCGAGACAAAATAAAGGCTATACTCAATATTTCCAGGCCAACTCGCCTGAAGGACGTACAAAGATTAACTGGCTGCATTGCTGCGGTCAGTCGATTCGATTTGTAAGTTGGCTTGGTGAAAGAGCCACACCATTATGTAAACTCCTGAAAAAGACCAAGGATTTTGTCTGGACGGACGAAGATGAAGCTGCAGTACAAGATCTGAAAAGAGTACTCTCATCTGCTCCTATCCTTGCAGCACCGAAACCTCAGGAACCGATGTTGCTTTACATTGCTGCGACAAATAAGGTTGTCAGTATCGTCATGGTGGTGGAGATACCAGAGGAAAATCAGGAACACCTGGTGCAGCGTCCGACTTACTTTGTCAGCGAGGTCCTGACAGAGTCTAAACAGCGGTATCCGCATTATCAAAAATTGGCTTACGGTGTTTTTATAGCATCTCGTAAGCTACGACATTATTTTCAGGAGCATCCAATTACCGTGGTGAGTAAAGCTCCCATGAGAGACATAATCAACAATAGTGACGCGACAGGACGCATCGCCAAATGGGAAATAGAGCTTTCAGCTTTTGATATTGAGTATAAACCTCGGACAACAATCAAATCCCAGATCCTTGCTGACTTTGTCGCTGATTGGACAGAGGCGAAGGAGAACATGATCCTCCCTGAGTCGGAATATTGGACGCTCTTTTTCAATGGGTCTAAGGCTCGAGGGGGCTCGGGGGCTGGCGTGGTGCTCAAATCACCCCAAGGAGATAAACTTTTATACGTGTTGCAGATCCACTTCACAGCGACAAACAACATTGCCGAGTATGAAGCACTGCTCCATGGAATCCGGATTGCTAAGGATATTGGCATCCGACGTTTGATGTGTTACGGAGATTCGGATCTTGTTGCTCAGCAAGTCTCGGATATTTGTAATGCAAATAAACACATGGCAGCATATAGAGCTGTCGTGGATGATCTATCTAAATCGTTCGAAGGGTTTGAAGTTCAACACATCCCTCGAGCAGAAAATGAGGAAGCAGATGCACTATCTCGCATAGGTTCTACGCGGAAAGAGGTCCCGGATGGCGCTTTTCTAGAGCACCTCAAAGTTCCCTCAATAAAGGGAGTAGATGAGGAATATCCGACCAAATCTGACTCACCTTTGATAGCAGTTCTGGTTGTAATTCCCAGCTGGACTCAACCCTACCTCGATTATTTGGTAGATGGCAAATTACCCGAAGACGAGGTGCTGAGCCGGCAGATTATCCGACGAGCAAAAGCCTATACTATTGTTAAAGGTGAGCTCCATAAACAGAGTGTTTCTGGGGGTTTTCAGCACTGCGTATCTCCGGAAGAAGGAGTGGAAATCTTAAGGGAAATCCATGAAGGCGAGTGTGGTCACCACACTGCAGCCAAATCTTTAGTGGCAAAAGCTTTTAGACACGGATTTTTCTGGCTTACAGCTCAGGCAGATGCCGAACGATTAGTCAAGACGTGCAAAGGCTGCCAAAATTACGCCAAGCAAGCTCATGTTCCGGCTGATCAACTACGAACAATACCTATAACATGGCCCTTTGCGGTCTGGGGGCTTGATATGGTAGGACCTTTTAAACAAGCTCCAAGTGGATTTACTCACCTCTTAGTGATGGTGGATAAATTCACCAAATGGATTGAGGCTAAACCTGTCACTAGTTGTGATGGAGCAACAGCCAAAAGATTTGTCGAGGATGTTATAATCCGGTATGGTTATCCGCATAGCATTATCACGGACAACAAGAGTAACTTTTCTATGGGAGAACTGGCTGAATTCTGCAACGAGCAAAATATCCGGCTTGACATTGCGTCAGTCGCACATCCACAAGCTAACGGACAAGTCGAAAGAGCAAATGGTTTAATCCTACAAGGCCTAAAACCGAGACTCGAAGCACCACTATGACGTGCTGCGGGGGCTTGGGCAGAGGAATTACCCTCTGTAATTTGGAGTTTACGAACAACTCCGAACAGGTCAACAGGATACACACTTTTCTTCTTGGTCTATGGCACAGAAGCAGTTCTTCCTAGTGATTTAATTCATATTTCTCCTAGAGTGGCCGCGTATATCGAAGAGGATGTCGAGATTTCTCGACAAAATGATCTCGACTTAGTCGAAGAAGTTTGCATCGTTGCTGAAATAAGATCTACAGCCTATCAGCAGAAGTTACGCAAGTATCATAGCCAGAGAGTCCAAAATAGATCTTTCAATAAAGGTGATTTGGTTCTCCGGCTTGTGCAACAAAGAAAGCACAAACTTTCCCCAATATGGGAAGGGCCCTTTTTAGTTAGTCGAGTATTGCACAATGGATCGTACTACTTAACTGACATGAAGCCAGTCAAAGAAAGACCTGCTACTAAGAAGAGAAAGAGAGCTGGAGGCAGTACAAATCCGGATGAGTTAGACAGACCGTGGAATATTGCTCAGCTACGTCCCTTTTATTCTTAGTTTATCCTTCTTTGTAATCATATATATGAACATGTTCTTTGAGAAATAAAAGTTTTGGTTGCCTCAAGTTTTTTTGAGAAGTTTTTACCATCTTATTTCCAAATGATCATGTCATAGTCGAAAATCCCAAAATGCTTGAAAGTACTTTATGCTCATGTTCGTTCTGGTTTAGATTTCCGATTCTAGAATTGCTACCTTCGGGTATAACTCTAAAATTTCTAGTCTTTACTTTGGTTATTTGTTTGATTGCTGGATGCGGGCATTTTCCGAGTAGTGAATTATTGGTACTGGAAGCCGGCTTTGTTTCCGAGTTTAAACTGGTTTAGTAGTTGAGCTCCGTTGCTCGGCAATGTTTTCGGCTGAAGGTTTAGCCGGCTCACGAAAGGGACGAGGTGGAAAGCCAGATAAACGATAAGTAGAGACGAAAAAATTCAAGTGCTTATGAAAATATTTCAGGCACACAAAAAAAATTCAAAGTCGAAAGTGCTGAATAGATCACAAGCTTAGCACTAGCAAAAATAAATAGTACTTAATATTTACAAACGCATCATGTCTTTTCTGGAATAATACATAAGTTTCTGGTCTATGATGCAGGAGGAGATGAAGGAGCTGCCGGCTCGCTGGTTACTTCGCCTTGATATCGTTCCGAGATGTCTGCATCTGATGTGGTGCGTTCATCGTTGGAAACTTGTTCGTTTTCTTCTGGAGGAGGAGGCGGAGTAGCTACACGGGTGAAGAAGGGGATCTCGTAGCTGGTCAGATCAGCCACGTGGCACCCGTATCCGGCGCAGGAGTGCATGATAGCTTGAAGGTCCTGCTCCTGGCCGTCTTCGTCTACCTTGCAGTACCCTCTGGTCACTTGCCATATCTCCATGTTTCCATGGTGGCTCATGACCATTGTGAGAGCGTTCTGCGCAGCAGTCCGCGCGTAGGACATATTCCAGTCCGGAACAAGCTGCGACATCTCCTTGGCCTTGTCCCGCACCTGAAAATCCGATATGCTTGGCATGTCCGGAATCTTGAGAGCTTCGCCAATGTCCTCAAGGGACTGGCGGAAGTCATGAAGCAGGTCACCGACTTGGGTAAGCTGGTGGGTGCGGGGCTCGGAGGAGGAAGAGTCCGTCAAGTTCAGAGGACCTATACACAAAACAAGTTAAGAAAAATCCAACATTGATAGAAGTCGAAGAAAAAGATAAGTCAGACAGATGGAACATACCGAGAATGACGTCGTCAATCTTGGTCTTCTCCTCCCGTAGACTCTGGAGTTCAGCCCGAAGCGCTTGGGAGATGTCCTTCTCTCTGCCTAGCTCATTCTTGAGGTCCGAGATAATTTTATCTTGAGTAGCGATCTTGAGATCACGCTCTTCAGTGGCCATGGAGGAGGATTCCCGGACTTGAGCTATGCTCCTTTCATGATCCGCCTTGAGCTTGTCCATCTCTTGGCGAAGTCCCTTGTTCTCCACCACCAGGGTCTTGAGGTTCTCAGCCTCTTCAATCATAGCGATGGATTGTTTCACCAGCGCTGTAAGTCAAAAAGAATAGTTCAGAAAAAATTCGACATTGAAAAAGCAAAACACAAGGTTTGAATCTCGGAATGCTTACCTTCGGCTTCATCCTTGGCTACCTTAAGTTTAGCATTTTTAAGCCGGAGAGCTTTGATCTCTCTCTGCTTATCGCAGACATAGGTCAGTAATTCCTGGTTATAGGAACATACTTTCTGTAAGTCAGAATACCCAAAGTCAGAAAGCTACTTAAGACTCGGGCTAATATTTTTTGCTAAATATCAGCACGAGCCTTGGGGGCTACACTAGTTCGTTCTTTGGCATCCTAATTAAGCATAACCCCGGATTATATATCCTACTTCATGCTTGGGGGCTAGAGGATATGATATAACATAATGGAAAAACAAGAGTTGGAATTCCGACTTACATATTGCTCGCGGGTGAGTTTATCTAAACCCGCGTTCACTTCAGCGGCCACCTTCTCGGCAAGAGTAAGAGGGATCACTGGAGCTGTTGGAAGCTCGCCAGTCCTAATCCTCTCATCGCGAAGGCGGACTTGAGCGAGAAGGTCAGAGAACTTGACGTCCTCTGCTTCTTGCGCTTCTTCTTCGGGAGATAAATGGCTTTTCTCCAGGACTTGCCTGGCTAGCCGCTGGATCTCTTCTGCAGATTTCCAGGACATGCCAAACTTGGCAAGTCCCGGATTGCTAATGAGGTTTTCAGCGAAGGTTTCTGCCGAGGGATCATTACCCGAAGAGGGTTCACCCTTATCTTGATCTGACGCACCCATGGTGACGTCAGTTTGCGACCCAAGGATCGCTGGCTCCGTTGAAGGAGCCGGATCTTCTGCAACCACCGGAGAAGGAATGATCGCCGGAGTTGCAGAAGGTTGAGGGGCAGGAGTCAGAGGAGCTACGGCAGGGGAAGCTATGGTGAGCTTCGTCTGTCGCAGGGGCTTCGAAGGAATCCCTTTCCCCTTACCCTTGATGAGCGGCTTTGCTCTGAGAATGTAGTAAAGTCGGAAACATTACATCTCAGAAAGAAATTCGAATAAAGTACAAAGGCGGAAGTTGTGATTGAAAGTTACCTCTTCACAACAGGCACCTCCTTTGTGCCAACAGCCACTATCGGAGCTTTGCGCTTCTTGAGCGCAAGGTCCGGCAATGGAACCACTTCTGTCTCCTGAGAAAACTCAGGAGGATATCCTTCGAGAGGAGCAAGTTCCGACTCGGGGAGGTCAGCAAGCTGAAAATAATAAACCATATCAGTATTGCGGTATAACTTAAAGATTGAAACACATAGAAAGGTGTACTGATGGAGACTTACCGGCACTACGGGGTTTTCTGCCGTGTGCATGTCCAGAGAAATCTCCGGAATTCTCCTCTCGATCAGCTCCTTGATCAACCACTTGATTTGGCTTATGTAGCCTTGAGGGGTGTAGGCTTTGGGGGTGATGCGGAGGAGTATTTTTTGGATGACGTGATGGAATGCATCAGTCGATCCCCGTGGTACTGAAGGGGCTAGATCCGACGAGAAACCCAGCACTATACCAAGTCGGATCCCTTCAGACCCTTGTGCTTGATCAAATATTCGATCCGCCTCTTCGCGAGGATCAGATCATCAGTGAGAGCCGGAGCAGCCTCGTCCCAGGAAGGCTGGGCCGTGGCGGCTCCGTCGACAAAAGCCGGCAAAGCAGTAGCTTTGCCGGGAGCCGGAATATCCCTATGATAGAAAAATGTGGCTGGCCATTGTTTGATCGAGTCACTAGCTGAAATTTTGGGATAAGCCCGGTCGCGTCTAAGTGAAAAGCTGATAGTGCCGGTGATGTAAGGAACACCGACAGTGATGGAATTTCTCCGGACATAGAAATAATACGGGAAGAGAGTCAAACTCGGCCTAATGCCGAGAAATCCCTCGCAAAGCGAAGCATACACACTCATCTCTAAGAGAGAGTTGGGAGGAAGATTATGGATTGAACTCCGAAATGATCTATCACCTCGGAGAAGAACTCCGAGGGAGGAAAACACAGACCTCTATCGAGGTGGGTGCCGAAGTGGACCCGCTCACCGTCGCGTGGATTGGGGACGGTTTCCTCGAAGCCACTCTGCCAGTCGCCGGCGATGAGAAGCCCCTCCTTTTCCACGTTCTTGAGGCCCTCTTCATTGAGAGCGCAGGGGGATCCAGATTCCCTGGAAGCTCTCTTTCTCCGCTGCTGCTTCCGCCGTCGCCGCCGCCGCTAGGCCAGAGGAAGAAGATGAAGCCATTTCTCCGGTGAGAGATTGACCTAAAAAGGGCGGCCCTGGGAGTTCTCTGGGGAAAGGACGAGGAGGCTCTGTGCGCGCAGGAGGATTGGGAGGAAAGGAAATGACAAAGGACTGGTGGAAGGGAGAAGGAGAAATCCAAACCCCTTATATCCACCTAACTGCGCAAAGATTCGTGCAAACGCTACAGTATAATCGCCACGCATCGTGGAAAGAACTGGGAAGGACCCACATGATGATTGCGTCTCCTCGATCTCCACGCACGCATTGAAACAACGCATCGGTTCCGCGAACCGTGGACCCACCAACGGACGTGCTGACGGCACGCTTGTCAGATGACGTGACTTGACCATGACTTGTGTCAGGTGGCGTTAGAAACCAAGTTCCGGCTTAGTTTGAAATCAAGCTGGAAAATCCAAGTAACCTGTTGATAGGTCCGACTTATTTTTAAGACCTGGATCGTATTTTTTGTTGTGAAGTTTCAGGAACCCTTCAAGATTCTGCAAGCCGAAGATCAAGCTAGACGATGATAAATCTGACTTTGGATCTTGGAGGCCTCCGGGGGCTGCTGTTGGGGATATACTTTCCGGGTATCCTCACAGTTCCTCACTGACCAGCGTGGCCCACTTTGGGTTAGAGCTTTGCTTCACGGGCGGTCCAGTCAGGGAGAAAGACGGAGTCTAATCTGGCTATGGGAAGGCCCAGAAGACTTACCGACTTAGGCCCATAATGTTACTTGTAGTTCAAGATGTACTCTGTAACCAACTCTTAGTCGTAGCCGGATTGATCTCTCCTGTAATCCTTAGGCCGGATATCTATATAAGCCGTCCTAGGGAGAGCCTTTAGGGCAACCACAATAGTCTACAATCTCAACTCGCACAGGCGAAACCCTTGTAACCCATATTTCGGCTCTGCCGTATTACTGGATTGCTAGCAGGAGTAGGATCCGTCCAAAGCCGGCGGATTCGAACCTGGGTAAACTTGTGTGTTCACCGTCCCGGAATACCGTACGTCTCACACCCCTCTCTTCCGCACGCCTCGAGGACCCGACACGTGTTGCTCCGAAAAAAATAGGCATACTGTCTTTTGTCCCGTCCAATTCCGAGAACATTGATTTTTTGACTTTTCTGGAACTAAAAATAGCAGAAAACAGGCAACTGGCACTGTGGTATCTTGTTAATAGGTTAGTTCAAGAAAGTGTATAAAAATACTCCAAAGTGTGGACAAAACATAAGAAAATAGATATAAAACAAGCATGGAACATCAAAAATTATGGATACGTTAGCAACGTATCATCATGCAACAACTTCAATGTCAAATTCTTTATATAATGGCTACACAAAATTACAAAATCTCGTAAATTTCAAAATTTAAAAAATATGCATTGTTCATCCACACTCTTGTCATTTTTTGTACAGCTCGAGATATGAGGTATTTCAAATTGAGATTTTGCACGTTCATGGGATATAACATTGGGTATATTCATACTTGAAATGACACATATATCGCCTAGAGCGGGTGGATAGGCGATTCAAAAGCATTACGGTTTTGCCTCAAATAAATCTGAAATAAAACTATCGTTTAATTTATCACACATAAAACATAAATATGCTACGTCCAACTATGTGAACCAACAAGTTATGCTAAACAAGATAGCCAACTATGTCATAAGAAGATATATTAAGTAATACCTTAAGCTTGAGCAAAATGGGGGACTCTCAGGCATCTTGTCGGGCGTCTGCCGCTGCATGTGGGTCTGCTGTGCGATGCCTTTTTCTAATTCACTCGAGTCACAGAGGTTCCGTATTCTGCCGTCCCGCGATACGTTGTCCTTTTCGTCGTGCTTCTCACGTGCGTAAACGGGCCAAGCCCAATGAACCATCGTATAACTATAAGCACGAAGGAAATCACAAAGTAAAATGCGTGAGTAAATAACTCGGATATAGAATAACCAAGGCACGTAGAGACACCGATTTATCTTGAAGTTCACTTTGTAATGGAAGCTAATCTCTGTTGAATGGTGTGGAAGACAATGCACCCAAAGTGCCACAATGACCCACTGTATTCTTCACATGCTCTCGCACAATGCAAGAAGCCACAATCCACTAAGGACCCTTGAGAGCGGTCACTAGACCCGTACAACCTTGGGGAATCACACAACTTAAATGGAAGCTCACAAGAAATCCACTGAGATATACACCACAATTATTGAGATACACCACCAAGCCACTAAACCATCTAAGGTTCCAAGCCAGGTACAAGCACCCAAGAGTAAGTAGCTTTTCAACTTCCATTTCCATGAATACACGTAGATAACTAAAATTGATGCACCAAGTGCAATGGTAAGAAGTGGTCAAGTCCTTTACTCCCATAATCCACAAAAGAACCTAATGATATGGAGAAATATAAGATAAAGAACAGTGATGAAAATCCGTAAAAGACTCCAAGATCTAGATCCAATAGTTTTCTCTCAGAAAGAAGTGATATTGATTGGTGAAAATGTAGATCTAGATCTTTCCTCTCTTTTCCGTCAAAAAGATGCAAGATTGATTACTACCACTCCTTCAACTGTACAAAAAGTGGGCATTCATCATTCCATTCCTACTCCTTAGAAGCACTAGAGCGGAAGTAACCCCTAGGGTGGGCGAAAGAAGCATCTCTACCTGCGGCCAGTGGAACAGAGGGATTGGGAGTCAGAAAGCTTGAGGAGGTCAACAATGGAGAAGAAAACTTGCAAAAAAGGTTAGGAACCATTGGGGGGAGGGGAGAAGGGTCTCTTAAATAGGTCCCCCAAATTCCAACTAGTGTGCCCAAACTAGAGATTCAGGCCCCACCGAAAGTTCTTGGTGCACCCAAACCACGTGAGTGCCCGTGCTGCGACCCATAGTACCAAGGACGAAGGTGGACCAAAGATTTGGCTGGAGAATTGAGAAATCTCCACCGCCGGGCTAGAATCTCCGCCCCCACCCCCTAAAAAGTGACCGAGACGTCCAAACAAAAACGACCGTAACTTGAGCTTCTAGACTTCGAGTTCAATAAACTTGCGCTTGTTTCGAAGATACAATAAGATCTACAAGATAATGAAAAGAAACATCATAGTCCAGTAAAGGAGAATAAAACCATAAGGTGAGTGGTTTGACCTCTATAAAAAATAAACCGATAAAATCTCCAAATTTTCATTCGAATCTTTTTTTGACAAGGTTGAGTTTGTTATAAAGATAACCACAAGCTATAAATTGTGGCTTGAGAGAGTAGAAGATAACCACAAGCTATAAATTATAGCCTGGGAGCCAGAATCTATGGTCTTTGTTGTGTCTTATTAAGATTGTATCTTTGGACCCTCATATCGCTGGGTCCACGTATTGGGTCTTCAACAACTGCCCAATCCCTCTGGTCTGGGCGCTGTCAATTTTGCCACGACACAAAATATAGAAATTGGCCTCCGCCGTATGCTTGAAGATCCGACGACTCCCAGTGCGTTCCCACGGCTGGACTAAAATTGTATGTTCGCTTCGTATAATTTGGTTAGTTGTTTTATTACTAAGTCTTCATTCAATTGAGATTTATTTGGTCTTATTAAGTGTTACGGAGTAGTTTTGTTTAATTTTTTTTATCTCAACCAATTCATATATGTGCAACTTTAGTTTGAGACATCGACTTCAATTAAAACTTCAACAACTACACTCACTACGCTTTTGTTTTGCTTTTGCGAATAACTACACTTGTTTCTCTTTTCACTTTGTTTTACGGTACCAGCAAGCGAAGCTACCTCTTCCGGAGCGGCCGGCCGACTGCGGCGCAAGTGGGCGGGCGAGCCTCATCCCACCACAGCCTGAGGGGAGCACGCTCTCCGGCCCCTCCCGATCGCCACTTCTCAATCAAATCACGACCTTATCCCCTCTCTCTCTCTCTAGCCCGTGCCGCCCGTGCCCACACCACACCAATCCCCATGCCCGCCGCGTGCGCCACGCCGGCGGCGGCGCGGCCGCCCCTCCCGGTCTCCCGCCGCTCCCCGCCGCCGCCAGCCGCGCACGTCCCCGCCCGCCGGGGCGCCTCCTCCTCCACGGCCTGCCGCTGCACCACGGCCCCCGCCTCCGTCACCGCCTCAGCGGCCTCGGCCTCGGCGGCGTCCCCCTCCACCTGGGACTGGAGCCGCTGGAGCCGCCACTTCGCCGAGGTCGACCAGGCCGAGAGCTACGCCTCCGTCCTCAGCTTCCAGCTCGAGGAGGCCGTCGAGAGCGAGGACTTTGCGGAGGCCGCCACCCTCAAGAGAGCCATCCTCGAGGCCTCCGCCGACGACGCAGTCGCCCACGTCATGGCCGAGCTCAAGGTTACCTACCGATTCTCCTGTCCTGGTTCCGTGATTCGTCGATCGCCCTCGACAATTCCGGGTTCAGATGTATCTCGGGTCTCGGCTCGATGTTCAGTTCTGCTACCTAGGGTTTGTCGCCCTCTATTTTGTTTCCCTCACTCCTTTCCCATCCTCGTAGAGCGCTATAGAGGAACAACGGTACCAGGACGCGTCCAGGTTGACGAAGCTCGCCGGAACCAGCTTGGTGAGTCTCCTATCTGTCACATACTACTGCGTTCGATATTTTCTTTCAGTCCATGAATGCGCTTAGCGGAATCATGTGTAGGACCTGTCATGCTGAAAAAAACTACTCCAGTAATATACATGGCAAATATCATCTCCAAATCGAAGTTATAGCTCAGTTCCTAATAATAACCGTGGCTAATGATAATCCCCTTGCCTGTTGATTCCTATATGCAAAAAGGAACCGAGATGGCTGTTCCAAATTAGCCAAAATATTGGTTTTCGATAATCCATTAAGGGGTTGGTCAAAGGCCAGCCATTCTGATTCCATCCAACAGCAAGTGTTGTTTTCGCATGGTAGGGATCGATTCCAATATAGTAGTACATGGTAGGACATATCATGTTGAAAAAAAATTAATATACATGGCAAATCACCATCTCAGAGTAGCAGTCCTAATAACAAATCATGGCTAAGTCCTTGCTTCTTGAGTCTTATATACAAAAAGAAACCAAGTTGATTCCAAAATTAGCCAAAACACACCAATACTTAATCCATCAAGGGGTTGGTCAAAGCCCCTTTTGGTTCCATCCCACAACATCTTTGGTCACCTGGTAGGGATCGATTCTAACAAAAAAAAATTTCAGGTAGGTTGGTGGGTGGGATATGCTAAGGACACCGACGACTCGATTGGGAGAATTGTACGGATAAGCCCTGGTGTTGGGAGATATGTGGCTAAGAGCTACAGCCCAAGGTCTGCTTTCTGCAGTTTGTAACTTACGTTACAATCAAGCAAGTCTCCCCATAATCTTCAACTGATACTTCCTTATTTGTTTTAGGCAATTGGTCACTGCATCTTCAGGGTCTCCATTATTTGAAATATTCCTCGTCAGAGACGAAGACGAGACATATACAATGAAGGTGCGCTGATATATTATGATCTTTAGGCAATTATAAGAAAAACAATCTCTGTTATGTCCAGATGTGATATTTGTATTTACAAAAAATTAGACAGGTGGTACACTTGCGACCAACAAAAGGAACTTCAAGTGCATCGCCAATATCATCAACAGCTACTGAAGCTCCAGTTAAGGTGGAGAGTGGAAGTTCACTGGAAAGTAGTGCTTTATCTGAAGCTATTACAGAGGAAGCAAATACGGATACTACATTAAAAGGAACTGAAGATGTCGAGGAGAAAGTGCAAGATGTTGGAAGAACCAAGGAAAGTGGTGTTGAAGGGTTGAAGAGTGTTCTGAACTTTTTCAAGTCTCGGATTCCTGAGTTCAAAGTGCAAGTAATAAATGTAGATGTGCCCGAGGAAACTGACTTAGTCACAGATTCATCAGAAGAATTAGTGCAAGATGATGTGAAGAGCACATCAGAGAGTTCATTGGGAGAGCCTAGCACTGAGGAATTTCAGGAGGAAGATGTTTCTGATGGAGATTCAGACTCGAATGATGACAGTAAGAGTCCAGAAGTGAAGCTTTTCATTAGTGGAGTAGTTCACAATAAAGAGGATGCTGGAGCAAAATCCTATGTTCGAGTTCCTGCTGAAATAAATAACTTGGAAAGGGACTCCTTTGAACTGTACATTCCTGGAAAAGGTTCTGATCGAGATCTGGCTGAAACAAAGGCTGCTAAACAAAAAGTTGCGGATATGGCTGCTAAATTAGCATCAGAGCTAATGCCCTCTGATGTCGCAAAGGCATTATGGGGTACCACCAAGAGTTCTTCAAAGGTAAGAATGCCATTAGTTTAGCTGTACATGGCTGGTGCTTACAGAGTGAACATGAGATATGCTTGAACATGTCGAAGTATGTTCACATTTTCATGAAATCACCTAATGTCTTTTACAAAATCATTTTTGAGCATTAAGGGCACTTCCGTCATTCTCTATTTCTTTATTGTACTTCATACTTAGTACATGTCCTTTTTTTTTGGCGAAACATGTGCTTATTTAGGAACTAAAAAGTCCTTCATAGTATGGACTGCTATCTTGGTATCTTGTATAGCTCCTGCTTTCAGTCTAAGTGAATTAGGGTGCCCTTTCTCTTGGTAGAAAAGGTCTGGTGGGAGTGTAGCTTGGGACTCCCAAGGACTTGTACTAGCCTAGCCCTGACAAACTGGCGGTCTTTGAATTTTGACATATTTTGCAAAATAAAATAAAAATACAGAGTTCTAGTTAATTTTGGCTGCACCATTTAGAGCTAAACATATTTTTCCTCCTTGGATAGTGGGAGTGCTGTCAGAGGTTATTTGCTGTCATAATGGGTACTCTGCGAACTGTTAAGTTTCATCCATTATATCCCAAATTTGACTTGTTCAGTCCATGTGTATGTGTGCTTTGGTAGTAACTGTGTATTGCCCACCAGTTCTGTAAACCATATTCCTGGTCATGTTATCAAGTCAACTGAGAAATGATACTCACTGCAGATAAATAAAGAAGTTCAGGAGCTTTTAAAGCTTACGTTGAGCAAGGCCAGAGTCAAGCTGACTGAAAATACCATTTTCAATCGGATCACTACGGACTCAAATGGCGCAGACCCATTTAATGGTAAAGTTCGCTCAGTTAAGTTGATGTCCTGCTGCTTTTTAGACTGACAGGTCCATTCCTTGTCTACATTTAGGTCTCTATGTAGGAGCATTTAGTCCATATGGACCTGAAGTTGTGCAGCTCCGTCGAAAGTTCGGTCACTGGAATAGTACTGACGAAGTGGGGTTTTTCGAGTATGTTGAAGCAGTTAAGTTGACTGGTGATCTTAGTGTCCCTGCTGGACAGGTTAGCAGCTTTTCATTTGGTTTATACTTTTGTAAACAGTCTCGCATTGTATTTTAACTTGTCAAATGTGTCACAGATAACATTCCGGGCTAAGGTTGGGAAGGGCACCCGTCTTGAGAATCGTGGTGCATATCCAGAAGAGTTTGGTGTGGTAAGCCTAATTATGCAAATAATGTGTATCTTTGGATGTTTGTCTATATGATGTGTATTCTGTGATGGTTCAGTTTGGATTCTGACAAGTGAAACTCATTTGCTTTAGGTTTAAATTTCAAATCCAGCCAAGCACATTAGCGTAGTGCTCCTGAGCACATATGTATATATGCATTGCATGCAATATATTTTTATTCTAAATCCATTTGTAAAATTGCAGACTGCCAGTTATAAAGGCCAGGGGAGAATAGCACAACCTGGATTCAAAAACCCACGATGGGTGGACGGTGAGCTGTTGGTGCTCAATGGCAAGGTAAAATAAATATCTGACACTTCCTTTTTGCATGTGCAGCAGCACTGCTACTGAAATATGTAATTAAGTATGGCAACAATATGCCATGATGTATAATTTTAACCACACTGAAATAATTGTACCTTTTGGAAACTCAGAATAATGAATTTTTAACGAGTTATATCACCAGCAAACAAGCTTGCTTGCTGAGTGAAGACCATTTTTTCCAAAGTAAGGTTCATTGTTATGAACGGTATTTGATTATTTTGGTCTCAGCTCTAGAGGAAATTAACAAGTCATAAGAATACTATACCTTTTGAAAGGATAAGATTAGTCCATCTACATTTGTTGATTACAAACCATTGTTTGTCTTGCTTATATGGAACAAATGAGCATAGTTAACATGACACTCATTTGGTGGCCCCTTGAATGGTTAGAAATGATTAACCAGTACCCAGATTTGTAAAGCTCACGTGTCCAACTATGTTCTCAACGATGATTTTTTGCTATGGAACTCTTTATTAGCATTGCCCTTGACGTTTTCTGTTGGTTCCTTTGCAGAGTGCAATCCCGCATCTTGGTGGTGCAGAGCTTGGTTTCCTGTACAGCGTGCCTGAGCAGAGCTTCTTGGTTCTCTTTGACCGCCTTACACTTCCCGAGTGATGAGATTGTACCGAAATGAACCGATTCTCACATACAGATTGCATGAACACAAGGCAGAGAGGCTCGCCTGATTTCTGATGATCAAATAGGGTACATGCGACTTTCTCCGTCATCATAAGCGCTCCCTGGGACGGTTGGATCCTCATCCTACCTGACAGGAACCAATCGGTTTGATATCTTCGAGGTTATAGAGAAAGCTGACATGTTCATTCCTGGGAATATGATGTATTGAGCTGTCATGTGATACACACAGCCTTAGGAATCCAAATGATGTGGTATAGATACAACTGGCATGGCCTTTTTCGTTGGTTTCTTCATTTGTTCATTTGAATGAAAGCGTGGAAACCAGTTTTGGTATTGTCTTGGTGCTACAAAAATAAATAAAGTTTATATCCATCAAATAATTAAGCTGTGATCATGGCTTGTGAGTTGATCTTTGTATCGTGAAACCATGGATACACTTGATCCAATGAAGATCGTGCATTCTTTTATGAAATGAATATTTTTTTTTTACATGATTATGAAATGAAGATTGTGCAAAGGCTTCCTTACAAAAAAGAAGCGAGGCTTGAGCGACAGTGCACAAAAAAAATTGGCAAAATTTCCGTCGCCGGGACTTGAACCCGGGTCTCTCGGGTGAGAGCCGAGTATCCTAACCACCTAGACTACGACGGATCTGTGCTGTATATAGGTTGTAAAACTGAAAGTAATCAGTGCGGCACATAAATAGGAAAAAAAGCTGTTTCGTCCGTTGATGGAATTGGCAAAATTTGGCCACACAAACAGGATGACTATAGCTCAGTGACTGTAATGGTAAGCAAAACCTGGATCATGCATACTCCAGTACTAGCTATCAAACCGGTCCTTCATCTTCATAGTTTAGGAAACTAGACCGAACCGGCCGTTCGACAGAAACAAAAAACAATAGTGTTGATATATCTCTGTGTATGACATTCTTTAGACACTGTGGATTAACCGCGCTCGTACAGTGCATAAAATTATCAGCAACAGACCGTACTTTCCCATACCTTCCCTCTTTCTGCATTTTGAATCTAAAGAAACATCCATGTGAACAGGTTTGTTATTCATATTTACTCCTTCCTTTCATGTTTCATCATGATTAATATGCTCATGACTGCGTGTAGCAGAATGGAATGCAATGCAGAGAGAGGAAGACAAGAAAAATGAACAATGTTTGGTTAGGGCTGACTTGTTAATTTTAGTGAAACATTATGAAGGATGAAGAGAAGCCATCAGTATAGTGTTACTAGTGAACCATGTATCCTCTCTGTTTTGCAATCTCTGATCAGAATAGTAAGAGGGATACAGTTTCAGACATACCCCATGAGATGAGTGTCGGAATTGTGCTTTTATACAAAATTTCATTCAGAAGACACCCAAATCTGCCACGTGTGTGTGAACCAAGAGGATCCATGATTCCATTCTGAATCAGACATCTATATATATAATTGAGCTTTCCTTAGTGCCCACGTTTCCACGAAGTAAACAGTAGAGGAGAGAAAACATTGTAAAATCAACCATAACTCCATAAGCACTCAACTATTATTACTCAATCAATCCAATAAAAAAATATCATCCTTCGGAACAGAATTTTATGGAATAAAAAATGCCTTTGCCATCAACTGACTAGCACCAACTTCAAGTTTGTCATGCCATTTTTGCTGCCAACCTTAATTATAAGCTGTAGGCGGCCAAAGCGAATACTCACCTGAAGTCCTGAACCCCACAGGAACACACAAAGGAAATAAACAGCGGAAAGAACAGTACCATTACACTCCAGAATTCAACAAACGGAAACCTCTCATTGTCAGACTCAAGATTAAACAGCTCTGTTGCGCTTCAAGGATGATGATTTTGTTAAGACCTTAAGCATCTGCTCCTGCAAAAAAATAAAAAGGCTGCGTGCATTGATCAATCTGATATTTTGAGCGGCTGCGTAGAACAAATCGAATATTTGAGTATTGTATCAACTTACCATCATGTCTTATGCATCCGTTCTGGTGCTATAAGCCTGCAAGAAAACAAACAGGTTATTAAGGGTCACTTTGGTTGGCAATAATGGAAATTCCAAGTGCACGCGAAAATGTTCACAGTTTTGGAATAAAAGAATTAAGAATAGAAAATCACAGTGGAAATAGAGCTACATCTCTCACCTGTTTAATTATAGAGAGTTTCATCTGGGAAGATATTACGCCCATCCGTTGCACGATGGACTTGGATCCGCTGGCGGACAGTCGGCGAGAATGAAGACTGGGCCATAAACAAGGCAATATCAGCAACAAACTGATGGCCCACTTTAGCAGTATGCGCCACATGCTGTGCAAATTTCCTGAGGAGGCCGGGCCATGGCCCAGGATGGTCCCTCCGGCGGTTTGCCAGTGCTTCTGCCGCGAGACAATCCTCGAACTCTTGGGCACGTGCACAATCAATCATGTACACGCGTCTCAGCGACCACAGGTTGTTTGCTTGATCCAGCACTGGGCAGTCCTGCGCAAACAGGTCCTGCAGATTACCGAGGTTGGCGATCTTCCTCAAACATGTGTTGTTCTTCACCATGAGCCACACAACTGCAGGAAGGTCGACAACTTCTTGCAGCTCATGAGCACCTTCAATGTGGATTCTCTTCAGGTTAATAAAGAAATTCGCAGGGAGAACTCTCAGTCTTGGGCAATCAATAAGGAGCAGACGCTTGAGTTTAGGCATCAGATGCTCCTTAAAGTTGCCCTCCATAATATCACAGGGATTACCAATGTTGAGGGACCAACTTTGCAATTTGCACATGCCAATGATAATGAGCAGTTCCAGCTCTGGGAAAAAGACTGCTGGACGGCCTGGCCTTCTGACTCCTCTACCCAGGAGTTCTGTGCCAATGGTCTCTACTGCATCTGCACCTTTAACCTGAAGAACTAGCAGTTGTGGCATCTGGCCTGCAGGCGGGAGCTTTGAACATGATATGCACTCATTGAGGTGCATATGACGCAAACGTGGTATAGTAAGCTCCGGTTCTAAACATAGCCATTCTGGAAAAGCTGTACCGGGAAATCCGAAAATAAAAATGTTTTCCAGGCTTCGGGATGGTTTGAGCTTATCGTAGACTTCCTGAATTATCTGAACCTTATCGTCTGCGTAGAGAGTTCTGTCATTAGTACTCACGCCCATTGTGCAGCGAAGACCAAGTTCTATAAGATGATTACTGTTCTCCAGTACCTTTTGACCCCCTGGTATCGCTTGCTCCAGCTTTGCAACCCATAGACGATGGATATTGGGGAGGCATTGCAGTTCATCCAATTCGAATCCAGTCTCACTCTCAAAAACTCCTCTAAGGTTGTAGAGCTTCTTAAACTTTTCTATCCCTTTTGGAACATGACGAAGTGCAGTACCTTCTAGCTCAAGAAAACTTATATTCCACAATCTCATTAAACTAGCTGGCAGCCTATAGAGCTGGCTGCAACCACGCAAACAGAGGTATTCAAGGCTGATGAGCCTTCCTATGGACTCAGGTAGTTCCGTAATTTTGGTATCGCTCAGATCTAGTAACTTCAGTAGTACCAAGTTCCCTACTGATTCTGGTATGCTTTGGATGCTTGTTCCATTGAGAATTAGTACACGGATATGCTGGAGCCTTCTGAAAATGTCATCACGAACTGACAGGAAGTTCTTGTTATCAAAAACTAGGAGGGTCCTCAAGCACTTGTGCTCTTCTAGAGCAGGTAATTCTTCCACATCAGTGCCGATCCCTAAGCGGCGCAGATTTGGTCGGGCTACATTATCTTCATCATTCATGAACGTGGAGAGATCATTTTCCACTTTCATGTATAAGGAGTAATCCTTTGTCAGATGTTGTCCAAGTGACCTCAATATATCATGCATCGTTGATACAGCTTGGTTCACGAACTCCGGTTTTGGTTGCAGAAGATTCCTCTTAATCAGTTCATAGTAGTACCCTTCAGCAGTCTTATATATTGAGCGCCCATGCTCTTTCCTCACGAAACCTTCAGCTACCCACCAGCAAGAGACAACATCACGATTTATTTTCCAAAATTTGGAGGCAACAAAGCACACCAGAGAAAGCACTGCTTCAGTTCATCGGGTAGGTTTCTGTAACTTACATACAATGAGCCTTCTACTCCGGGGGGGAGTCCTTCAACATACCATTCGCTGTCTCGGATCATCTCCCATTCCACCACTGTTCTTTTGGTCGCCAGGACACCTGCAACAACCTTGATGGCAAGAGGAAGGCCATCACATCTTTCTACAATTGCACGGCCCAACTCCTGGAATGCACCATCATACGGTTGGAAGGCATTCTTCATAAGCAGCCTTAGGCCATCATCCTCACTCATTGTGTTTACCTGGTGTGTGTGTGTTGCATCCATTGCTTGCAAAACATCGCAGTTTCTTGTGGTAACAAGGACGCATGCATTCAAGGCTGCATCCAAGGCTCCATATAAAGGTGACCGAAGAAGATTGTTCCAGACATCAGGATTCGGCACATCGTCCAATACAAGAAAAACACTCTTTCCTTCGATAGTTTTTTGTAGATGTACTACAAGTTCACCGGGCACTAGTTCATCACAGTTTCCTCCGGCCATTCGTATTGCCTGCTCTAGCAACCCAGTTGCGATGAAGGTCTCAGAAATGCACAACCAGATATGGATCTTGAATACTCCCTTTATCCTCTGGTCACAAAATATCTTCTGAGCTAATGTTGTCTTGCCAATGCCTCCCATCCCCCCAATACCAAAAACACTTGGCTCATTGTTCTCAGACACACCGGAAACAATAGCTTGTACCATAGAATCGACATCATGAGTTATAGCTGTTCCAACAATCCCTGGTTCAACTATAGGAGTTGTATCCATAGCTCTTATCTGTTGCTGTGGAGATCCGGGTCTTCCTGGGGTGTACATGTTTACTGTCCTGCTAAGATCATCAAGCTCTACGTTTATGCTCTTGATTCTCATACCAACTCTGTGATCATCTAGTAGCTTCGCGAAACAAGAGAACATGGAGCAACATGGCGGCGATCTGTGTCGCATATTTGAATGAACCATATAAAGATCTATGACATCATCAACATTGAACATAACATCGCTGATGCGCTTCCACCATAAATTGACGATTTCATCTCTCATGGCTACAGCTTCAGCATCCCGACGAACTGCCCTGAAGCCTTCCAGATTTTGCTTCAGCCTCTTGATATCCCTTCCGACAGATAATGTCATAAAAACCTCATCCTCGACAAGCCGACCGAGTTTTCTCAAGGAGCTTGAAACGAGTACATCCAAAACTGTCGCCATAGTGCCTAAACCTACGACTGAGGATTTTCACTCAGTGGCTTGCTGACGTGGTTGGCAACACATTTGGTTGGTAAGAGCAGTAAAGCAAGTATAGGTTGCTGCCCCAGCCCCACTTCCCAGAACTCACACGATGAGATGCCCTTCTCTGCAGAGATCATCAAGTGACAGAAGTTTTAGATCCAGATCTTTATTACAGTACAATTTACTTTCAGAAAAATACAATTCTGTTAATCAGGTCAAGGAAGAACATTATTACAAGAGCAAAGGAGCTCACTTAAGAAAAATATTCCTATAGGCAAAATCCCTGAGAAAAAAAGGATTTTCTTCAAATTTGGCAGTCTCTTAACAGCTTGAATAACTACAGGCAAAAAAATACTTTACTCTAGGAATTAACATCAAAGCAGCTAAAAGAAAGCTCCAAATGACGGGATAATAGTAAAACTAAATAAAGCTTGGAAACCAGCCACTCCATTTGTAAAAAAAAAAACAGTACCTTTCTACTGTAACGACAGATGTGAGGAGCCAGACGGTGACACGGTGGTGGACTCTTTCAGGGATAATGAGGAAAAGGTTCTTCCAAGTCAGGATCTCAGGACAATAATGTATAAGCAATTCAGGATCGCAGAAAAGAAGAACAGGCCTTGATGTAGATGAGCAGCAGCGACCTTGCTCCCGCTGGGAAGCGAGAGAAGGGAATTTCTTGCCTAGGCCGGCGAGATCAAGCTAGCTCTTCTTGGATCCGAAGTCACAAGCTAAGCCACTCCTTCTACTTGCATAATTTCTTTCTATACTCAGTTGATGTGAGAAGAGAGCAGATGCTGGCATCTGTTGATCAAAAGTCAAATGCAGAATGAGCACCTAATCGACATCTTACAATATTTGCAGTTGATTCCTTTAATAATAAGGAACTATAAATAAAAACACAATCATTGCTGCACTTGCAAGTCCTTCAGTATGTCTATTTATTCAGCCAATATGTTTCAGACATAATTAGGATCAACTTGTGCTTTCTACTTGCACTGTCATGGCCTCAGTTAGGTGTACAATCAGTATACAACATGTGCCAACTTGGCTTGTCTCTTACCAAGTTGCAATATTTTAATTAGGATCAACAATTTC
This sequence comes from Avena eriantha, assembly GCA_910589775.1. Taxonomy (NCBI): domain Eukaryota; kingdom Viridiplantae; phylum Streptophyta; class Magnoliopsida; order Poales; family Poaceae; genus Avena; species Avena eriantha. Next base: position 141,047,603 of record OU342742.1, on the reverse strand, counting down.
TTTTACCCCAAAAAAGAGTAGCAGCGACTGAAATTAGGTAGTGCACATGAGCATTTTGTTAAACAACTCATATGCATCCACCCTTCCGTCGCAGTAGTGCTAGTTGTCAAACACCTCATATGCAATCGTTCTTTTTACTCTCTTTGCGCCTCAGGAGTGACTTTTTTGCATTAGATTATGAAATATTAAGAACTTAACAATCATTGCTGCGCTTCCAAGTCTTTCAGTGTGGTTGATTATATAATAACATTTCAGCAATCGTTATAGTATGGTTTCCCTCATGTACTTGCACTAGCAAGAGCTAAGCTAAGTAGGAAGCTCATATGAGCATTTCGTCAAACAACTTATATGCATCCACTCATTTGTTACAGTGCTGCTGATTCACAAACCAAATTGCAATCAAAGAGTATACAGTCAACACAAGACGACGGAAGCAATACAAGAAGGGCCTTACACTGTAAAGCAGAAGCCACCAGCGGCAGCTCATCGATGCGCAGCTCGCACTTTCATATGCCTGCGACACTCAAGAGTCAAGATGCCAAAGTGAGGCACAGGGCCTCGCTGAGGAAAGACGGTTTCTTGTCGTGCTAGTGCACCATCTATCACGCCCCCCTTCTCTGTACAGATCAAGTGACAAAAGTTTTAGATCCAGATCTTTATTGCATGGTATATACAATAAAATTCACTTATTTAATCAAGTGTTCAAGGTAAATAAATTTTTACATCAGAGAGAGCTATGATGCTCCCTCAAGACAAAAATTCCCATAGGCAAAAGCCCTGGGGAAAAGATGAATTTTCTTAATAGCTCAGAATAACTAGAGGAAAAAGTAGGATTTACTCTGGAAATAAAATCAAAGGCATCTAGATGAAAGCTCCCAATGACCAGATAGAAGCAAAACTAAAGAAAATGTGGAAGGCAAACATGATATTCCATCTCTAAAGAAAAATGTACTCCCTCCGTCTCAAAATAGATGTCTCAGATTTTTTAAAAGGATGAATCTAGAAACTATTTAGTATATAGATTCATCTAAATTTTGACAAACCTGTGACATCTATTTCGAGACGGAGGGAGTAGTACCTTTCAGCTGTAATGACATATGCGAGAAGGAGCCCTCGAAAAGGACAATGTACTTTATGCAATTCAGTCTCACAAGAAAGAAACCAGCCTCGGTGTACACAAGCGCCTTGCTGGGAAGCGGGAGAAGGGGAACCTCTTGCCTAGGTGAGACCGAGCTAGCTTCTTTTGGATGGTTGCTCGCAGAGTCTCAACCTAAGCCTCTCCTTCTGTGTGCATAGTTGCTTCGTTTACTCAGTCGATGGGAGAAGAGAGCAGATGTCGGCATCTTCCGATCCAAAGGCAAATACATAATGGGTACCCAATCAATTTCTTAAAATATTTACAGTTGATTCCTTTAAAAATATGGAATTATCTAGAATAGGACAATCATTGCTGCACTTGCGAGTCTTTTAGTCAGTTTATCATCCAATAACGCGTCAGCCATAATATAGTATGGCAGTCCTTATCGCCATCAAGGTTGTTTCTGTGTAGAATCAGTTAAAGGATGTGCCAACTTGGCGTGTCACCTGCCAAGTTGCAAGGTTTTAATTAGGATCAACGATTTTTTTCAAACAAAGTGATATGCAACCACTCGTTTGTCGCAGGTTTGCTAGCTATCGAACAAAATTTCAATCAAAGAGCATCCAATCATTTCTGTTACTCTACTTGCGCCTCACACGTCACAAAACATATTAGCGTCTGATTTCTTTAGTACAAGATTAACAAGAAAATGACAATCATTGCTGCAAGTTTTGCAGTCTGTTTGTTTAATCAGCCAACAACATTGCAGCAGCAATATAGTATGCCTGTCCTCATCTACTTGCACTGGCATGGCCTCGGCTAGGTGCATGACCGTTATACACATGTGCCAAGTTGGCTTGTACTATCTACTACCAAGTTGCAAGATTTTAATTAGGATAAAAAATTAATCCCCAAAAAAGAGGAGCAGCGAGTTAAACTAGGAAGCGCACCTGAGCATTTCGTCGAACATCTCATATGCATCCGCTCACTTGTTGCAGTAGTGCTCATCCTCAAACAAAAATTTCAGTCAAACGCAAAGCCGAAGAGTATGGAAACAGTGTGGAAGGGCCTTACGCGTGTCAATGCAGCAGCCACCGGCGGCAGTCCAAGATGCGAAGCCTCGCTCTTCCCGGTGCGCGCGACGCTCAAGAGGCAAGACCTCGATGAGGCAGTACAGCGAGGCGCCGCCGTCCTTGGAGCGGGCGGCGGCGAAGAGGTGGCCGAGGCTGAGGCGCACGGCCTCGCCCAGGATAGTCGTACTCTTGTCGTGCACGGAGGCGGAGGCGGAGATGGGGACGGGATCTGAATACGGCGTAGGCTACGACGCGCATGTCCAGCCATTCGAGGTACACAGGAAACGGGCGGCGGCGAGAACCTTCTGGAGGCAGGGGCCACGGACGCCGACGCCAAGCCGCCAAGGACAATAGGGGCGCTTGGCAATCGTCGCCCTTGTGTGTGCAGCAGTGCACGGATGCTGGTGCAGCTGGTGCACCCATGCCTGTCTAAGACGGTGGGCGGGGATGGCCTAGCCTGTCGAACTCACTTCGCACGGGGTATGGCTCCATGGTGGCGCCGGTGGAGCAGGGCCGCGGCGCTCGCCCATGTGCGGCGTCTGTCGATGCGCTGCAGGGTGTGAAAAATAATGAATTCTAATATTTCTGTTGTATTGATTTGATCCTCGTGGGGTATATATAGAGGTACAAGTGGTATGTAGACTTGGAATATAAGATAATCTTAGAGTCATAGTCTATCTCATATACATATATGTATCCATATTCTAACATCCCCTTAGTCGTAGTGGGAGTGAAGCGGACGCTTGCGACTGGATTTGAAGTCTTGCGCTTTCATCGTCTTCACCTCCTTATCATCATCACCTGTGTCGACATGATCATGACTGGCACCTAGGGGCGGTAACTGTGTCCCCTTCTGGTGCCTCTCTTCCCTCCCGCAGTCACAGCGGGAGTGGCGTGAACGCAAGTGATGACGCAGACACTGTTGACTGGAGTTATTGAGTTGTTGTAGACGTTGTTCTTGATGTCGATGTCGAGGTAGCCGACCGTGATGTAGCCGTGGTCGAGGTGGGTGTGGTCGATGTCATAGCCGTCGTATGTTGTGTGACCGCCATTGCCGGAGGCGCAAAAAAATTGCGCATTTTTGTTGTTGTTGTTGACGGAGCTGCGGTTGTGGACGTTTTGCACCTCGTAGAGGTACCGTCAGGGCGTCTTTTGGACGCGGTCATAAGTGAGACCATCGGTTTTGCCAGGACCGGAGGAACCCACCAAGCACACATGGTTTTACCAGAACCGTATGCGCGGTCGTAGGGGCATCATTGTGACGCCGGTTGTTGATGCAGTCGTCGGTGTCGTTGATGCGGCCGATGCCATCGTCGGGGTCGTGGACGCGACCATGCCGTCGTCGTGCCTTGCAGTACATGTACTGTCAGAGGGCGTCGTAGTTGTATGTCCATCGTGTGGACGATGTAGCGGCGGCGACGATGTGTCGACGAAGATGATGATGAAGACCACGTTGATGTAGCCCTTGGCGATGATGTGTCGGTGATGAAGGAGTAGACGTGTCGGTGATGATCGTCGCTCGAAGGCGTCCCTCATGGCGGCGATGATGTCGAAGCCTTGATGTCGGAGAAGTCGGCGTACTAGTGTTCCACACCGGCCTGTCGTGTGGATGATATCGTGGATGTACTTGACGAAGATCTTGGTGTAGTCGTATAACTTAATATCGTTATTTGGATCTATATAGTTTAGTTTGATGCAGTGCAGATCAGTACGGCGGCTCGATGTAGACGCATCGGTGGCGGGTGGTCGATGGAGTAGGCTCAATGGAGACTGTGTCCATCCGCGTCTCGAAGTCGATGAACACCTACCGGCCCTCCCGGTCTCACGCGTTGCAAGCCAGGTCATGGACGGTGTAGTGCAGATCGAATCTGGCCGCAGATTGGAGTAGATTGGGCCGTTTCCGCGCGAGCATGCATTGCTGTCTTCTAGTGCATGCATATGCACTGTAGATGGCGTTGGCGTGTGTGTTCCTGCTGCATGTTGATTCTTTCACATGACGCGCTTAAGATTTTGTCGGCGGTCGAGTTGCATGCTCATGGATCCGCGCGCGATTTGGCTGGAGTCCCGGCCGCTGCGTCCCTCGTGCCACTCCGCCTAGCACCGGTTTGACCTTGCTATTTTACCGGAGGGGATCAGGAGATTTAGGAAATTATTTGGCTAATTGGATCTAAACTATGGAATTGGAACTATGAAAATTGGATCTAATCTAAGAACTGAAATTAATCTAAAGAACTGATCCGATCTTCGATCGAAATCGGGTGCCGCGTCCTTAAGGAGAAGATTAATCTCCCCCGGGGCGGCGCGATGCGGAAGTGGTGGAAGAACCTAGGATCGGCGCCGTGAGGCTAACCGTTCTGATACCATGTGAAAAATAATGAATTCCTAATATTTCTGTTGTATTGATTTGACCCTCGTGGGGTATATATAGAGTTATAAGGGGTAGGTAGGCTTGAAGTACAAGATGATCTTAGAGTCATAGTCTATCTCATATACGTATATGTATCCATATTCTAACACAGGGAGGCGTGGATGGAGTAGAGGGTGCTCCTCCATATGCCTAGGGTGCGCTCCAGCTAGGGTGTAAGTGGGATAGGTGGGATACCATCTAAATCCCACTTTTTATTTATTAAAACTTAGTTTAAATTTTTTCTCAAAATTTGTACTAAATTTTAACAAATGAACTAAAAGTGGGACTTTGGTGGGATCCCACTTGACACCGTAGCTCCAGCCCTCCTCTAATCGCGGAAAGCCGGCCGACCGTGTAGGGGTTGCTGCCAGCCCCCGGCTGAATACAGGTGGTTTGGTCCTGCTTCAACTAGGGATGGCACCCCCGGGTTCAGGGACGGGTTCGCCACCTCCATACCCGCCCCATTTAGTTAGTCAGGTCTTATTTTTTATCAGACCCGCGACCCGTCCTGGTTCGGGGCCCCAACGGGTACCCGCCAGCGCGTGAGACGGGAGCGACGCTAGCACATGCGGGAAGAAAATGATGGGATATTGGGATGGGGTTGGTGGATATGCATGTGTGCATGCGTGTATTGTCTCCGGGACTTCATATTCCATCGCATGCATGTGATGTGTGTTGTGTGCGTGCGTGGCTGTGTGTGACGTATGGTTAGGCATATGATTATTAGGAATAGGATTAAGGTTTATAGCGGATCTACGGGTACAGGTTTGCCACCCCAGACCCACCCGTTAGACTTGGCGGGTCTAACTTTTTACCAAATCCTCCCCGTTTAAGGCGGGTACCCGTCGGTTTTGTGGGTTTTGGGGCCCCATTGCCATCCCTAGCTTCAACTCCGCCTCCCGTCGAGTTCCGATCTTCCTATCGGAGATTTCTACAGTCTAGCACATGATACCACTAGTGATCCAGAGTGGAATCGATGCGGTCATGTGCACCCTTATGGGGCGCGACGCGGAGTTTCATCTACTGTTTGGTACCATAAACATGTCTTCATATAGATTTCTATGGATCTGACAGAGATGGAGAAATATATGGTGGCACAAGGACGGCTTTGGAAGAAAGGTTTTGGTTGTGATGAAGATAATGCGACATAGGTTCTCCCTGTGTGTCAAGTGTTCGGCGACTTGCAGCAGCGGTCTTGTCAAGGGGGAGCAGCAACATAGGTAGATTGCATCTTTGGTGGTGCTCACCGAGTACCGATCCATGATTTTCAGGGTGAAAACCTAAGGTCTAGTCTTCATTAGTTGCACCTGACAATGATTTTGCTAAAGGCATTGTTTTGAAAACTCGGTCTTTTCTCTAGGGTGAAAACCTAACATCTTCGACTGAGAGAGGACAACGCTTGTGTATTGTTCCCTTCTTATAGGTATTGCTTTTGGAGAACCTAGTTTGCAGTATGGGTGTTGTACTCGGTGGTGGTTACAGTGCTTCTGTTGCGACTTGCGCGTGGTTGTACACCGTGGCGGGGTCTTTGTTTTTCTTTTCTCTCTTGGTTGTGTGCATCCCTGATGTCTTTGAACGTATTGTTGGTGCAGAGGGCTGGATGTAATTGGTATCTTCGCGATATTAATATATACCATTTGTAAAAAAATATTAAGGATAGTTGCTTGTGATGTTGTGAAGAGAAAACTATTGTCCAGAAAAACTGTTTTTCCGAATTTTACTCCTTGTGATATTACCTAACTGACTATAAACCGATGAATTATCTAAAATACCATTATAGTGATGAGCAACATGTATTCGTGTTGATTTATGTATAATAAATAACATATGAATCAATACAATTCAACGAGATGGATCACTATAAAAACCATGATTACAAAAGAATATGCACACTAAGTAATTTATAGAATATATTTTTGACCAAAATAAATTACACTAAATAACATATGTATCACAAAATGCATAGACACTTCATTTTATCTTAAATAGTGAAATGATAATGAAAGTTTGCGGACATTCGTTTTAGCTCCCATATACAGATGCTCAAGTTTGTAGACATCCATTTCTGTTGGGGGAAGAACATACAACCCCCACCTGCCTGCGGTGAACTCCAAGGATAGTTTCAATCAACATATATGCAGCGGAAATAAAACGACGAGCACATGCACAGATGACACAAGGATTTACGTGAAAAAACCTCCTCAAGGTGAGGAGGAAAAAACCACGGGTGTGGACCAACCGGTCCACGCGAGCTTCACTATGAGCAACATGGGGTACATAGTCTTCTCTATAACATCTAGAGATGTACAACACACTCAGCATGTTGTAAACCGGCAACAACAACAACCACTTGAAAGAAAGATTACAGTAAGGCAGAATATCTCAGCTTCTGTCCCCTTTGGTAATCAGCAAACTTCTTTTAAGCCGCAGATCCAATCAGCATCAAACTTGGTAAACAAGTAGACATACGACTTCCCAACATACACACCAAATTTCAGCTCAATCAGATATTGTTTGCCTATCCAAACTGTTCATCTACCAAAACTGCTCTGTGTTAAAACTATAGCAGTCCGAACTGACTAAACCGCTTCCAAATCTGATGCTACACTGACATAAATCTCAAATCAGCTAACCAGATTGAAGTACTCAAAGCAAGGAGCAACTCACCAAGTTTGGAACCAATCCAAGCACGTTTGAGTCTCCAAACACCAACTTGAAAACATACTGGTCAGATCTCAGAAATCTGTACAGAAATATGTACAGAAATCACCTCTCCTTCTTCTTCCTCTATTCTCACAATGTTATGGTGTTATTGTGTGTTCTCTCACCCTCTATCAGCATCCAAGATGGCTTTCTTTCTCAGCTCACACTCTCACTCTCACGAAATGTCTCACACAGCCACCAAAGGTGGCTAGGGTTTTGTTTTCTACTCCTCTCCCAAGGAGCACCTTAGGCTTTGGATACGAACATCGATCAACGATTGAAACGTGTTGGACTTCATGGGCTGATGTTGGGCTGCCAACACACCTCCATGTGGAGGGACATGGCCCAACAAACTCCCCCTCCCGACATCATGGAGGGTCTCACTGCCAACTGGCAATCATGCCGGTGAGCCGGCGGCATTCCTCGAGCTTTCCTCTTGTCATCACCTTGGTCAACATATCATCCCCATTGTCATCTGTGTGAACCTTCTGAATTTGCATTTGCTTGGAATTCAACACGTCTCGAATCCAATGATGGCGAACATCGATATGCTTTGACCTCGAACGAAAACTTGCATTCTTACTCATATGAATGGCACTTTGGTTGTCACAAAGCAGCACATACTTGTCTTGATCAAAACCAAGATCACAAGCCAATCATTTTAGCCATAATAGCTCCTTGATCACCTTAGTTACAGCGATGAACTTGGCCTTAGTTGTGTTCAGCTCCAGACACTTTTGCAACCTGCTCTACCATGTCACTGCTCCTCCTGAATGGGTAATCAAATAACTTGAACTAGGCTTCCTTCCATCGACATCTCTAGCCAAGTTTGAATCTGAATATCCAATCAGCTTGGGCTCAGTACCACCAAATCAAAGCTTCATATTATTGCTTCCCCGGAGATACCTCAAAATACACATCACGGCTTCCCAATGTGATTTTCCTGGATTGGACATAAATCTGCTCACGGTACTAACCGCTTGAGGAATGTTAGGTCGTGTGTACACCATAGCATACATCAAACTCCCAACCGCTGAAGCATAGGGAATGGCCTCTACCGTGGGATATTCTAGTGGGTAATGTGTTTCTGGGTGTCTTTCAAAACTGATCAACATCACACACAAACCTGCGCAGCGGCTTTGGAGTCAAAGAATCTCCTGCCCGGTCACACACATAATCTCGAAGAGCAGGCTGGCCTGAAGGCATGAACTGAAGGCAAGCAAGAAGGCATACCATGTCAACAACGAGAAATTGAAGTCTTTCTGCATTTCCTTTTCCATATCTTCATTGGAGGGACATTGCTTTTTACTCAACTTGTAATGAGCTGCGAGTGGACAACTCACTTCCTTTGCCTTGTCCATCTTGAACTTACAAAGTACCTTCTCAATATATTTCTCTTGAGACAAGTACAACTTGTTGAATTTTTTCTCTCTCTCAATTCTCATGCCGAGAATACACTTTGCTGGACCCAAGTCTTTCATGGCAATTTTTTGCTCAACTCTTTCTTTAGCCTAGCAATTCTTGAGACATTCACCTAAGAACCTCTAAATAAATACACAATGGTTTGAGCTACACCTCTTGTAGCCTTGCTCCCCCATGATAGATTCAAACTTCATGTACCGTTGTATTGGTGCTTATTTCAGGCCATAGAGACTTTTATTCAATTTGCACACATAGTCTTATTTGCCTTTAACAAGAAACCCCTAAGGCTGCTCCATGCATATTTCTTCTTCCAACTCTCTATGAAGGAAAGCTGTCTTCACATCCATTTGATCAACCTCCAAGTTGAGACTTGCTACCATGCCAAGGATAATTCAGATTGATGTTATCTTCACCACCGGAGAAAATATTTCATCAAAGTCAATACCTTTTCTTTGGATGAATCCTTTTACAACTAGCATGGCCTTGTACCTTGGATGTGATGTGTGCTCTTCTTCCTTGATTCTGTAGACCCACTTGTTCTTTCGAACTTTCTTGCCCTTGGGCAACTTCACTAGCTCATAAGTATGATTATTATGCAAGGAATCCATCTCTTCTTGCATAGCCTTATTCCACTCCTTGTTCACATCTTTCATTGCATCTTGAAAGTACTCAGGTTTTGAACCATCAGACAATAACACCACTTATTGGTCTGAATCATACCTAATGGAAGGAACATGGCCTCAATTGGATCGTTTGAGTGGAGCAGCTGGTGGACTATCTGGTTCAGGTGCTTGCTGATCATGATCATCTTCTTCAGGATCATACTCTTGTTGCTGGGGAGCATCCCCACCTGTACCACTATGTGCATCATCTTGCACACCTTCTGCATCATCATCTTCAGCTTCTTGTTGAGATGAATTTGTAGGAACTGGGTTAAAATAAGATATGTCTTTCTGCTGATTTCGAGGAGAAACATGTACCGGAACTTGCTCCAAAACCTACACCATTGTCTTCACAACATACTCAATTGTTTGGTCTTCAACAAACACAACATCATGGCTTCTCACAACTTTTCTTGATATTGGATCATACAAGTTATAGCCAAACTGATCACCTCCATAGCTAAGAAATATACACTATCGTGTCCTTGAATCAAGCTTTGACCTTTCATCTTGAGAGATATGAACAAAGTCCTTGCACCAAAAAACCTTTAGGTGCTCATACGAGACATCCTTGTCATAAAAGACCATGTTTGAAACATCTCCCTACAATGGATAACTTGGTGAGATATTAATAATGAAGGGAATATGCCCGAGAGGCAATAATAAAGTGGTTATTATCTTATTCCATGTTTATGATAAATGTTTATTTCGCATGCTATAATTGTATTGATTGGAAACGTCAATACATGTGTGTTTAATAAACAAATAAAAGGTTCCTAGTTATGCCTCTCTTATAGACTAGCTTGTTGATTAATAAGATGATCAAGGGTTCCTGATCATAGACATTGGATGTTGTTAATAACGAGGTCACAACATTGGTGGAATGATGTGATGAACATTCATCCGAAGTATAGCATTACGATCAAAGTCATTATGTTTATATTGCTATAACATCATACGAAGTAATCTTAGTCCTTAGACCATGAGATCATGTTAATTGCTAACACTAGAAGAGTATCTTGATAACACCAAACGTCACACCGTAACAGGGTGACTATAAAGGTGGGTTCAGTACTACGAAGGTCTTATGTTGAGGCTCATGGATCAAGAGTGGAATTTGTCAATCCCGATGACGGATAGATATACTCTGGGCCCTCTCGGTGATATCACATTAAGATAGCTTGCAAGCAAGTGATGTGATCACTAGAATGTTATATCACGGGAACGAGAAAAGAGTGCATGTCGGCAACGAGATCAAACTAGGTATGGAGATACCGATGATCGAATCTCGAACATGTAATATATCACGAGACAAAGGGATTTAGTTACTAGCGTTAAAGGTTCTCACGATCACAGAAGTCATCGTTGAATGTGTAGGAGTCAGTATGGATCTCCAGGTCCCGCTTCTGATTATTGATCTGAGAGGGGTCTTGATCATGTCTGCATTATTCGTGAAACATATGGTGACACACTTAAGGGATACCGACACCATTTGGAGCAAATGTGTTTCAGATAAAGATTTAAGAAAGCACTGGAATTATTTCAATAGACACCAAAACTGTTTCGGGTGAAATTGCTGAAATTGGTTCTGCATGTAATATTGAAATGTTACAGGGGGTTTCATGTGAATATTTGTTAAGTAAAGTAATTAACAAAATTCTGAATAAAAATAATAAAAGAGTTTTATTAAATGAGAGAGCATTAAATTTGGAGAAATTTAATGCATTTAAAGTGGAGACTTTAAAAGAGAATGTGAAGGGGCATTTTTATGTGGAGGGGTTACCACCACATGAATGGGGAAGGTGAGGAGTCCCTCCCATGGGGCGCCGGCCATGGGGGAGGGGTACCCCCTCCTCCTATAAAAGGCCCCCCTCACACCCCTTCTTCCACACACCTCCTCGTGAAGGATCTCTCTCCCCCTCTAGTATTATTCCCCCATGGTCTCGGATTAGCGAGATACATGTTCCTAGTGGCTTTATCTGGAAAGGAGTTGTTGCTTCCGCTGCTTTGCTGGAGCGAGGGACGGAGGTTGTCGGGGTACCGGACGTGTGTGCGATCACGGATGCACCGCTGCTTTGCGGTGCTGGACTTGGTGGTACTGGAGCTGGATCTGATGGACGTGCTGGAGCCGGACCTGATGGACTTCATCACGATCTTGAGATCGGCAAGCGTACGACTACATCGTCCACGAGTTCCTACTCATTAACAAAACTCGTTGTCTTCGAGGGTAAGTTCTCCATGGATGTATATCCACCCGTTGCTCTGTACCTAGTAGATAGATCTTGGCGTATAGTTCTCATCGTAGGAATTTTTTTGTTTTCTATGCTGCGAACCCAACAGTGGTATCAGAGCCAGATCTATGCGTAGGTGCTTTGCATGGGTAGTACACATATGTTTATATGTGGGCGATGATGATCATGTTATTGCATCTTCTATGTATTTTGGATATTGGTGGCATAGTGGGATGAAGCGGCCCGGACAAACCTTACATGTCATCGTATATGAGACCGGTTCCAGGACTGACATGCAACTTGTTTTGCATAAGTGGCTGGCGGGTGTCTGTCTCTCCTACTATAGTCAATATCTGATTTACAACGAGTTGCTAATAACTTGGTTATCCTCGTTGTGGTTTCATGTTCGTAGGTAAGAATGGTTCTATCTCCAAAAGCCCTAAGCCACATAAAACTTGCAATTGATAAATTAGAGGCGTCTAGTTTAGATCATTGCTGAGCTAGTGTCTTGATATGGTATTGTTGTAAGTAGATGTATGGCAAATACTCTTACAACACACTCAACGTGTAAGTTCCATAGACCTTGGCCTTACACACAAAGAAATGATAGAGATCATATCATGATGCAAATGATAGAGATCAAATGCATGGACCATATCATCTCACTTTACACATTAGATGTTAGCATCTTATATTGCTAGTTTGACGTTTTAGTACTCCCTCCGATTCATATTACTTGTCGCTGAAATGGATGTATCTAGACATGTTTTAGTGCTAGATACATCCGTTTTAGCGACAAGTAATATGGATCGGAGGGAGTAGCATTTTAAGATGATCCCTCATTTAGATATCAAGATAAAAATGTGTTCTTCCTTAAGTATGCACCGTTCTATGGATCGTGTTTCGAGACATCACGTGATGATCGGGTGTACTCTACTCTATGCTTTCATACAATGGGTGTAAGATAGTTTTACACACGCGAGTACTAAGGTTCTTACTTGACGAGCCTAGCATGTACAGACATGGCCTCGGAACACGGACCGAAAGGTTAAGCATGAGTCATATAGTTGATATGATGCCCATATAGATGCTCGCCTTTGAAGCTACACCGACTCACGTGATGATCGGACTTGGTGTAGTGGATTTGGTTCATGCAATCACCAAAAAGTTACGAGGGATGTCGTTTTTGAGTGGGAGTTCATTTCTAATTTGGATTAGTCGAACTCAATTTGTCATAAACTAAATCGAAGTGAATTTGCATAATTTGTTGTAGTCATTGGCGTCTGTTCACTACCTTATACTTAGTTTTAATTGAGATAATAGAACTATATAATTCTGGATATTTACTTTACGAACTGGTATCGTATTGTTTTGAATGTCAATTTAAAGTTTAGAAGTCCTATTGCAAACTTTCAGCAAACTCTATTTACTCCATGAAGTTTAATAAGTAGTATTAAATCAAGAGTAAGAATTCCAATGTTAGTATCTAAAGTATCATGTTTGCCTCCATGATTTTTGATATTCAAAAGTTGTTTTAATATCAAGATTATCTAGGAGCTGAAAAATTGTTTCAGAAACCATCATGTGTGGAAGATATTGTGATATCTGAAACAATGTTTTTGGTTGCATTATGATAGAGTAAATTTAGCAAAATACATGTTCTCATATTGTATGAGAATTTGTGGAGGATGGAGATGCTAGGCATCCGAATCTCCCAAAAGGTTTCGGGAACTAAAATTATACTCGTCATTCTTCCTTATAGGCTATAGTAGCTTGATCATGAAAGTTGTCATGATAAGGATGAATACAAGATGTAAGTAAAATGTTTACTACACTAATAGATTACTAAAGAATGGATTTTTGAAAGAATACCAAAACATTTGATGATGGTGATCCACTTCAAAGTGCAAGTCCAACAGTATTAGTATTTGACTATATACGCTTTGTACTATGTGTCATGTGAATGACACCACTATTGATATAGATAGATTCTTTTAAAAGGAAAAGGAATTACTGAAAGAGAATCTATAAAATATTTGGCAGAAAAGAAAAAGTTGGAAATGTCTAGCTTAGGTATATAGAAGATATACATGTTATGGTTGTATTCCTTGCTTGTTAAACAATGTGGTTCTTAGGTATTAGATACCAAATTGGTTAGTATGAAGTGTCATACAGGACAACGCAATTCATGAACTGCAATGGCCTAAGTAACTAGCAAGAGAATAAGTGATGATGTTCATCGAAAACAAATAAAGTGTTATTGTATTTTTCGTTGTCGTCAAACCTAGCCTTCAAGATTTGTTTTAATAATTGTTATTTTGTTTCGGTATTACGAGAACAATGGTGTTCAAATAATTACCGTATTCCATAAAGGATGGATGAACTTTTACAAGTCTAGTGGGAGAAATCACATCCATAAACACTATTGCTAAAATGTCGCAAGACAAATGATTGAAAGATCACTTATGAAGTGACATCGCTGTTTAAATTATATTGGAAAGTAAACATGAAGAAACTCCATGTTGATGGATTTTTGGAGTCTTTGATTTTGATCAACTAACGCTTGTGAGACTTTCCTTGAGATAATTGAAACTTTGTCCATAGGCCAAAGTGGAACGAGTGACTAACTTATCATATATTATACATATTGATGTATATAGTCCATTATATGTAGCCATATGCGATGGATCTTTTTGCTTCATATGCTTTCTCCAGAAATTTGAGTGAATATATCTATATATTTACTTAATAAGGAAGAAGTATGAAACATTTGAAAATTGTTCGAAGACTTTCAAGATGAAGTGAAAAATCATTGTAACAAGAAAATAAAAGAGTTTATGATTTGATCATAAAGGAAGATATTTGAGTTACATGTTTATCAAAACACCTAAGATTTGAGGAATTGTTCCATGATTTGTGTTTCCTGATAAACCATAGGAGTATGGCATATTCGAGAGATGAAATCAAATCATGTTTGACATGGTAAGATCAAAGGTGTCATTTATAAAACTGCCATTATGTTTTAAGGATTGAAGCTTTAGAGACTACCGCTTTTACACTGAAAAGAGCACCATCGTGATCCATGTAAATGACACCATATAAGTTATGGTTTGGGATAAAACCCGAATTGTCTTTTCTTAAAATTTTGGTATGCTATGCATAAGTAAAATGTTTACAACCAAAGTCGGATAAGCACGTCTTTGTAGGTTATCCCAAAGAATTTGTTGGGAATTTCTCCATAACACCGAGGACAAAAGAGTTTGTTACTTGGAACGTCAAGTTTCTTGAGAAGGAATTTTTCGCGAAAAGTTAAGTGGGAGGACAATAGAACTTTGATAAGGTTGTTGAACCTTAGCTATATATGCTAAGTAGCGCAGCGCCGGAAAGTGTCCCGGTGGCGGCCACAATGCTCATGGCTCCCGTGTTTACAAAGGTTATGATCTCGGAGATTAGAGTTCCTATTGAACCGTGTGGGTCGGTAAGAATCAAATAGTATGATTTGATAAGCAAGTAGTTATTGTTTTGACAATGATGAACCGACTACATGCAAAGAAGCGAAGATGGGCCCTGACTCCATAAAATGACTAGAAGTCATAGAATCTGTGATAGTAACCATACACGAGAATCAAGTTTCTAAACTTGGAAGACCCTCTGAAAAGGCATAAAGCCTATCGGTCGTGTTTGGATCTATAAATAAATATACATGGATGTTTAACATCTATGAAATAGTCGACATATTAGAAAGAAGTTTACGTCAATGTGCAAGGAGTTGACTATGACAAGATTTGATCTTTCATAGCGATATATAGTCTTGACGGATTAATGTAGCAACCACTACATATAATTTGGTATATGGTAGTTGAATAAACAAAACAAGGTTCTTCTAATAGAACGGTTACCTAGGACGTGTACATGACATGGTCCAAAGGGTTTTGTTAATTCAAAGGGTGCTAAAATGGCATGCAAACTTCAATAGTTGAAGTAAGCATAGCGGAGTTAGAATCTTCACCATGATGAAACTGTTAAAAGAGTTTAAATTCATCGGAGATGATGAAGATGCTTGCATTTGCAAGAAATTAAGTGGGAGCGCTGAGACATATTTCTAATACATGTAGAGGACATATTGTTGATTGAAAATGATGTATCTTGTATTGACACAAGTTAATAATTTCATTAAAATAGGATTTCAATGAAAGACTTGGACAAAACCGGAATATTCGGCATCAATGTCTATATGGATAGATTGAGGCGCTAATATGGTCATGCCAGACGTACATATATGAGATATTGAAAGGGTTCAATATGGAAACAACAAGAAAGGTTCTTGCTGCATGGAAAGGATTGTATCAAGATTCAAGTGTTTCGACACTTGGTGAGTAAAATCACATGAATATTTTGATCGATTATACCGTGTTATGTATATATCCATATATGTCCTATGCTATAAAATTTATGAGCACATACCAGAATGATTCATAAGATGATCATTGGACGATAGTAAAGATATTCTTATGAGCTTTAGAAGAACTAAGAATATATCATGTATAAGTGACAAATAGTTAAAGGTAGTTCATTGTAAAGTGTTACATTGATACTAGTTTTGTCACAAGATACAAATTAAATTTATCTCAATTTAGATTATGGGTGGCACAATGTAATGGAAAGGATGTTACATGATGGATTTGGATGAGTTCCAAAGTTGAGACATTGTGACGGATACTACAACAAAAGGCTAAGTATATAAACTGCTATAGTAGCAGCAAATGAGGGCATTTGTGTTAAGTAGTTTGTTATCAAACTAGGTGTGGTTCAAAGTGGGCTAATACTATGAATATATATTGTATGACAATAATATCAACATATTTTAACCCGAAAGAACTAAAGGTCTCACCAAAGGACCAAATTTATACAATGCCATCTCATATAAGAATGAGTGATGCGTAGAGACGCAAAGACATGCAAATACACACGGACCTGAAACTGTCAGATTCGGAGATTATGATAACCACTAGCAATCGCGTATATGCAACACCAGAAAGCCATAGGTGTTCAATACGCAAAGTTTTTCAAACTAGATTATTGACTCTAGTGCAAGTGGGAGAATGAAGGGAATATGCCCGAGAGGCAATAATAAAGTGGTTATTATCTTATTCTATGTTTATGATAAATATTTATTTTGCATCCTATAATTGTATTGATTGGAAACGTCAATACATGTGTGTTTAATAAACAAATAAAAGGTTCCTAGTTATGCCTTTCTTATAGACTAGCTTGTTGATTAATAAGATGATCAAGGGTTCCTGATCATAGACATTGGATGTTGTTAATAACGAGGTCACAACATTGGTGGAATGATGTGATGAACATTCATCCGAAGTATAGCATTACGATCAAAGTCATTATGTTTATATTGCTATAACATCATACGAAGTAATCTTAGTCCTTAGACCATGAGATCATGTTAATTGCTAACACTAGAAGAGTATCTTGATAACACCAAACGTCACACCGTAACAAGGTGACTATAAAGGTGGGTTCAGTACTACGAAGGTGTTATGTTGAGGCTCATGGATCAAGAGTGGAATTTTTCAATCCCGATGACGGATAGATATACTCTGGGCCCTCTCGGTGATATCACATTAAGATAGCTTGCAAGCAAGTGATGTGATCACTAGAATGTTATATCACGGGAACGAGAAAAGAGTGCATGTCGGCAATGAGATCAAACTAGGTATGGAGATAACGATGATTGAATCTAGGACATGTAATATATCGCGAGACAAAGGGATTTAGTTACTTGCGTTAAAGGTTCTCACGATCACAGAAGTCATCGTTGAATGTGTAGGAGTCAGTATGGATCTCCAGGTCCCGCTTCTGATTATTGATCTGAGAGGGGTCTCGATCATGTCTGCATTATTCGCAAACCGTAGGGTGACACACTTAAGGGATACCGACACCATTTGGAGCAAATATGTTTCAGATAAAGATTTAAGAAAGCGCTGGAATTATTTCAATAGACACCAAAACTGTTTCGGGTGAAATTGCTGAAATTGGTTCTGCATGTAATATTGAAATGTTGCAGGGGGTTTTATGTGAATGTTTGTTAATTAAAGTAATTAACAAAATTCTGAATAAAAATAATAAAAGAGTTTTGTTAAATGAGAGAGCATTAAATTTGGAGAAATTTAATGCATTTAAAGTGGAGACTTTAAAAGAGAATGTGAAGGGGCATTTTAATGTGGAGGGGTTACTACCACATGAATGGGGGAGGTGAGGAGTCCCTCCCATGGGGCGCCGGCCATGGGGGAGGGGTACCCCCCTCCTCCTATAAAAGGCCCCCCTCACACCCCTTCTTCCACACACCTCCTCATGAAGGATCTCTCTCCCCCTCTAGTATTATTCCCCCATGGTCCCGGATTAGCGAGATACATGTTCCCGGTGGCTTTATCTGGAAAGGAGTTGCTACTTCCGCTGCTTTGCTGGAGCGAGGGACGGAGGTTGTTGGGGTACTGGACGTGTGTGCGATCACGGATGCACCGCTGCTTTGCGGTGCTGGACTTGGTGGTACTAGAGCTGGATCTGATGGACGTGCTGGAGCCGGATCTGCTGGACTTCATCACGACCTTGAGATCGGCAAGCGTACGACTATATCATCCACGAGTTCCTACCCGTTAACAAAACTCGTTCTCTTCTAGGGTAAGTTCTCCATGGATGTATATCCACCCGTTGCTCTGTACCTACTAGATAGACTTGGCGTATAGTTCTCATCGTAGGAATTTTTTTATTTTCTATGCTGCAAACCCAACAAATAAGATAAACTACAGTCGACAAAGCCTCACCCCAATAATGTTTAGGGACCTTTGTACTCGATAGCAAGTATCTAACCCTCTCAACAATTGTCCTATTCATCCTCTCAGCAAGACCATCCCGTTGTGGTGTCTTCAGGGGAGGAAATTGGTGCCTAATTCATTGCTCCTTGATCTTCTTAGGTTCTCGCTCAACTGAGACTTGGAATTACTTGAATACACTTAGTACTTGATGTTTGTTCTTCAAAACATACCCCCAAACCTTCCTAGAAAAGTCATCAATAAATGTGACAAAGTACTTTTCTCCACCCAATGACCTCACCGACATTTTACAAACATCGAAATGTA
Source organism: Avena eriantha (assembly GCA_910589775.1). NCBI lineage: Eukaryota > Viridiplantae > Streptophyta > Magnoliopsida > Poales > Poaceae > Avena > Avena eriantha. Next base: position 141,028,873 of record OU342742.1, on the reverse strand, counting down.
TCAAGTCCAGCACCTCGGGCTTCTTGTGAGGAGGTTGACTCTTGAATGCAACTCTATGTTGCTTCCCCGCTAGAGAATCTGAACATTTCTTGATGTGAACACCCTTCACACCTTTCGACAAAATTTTCTTCACTAGCAGTGTCATCCCCTTCTCACTCATGTGCCCAAGTCTCTTATGCCATAAAGCACACACATACTCTTTCCGAAATGCACTGACACAAGCAACAGAAAGCTTAGCATGAACATGATACAAAAATGAAACCATGTTACCTTTAGCAACAATCAGCTTTCCTTTGGTGAGCTTGTACTATGCATTTCCAAATCTGCTCAAGTACCCATCTCCATTAAGCAATCTAACCGAGATAATGTTGAGCCGAAGGGGTTCAACATGCCTCACCGACTTAAGGACTAGTATTGTACCATTTTCAGTCTCCAAGTGCATATCTCCTCTTCCAATGATTTTTGCTCTATCATTGTTCCTCATCTTCTCAACACCAAAATCACCTACTGTGTAGTTAACAAAGATCTCTCTATGAGATTTAGCATGTATGGTAGCACCGCTGTCCGGAATCCAAGTCATCTCATCACCATCTACAAGGCTAATGGTATCATCAGAAACTACAATGATCTTCTTTTCAATAGTGGAACAACCGCCGCTATCATGTTCTTCATGCATGAGAAACATGATCTCCTCTACCGCAACAATCTGACCTCCCTCACTGTTACTATCACTGTCGGGTTGCTTCTGAACTTTCTTTTTTTATTTTTTTTCTTTATTCCATTATTTACAATGCCACTTGATGTGGCCCTTCTCATGGCAGTGATGGCATATAATACTAGCATACTTGTCTTTGCCTCTTAAATTGCTTCTACTTCTTTCTCCCCCCTTACTCATACTTTTACTCTTGCTTCTCCCCCGTGACTCGGTCATGATACGTTGCAAACGTATCTATAATTTTTGATGTTCCATACTTGGTTTTATCTACTTTCTTATGTTTTGTCCACACTTTGGAGTACTTTTCATGTGATTTCTTGGACTAACCTATTAACAAGATGCCACAGTGCCAGTTGCCTATTTTCTGCTATTTTTGGTTCCAGGAAAGTCAGAAAATCAATATTCTCGGAATTGGACCGGACAAAAGCCAAAGTCGATATTTTACCGGAAGACTCACGGAGCCAAAAGACGAGACGGAGAGGGGCCAGGGGCTGGCCACACCACCTGGTGGCGCGGGCCAGGCCAGGCCGCGCCAGGGGGTGGTGTAGGCCCCTCCGGCACCCCCTCAGTCTCCCTTCTTCCCTATAAGAAGCCTCCCGATGCATAAACCCTAAATCATCAAGCCTCCAGCCACGACAAGTTCCGCAGTGCCGCCGCCACCGAAGGGGAGATTGGTGGGACAGAAAGTCTCTGTTCCGGCACCCTGCGGATGGGGAAGTGCCCCCGGAGCCATCTCCATCGATCTCCACCGCTATATCCATCACCATTGCTGATTCCCATGATGAGGAGGGAGTAGTTCTCTCTCGAGGCTAAGGATTCTACCGGTAGCTATGTGTTCATCTCTCTCTATGCATGATCTTATTGAGATCATGAGCTTGTAATCTATAGATCTACCTTGCTACTCAAGTGCTTTAATAGATCTCTGCTCTCCCCATGTGTGTGAAAGTGACAGCGTGCACACCATGGTGGCACTTAGGCTAGAGATTACAAATACTTGTTATGAGTTATATTTGGAGTTGGATGTCTTTATGAAATTGTGGTGTTTGTTGAAACCATCTAGTGCTCAAGGTGACAGTGTGGGGTTATCTAGATGCGGAAAGCGAACTTTGAGGAGTGCTGTTATAGCCCTACCATGGATTAGAGTGTCCAACAGAGAGTAGTTAAGAGTAGTATCATAAAGAGAATATATTTATATGAGAGTGTTCACTAGTGAAAGTATGATCCCCAGGCCTTGTTTCTAAGCACTGAAACACCGTTTGCTATTAGATCTATTATATGTTTGCTTGCTTCCATCTTTATTTCAGTTTTCCTTTAGTCTCTTCCACGCCATCAAGCTATTTGCTATCACCGTTACCACTTATAATTATCTATACCACTTGTATTTCACTATCTCTTCGCCGAACTAGTGCACCTATACACCTGACAAGTGTATTGGGTGTGTTGGGGACACAAGAGACTTCTTGTATCTTGATTGCAGGGTTGCTTGAGAGGGGATACCTTTGACCACTTCCTCCCTGAGTTCGATAAACCTTGGGTGATCCACTTAAGGGAAAACTTGCTGCTGTTCTACAAACCTCTGCACTTGGAGGCCCAACAATTGTCTACAAGAATAGAAGTGCGTAGACATCAAGTTATTTTCTAGCACCGTTGCCGGGGAGGTAAGGTAAAATGTACTCACATCCTCTTGCTACTAAGCTATCTTCTAGTGCGGTTGCTAGTGTGCGAGTGCTCGAAGTTATTTCCTTTAGATTCTGCAATTTGGTCTTTTTGTTTCTTGTTTTCACTAGTTAGGCTTAATGGAAAACAACAACAAAATTAGAGAGCTTTATAGTATTTATCTTGAGTTAGGACATGAAGTGTTTGAAGAAAAAATTAAAAAACCTATGAAATTTTATTTGCATGCTAATAGCAATATTATTAGTATGAATTCTTTGAACACCATTATTGCTAATGCCATGGAAAAGTCTAAGCTTGGGGAAGCTGGTTTTCATGAGCATGATATTTTTAGTCCCCCAAGCATGGAGGAGAACATTTACTTTGATGATATTATGCCTACAATATATGATGATTATAATGATGAATATGATATTTTCAGTCCACCTACTATTGAGGAGAAAAATGATTATGACTACAATATGTCTCCTTTATTTGATGATTATGGTGATGAGAATAATAATGATAGCTATTTTGTTGAATTTACTCCCACTACAATTAATAAGAACGACTATGTTTATGTGGAGAGTATTAATTATTTTATGCATGTGGCTCATGATAAGAATGTTTTATGTGATTGTTATATTGTTAATTTTATTCATGATGCTACTGAAAGTTATTATGAGAGAGGGAAACATGGTTTTATGCATCTCAATAATATTAAGTTTCGCCTCTTTATGTTGAAAATTTTGAAGTTGCACTTGTTTTGCTTTCATATGCTTGTTGCTTTGTGCTTTCATGACTTGTTTCTTTACAAGATTATTTTTCATAGGAAGTGGGTTAGACTTAAATGTGCTTTGAATTTGCTTCTTGATGCTCTCTTTTACTTCAATTCATATTTCTTATGTAGCATCTCTCAAACTATTATGCCTAACTTAAAGGCGTTAAAGAAAAATACCTATTGGGAGATAATTCAAAAGTTTTGGATGAGTCTTGGAAGTTATTACTTCAGTAATAACCACTTCTTATCCTTTTTATTTGCCTTTTGTGCTAAGAGTAACCTCTAATGAGAGAGAAGTAATGATTGGGAAAGTTGCTGTCCCGAAACAGATTGCTGTGCTTCACCGTAAAAATTCGTGTAAAATATATGTACGTCCTTTTGAGGCGTGAATGTTTGTGCTTCTGCCCCAGGTTGTTATCTAACTTTTGTTAGTTCAACACTTTTCGATTTGAGCAACTGAAGGTCTCCGAAAAAATTCGTCTTTACCTGCTGTTCTGTTTTGACAGATTTCTGCCGTTATTTGCATTTGCTTCTTGTTGGTTCCTTTTTGAGTTCATTTGGGGAATTGAGCTTTTTGAGGGAAGTGCTACAGTAGCTTGTGTTTTAATGAAAGTTTTATTGATGTTAGAGCTGAACCTAAAGACTTATTATATTAAATGCACTAATGTTGCTAATAAAGATTGTGTGAAGTTTTGTATGAAGGAAAATCTTCAGGTGTATGGAAAAAATGAGTAATGAGATGAAAGATAACTAAAGCTCAAGTTTGGGGATGCCACGCGTGTCACCCCAAGAAGTACAAGCGTCAAAGCTTGGGGATGCCCAAGGCATCCCCCTCTTCATTAATAAAAATCTCAGGTTTCTTCCAAACGCTTCATTTTTATTGTTTCATACACAATTGTGTTGTTCTTAGAGCGTCTTCTTTTCTGCGCACTTTGTCCTCACTCGTGCGCACCCGCTACCCACTTCCCGGTCGGTCACACATCCTCAAATTGCTCTAGGTCAAGCACGCTTAACCTCAGAATTCTTTTCGGATGAGCTTCTGGAGAAAAAGTTGCAGTTTGTTGATATGAGTATCCTATCAATCCTATTAAGCCATGTGTCTAGATCTCACATACTGAAAAGTTCATATTTGAGCATCTATAAAAAGAATTTGAGGTTGGATATCCTGTCCAAAACGTAGGTACAATTAGGTTTGCTGATAAATTTACTGCAATGTTTGAGAACTCGTGATTATTGAACTAATCAAGTACACATGCTCTTTGTTGATAAATGATCATGCTGAGATGCAAGGTTCATGTTCTGCAGGTCATATCTGAAGCAATACTTGATGTGGGTTGTAATTTCTCATTCTCATTTTACCATGTGAGATAAGCATGTTTTGCTATAAAAATGTTGGTAAGGTTATTTATCAATTTTTCCGTCTAAAATTTGATGACTTAACTGCACATATTATGCCATTTCTCAATTGTTTACGTATGACCTCATTGCAGGTTGGGTGTAAGAATTTTCATTTTTTATTCGGTCCCCTCATATTATATAGGAGGCCAAGGCTACTGAAGTCCGACTCTACTACTACTCGTAGCCTATCCACACATTACAACTCCAAGTCCTAACGTAACAACTCGTACATAATATTCGACAAAAACACAACATGCAACTGTCAGGTGTCCAACAGCGATCTCGCGAGGCTGGCAAGCCGAACACCTTTTCTTTGAGTGACGCCCAATTTCTCGAGAGAGCATCATTTGAAACTTCAGGTTATGCACTCCTTGTCCTCCAGGTTGAGAGGTTTGCACACCGCCTGCCAGGCAACAAGGCAATAACGTCCTTTTGCATCTTTAGAGCCATGCCAAAGGAACTGCATATGTTGGTAATTGCATCGATAACCCAGGGAGGCAGCTCCATGGACAGCATATGATGTACTGCAATTGCTGCTGGCAGCCCAGCACTATCTTGATCAGAATGAGATGGCCACTTTGATTCAGCATTATTTCTCGGCGAGGCCCCCTCTTCGCTGCCGCCTGCTCCAAGGACCTGCCATTTCTCGGCGAGGCCACCTCTTCGCCGCCGCCTGCTCCAAGGACAGCGGCACCTCCCTGTACCACACCGAGCGAGGTCTTGAGCTTCGCAGACACCGGGAAGAGGGAACTGCGCATCATTCGGCTGCCGCCACTGGTTTCTGCTTTAACATCGTAAGCCCCTTCTACTGTATTGCTTCCATCGTCTTGTGTTAACTGCCTGCCTGCCTGCCTGCCTGATATACTGTATGCTCTTCGATTGGAAGTTTTGCTCGAGCACTCCTGGAACAAATAAGCGGAATGCATATGAGCTGTTCGAAGAAATGTGTTCCATGCACACTTGCTAAATGCTAATTGTACTCTCTGCTCCCCTTTTTTGGGGTAAAAATATCACTGATTCTAATTAAAATCTTGCGACTTGGTAGGAGGCAAGCCAAGTTGGCCACATGTTGTATGCTTGTTCTACACCTAACTGAGCCCATTACAGTGCAAGCATACGAGGATATCCATGCTAGCCGAGATATTATTGGCTGAATTTAAAATAGACTGAAAGACTTGCCAGTGGAGCAATGATTGTCCTATTCTTGGCTTACATTATGGAATCGGAGGTAGTACTTGATTAGGTGCCCCTGCTGCGTTTGAATTGGCAGTGCTAACATCTGCTCTCTTCTCCCATCAACCGAGTAAGCGAAGCAACTATGCAGGCAGAAGGAATGCCTTAGGTTGTGACCCTGTGAGCAACCATCCAACCATAGCTACCTTGATCTCACCTAGGAAAGAGATTCCCCTTCTACCACTTTTCACCAGGAGCAGAGCCGCTGTCACTTGTCTGTACCGAGGCCGGTTCTTGTGTCTTGCGAGCCTGGATTGCATAAAGTACATTATCCTGGGCTCCTGGCTTACAAGAATCCTTTTGTTCTTCATCCCAGCAAGGAATCATGTGTGCATTACTACAATATATATGCTCCTAATTAAAGCATTTGACAATACATTTGCAACTCTGAAATCTCAATAGAATCCCAAGGGGCACCATTGTTCATTTCTTACAGGCAAGTGGATTGATAGAAAAGGAGTAACATTTTTTTTTGGACCAAGAAAAAGAGGAATATGGAATGGGCCAGGTCTGCACCATCAGTTTCCCTTTATATATATATAAGCATTTATAATTTACAACGAGGAAGGTGGGAAGAAAATGTCGAAAGGTGTATTTAGTTACAGGAAAGGCATGTTTTATTAGGTGGCATTGACAGGGATGTTTACAGGAAAGGCATGTCTTTAAGGCAAAGCTTGATGCCGGCCAAATTGGCTGGTATTCCCACATTCCATGTAAACAAAGCAACCATGAGTTGTGAGTAAGCATCCAGCGAGCTAGTTTGGGTAGCCAAGCTAAATTTCACCTAGGCAGGAGATTCTTCTTCTGCTGCTGCTTACCAGCGAGGACAGGCACACCGGCGAGGTATGACAGCTTCTTCTTTCCTCTGTGCCTGAATTCAACATATGGATTCTCATGTGGTCTAGACTTGAGATGCCTTGTATGGTCCATCCTTCGTTGATCCAGATTCCTGCTTAGTCGCCACATCGCCGACTCTGACAACTAAATTCTAGATCATTCTGCCACCGCCTCCTCCGTTACTTCGCTCATCTTTCACTAGAGTACAAAGGTACAACCTTTAGTTTCGCTTTGTTCCCTGTCATTGTGAGCTCTTCTGTTGCTGCTCCCAAGACCCTGACTTTTGAAAACTTGTTATTTGTTGGAGTCTTGAGTTAGTATAGCAGTATTCCAGTGGAGTTTTGGAGTCTGAATTAGTGTCCTATCAGAGTCTAGAGTATTCTAGTGTACGTACAAGTTAGGATCTAATCCTATGTTGAGCTATATATATGAGCGTGTGCATGTCCAAGGGGCAGCCCATCTAGAAATTCCCCCCAAACCTACATGGTATCAGAACTAGGCTCCTCCCCCTAACCCTAGCTGCCATCGTTCCACCACTGCAGCATCCATCCCGGCTCTTGTTGTCAACAACACCATGAAAATTGTAGTCACCTAAGCAGCGGGAGGCCGCACCCCGTTGCTCTCTGTGGGCAGTAGCCACGTCATGCTACACGGTGCAATGTGTGAGACTTGGTTGCTGCTCTCCGCGGAAGTTTCTCAGGGAGTTGGTTAAAATGGTGCAATTGAGGTGCTGGTAGGAGGATAGTAAGTTAGCAAGGTTTGGATTTGGGAACCAAGAGAAACTGGAAGTAGAGGAGGACCTGATCTAGTCTGAGATGGGCAAATGCAGGCGGCTGTGAAGGAACTGGCCATCTTTGTTATGGAGGTGATGGCTGGAGTGACACTGAACTATGGTGGTGAAGGGAGACAACTGGGTTAGATGTTCTTGTGTTGCGGGAGAACAAGAGTGTAACTGCAGACTTCCGTTCAAGCTGTTGCTACAAGATATGGAAAAGAAGAGAGGCAAGCTGCAGACAAGGGGGTGTGAAGCCTGCAATTGGTTTCTTTGGTGGCGCTGGGCAAGATTCGATTTCAGGAGGAATAAGGTGTTGCTGCTGTGTTGTAGCATAGAAAAGAGGAGTCCATGAGGGAGCCACTACTAGAGCTGATTTTGGTCGGCTGTGAGGAGAAAAGGGAACAGAGCTTGCTGCAGGTCCAAGGGACAGCCCATCCAGAAATCTAAGTTTCACCTTTGTAGATTACAGAAAATTCGTTTGGAATGTGAAGGGTATTCTACTTTATAAAAAAACTAGAGACTGTCACATTGTTTTTGCTTGTTTTCAAGGATTTCTTGAGCTTTTTGTCATGAAATAAATTGCCACTGACTTATGCAGAGAAGCGCATTGTGTGGGCGAGGATCCTGTGAGGATCAGAGGATGGTAGAACTGGTACGGCACGACGAGGCTCGCTAAACACTGAAGCAGGCATACCTGTAGTTGCATCGAAGTCAGAATAATTGGTTTGGGCACTATGGGCACAATTCCATATGCTCTCGCTTTGAAATGTTTGACAAAGCTGGGTCAACTTATTGAAGACGAGGTTGTAATGACACTAAGCATCAAAAAAGATATCAAGAGGCTGAAGCAAAATCTGGAACACTTCAGCGCAGTTCGTGAGGATGCTGAAGCTCTGGCCATGGAAGATAGACGGATAGAGACATGGTGGAACAACATGAATGATGTTATGTTTAATGTTGAAGTCATCATAGATCTTGTTATGGTTCATTCGCAGAAGCTTTTGCTGCCACCTAAATCGGTATGTTGCAGTCAGTCTATGGTCTCTTGTCTTGGGGAGCTTCCATTTGATCACAAGGTGGCTAGAAGAATTAAGGACATAACTAAAAAACTTGATGAGATCAAAATTAACACAGAGATGTTCAGCCTGGGCAGAACAAGTCTTCAACAATTCCATGTAACAACTGTGGATAGAAATAAGACATCTCCTATAGAGGAACTAGAGATTGTTGGAAGACAGATCAAACAGTCTGTTGATGACATTCTAAAAGATATTGTCAGTAGCTTCAACGAGAATACATCAAGTGTTTTGGGAATTCATGGGATGGGAGGCATCGGTAAGACGACACTAGCTCAGAAGATATATACTGAGCAGATGATAAGAGAGAAATTCCAAGTCCATATATGGTTGTGCATTTCTCAGAGCTACACAGAGATTGGATTGATAAAGCAGGCAATACGAATGGCTGGAGGAAACTGTGATCAATTAGAGTTCAAAGACGAGCTTCTGCCACTTCTAATGGAAACTATCAAAGGAAAGCGTGTATTTCTTGTGCTGGATGATGTGTGGAAATCTGATGTCTGGATTTATCTTCTTCTATCGCCTTTCATGAGATCCTTGAATTTCCTTGTCCTTGTCACCACAAGGAACGAATTAGTTTTGGGACAAATGAATGCGAAATATATTCACAAAGTAAACACAATGAATTGCCATGATGGCTTAGAGCTGCTTATGAAGAAGTCTTTTCAACCGTACGAGCAAATAAGTGAGTTCAGGAATGTTGGGTATGAAATTGTAAAGAAATGTGATGGCCTTCCTCTTGCTATCAAGGTTATTGCAGGTATCCTTTCTACCCAAAGAACAATTGCGGAATGGAAGAGCATCCGAGATAGCAATTGGTCTATTCGTGGACTTCCCGAAGAAATTGGAGCCCCCCTGTATTTAAGTTACAGCAACTTACCCCCTGAACTTAAGCAGTGCTTTCTCTGGTGTGCTTTACTGCCTCCTAATTTTCGAATCCAGCGTGATGCTGTAGCTTACTGGTGGGTTGCCGAAGGTTTTGTGAGGAAAGAGCATGAGTTATCAATGCATGAAACTGCTGAAGGGTATTACCTTGAGCTAGTTAGGAGGAATCTTCTTCAATCAATACCAGAGTTCGTGGACAAGGGTGAGTCAACGATGCATGATGTATTGAGGTTTCTTGGTAAATTTCTGACAAAGAATCACTCCCTTTCCATGGATGGAGAAAGTAATGGTGCCATGTCGAATCTTCGCCGCTTAGGTATCAGTGATGCTGTAAAAGAAATACCGTCTCTAGAAGAGCACAAGTGCTTGAGGAGCCTTCTAGTTTTTAATAACAAGAACTTCAAGTCAGTTCACAAGGACATTTTCAGTAAGCTTGAGCATATGCGTGTCTTAGTTCTGCGTGGAACAAGCATCCAAAGCATACCAGAGTCACTGGGAAGATTGGTGCTATTAAGGTTGCTAGATCTGAGCTACACGGAAATTAACAAACTTCCAGATTCCACAGGAAGCCTCATCAGCCTTGAATACCTCTCGTTGCTTGGTTGCCACAAATTGGATAGCCTGCCAGCTGGTCTGATGAGACTGCCCAACATAAGTTTTTTGCAGCTGGAGCATAATGCAATTAAACATGTTCCAAAAGGCATTGCAAAGTTTCAGCAGCTCTACAACCTAAAAGGAGTTTTCGAGGGTGGGACTGGATTCAAATTAGATGAGTTGCGATGCCTGCCCAATATCCAGCGTCTTTGGATCGAGAAGCTAGAGAAAGCGGCAGCAGGAGGTGATCTTGTACTTAAGGACAGTCATAAACTTAGAGAGCTGGGACTGTGCTGCACAGTGTCTAGTACTCAAGAGAGAATTCGGTACCAGCCTGATGAGGTCGAGAGAATTCAGCAAGTCTTTGATATGCTTATTCCATCACCGAGCCTAGACTCTATTTTTGTTGTTGGGTTCCCCGGTACAATCTTCCCAGGATGGCTAGGTTTGAAACCAGAGCTTACTATGCCAAATTTGCGTCATATGCACCTGAATGAGTGCATATCATGTTCAGAGCTTCCACCCGCAGGCCAGATGCCACAACTGCAAGTTTTTCAGATTCAAGATGCCGATGCCGTTGAGAGCATTGGCGCCGAACTCCTGGGTAAAGGAGTAGGAAATCCAGCAGTCTTTTTCCCAGAGCTTGAACTGCTTCACATCATTCACATGCACAATTTGCAAAGTTGGTCCCTCGAAACTGGGAACCCGTGTGATATTACGAAGGGCAAATTTGAACAGTCTCTGATGCCTAAACTTGAGCGTCTGGTGCTTCTTGATTGTCCAAAACTGAGTGCTCTCCCTTCGGACTTGTCCAAACTTGTTAAGCTGAAGACAATCCACATTGAAGGTGCTCACGAGCTGCGAGAAGTTGTCGACCTTCCCGCAGTTGTCTGGCTCAATGTGAAGAACAACACATGTTTGAGGAAGATCTCCAACCTTGGTAGGCTGCAGGAGCTGTTTGCGCAGGACTGCCCAACGCTGGACCAGGCAGAGAAGCTGTACTCACTGAAACGTGTGGATATGATTGACTGCCCGCACGCCAAAGAGTTCAGAAATTGTCTTGCAGGAGAAAAACAAGGTGACCAAATCTCGGATGGCCATAATATATTCCCGGATGAAACTCTCTATAATCAGACAGGTAAGCGAAACAGCTCTATTTCTGTGGAAATTTTCGCGTCCACTTGAAATCCTTTCCCATTATTGCCAACTAAAGGTGACCCTCAACCTGTGTTGCTTTTCTTGCAGGCTTATAGCCCCAGTGCAGGGCTTATAGTGAAAGATTGGATTTGTTTTACATGGCCGCTCAAAGTATCAGATGGATCAACACGCACAGCCTTTTGGAGGAGCAGCTGCTTAGAGATTCAACAAGATCATTCATCATAACTTTAAGCCTTGGAGCGCGACAGACCTGTTTGATCAGAGTCCGACAGCGGGAGGTTTCTGTTTGCTGAATTCAGGAGCATTCTTTTCCGTTGCTTATTGCCTTTGTGTGTGTTCCTGTGGGGTTCAGGTGAGTATCCACTTGGTCTGCCTACAGAGGATAAGTATGGTTGGCAGCAAAAATGGCATGAGAAGCTTGAAGCTGATACCAGCCAGTTGCCATTACTGCATTTCTGTTCTATCAGCAAGCTGTGTTCCCAGGGACGATCCATTGCTTTATAATTCCCTTATTTCATAACTGTTTGGATTGATTGAGTGACAATAATGGCGTGGTTGTGATTTACTTCCAAATGTTCACTTTCCCGTACAGTAACTTTGTGGAAACATCGGTATTATAAATGTCAGGGAGAGTTCAGCTATATAGTCCTTAAAGAAAAATAGATGTCTGATCGACCATGGAGTCTGTCGGTTCGCACACGTGGCAGATTCTGGTGTCTTCTAAATGAAATTTGCATAAAACACAATCCAGACACTCGTCTCTTGGGCGTTTTCTCAGATTCGAGCTATTTACATGTTGTAACCTCTTTGGAGCATGAGATTGCAATCCCAATCCGCGTGCTATCACTGCTCCATCTTTGGAGCCTGAGATTGCAATCCCGATTTGAGCTATTTACATGTTGTAACCTCCAATGCAGTGGGAGGCTTCTCTATCCCTGTTCTTTCTTAACAAGATTTGTGAGTTCGTTAGAGAAGGGATTAGATGTGACCCCATCTTCAAAGAGGTTTACCTTCAAAGAGGTTTACCTATAGTGCGTTTGCAATGATGTTCTTGATTTCACTGGAAATTCACTCAGTCCAATGCAGGTTTACAACCATACGAGGAAGTGAAAAAAGAAGTGGTCGAATCGTGCGCAGGCTCAAGGATTTGGACGTAGGACATTTAGGAGACCACGTCCATTCACGATGGAGAACGCCATCGTGCTTGAAGTTATGTATCTTGCTATCACCTTGTTGCTTGCCTTGCGTAGCATAAGTTGTTGGTGCACTTAGTTGATTCTAGTGGATTTAGATCTTGTGATTGATAAAGTAAACGCTAGTTTTATTCCGCATTTATTAAAGACAAAACCATACTAGTTTTAAAACGCCTATTCACCCCTCTAACCGACATCCATGTCCTTTCACCCGTGCAGATGGTCTTGCCGACAATGGACGGGAGGTGCCCAGTTCAACAACACGGCGCACAAACTCAGCTATGCGAGGTGCGTCGGAAGGGGACGATGATGCATGTGCACACATGCGATGACATGGATGACGCGGGGTCGAGATAGAGGAGCGGTTGCAGGCGTAGCTAAGTTCGCGCGCGGGAAGCAGAGGGCGGGGGAGTTTGGGAGGATAATGACGATGGCATGCATTGCAGATGGTCTTATCGATGGTGTACAGGAGAGCATCAGCTTGGTAGGAGCCGAGCCAGGCGGAGACGCAGGGGGCCGACGACACGCTTGACGGTGGGAGGCGAGCTCGTGGAAGGAGAGTTCACGGAAGGAGAGGCTGATGACGACCACGTGTGCAACATCTGAGGGGCCGGCGGCGGATGAAGGGAGAGAGAAAATATCTTTGCTAGATGGGAGAGAGACTGTCATGTGGGCCAGAGGACGGTCACAGGAGGACAGGACGGACATGTCCGCGTGTCCGTCTCACCGCAAACTAAGCCTAATTCTTTTCTGGAAATGAGATGGTCCCAAAAAATGGCAGAAGTAAATTTGAGGTAGCCCTTGGGTGCTGGTATCTATCTGACTGGACAAAATTTGACCGGGTTTGTCCCTTTGGGGAGTGCCGTTGGAGATGTTCTTAGGGACTAAACGGTTGGAATAGATATTATTATCTAGTTTTTTCTTGTAAAAATTTGCCTACCTGGTGTCGATCAATTTTGTCAAACAGCTTTAGGGTTTTATTCAGACCAGGATTGTATAGTTTAGGGTACGAACAATATGGATTTTGACTTTGAGGTTCAAATCGTGAGCCACTATGAGTTTAGGGTTTGTTTTGGACATTTTTCTAGTTCAAACGTAGCATAAACTATTTTATCGTGGCGGGATAGGTAAATCTATCTTTTGTGGGGAGGTAAATTAAATTAGGGAGCTCCTAGATCTGAGGCGTCTAAGAACTTTTTAAGTGTGAGTCGATTTTTTTTCCGAAAATTTCACCGATCTATTAATAACCATCAACGGTAGTACAAAGAGGGCTAAAAGTAATAAAAATTACAAATAGGTCGATGGACCACCTAGCGAAGACTATAAACACTAGCACGAGCCGAAGACGCGCCGCCATCCTCGCCCCTCCATCACCGGAGCCGGGCAAAGCTTGTCGTAGTAGACAGAAGAAAAGTCGTCGTGCTAAGGTCCTAAAGAACCAGCGTGTACTAAAGCAGCACCCATCGCCAACGATGATATCAGTAGATTGGAAGAGATTGACCTGAAATTAACACGAAAAATGACTAGATCCCAAGAGATCAGCCGGGGACAAGACTGCACGCGCCCTCCGTTAGCGCTACGCGCACCACCGGAGCGAGGATAGAGCGGGGATGACTTTATTCTGACTTCAGAACGTAGCCGTCACCTTAACATCCCAAAAAAGACACAAGAAAACAGCCTAAGCGAAGAACAAAAACCTCCCGCCAGCGAGATGTCGTGGTCCGCCACACCTCCAAGACACTAAGACCATCGGAGACAGAGCGGACCGACGACGTCGCCGGCGGAGGAAAGGAACCCTAGATGGTTTTTTTGCCGCCGCCTCTCTCCTCTTGGGAAGCAGCCGTACGTATTATGTGTGAGTCGATTGATGTCATCCTATTCTCAGTTCAAACCTAGTTGCAATTTATAAAATTTATATTAATTCTCACAACTCGATAAATTTTACAAACTAGTTACAACTTGATTGATGTCATCCTATTCTCAGTTCAAACCTAGTTGCAATTTATAAAATTTATATTAATTCTCACAACTCGATAAATTTTGCAAACTAGTTACAAATCGTGTATATCTCCCAGGTTTCACGAATCGCAAGATAAAGCCAATCATGAAAGAGGTGATTGGGACATAAAATTCTCTTAGAGCATCTCTAACCCATCCCCTTTCCACGGCCAGATCCTTTTATTTGCTCCTCTAACCGCCGAAGGCGGCTCCAACCAAAGCCGCAAAAACGGTTAGAGGAGCAAATATGGGATACCGGCTCCTATAATCCCCCTCTCTCCCAAATTTACTCGGCCGCCAACTCGACTCCTAAATTTTCCTCTCCCGCCTTGTCGCTGACCCCTCCCGCCCAAACCACCAGAACTCATCACCGGCGTCGGGATTCTCCCCTCCCACAGCCGGAATGTCACCGGAGCTCGGTTGCACAACCCCATCGGACTTCCCATCGATGCGACACCACCGGAATTGACCCCCACGATGGCTCCGATGCCGCGAAAATGGTTGGGCACCACCGATGTGGCACGGTTGACGGTAGCGGCCGCCAAGACGACCTTCAATGCCATAGAGACATCAGGGAAGCTTGGCCGGCCACCCCTTTCGCCGGTGCTGAGCGGGCCATGGGCGTGAAAGCCGATGGAGGCCATGATAGCCCATTCGCAAGCGGAGGAGGATAAGAAGAGGAAGGCCGCAACAGCCTCCACACCCAAGCCGACGACGAATGTCAAGCCCAATATGACCTCCACGGCCACGCCGTCGTCCTCCTTGATACATTGCAAATGTATCTATAATTTTTGATGTTCCATGCTTGGTTTTATCTACTTTCTTGTGTTTTGTCCACATTTTGGAGTGCTTTTCATATGATTTCTTGGACTAACCTATTAACAAGAGCCACAGTGTCAGCTGCCTGTTTTCTGCTGTTTTTGGTTCCAGGAAAGTCAAAAAATGAATATTCTCGGAATTGGACGGGACAAAAGCCAAAGTCATTATTTTACCGTGGGATACCAGGAGCCAGAATACAAGACGGAGAGGGGCTGGGGCCCAGCGACACCACCTGGCCGCGCCAGGGGGTGGTCTGGCCGCCCCAGACACCCTCTCGGTCTCCCTCTTCGCCTATAAGATGTCTTCTGACCTAAAAACTTAGGGGGGGTCGACGTTTTTCCAAAAGGATTTCTGCTCCGCCGCCACCACTAGATTTCACGAAACAGCAACAGAAATTCCGTTCTGGCACCATGCCGGGATGGGGAATTGGAGGAGATCATCGCCATCATCACCACCATCGCTTCTCTATCGACCATCCATGTTTCCCCCATCTATGAGTGAGTAATCCCCTGCTGTAGGCTATGGGGATAGTAGGGATTGGATGAGATCGTTCATGTAATGGAATCAGATTGTTAGGGCATGGTGCCTAGTATATTTTATTAGTGCTTTATGACTTTATTGCAACTTGTTATGCTTAATGCTTGTCACTAGGGCCCGAGTGCCATGATTTCAGATCTGAACATGTTATTGATTCATTATGATAGTATTATTTATGGTATTACCTGCAAGTTGTATACACGCGTTGTTGTCCGAAAGCAATGGCCCCGAAGTGATAGAAATCGGGATAACCGGAGGGAATGACTTTGATGTGAGGATCACATGTATTCACGGAGTGTTAATGCTTTGCTCCGGTGCTCTATTAAAAGGAGCACCTTAATTGCTAGTAGTTCCCTTGAGGCCCCGCTGCAAACGGGCTGGCATGACAAAAGATGTTGTGCAAGTTCTCATTGCGAGCACGTATGACTATATATGGAACACATGCCTAGGATTATCTAGTACTTGGATGCTTTATCTTATTTATCTGCAATTTCCCTATGTTCTGATTGCTATGTGAATTGTCTTGTCCATGCAACGCCCGTCCATCCATCTCTATGCCTACCGCACTCTAATGAGAGAGAAGTAATAATTGGGAAAGTTGTTGTCCCGAAACAGATTTCTGTGCTTCACCGTAAAAATACGTGTAAAATCTCTGAACATCTTTTTGAGGCGTGAATTATTTTGCTTCTGACCCAGGTTGTTATCTAACTTTCGTTAGTTCAACACTTTTTGATTTGAGCAACAGAAGGTCTTCTAAAAAATTCGTCTTGACCTGCTGGTCTGTTTTGACAGATTTCTGCCATTTTCTGCATTTGCTTCTTGTTGATTCCTTTTTGAGTTCTTTTGGGGAATTGAGCTTTTTGAGGCACTAGTAGAAAATGGGCCTTTGGTTTAGGCCACTAGTCCCGGTCGTGGCTGGGGCCGGGACTAATGGTCCGAACCAGACGGCCCGAGGAGGCCGAGGTACTTTGTCCCGGTCCGTAAGGAACCATTAGTCCCGGTTTGAGATACAAACCGAGACAAATGGGTTGCGTGCTCCTGGCAGAACCATTAGTCCTGGTTTCTATCTCAAACCGGGACTAATGGCCGGGCCCTATATATATGCACCCAGCCCTCCACTCTCTCATGTTTTTTTCCTATGTGAGAGGTGGGTATAACTTTGTGCTAACTTTTTTTCTTCATATGCACTAGAGGTGTTCGGTGAAATGCCTGTTAGAGCGTGCCACTTGAGTTCACACAAGAAAAAATATGATATGAGGTGCCAGAGCGACACTTAAGGTTTCTCCTCTTTGTTTTGAAGTGTCCTAAAAGGTTAGCAACTATTTTCTCGTTTTGACCGCGCGGTACTAATTTAAGCATCGTTATTGCGTTTGATATATATGCATGGTTGTATGATGCAGATGAGCCACCCATGGATGTACGGTGACTGACGCTCTGACGCTTACAGAGAAGGCGTGCGTTCTTTTCGCCTTGTGGCCGAGGCAAACAAGCGGCGGGATGGTTTTATGTGTTGTCTATGTGTTGAATGTCGGAATGAGCAGGCTCACACTTCCTCAAGAGTCATTCAGAGCCACCTGCTTCGGTCCGGTTTCATGTCCGGCTATAATGTTTGGACCAAACACGGAGAAATAGGGGTTATGATGGAAGACGACGATGAAGAAGAGAACGATGATGACAACTACCGATCTATGTTCCCTGAATACGATGATACCGCAGTTGAAGATAATGAAGAAGAAGAGGGTGAAGAACGGGAACCAGATGAGCCCGTTGATGATTTTGGTTGGGTCATTAGTGGTGCAAGGCGAGATTGCGACACAGAAAAGGAGAGGTTGCAGTTCGAGCAGATGTTACAGGACCACGACACATTGCTGTACCCAACTTGTGAAGATGGCCAGAAGAAGCTGGGTAGCACACCGGACTTGTTGAAGTGGAAGGCAGAGACCGGTATGACTGACTCAGGATTTGAAAAGTTGCTGGTAATAATGAAGAAGCTGCTTCCAAGAAATAACCAATTGCCCTCCAGTACGTACGAAGCAAAGAAACTTGTCTGCCCTCTTGGATTAGATGTGCAGAAGATGCATGCATGCCCTAATGAATGCATCCTCTACCGCGGTGAGAAGTACGAGAATATGGATAAATGCCCGGTATGCACTGCATTGCGGTATAAGATCAGAAAAGATGACCCTTGTGATGTTGAGGGCGAGCCACCCAGGAAGAGGGTTCCTGCCAAGGTGATGTGGTATGCTCCTATAATACCACGGTTGAAATGTTTGTTCAAAAATAAATAGCATGCCAAGTTGTTGCGATGGCACATGGAAGACCGTAGGAAAGACGGGATGTTGAGGCACCCTACTGATGGTCGGCAGTGGAGAAAAATCGAGAGAGACTTCCCGGACTTTTCTGGTGATGCAAGGAACTTATGGTTTGGTCTAAGTACCGATGGCATGAATCCTTTTGGGGAGCAGAACTACAGTCACAGCACCTGGCCCATGACTCTATGTATCTACAACCTTCCTCCTTGGTTGTGCATGAAGCGGAAGTTCATTATGATGCCAGTGCTCATCCAAGGCCCGAAGCAACCCGGCAACGACATTGATGTGTACCTAAGGCCATTAGTTGATGAACTTCTACAGTTGTGGGCCAAACTAGGTGTACGTATGTGGGATGAGCACAAACAGCAGGAATTTGACCTACAAGCGTTGCTGTTCGTAACCATCAATGATTGGCCTGCTCTTAGTAACATTTCAGGACAGACGTACAAAGGATACAATGCATGCACGCACTATTTAGATGAGTCTGAAAGTATATATCTGGATAAATGTAGAAAGAATGTGTACTTGTACAATCTTCGTTTTCTTCCGCCCAGTCATCCCTTAAAGAAGAAAGGCGAGCATTTCAATGGCAAGGCAGAAACCCGGACGAAGCCTGTCCCCCGTAGTGGCGCTGATGTATTTGGTATGGTCAAGGATTTGGATGTAATCTTTGGAAAGGGTCCTGGAGGACAACCTGTTCCGAAAAACCCCATTACCAGACACGCACCCATGTGGAAGAAGAAATCTATATTTTGGGAGCTACCCTATTGGAAAGTGCATGAGGCCGCTCTGCAATCGACGTGATGCACCTGACGAAGAATCTTTGCGTGAATATTCTAGGCTTCCTGGGTTTGTATGGGAAGTCAAAAGATACCCCGGCAGCACGGGAGGACTAGCAACATCATAAAGGACGAGACGGCAAGCATCCAGGGCAGTTTCAAGGGCTTGCCAGCTACGCTCTTACCAAAGAAGAGAAGGAAATCTTTTTTGAAGTCCTTTTCAGTATCAAGGTCCCGTCTGGCTTCTCGTCGAATATAAAGGGAATAATAAATATGAAAGAGAAAAAATTTCAAAACCTAAAGTCTCATGGTTGCCACGTGCTTATGACGCAATTGCTTCCGGTTGCATTGAGGGGAATTCTACCAGAAAATGTTCGACTAGCCATTGTGAAAGTATGTGCATTCCTCAATGCAATTTCTCAGAAGGTAATCGATCGAGAAAGTCTATCAGGGTTACAGATTGATGTGGTCCAATGTCTGGTCAGCTTCGAGTTGTTGTTCCCGCCATCCTTCTTCAATATTATGACACACCTCCTAGTTCACCTAGTCGAAGAGATTAGAATTCTCGGTCCTGTGTTTCTACACAATATGTTCCCCTTCGAGAGGTTCATGGGAGTCTTAAAGAAATATGTTCATAACCGTGCTAGGCCAGAAGGAAGAATCTCCAAAGGCTATGGAACAGAGGAGGTCATTGAGTTTTGTGTTGACTTTCTTCCTGACCTTAAGCCGATTGGTGTTCCTGAATCTCGGTATGAGGGGAGGATGACTGGAAAAGGCACACTAGGAAGGAAATCAATGGTATGTAGGGATGGGCATTCTTTCACTCAAGCATACTACACAGTTCTACACAATTCCACCATGGTGGCTCCGTATATCGAGAAACACAAGAATATTCTACGCTCCGAAAACCCGGGGAAGCCTGAAACCTTGATTAAAGGGGAACACGAGAAGAATTTTGGCAATTGGTTGCAGACACATCTCATGAATAACACCACTGTTGGAGATGAGTTGTACTCGTTGGCCAGGTTACCATCTTTGACTATATGTACTTTCCAAGGGTACGAGATAAATGGGAATACATTTTACACGATCGCCCAAGATAAAAAGAGCACCAACCAAAATAGTGGTGTCCGCTTTAATGCAACAGATGACAATGGGCAGAAGGAGACATATTATGGGTACATAGAGGAGATATGGGAACTTGACTATGGACCTACTTTTAAGGTCCCTTTGTTTCGGTGCAAATGGGCCAAACTGACAGGAGGCGGGGTACATGTAGACCAAAAGTACGGCATGACAACAGTGGATCTCAACAATCTTGCGTACATGGATGAACCATTCGTCCTAGCCAACGATGTGGCTCAGGTTTTCTATGTGAAGGACATGTCTACCAAACCGAGAAAAAGGAAAGATAAGCAAAAGAATACAGAATACGATGAGCCAAAGCGCCACATAGTTCTTTCAGGGAAAAGAAACATCGTGGGAGTGGATGACAAGACAGACATGTCAGAAGATTACAATAAGTTTCATGAAATTGCGCCCTTCAAAATGAAAACAGACCCAAGCATCCTGTTAAATGATGAAGATTCTCCATGGCTACGGTGCAGAAGAAAACCACAACACTAGATGTTGGTGATGTGTAATAATGTATTAAACCTTTTATTTGAGACATAAATCTATGTAATGTATTAAACCTTTTATTTGAGACATAAAGGTCCCCTTTCATGTAATACATCTTGCTCAATCAAACTAGACGTTGACGACCGGGTTTTGAGCCGCGGGAGGTGATCACCCAAAGAGAAGGAACCATCACAAGAGAAGGAACCCACAAACACTAAGGATACATAGCACAATTGAAAATTTAGATACATAGCAGAACTGAAAATTAAGAAACATGCCTAATGTTGGAGTGATTCAGTCATGCTCCTGCCTAGCCCTATAATACGCGCCACTGTAGTCGTCGTAGTCGCCAACGCCGTCGTCGCTATCGTCGTCGGGGTCGCCGTAGTCGAACCTTGAAGGTTGGGCACGCGTGGGCTGGATTTGAGGGTACCGTAGGCGGGGTTATTGCCGGTCGTGTTGTAGGCCATGACACTCTGGAGAGTCCGGCCGTGCCACCACAGCCGACGGACGGCCTCATTGAAGTTCGAAGGAGGTGGGCCGTCCTCCTCGTGCCTGGCGAGCGCCCTCTCACGCCGATTGATGAAGAAGGCTTCCCAAGTCGGGAAATAGTCGGGATGCCAGTTGGGATTCCTCCGCTGCTCTGGCGTGAGCTCGAGGTAGTAGTGGTTCGTGATGGCCATCCGGCGCTCCACACCTAGAGGGACAGGAGGTACCGGCACGCCTCCGGCGCTCAGCATCCAGCCGGTAGGGATGCGGTAGCCCGGTGGGCAGGGGTAGTTCGAGGCGCAAAGCGCCTTCGCCTCCTAGGTGGTTAGAGATACGATGGAAGCCATGGGAAGAGAATGATGAGTCTAGATGTGATATGTAAATGGAGGCCAAGCGTACATATATATACTGAAAAAATGGCGGGAAGACAGAGGTGGGAACCGGTGGAAAGCGCGGGAACGCAGTGGCGCGGGAAACTTTCATCCCGGGTGGGGGCTCAAACCGGGACAAAAGATGGGGGGCCTTATCTGGGAGGGCCTTATCTGGGGGGTGGCTAACCTTTAGTACCGGCTGGTGGGTGCAACCGAGACTAAAGGTGGTTTTTGTGTCATCTAACAAAACTGTCAGTGGGATAAGGACGCATGGGTAACCTTTAGTACCGGCTGGTGGGTGCAACCGGGACTAAAGGTGTCGGCAGGATAAGGACGCGTGGGTGGACGCACTGCTCGATGAGATAAAGCATGTACCGCACGACGCCCTGTCGGAGGAAGAAGACAAAGTACAAGCGGCGTCGTGCCTATAAAAGGAGCATCGATATGCCATGGCAAGCAGCTCAACAAGCCAACATGGATGGAGAGTTTCATCCCCATGGATGGAGGAAAGGGTTGGGAAATCTCCCGTGGCGGAACTTCTCGAAGATTCCCTTGGTGCACACGCCTTATGGCATCTTCGGAAGTTCCGCCTTGGAAAATATTTTCCTGTTAGCCCGTGAAAGACTCCATCTCCGCCTCCCTGGGGGTTAGAGGTATGGTGGAAGCCATGGGATAGAGTGGAGAGAGGCGGCAGATATGAGTCTAGATGTGCTATGGCAACGACCAAGCCTACATATATATAGTGAGAAATGGCGGGAAGTCAGAGGAGGGAATCGGTGGAAAAGGCGGGAAGAAAACGGGCAGGAAAAAATAAGGCGGGGAGAAATAAGGCGGGAAGTAACAGACCTTTAGTACCTGTTTCGCGCGAATTTTTTATCAACCGGGACTAAAGGGGCTACCCTCGTACGGATAAAGCTATAGGGGTAGACGATCCGGGGCCCCCGGTCTAGGGTTTCGCCGGAGGAAGACCACCGGAGCTTCGGAATCACATGAAAATAGTAAAATGGTTAATAGTTTGACTAGTTAGAATAATTATTTGATAAAACAGAAAATTGATTTGAATCTCTTATTCAAATTCAAGCACTTTTTATGTTAAACATTTAGTGAGATTCAAAAATATGCAAAATATAATAGTTAATTCATTTTTAAATTGAAAATGGCAAAATGGTTATTAGTTTCACTAGTTAGAATAATTATTTTATAAAACAGAAAATAGATTTGGATTACTTATTCAAATTCAAGAACTTTTCATGTTGAAATTTTTCTCAAATTCATAAGTATGCAAAAACTGTATAATTCAAATGTTTTAAAAAATATGCTAATTGAATTGTTTTTAAATAGGCGCGCCCCTGGGGTGAAAATTTTGAAAAAATGACCTTTAGTCCCGGTGCGTGCTACACACCGGGACTAAAGGTGTGGCGTTGGCGCGCGTTGGGCGGTTTAGTCCCGGTGCGTTATACGGACCGGGACTAAAGGTCCTTCCCCTTATATCACGCGCCCCTTCACTCCCCCACCATCTCCACTCACTGAAGGGGAAATCGCGCGCGAGGACGACGAACGACGCCGGCAGGCTGCCCGTTCGCGTCGCCGCCGTCTCACCGACGAACGCCGCCGCACCACCGCCTCTCCAGCCGCCGTGCGCATGCATGCCCGTCGGCCAGGTAATAAACCCTAGCGAAGCGCGCAGCATGGCGGCCTCGCGCGCAGCAGGGGAGGCCGGCGCGCGCAGTAGATGGCGGCCGCGCGCGCAACAGGGGAGGCCGGCGGCTGGCTGGCAACCACACGCAATAGATGGCGGCCACGCGCATAGCAGGGGAGGCCAACGGCTGGCTGGCGACCGCGCGCGCAATAAGGGGAGGCCGGTGGCTCCGGGCGAGCTCCGGCCAGCGTGCGCAGGCGAGCCGGCCAGCGAGCGGCGCAGGCGAGCCGGCCGGCGGCTCCTCTTTATTTTTTTTATTTTGTAGTGTATATAGTGAATTGTAATATTATTTTGTAGTGTAATAGTAGTGTAATATTATTATAGTATATAGTAGTGTAATATTATTTAGTAGTATATATAGTAGTGTAATATTATTTAGTAGTATATATAGTAGTATATTGCATTATAGTAGTATATTGTAATATTATAGTATTATATATAGTAGTATATTGCATATATTGATGAATATTATATATAGTAGTATATTGCATATATAGTAGTGCTCGCGGGCCGCCCAGAGATAGGGTTAGGGTGGTGGTGCTCGCGGGCCGCCCGGAGATAGGGTTAAGGTGGTGGTGCATTATACTAGTATATTGTAATATTATAGTATTATATATAGTAGTATATTGCATATATTTATGAATATTATATATAGTAGTATATTGCATATATAGTAGTGCTCGCGGGCCGCCCAGAGATAGGGTTAGGGTGGTGGTGCTCGCGGGCCGCCCGGAGATAGGGTTAGGGTGGTGGTGCTCGCAGGCCCCCGGACTTAGGGTTAGAGTGGTGGTGCTCGTGGGCCCCCGGAGATAGGGTTAGGGTGGTGGTGCTTGCGGGCCCCGCACTTAGGGTTAGGGTGGTGGTGCTCGCAGGCCCCCGGACTTAGGGTTAGGGTGGTAGTGCTCGTGGGCCCCCGCACTTAGGGTTAGGGTGGTAGTGCTCGCGGGGCCCCGCACTTAGGGTTAGGGTGGTGGTGCTCGCGGGTCCCCGGACTTAGGGTTAGGGTGGTGGTGCTCGTGGGCCACCCAGAGATAGGGTTAGGGTGGTGGTGCTCGCGGGCCCCGGACTTAGGGTTAGAGTGGTGGTGCTCGCGGGCCCCCGAAGATAGGGTTAGGGTGGTGGTGCTCGCGGGCCCCCGGACTTAGGGTTAGAGTGGTGGTGCTCGTGGGCCCCCGGAGATAGGGTTAGGGTGGTGGTGCTCCCGGGTCGCCCGGACTTAGGGTTAGGGATCACTAGAATTTTGCTATTGTTTAGTATTATTGTAGCAAATTGTGTGTTCATATTATTGTTTAGTATTATTTTATGTAGCAATATTGAATGAAAAATGTTATTGTGTGCATTTTGTAGAAAACTATGGATCCAATCCAGAGAGACCTAGCACAGGAAGAAATTCTCGAGGATATGATCAACGACACCCCCCATGTTGATCCACCCGAATCTCCGTCGATTTATCTGAACCCCTCCGGTGAGGGAGAGGAGGTCGACCGAAATGATCAAGGAGAAGCCGACGGCTTCGGTGGACCCTTAACGAAGTCTAGCGAGGTATATATATGAAGTCTGGTGATCAGTAGATGCATTAACTGAGTTGTATATATCCATAAATTGACGAATGTTTCTTCTCTTAGGCCTCCACATCGAGCAAAAAATATTCCAAACGAGGCCCGGCCAAAACATTGGACGCATCTACACGTTATACAATTACGGTGGTATCACCACGGGGTGAACCGTTGGAACCCGAAAAGGCTAAAACTGTATTTAAACAACAATGTGGAGTTATGGTTAGGGATCGCATCACGATCACGGTTCGAGAGTGGAATAAGACCAAAGGGGCGAAAGAGGGTGAGTATGTCGCCGACAGGTGCAAAGAGGGTCTTTGGAATGACCTCATGACACATTTCACCCTGCCAGAATGTGAGGATGATGCCGACACAGCTGCATTGAGGAAGAAAGTCAAGCAGTGGACTCTTATGAAGATGGCCGAACTATTCAAGAACTGGAAGAAAGCATTATGGCAAAAGTATTAGAAGACGAAGACTCCTCCTAAATTTGAATGCTATCTAACGAAGCAGCAGGCTAACTGGGATGCATTTGTGAAGTACAAGGAGTCAGAACCTGCTACGGAAAAGTCGGAAAAAAACAAGAAAAATGCCGCGATGAAGAAATATCACCATCACCTGGGGCCAGGGGGCTACGCGGCTGCCATGCCAAAGTGGGATGCTAAATAGAATGAGTTGCTTGCTAAAGGGATCACTCCAGAACCAGCACGTGAATAATGGGATCTGAGGCCAAGGAATTGGTTCCTTGGGCATGGGAGTGAGTATGACGAAAGTACAGGGGACCTTATTTGCAGTGACGGGATTAGGATACCCTGGGATACATGGCAGAAAGTGGTGAAGGAGATTAAAGCGGGGACAACAAAGTTCCGTCCCGATTGAGAGAAAGACTTGCTGACAAAGGTCCTCGGGAATGACGAACGCGGAGGACGTGTACGAGGCCTTGGCCCTAGTTATACATGGGAGATGGGGTTTCCCAAAGACAGAGATACTTATAGGAGCCGAGAGAGAGCAAAGAGGCGACGACAGGAGGAGGAGGGAGACAGGTTCACCGAGTTGCTAGGAACACTTCGAATGCATCAGCAACAGATTGACGAACTTCGAGGAGCAGTGCGCCTGCAAGATCCTGTACTCGATATTACAGCCATCCCATTTCAGCGGAGAAGCAGCATGGCTGAATCGAAGGTCCCTTCTGACGATGCACGTATGGTAGATGGCAGTTGATGGCTCAATGCACGGCACCCAAAAAAGTGCTTGGTGCGTGGTGTTGATGTAGAGCTCGTTGGGAACCCCAAGAGGAAGGTATGATGAGCACAGCAGCAAGTTTCCCTCAGTTATGAAACCAAGGTTTAATCGAACCAGTAGGAGCAAGGAAACACCTCAAAGGTGTTACTAGCTGAGCTTTGGCTGGGCGCACTACCGGTGCTAGTAGCAACGTGGAGACCTGCACAACACAACCACAAAACTTTGTCCCCAACTTGCGATGAGGTTGTCAATCTCACCGTGTTTTGCGGAAAACAAAGGATTAAACGTATCGAATGGAAAGAAGTAAAAGTTTGTAGAACGTAAACACAAAACAGTAAACAATTGTAGATTGTATGTAAAGAAAAAGGACCGGGATCCATAGTTCAATAGAGGTGGCTCTCCTTAGATAGATAACATGCTGGGTGAACAAATTACAGCGGGGCAATTGACAAACACCGAGAAAGCAATACATGCATATACTAATCATCTTGACTCCTCTGAGACTTGATTGGGCATTACAACATAATACATAGACCGCCATCCAACTGCATCTATGACTAATAATCCACCTTCAGGTTATCATCCGAACCCCCTCCAATATTAAGTTGCAAGCAACAGATTATTGCTTTACGAACTGCGTGTAAAGTAAATAATACGATTGTTCTATGAATAAAGGATTGTTGTTTTCTCCCTAGTAGCAACAACACATCTAGTACCTTAGAGATTTCTGTCACTTCCCCAGATTACCAGAAGCATGAACCCACTATCGAGCATAAATACTAACTCTTGGAGTTGCTAGCATCTACTTGGCCAAGATAGCTACTAACAATGGAAAGCATGCAAGATCTCAAATAACAAAGACATGATAGAATCAATAATCAATCTGAAATAGCATCTCAATATCCATCGGATCCCCGCAAACACAACATGTATGAATTACAAATAGATGATCTTGATCATGAACGGAGCTCACAAGATCTAAACATGAAAGCACAAAGGAGGAGAAACCAACCATCTAGCTACTACATGGATCAGTAGTCCAAGGATGAACTACTCACGCATCACACCGGAGGCTTGCATGGTGATGAAGAAAGCCTCCAGGGTGAATTCCCCTCTCCGGTAGGGTGCCGGGAAGAGCTTCAGGTCCCTCCAGGTCTAGGGATGGAGATGACGGCGGCTATAGACTCTTTCGTGGATTTTTTGATGGGGTACTTAGGGTCTTCGTCCCGAGGGCAACTTATAGTCGGAAGGGGAGGCCGAGGGGGTGCCTGGGCTAGCCAAACCACCCCCTGGCGCGGGCCAGGCCTGGCCGCGCGGCCAGGTGGTGTGGCTGCCCTCCGGCCCCTCTTCGTCTCGTATTCTGGCACTTGATCACTTCCGGAAAAATTGGCACTTCGGCTTTTGTCCCGTCCAATTCTGAGAATATTCATTTTTTGACTTTCCTGGAACCAAAAACAACAGAAAACAGGCAGCTGGCACTGTGGCTCTTGTTAATAGGTTAGTCCAAGAAATCATATGAAAAGTACTCCAAAGTTGGAACAAAACACAAGAAAGTGGATAAAACCAAGCATGGAACATCAAAAATTATAGATACATTTGCAATGTATCAACATCCCCAAGCTTAACTCCTGCTCGTCCTCGAGTAGGTAAGTGATAAAAAGAAATAATTTTTGAGGTGACATGCACCATCAAAGACTTGATCAAAGTATTTGTAAAACATTCAAAACTAGGATCATGGTACTTCAATCATAACATGAAATACAAAGTTCTAGCAATAAAAAGAAACTATGATGCAACATGAAAAGGTACAAACAAAAGATTCATGAATAACAATGCTTTGCAAGACGTTTGTTTGTTTCACATAAAGAAAAGATAGCATAATAGTATTCAGCTTGTCCCTCAATAGAGTAGCAAATATAAATGCATAGTACACCTTCAAAGTTCATAAGAGTGATTAGATACAATAGTTTCAAACAAGCAATAACAAGTTATGCATCAATCAACTAGTCTTGGGACAATGCACATAGAACTAAGAATGGCCACTATGCTCTCAAATAGGTGCATAAAGATAGAATGTGGAGACTCAATATAATGGTGGAAGAAAGGCCTTTTGTAAAAGGAAGTAGGGATTCAAGTCTCATAAAGAGCTTCCAAGAATTATGGTACTTATAGCTTTCAGCTCTCATTGCCCCTATCATAAGCATCTTGAAGTGATTAAGGTTAAAGTGAACAAACTATGGTGTACATGCTTGACGAAGTATAAGTCAGAAATCTCATGTCCCTTGTATACGAGGGTCGCTCCTCATGCTACTCAAGTTTAGTCACTGGTAAGTTCTTGTCATCGTAAGTACATGTGTATCATTGAGAACCGCCAACGGGGTACCCCTTGCCCTATGATACGGAAGAATCCCCATATCAAAATGACAAGGCAAGCAGACAACGAGGATCTCAGCATTCTTCTTATTTACCATGGGAATATGGTGCTTTTTTCTCTCTTTCCTCTTTTTTCTCTTTTTCTCTTTTTCTCTTTTTTTCAGTATAGGACTCTTTTTTTATAAGAAGAATGCTTCATAGACAGCTCATTATGGTTACGCTGCAGGTTTCCACCATGTCAGCATGGATTAGACCAGCGGCCCAGGTGTTTCTCTAACACATATACATAACTCCATGGACTTACAAGCTCCCCTTTCATTTCACACCGACGACATCCATATACAAAAGAGCATGATATCAACTAGGTACAAGTACCAAGTGCAATGTTGAAAGCGTTCCCCATGAAAGCATGGTTATGCTAATTCCCAACAAATAAGTGCAAGCATATACAACATAGAAGACACAATGGTTCAAGTTTATTAAGGGCAAGTAAAGTAAAGTGTGCCATCAAGTTCGTGAGAGCTTTAATCACTAGTTTTTTCATAACAAGTGGAAGGTAAACAAAAGCATGAATATACTTGGAATAGCATAAGCTAGTAGGTAGGTATGGTGGACTCTTTGGAATAACTTGGGTTGGGGAGTTGGATGCATGAGTGGAACTCATACTTTGTTGTGGAGGCTAGCAAAGACTGGGAGCGACAAACTAAGAGAGCAATAATGGCCATAATCATGCAGAGCGACAAAACATCATTGATCAAAGCATAAAGTGATACTACAAGTTGAAAACTAAAGGATCATAAAGGCTATGGTGACTTGAGATAGTCATAACATGGTGTGAGCATGTGCCAAGTCAACCCAAATAAAGCATCAAAGGAGAATACCACTATACTATGCTTTAATATGCTAAAACAACGCATGATTCATCCAAGGCACATTAAGCAATCTCAATTGTTTATAACAAGTCATGCTGCAGCAAAGAATACTAAGCATAAAGCCAAAACAATATCAAGCATGGCATGACAAAGCATAGGCCACAGTCAAAAACAAGCTCTTTTACCACATAAGCATGAACTTTCCTACTCTTTTCCAAACCAAACCAAACTATTTGCAAACCAAAGTATGAAAGAGGGGGTCCAACCAACTTATTCAGAACACTAAGCAAACCAAGCAAACTAAAAACCAAAACAAAAACGAAAAAGAAGACGCTCCAAGAAAAACACAACTGTGCATGAAACAATAAAAATGAAGCGTTTGGAAGAAACCTGAAGCTTTTATTGATGAAGAAGGGGATGCCTTGGGCATCCCCAAGCTTTGACGCTTGTACTTCTTGGATATTTCTTGGGGTGACACGCGTGGCATCCCCAAGCTTGAGCTTTAGTCCATCCTTCATCTCATTACTCATTCCTTCCATATACCTGAAATTTTTCCTTCATACAACACTTCACACAATATTTATTAGCAACATTAGTGCACTCAAGATAAAAGGTCTTAAGGTTCAGTTCTAACACCAAATAAACTTCCATTAGAACGATATGCTCTAGAATCAAGTGTAATACGAACCGGGACTAATGGGGGGCACCCAGCGCCTGCAGAGACGGCCACATGGATACCCATTGGTCCTGGATGGTAAGCGGTCCGGGACTAGTGGGGGGGGGGACTTTAGTCCCGCCCCTCCAGTCCCGCCGTCCCGGTTACCAGGACCGGGACTAAAGCCCCTTACGGGTCAGGACTGGAGGCCCTTTTTCCACTAGTGAGGGAAGTGCTACAGTAGATAGTGTTCTAATGGAAGTTTAATTGGTGTTAGAACTGAACCTTAAGACTTATTTATCTTGAGTGCACTAATGTTGCTAATAAAGATTGTGTGAAGTGTTGTATGAAGGAAAAATTTCAGGTATATGGAAGGAATGAGTAATGAGATGAAGGATGGACTAAAGCTCAAGCTTGGGGATGCCATGCGTGTCACCCCAAGAAATATCCAAGAAGTACAAGCGTCAAAGCTTGGGGATGCCCAAGGCATCCCCTTCTTCATCAATAAAAATCCTAGATTTCTTCCAAACGCTTCATTTTTATTGTTTCATGCACAGTTGTGCTGTTCTTCGAGCGTCTTCTTTTTCGTTTTCGTTTTGGTTTTTCGTTTGCTTTTGTTTGTTTAGTTTGCTGAATAAATTGGTTGGACCCCCTCTTTCATACTTTGGTTTGCAAATAGTTTGGTTTGGATTAGAAAAGAGTAGGAAAGTTCATACTTATGTGGTATAAAAAGCTTGTTTTTTACTGTGGCCTATGCTTTGTCATGCCATGCTTGATATTGTTTTGGCTTTATGCTTAGTATTCTTTGTTGTAGCATGACTTGTTATAAACAATTGAGATTACTTAATGTGCCTTGGATGAATCATGCGTTGTTTTAGCATATTAAAGCATAGTATTGTTATATTCTCCTTTGATGCTTTATTTGGGTTGACTTGGCACAAGCTCACACCATGTTATGACTATCCCAAGTCACCATAGCCTTTATGATCCTTTGGTTTTCAACTTGTAGTATCACTTTATACTTTGATCAATGATGTTTTGTCGCTCTGCATGATTATGGCCATTATTGTTCTCTTAGTTTGTCGCTCCCAGTCTTTTGCTAGCCTCCACAACCAAGTATGAGTTCCACTCATGCATCCAATTCCCTAAACCAAGTCATTCCAAAGAGTCTACCATACCTACCTACTAGCATATGCTATTCCAAGTATATTCATGCTTTTGTTTACCTTCCACTTGTTATGAAAAAACTAGTGATTAAAGCTCTCACGAACTTGATGGCACACTTTACTTTTCTTGCCCTTAATAAACTTGAACCATTGTGTCGTCTATGTTGTATATGCTTGCACTTATTTGTTGGGGATTAGCATAACCATGTTGTCATGGGGAATGCTTTCAACATTGCACGGATACTTTGTACCTAGTTGATATCATGCTCTTTTGTCTATGGATGTCATCGGTGTGAAACAAAAGGGGAGCTTGTAAGTCCATGGAGTTATGTATATGTGTTAGAGAAACGCCTGGACTGCTGGTCTAATCCATGCTGACATGGTGGAAACCTGCAGCGTAACCATAATGAGTTGTCTATGAAGCATTCTTCTTAGAAAAAAAGGAGTCCTATATTGAAAAAAAAGAGAAAAAGAGAAAAAAAAGATTATGAAAAGAGGAAAGAGAGAAAAAAGCACCATATTCCCATGGTAAATAAGAAGATTGCTGAGATGCTCGTTGTCTGCTTGCCTTGTCATTTTGATATGGGGATTCTTCCGTATCATCGGGCAAGGGGTACCCCGTTGGCGGTTATCTATGATACACATGTACTTATGATGACAAGAACTTACCGGTGACTAAACTTGAGTAGCATGAGGAGCGTCCCTCGTAGTCAAGGGACATGAGATTTCTAACTTATACTTCGCCAACCATATACACCATAGTTTGTTCACTTTAACCTTAATCACTTCAAGATGCTTATGATAGGGATAATGAGAGCTGAAAGCTATTAAGTACCATAATTTTTGGAAGCTATTTATGAGACTTGAATCCCTACTTCCTTCTATGAAGGCCTTTCTTCCACTTATATATTGAGTCTCCACCTTCTATCTTTATGCACCTACTTTGAGAGCATAGTGGCTATTCTTAGTTCTATGTGCATTGTCCCAAGACTTGTTGATTGATGCATAGCTTTGATATTGCTTGTTTTAAACTATTTGTATCTAGTCTTTCTTATAAACTTTGAAGGTGTTCTATGCATTTATGTTTGCTACTCTATGAAGGACAAGCTGAATACTACTATGTTATGTTTTCTTTATGTGAAACAAACAAACGTCTTGCAAAGCATTGCTATTCATGAATCTTTTGTTTGTGCCTTTTCATGTTGCAACATAGTTTCTTTGCCTTATTGCTAGAACTTTGTCTTTCATGTTATGATTGAAGTACTATGATCCCAGCTTCGAATGTTTTACAAATACTTTGATCAAGTTTATGATGGTGCATGTCACCTCAAAAATTATTCTTTCTTTATCACTTACCTACTCGAGGACGAGCAGGAGTTAAGCTTGGGGATGTTGATACATTGCAAATGTACCTATAATTTTTGATGTTCCATGCTTGGTTTTATCTACTTTCTTGTGTTTTGTCCACATTTTGGAGTGCTTTTCATATGATTTCTTGGATTAAGCTATTAACAAGAGCCACAGTACCATCTGCCTGTTTTCTGCTGTTTTTGGTTCCAGGAAAGTCAGAAAATGAATATTCTCATAATTGGACGGGACAAAAGCCAAAGTCATTATTTTATCGTGGGACACCAGGAGCCAGAATACGAGACGGAGAGGGGCTGGGGACTAGCCACAGCACCTGGCCGCGCGGGCTGGGGCTGGCCGCGCCAGGGGTGGTCTGGCTGCCCCAGACACCCCCTCGGTCTCCCTCTTCTCCTATAAGATGCCTTCTGACCTAAAACCTCAGGGGGGGTCGACGTTTTTCTAGAAGGAGTTCCGCTCCGCCGCCACCACCAGATTCCACGAAACAACACGAGAAACTCCGTTCTGGCACCCTGCCGAGACGGGGAATTGGAGGAGATCATCGCCATCATCATCACCATCGCTTCTCCATCGACCATCCATGTTTCCCCCATCTATGAGTGAGTAATCCCCTGCTGTAGGCTATGGGGATGGTAGGGATTGGATGAGATCGTTCATGTAATGGCATCAGATTGTTAGGGCATGGTGCCTAGTATCTTTTATTAGTGCTTTATGACTTTATTGCAACTTGTTATATTTAATGCTTGTCACTAGGGCCCGGGTGCCATGATTTCAGATCTGAACATGTTATTGATTCATTATGATAGTATTGTTTATGGTCTTACCTGCAAGTTGTATACACACGTTATTGTCCGGAACCAATGGCCCTGAAGTGACAGAAATTGGGATAACCGGAGGGAATGGCTTTGATGTGAGGATCACATGTGTTCACGGAGTGTTAATGCTTTGCTCCGGTGCTCTATTAAAAGGAGCACCTTAATTGCTAGTAGTTCCCTTGAGGCCCCGCTGCAAACGGGCTGGCAGGACAAAAGATGTTGTGCAAGTTCTCATTGCGAGCACGTATGACTATATATGGAACACATGCCTAGGATTATCTAGTACTTGGATGCTTTATCTTATTTATCTGCAATTGCCCTATGTTCTGATTGCTATGTGAATTGTCTTGTCCATGCAACGCCCGTCCATCCATCTCTATGCCTACCGCACTCTAATGAGAGAGAAGTAATAATTGGGAAAGTTGTTGTCCCGAAACAGATTTCTGTGCTTCACCGTAAAAATACGTGTAAAATCTCTGAACATCTTTTTGAGGCGTGAATTATTTTGCTTCTGACCCAGGTTGTTATCTAACTTTCGTTAGTTCAACACTTTTTGATTTGAGCAACAGAAGGTCTTCTAAAAAATTCGTCTTGACCTGCTGGTCTGTTTTGACAGATTTCTGCCATTTTCTGCATTTGCTTCTTGTTGATTCCTTTTTGAGTTCTTTTGGGGAATTGAGCTTTTTGAGGCACTAGTAGAAAATGGGCCTTTGGTTTAGGCCACTAGTCCCGGTCGTGGCTAGGGCCGGGACTAATGGTCCGAACCAGACGGCCCGAGGAGGCCGAGGTACTTTGTCCCGGTCCGTAAGGAACCATTAGTCCCGGTTTGAGATACAAACCGGGACAAATGGGTTGCGTGCTCCTAGCAGAACCATTAGTCCTGGTTTGTATCTCAAACCGGGACTAATGGCCGGGCCCTATATATATGCACCCAGCCCTCCACTCTCTCATGTTTTTTCCTATGTGAGAGGTGGGTATAACTTTGTGCTAACTTTTTTTCTTCATATGCACTAGAGGTGTTCGGTGAAATGCCTGTTAGAGCGATGCCACTTGAGTTCACACAAGAAAAAATATGATATGAGGTGCCAGAGCGACACTTAAGGTTTCTCCTCTTTGTTTTGAAGTGTCCTAAAAGGTTAGCAACTATTTTCTCGTTTTGACCGCGCGGTACTAATTTAAGCATCGTGATTGCGTTGTCTTGACTTTTACTACTGCTGTTACTTTACTATTCCTACTACAAAACTGTTGCTACTGATAAACTGTTGTGAGCAAGATTGTTTCCAGGTGCAGCTGAATTGACAACTCAGTTGTTAAGGCTTATAAATATTTCTTTGGCTCCCCTTGTGTCGAATCAATAAATTGGGTTTCACTTCCCTCGAAAATACTGCGATACACCCCCTATACTTTTGGGTCATCACTCCTCGCCGGCCACCATCGCACCTGAACGAGGCACCCGCGAGGTGATCGATGAAATACCCAGGCCGACTTCGAGTGCCACCGAGGTGAGCGTCACCGAGTTCATGACCCAACTTGATCATTCTCACCACCAAGGCCTCGACGACCTCAACTTTAGCAGCGATGACCTCAACTTTAGCGGCGATGATGATGCCACTAAGGTAGGCGACGAGGATGCCACTAAGGAGGCCGGGGAAGAGGAGGCCACCGAGGTGGGCGATGAGGAGGCCGAAGAAGGGTTGACTGAGGTGGGCAAGAAGAAGAGAAAGGGCAAGACCATGGTCAAGGCCCCGGGAAATAGATCCACTAACTATAGCAAGGAAGAAGATGTTGCTTTGTGCCACACTTGGATGAATATCTCAGATCGATGCTTCGGTTGGCGCCAATCAATCAAAGGAGAAGTTTTGGGGGAGAACTGAGGATTACTACCACAAGGTGGTCACTGTTCCATCCTACCGTACCCAAGGCTCACTTGGTCATCGTTGGGGCACAATTCTTGAGTGTTGCAGCCGTTGGGCCAGCGCCGTGGAGTATGTCACCAACGCACCACCGAGTAGGGTGCCAATCATCGAGTAGGGTCCTCTCCAACAAGATGTGTACAAATACAACAACAAGATAGGTGGCAACAAAGCCTTTTCTTTGCACCATTGCTACAAGGAGCTCCAAGGCAATGAGAAGTGGATTCGAAGGAATTATGAGACCACACCGAAGAGGGCTAGGCTAAGCCAAAAGGAGGAGGTCGATGATGAAGAGGTAGACCTCAACAAGAGGCCGAATTGTGTCAAGATAACCCAAGAGAAGAAGAGGAGGTGTCAGCGCCTACAAGGAAGAGTTCAGTGCCATCATCGAGAGAAAGAAAGCATTGGTGGCCGAACGCAAGGAGGATAAGGAGGCTAGGTGGAATGAGCTCAAAGTATTGGAGGAGGAGAAGTGGCAGTCCAAGTTGGTTGTGGAGGAGCGAAGGATTGCACTCGAAGAAGAGAGGGTGACGAAGGAGAAGAAGCTAGAGGAGGAGCGGCTAGCACTTGAGAGAGAGAGAGAAGTTGGCCAAGGAGAGGGAGGATGTCGACCCGAACATCATGTTCATGAACCTAATCACATTGGTTGACAAGGCTAGGGCATATTGGGAGATTGCTTGTGCGAGGATCTTGGCCTGAGAGCTAGGTGGTGGTGGTGGTGATGGTGGTGATGGTGGCCGAGGTGTTCCTTGAGGTGGCCGAGATGGTGGAAGAGGTGGCCAAGATGGTGAAGGCCTCACTTTTGGATCTAACATGATCAATTTAATGTATTTTGGATAATATTTATGCATGTTTGTAATACTTTGACATGTGGTGTGGAGATTTGAGAATTGTGATGAATTTTTTTTACTCCTCTAAGTTTTTGGGATCGAATCCCGTGACCGAAATAATAAAGTTGTTATTATGTATTCCTTATATATGATAGATGTTTATTTTGCATGCTATAATTGTATTGATCGGAAACATTAATACATGTGTGTTTAATAAACAAAAAGGGTTCCTAGTTATGCCCATCTTATAGACTAGCTTGTTGATTAACAAGATGATCAAGGTTTCCTGATCATGGACATTGGATGTTGTTAATAACAAGGTCACAACATTTGTGAAATGATATGATGAACATTCATCCGAAGTATAGCATTACGATCAAGTCATTATGTTTACATTACTATAACATCATACGAAGTAATCTTTATCCTTAGACCATGAGATCATGTTAATTGCTAACACCGGAAGAGTATCTTGATAACATCAAACGTCACACCGTAACAGGGTGACTATAAAGATGGGTTCAGTACTACGAAGGTGTTATGTTGAGGCTCATTGATCAAGAGTGGAATTTGTCAATCCCTATGACGGATATATATACTCTGGGCCCTCTTGGTGATATCACATTGAGATAGCTTGCAAGCAAGTGATGTGATCACTAGAATGTTATATCACGGGAACGAGAAAAGAGTGCATGTCGGTAACGAGATCAAACTAGGTATTTGGATACCGATGATCGAATCTCGGACATGTATTATATCATGAGACAAAGGGATTAAATTACAAGCGTTAAAGGTTCTCAGGATCAGAGAAGTCATCGTTGAATATGCAGGAGTCAGTATGGATCTTCAGGTCCCGCTTCTGATTATTGATCTGAGAGGAGTCTCAATCATGTCTGTATTATTCGCGAACTGTAGGGTGACACACTTAAGAGTTACCGGACACCATTTTGGAGCACATATGTTTCAGACGAAAGAATTACAAAGCGCAGGAATTGTTTTGATAGAAACCGGAAATTGTTTCGGGTGAAATTGCAGAAAGTGATTCTACATGTGATATTGAAATATTGCAAGGGGTTATATGTGAATGTTTCTTAATTAAAGTAATTAACAAAATTCTGAATAAATTTAATAAAAGAGTTTTATTAAACGAGAGAGCATTAAACTTATAGAATTTTAATGCATTTAAAGTGGGGACTTTAAAAGGGAATGTGAAGAGGCATTTTAATGTGGAGGGGTTACCACCACATGAATGGGGGAGGTGAGGGGTCACTCCATGCGCCGGCCATGGAGGGGGTACCCCCTTCCTCCTATAAAAGGCCACCCTCTCCCTCCTTCTTCCTCACACCTCCTTGTGAAGGATCTCTCTCCCCCTCTAGAATTATTCCTCCATGGTCTCGGATTAGCGAGATACATGTTCCCGGTGGAATTTCGTCTGGAAGGAGTTGCTGCTTCCGCTGGATCGCTAGAGCGAGGAGGTGGAGGTTGTCCGGTGGCTTGAACGTGTGTGCGAGTACGGATGCGCTGCTGAGTTGTGGCGCTCGGACTTCCACTCGATCTTGAGATCGGCAAGTGTACGACTACATCAACCACGAGTTCCTACTCGTTAACAAAACTCGTTGTCTTCGAGGGTAAGTTCTCGATGGATGTATGTCCACCCGTTGCTCTGTACCTAGTAGATAGATCTTGGCGTGTAGTTCTCATCGTAGGAACTTTTTTGTTTTCTATACTGTGGACCCAACAGTTTGCAGATCTACACAATGGCCAGACCTCGCATCCTCTCCCTCTACATCTAGGCCGGCGGCTGGCGATGCTGCTATCGCTAGTAGGGCCAGTGCACAGCCATGTCTGGCCACCGTGCTCCTCCACCTCTCCCACCGCCCGTAGAAGAGCCGTCGCACCTGTTCCCGCCTCTCCCTGGACCCAACCACACCGACTCAGAGTGCTCCGACCCTGAGTGGGTCGACTCCGACGACTCCTGCATAGCCAACACCGACGAGCTGGGGTGGTCCAGTCCCCTGTCCGAGCCCGAGGAGCTTCCGCAGCCGCCGATACCCCACGGGCCGGCTTACCGGACCAACGGCGAGCCTTATGGGTGGGACATCTTCCGCCAAATTTTCCTACCGGAGCACCTCCGGCTGCAAGAACTTGACGATGTCTACAAGTGTTTCTTCTATGCGTCACACAGATAGCCCGACGACGCTGACTTGCGTGCCAGACGCGACTGAGCAAAGGAGGAGGCCGAGGCACAGCTAGCAAGATACAACTCGATGTTTGACCTGTGGGGTGTCACGCCGTCGCCACCGCCACCGCGCCCTCCTGGCGAGGGCAGCGCCTTCGGCCGCCGGAGGAGTTGATATTTTTCTTTCTATGTAAAAATTAAAAACAAATGTACTGAAGTGTTTGAATGTTCATTATTACTCCCTCCGTTTTAGCTTTGTGAATCGAATGTATCTAGACGTCTTTTAGTGTATAGCTTTGTAGAAGTTCAAAGTGAACATATACACTAAAATATGTCTAGATATATTCGTTCCACAAAGCTATAATGTCTTATATTTTTCAATAGGGTGAATATTATACAATATGGAGGACACGGCTGGTAGCCACCCTGCAATCGTGAATTTATCCGGAGACTCCCATCCGGCCCAAAATCAAGCCAAACGCTGTGTGTGTGGTGTGTGTGGGGTGGGGGACAAGTGGAGATGCTATTGGGGCCAGCGAATCCGGGGTAAATTAACCTGCAAAACACAACACCATCTCCCAACGGCGGCGGAGACGGCCGACGGCGACGGCGAAGGGTGAGATGCCGGGCCAGGGGAGGAAGAAGCAGAGGCTGGAGAAGATGGCCGGAGGAGGAGAAGGAGGTGCCGCCTGCGGCGAGACCGCCAGCTGTGATGCGGAGCGGGAGACCCCAGCTCCGTCAGTGTATCTCATGGGGCCCGCCTCCTACTCCGTGTTCGAGGTGGACCCCTACGCTTGACGGCGGCGACCCGGTCCATATCCCGCGCTGGCTCGCCCGCCTCACCTGCGACGACAACAAGTCCTTCGTCCCCGTGAGGCGCGGCGGCGGCACCGCATGGATCGTCGGCGTGGGCGGCAGTTCGGCCGATATGGACTACCAAGCGCCGCCCCGTGCTGCTTGCCATCGGCGACCGGA
This sequence comes from Avena eriantha, assembly GCA_910589775.1. Classification (NCBI taxonomy): domain Eukaryota; kingdom Viridiplantae; phylum Streptophyta; class Magnoliopsida; order Poales; family Poaceae; genus Avena; species Avena eriantha. The sequence continues at coordinate 140,990,007 of OU342742.1, read as the reverse complement.
TCTACGCGCTGGCTCGGACCCCCTCCGTGAACGGCAGTGTAAACGACGACGACTACGGCATCGACGGCCGGATCGACTTCCTGTCGTGTCCCGGCTCTAGGTCGCCTTCGGCCGGCGGCGGCGAATGGAGGCCCCTGCCGCGGCCGCCCTTTCCCCCCTGCCGCTGTAGGCTCCCAGATACTGGTCTCCCGCCTGGCACACACGCCTTTGACACGACCACGGAGCGGTGAGGAATTTGACTATTTATTACTAAGTTGCCTGCACTTTGATAATATATACAAAGTTGATCTGGTTTTCACTAATTCTCTAGCAAGGACTGGTTTGCAAAAATATAATTGTAACTGGATTCCAGTGTTGTATACCCACACACGAACCGCTATATACGTATATACGTGTATACCCACACACGATCCACAGTAACTCCAGCGATCCAACTTTCATGCAGCTACTTATCCTTTCTCTCTGTCTCAGCTCTCTCTTCGTAAAAATGGATTGATCCTTTCTCTCTGTCTCAGCTCTCTCTTCGTAAAAATGGATTGCTACAAGGAGGAGCCATCTTATGCATACATAAATAATCCATTTCTGCTAAATGTCAAGTAAATTTGAAAACACGTCATAAGATGATCCCAGCACATGACAAATATCACAAAAAAATTCTCTCGATCTCTAAGGATGAAACATAAATAACTAGTTCTGAACGTGACAATCTGCTAATTGAGGTAAGTTCACATCTCACATAATGAATGACAAATAACTAGTACTTCAAACATCACAAACTTGATAGCAAACAAGCTGCAAATGACAGCAACGCTGGATATCTCTCTCATGACTAAATAAAGATCACAGGTTGAGCTTTCTCCTCTTTGGAGTCAACTTTTTGGGAGGTATTTTCATTGGCTTTGTAGCAGACTTGAGTGGAGTCTTGGCAGGTGACATAGCAGTTTGACTTCTTGTAACTGGTCCAGGGGACACTGCGGTTTGACTCCTTGTGACTGGCCCAGGGGACATTGTTGCATGACTGCAAATATAATTTATATAAGACATTTGCATAAAAAGGGACTGCCGTAAGATAGCAAGAAAATTATTTACCTCCTTTTCACGGGTGTAGGACTACATGGAGATACATTCCTTGGAGTCTTTGCAGGGGATATGGGAGGCATAGTGGTTGGACTGAAAGAAATATATGGCACAAAGCAGCATATGGACAGAAATATAACAAAACAAGAAGCTAAATGGTAACCTCTTCGCCTCTATGGTTGTGGAGGTGCTTCCATCTTCCCATGGAGCCTCATTTCTCCGACTATTCCTATCACAATAAGAAAATAGGAAACACACATTTGCATAAGATTGAAGTGAGAACATACATATTTGGCATAAGTTAGAATACAAAAGGACATCGAGATTGTACCTTTTTTTCGACCCATTGTAAGGACATCCAGCTTCCCTATGCCCAAACTCGTGGCATTTTTTGCATTTGTTCTGGCCACCTACCTTAGGTTTATTCCCTGGACCCCCCTCTAGAGCACCCTTAATCCGTAGTTTCCTATGTCTCCCTGCACCTCTTTTTGGTAGTGGTGCATGCAAAACAAAACCTGGGTCGATTACAGGCCACTGAGTCTTATCTGTGAGTGGTTCTATTTCCCCTTGATATGCTACCCTAAATTTTTCGACTGTGTAGTAGTCATCCACAAACTCCTCCAGTTTGACATTAGGCAGTGCAGTTAAAACAACTAATGCATGTGGACATGGCTTGCCTGTATGTTGCCACTCCAGGCAAGTACATTCGCGTGTAATAACCTTGACTACATGCCTAATGTGATCCTTCTCTGTATCCCTGACCTCAGCACTCCAATCACTTGATACATGTGGCTTTAGATGGCCTAATCCTCTAGTTCTATTGTTCAGTTCTTGTATGATAGCAGGCAGGACTTTACCTTGTAGACGCTCTCCAATTCTTCTCCTCTTCCTTAAGAGCTCCATAACCATCTCCCTCAACTTGTCACAAAGTTGGACAATAGGCAAATTCTTTATGTGCCTGACCCAACTATTAAAGCATTCTGCAAGATTATTATGTATGTAGTCCACCTTGATACTTGTGTTGAACATGCACCTAAAATAAGAGTGTACATTGAAATCAAATAATATAAAAATGAATTTACAAGTACAATAAGATAAAATAATTGCCATAAGTAGAAAATGTACCTCATCCATAGCAAATTGTGGTACGACTCTAGGTAAGTAAACACCTTAGGCTCTTCCATAAATACTTGTCTCATATGCCAATCAAATTTTGACTTCTTATATGCCTTAGCAGCCGGCCACATGTGGGAAAACTTTTCACCATGGAACTTTTTAACTGCATTTCCCATAAGGTGCCTGAAACACTCTCTTTGCTCAGCGTTTGGAAAAACATTCTTCACTGCATTTTCTAAGCCTTTGCACGCATCTGTGCATACAGCCAATACAGGAGGATCACCTATTGCCTTCTTTAGCTGACTCATGAACCAAGTCCAATTTTTCGTAGTTTCGGCATCAAAAAATCCAAAAGCTACCGGAAACATCCAATTGTGTCCATCCAAAGTTGTGACTGCAGCTAGGTGTCCATTCCACTTGCCATTTAAATGAGTTGAGTCTATAGTTAAATATGGTCTACACCCACTCAAAAATCCATCTATGTATGGCTTGAATGCAATGAAGAACTTGTCAAAAAAGATTTTACCTTCAACTTCCTTAGTTGCAATCTCTACAATACTCCCAGGTGACCTCAACTCGATCTCAGCTTTGAAGTTGTACAACAATCGAAAGCTCTCTTTCCAGCTCCCATATAGATCAATAATAGCTCTTTGTCGGCCCTTGTACACTTTTGGGGGGATACCCCCAGGTAGGGTCACGCCGGGGTATAAAGGCCGAGTTAGCCGAGGTTCGGCAAGGCCAAAGCAGATGCTGGCCGGGTCACCTCAAGGCAGGCCGAGTCACGGGGTAATCCGGACCTGGGGGCGTTCGCCTAACTAGGTCTCATCCGACTTAAGCAGTAAGTCGGAAGTGTATGTCTAACCTGTATGCAGGAAAAGGGTGTGGCCGGATGAACCATCATCTGGGTCGCAGTAATCTTCTAGGAGAAGGAAGGAATCTCGCTGGTCAAAAGGAGCCCCGGTACGCACTGCCTGAGCGAAGCGAGCAAGGACTGGACCACCGGGGCATGGCCGACAAGCGTGACGACGCTCGTGTCAGCTGACGAGCTAAAGCGTAGCTGACGAGGGGTGGGGCGTGGCTCACGTAGCTAAAGCATAGCTGACGAGGGGGGAAAAGCACCCCGGTCGGTTTGCCACTTTGGGAGGAGGCATATTCCTAAGAATATGCCTCCACATATGCCCTAGGCAGGAACCGAGCCTCCTCTATAAAAGGGGGGCTAGGGCTTCTGTAGGGGGGGGTTGATTTCTCTACGATTCAGTTTTGGGCTAGGGTTTCAGGTGTGATCTGTGGGTGAGAGTAAGAGAGCTCTTTCTTCGTCCTCTCGCCAATACAGCTCTAGGAGCACTTGTAACCTTGGAAGCAAATCAGTACAAGCTCTTGTGTGGAGAATCACTTCACTATCCCTCCCTGGATTCCCCTAGCGAGTATTAGTCCCCACCTTTAGCCTATACATGGCATCTGCCGTGACACCACCACGACAGTTGGCGCCCACCGTGGGGCTAGCGGCGCTAGCAGGGGTCAAGATCCGGATGGGAAACTTCATCGTCACTAGAGAGCGCATCGTCTCCGGGCTCGTCCAGCGCTTTGAAGCGCGGGACTTCGTCAGCGACAACGCAAGCTGCTTCGGCACGCGCCCTCTCCCGCGCAACGGCGTTTTCCTCAAGAACGGCACACACAAGGTCTACGTCGCGGTGGACGTGTCAGGCATTCATCCGCGCCACATTGTCGAAGCAGGCGAACCGCCCCTCACTGCGGCTCGCGGGGGACATACCGCTCGTTCCCCGGACCGTGCGGAGGTAATGATGACAGCGCCGGGAGCGGTTACGAGCAAGGATCCGGCGCCAGATCTAGAGGTGACACCCAAGGCACCAAGGAAAGGTAGGGGTCCTCCGCTCGAGAGGCCGGAGAACGTGCTGAGAGAGGCAATAGATAGCCTGGCAAACCCTGTAGTAGCAGCGATAGATCCGGCTCGCGCACAGGCCGAGCTGGAAGAAACTCGGCAGAAAATACTTAAGGGCGCAAAGAAAATAGCCGAGGCCCAGCGGTCGTTGAACATGACGCTGCGTGAGTACGCAAAGGCGAACAAAGTTGATGCTGTAAAAGTTAAAGGGAGGAATCTCATGAGCGAAATGAACAGAGAAGGTGATGTCGAAGTCGAGGAATCAGAAAACTGTTTTTTCGTGGGGCTGCCGAGGTATAGTACACCGGCCAAGAACCTCAGAGCGGCAGATGCGGCTGCATCCGAGTTAAAGGGACTGACGGGTGAAGCCCGGCAAAAGCAGCAAAACCGGGTTAACGAGCTGGTTCGGATTGCGAACAGGCAAAACGAGGAACTGCTCAGGGCGAACCCGGAGAGAGCTGGGGCCTCCAAGATCGTCCATTCGGTGATGGATAACCCGGAGAAATCCGCTGGAGCTGTGTTGTCCCCTCATGGTGATCCAAGGAGAGAGGAGGTGGTAACCTCAGCCAGACGGAACAAACAGATTGTCCCGTATGACCCGACACAGGCAGGGAAAGAAAAAGAAGCGCAGAAAAATGATGATCGACGGAGTGTGAGCCGAGGCGAAGCTGGCCGAGGTAACCGTGACCAAGGCAATGCCGGTCGGAGGAACGTTGTCAACGGCAATGCCGGGCAGCAAAACTCAGCAGGGGCAAGACAACCGCAGCAGCGGAACATGCCGAGGCAAGAGCACAGTGCCGGCCGAGGTATGCAACAGAAAGGTGCGCCGCAGGAACGAAACCGGTATAACGACGGTGATTCGGAGATGGCAAATACGGGATATCCGAGACCGGACTATCATGTGATAGGTTCAAGACTGGGAAGCAGGGATTTGATGCCGGACGATGCAAGGTTGAAACTGGATCGACTATACAGGTCGGAACAGATAGAATGTCAGGGTCCACCGGGTCTAGCATGTTTTGGACCCCGGATCATGAAAGAGCCACCAGTCCCGAACTTTCAATTGCCCAGGGGGACCAAAACCTATGACGGTAGTACCAAGCCAGAGGATTGGCTGATAAACTATGCTACTGCTGTAAAAATTGCCACATGCAACCTGAGATGGGCCGTACGATATGTACCCCAAATGTTGGAAGGCCCGGCAAGGGTGTGGTTGAACAACTTGCCGCCAGGAAGCATCAACAGCTGGATTGATTTCGAGGAAATGTTCATCAACAATTTTTCGAGTACGTATCAAAGGCCAAATAGGCCACAAACCCTAGCTATGTGCAAACAGCGACCCAATGAGACGGACCGGGAGTTCTTGACCCGGTGGTGTACCGTGAGAAATTCGTGTGAGGGCGTGATAGAATCACAGGCCATAGCATGGTTTGCACAGGGGTGCAGGTATGGAAGCGAGTTATGGATGAAGTTGCAACGGAAAATGCCGGCAACATTGTCAGAGATGATCCTGATCGCAGATTCGTATGCATTGGGTGACCCGACCCAACCGAGGCTCGCCTCAAACGAGTCAAGCGATGAGTACTATCAGAGGGATGGATCAGGATCGTCCCGGAGAAATGATTACAGAGGAAAAGGGAGAGATGATCGACCGGACCATCGGTACGGTTTGCACCAAGTAGCGGCCGTGAGTCAAGATCAACCCGGAGCAGGGGGTAGTCAGCGCTAGAAAACTGGAGGTCAATGGACCCCAAGGAACGATGGGAAGAAAACTTGGACACCAGAGCAAAAGAAGCAATGGCAAGAAAGGAAAGACCGTCCGAGGTATACTTACGAGTCGATGTTGGACCAGCCGTGTAAGTTTCACACGCCAAATCCGAACAGCCCAGCGGGTCATACGATGAGGCAATGCGAGTGGATGCGCAAGATCGAGCAAGGTGGTTCGGGGAATGCTCAGGCACCCCGGAACGATCAGCCTCGGCAAGAATTACCCCGGCAGCAATTGCTCTCCGGAGCAAACACGCAACAGCTAATGTTACCTTCCCCTCCGCCGAGGTATGATAACAATGAAAGAAGGGATGCAGTGCATCAAGTAGAAAATCAGCAGCAGCCGGATCAGAGGCACCCCGGAAATGAGGGGAGAAACGAGTACAAGGAGCATCACCAGAGCTACTATGTATTTACCACAGAAGAAACTGATAGAAACTTGCAGCGTAGACATATGGAGGTGAATGCGGTAATGCCGGCGGTGACGAGGTACATGCCTTGGTCTAATCAGGAAATCACTTGGAGCATTAGGGATCATCCCAAGCTCATCCCGAGCCCTGGTTCGTATGCGTTGGTGCTAGATCCTACATTCATTGGGCCTAACATTAGCGTGAGATTCTCAAAGGTACTGATCGACAACGGCAGTAGCATAAACATCATGTACGTGGACACAATGCGCAAGTTGGGTATCTCGGAGAACATGCTCCAGACCACGAGGACAACTTTCCATGGCATTGTGCCCGACATCTCTTGCGAGCCCATAGGCAAGGTCCGGGTCGACGTCTTGTTCGGCACAAGGGACAATTGCCGAACTGAAAATCTGGAGTTCGAAGTAGTGAACTTGGAAAGCGCGTATCACGCGTTGCTCGGAAGGCCAGCGCTAAACAAGTTCATGACAAGTTGTCATATAAGCTATTTGAAAATGAAATTGCCCGGACCAAACGGAGTAATTACGATTGATGGGGACTTCCGACGTTCCATGTAGTGTGCGTCGGCCGGATCAAACTTAGCCGAGTCACTTGTGATCGCGCAGGAAAAAAGGAAAATTCAAGAGGTGGCAGCGTTGGCTCAGTCCGCGCAACAGTGTATGCCGACGCTGAGTAACCCGCATGGAACTGTCTCCTTCCAGGCCGCGAAAGATACCAAGAAGGTCCCTGTTGATGACATGTTCCCAGAGTGCACCGTAACAATTGGTGCCGGGCTAAGTGATAAATAGGAAAGCGAGCTCGTCAGCTTCCTCCGTGAGAATCGGGACATTTTTGCTTGGTCCACACAGGACTTGCAAGGAGTTCCGAGGGAGTTAGCCGAGCACTCTTTAAATGTGAGACCCGGAGCTAAGCCGGTGAAGCAACCTCTCCGCCGCTTCGCCGAAGATAGGAGAAAAGTCATTGGGGATGAGATAGCTCGGTTGCTAGCTGCAGGATTTATCATGGAAGTTCTTTACCCAGCTTGGTTGTCTAATCCAGTGCTGGTGGAAAAGAAGAAAGATGATCTGAACGTGGCAGTGGTTTGGCGCATGTGTATCGACTACACGAACCTGAACAAGGCGTGTCCGAAAGATCCATTTCCGCTGCCAAGAATAGATCAGATCATAGACTCAACTGCGGGATGTGAACTGTTGTCATTCATCGATGCTTACTCCGGTTTCCACCAGATACCTTTGAATCCGGATGATCAAATAAAGACTGCGTTTATTACCCCGTATGGGGCTTATTGCTATCGCACCATGCCATTTGGTTTACGTAATGCAGGTGCAACGTACCAGAGATGTATGCAAAAATGTTTGCATGACCAAATAGGTCGAAATTTACAGGTATACGTGGATGATGTGGTTATCAAGACCAAGGAAAGCAAAACGCTCCTTGACGATATCAGGCAAACATTCGCAAACCTAAGGAGGTTCCGGATGAAACTTAATCCAGAAAAATGCACCTTCGGTGTCCCGGCTGGAAAATTGCTCGGCTTTCTGGTTTCCAGCCGAGGTATCGAAGTTAATCCAACCAAGATCCGAGCCATCGAACGAATGGAGCTGCCGAAGTGTCTTAACGATGTCCAGAAGTTTACAGGTTGCCTGGCCTCGTTAAGTCGGTTTGTATGTCGGTTAGGAGAAAAGGCATTGCCTCTCTATCAACTCATGAAAAAGTCGGATAAGTTCATTTGGACGCTGCAGGCGGATGAGGCATTTACCCACCTAAATAAAATGTTAGCCACGGCGCCTGTGCTAGCCTCCCCACTATCAAAAGAGCCAATGTTGCTCTATATAGCCGCAACCAACCGAGTTGTAAGTGCAGTGATAGTGGTGGAGCGTGATGAGGAAGGAAAGTCAGTGCAAAGGCCGGTGTATTATTTGAGTGAAGTGTTGTCAACCTCAAAGTAGAACTACCCACACTATCAAAAAGTGGCGTATGGCGTGTACATGGCCGCCAAGAAATTGAAGCATTACTTTGAAGAGCATCCCATCCGGGTCATATGTGAGGCCCCTATATCCGAGATAATGAGTAACAAGGATGCAAGCGGCAGAATTGCAAAATGGGCAATTGAGCTAGCTCCTTACGCCCCGCAGTATGATCGGAGAGAAGCCGTAAAGTCTCAGGCTGTGGCAGACTTTTTCGTGGACTGGGCTGAGGTACAGTACGAACCACCACTTCCAGATCTGAACTATTGGCGGATGCACTTTGACGGATCAAAAACCAAAACCGGGCTAGGTGCCGGAGTCGTACTCACGTCGCCAAAGAAGGACCAGCTGAAATACGTGCTGTAGATCCACTTCACCGTATCAAATAATGTCGCTGAGTATGAAGCACTTGTGCATGGGCTCAAGGTAGCAAAGGAAATTGGTATACGTCGGATTATATGCTTTGGCGACTCGGATTTAGTGGTGCAGCAAGTGTCCGGAGTATGGGACGCTCTTGATCCAAACATGGCACTATACAGATTCCACGTGCAGAAGATTTCTGGTTACTTTGAGGGATGCGAATTTCATCACATACCCCGGGGGGAAAATGAGGCTGCCGACATGCTGTCGAAGCTCGGGTCAACCAGACAAGCAATTCCACCGGGTGTAGCATTAGAGAACCTCAAGAAGCCATCCATCAGGACATCCCCGAAATCCGAGTCCATCTACGTCCCGGAGGACACAGAGTCCGGAGCAGCGCCCATGGACATTGACACGGGGAGTGGTGCGCAAAACCCGGGGACTGATTCGGGAAACCCGGGGACTGCTCTGCAAAACCCGGGGACTGCTCAGCGTAGTCCGGTTGAAGTTATGCCGGTGGATCATATGGAGATAGACGAGGACGTCTTCCCCGTGCGGCAAATACCGGCTTGGGCACTGCCTATATTTCAACTCCTGAAAGATGGAACGTTACCCACTGAGGAGGTATTGTCCAGGCAAACACAGAGGAGGGCAAAGGCTTACACGATCATCAATTCCAAGTTATACAAAAGAAGTGTGACCAATGTCCTCTAGCGATGTGTTGACCCGGACGAAGGGCTTGAAATCATCCGAGATATACATCAGGGGGAGTGCGGGCATCACGCCTCATCCCGAGCCTTGGTAGCGAAAGCTTTTCGACACGGATTCTACTGGCCAAACGCCTTAGAACAAGCAGAAGATCTGGTGAGAAAATGTAATGGTTGTCAGAGGTACGCCACAAAGACGCATATGCCAATGTCGGAACTCAAGACCGTCCCAATCACTTGGCCATTTGCCGTATGGTGCCTGGATATGGTGAGCCCGTTCAAACCAGCAAGAGGAAACATGACTCACATTTTGGTGATGGTGGACAAGTTTACGAAGTGGATCGAGGTAAAGCCTATAAGAACATGTGATGGAGCTACGGCCGTAACGTTCCTCAAAGATATCATCTTGAGGTACGGTTATCCACACAGTATCATAACTGATAATGGCACAAATTTTGCGGAAGGAGCATTTGCTCGTTTCTGCCAGGATAAGTGGATCCGACTTGATGTAGCTTCGGTAGCCCACCCCGCATCGAACGGGCAAGTGGAAAGATCCAACGGATTAGTATTATCCGGGATAAAACCTCGGCTCATTGAGCCGCTGCAAAGATCAGCGGGGTGCTGGATAGAAGAACTACCAGCGGTACTGTGGAGTTTAAGAACAACTCCGAATCGATCAACAGGCTATACGCTATTTTTTCTGGTATATGGGGCAGAAGCTGTATTACCAGCCGACATAGAGCATGATTGGCCTAGAGTCACCCAATACACAGAAGCCGAAGTGCAAGAAGCCCGGCAAAATGATGTTGATTTGCTAGAAGAAGCGAGAGAACTGGCATTGTCCAGATCCGCCATTTATCAGCAAAATCTCCGACGCTATCATAGCCGGAAAGTGTGCCCCCGGGTCTTTCGGGAAGGCGATCTGGTGCTCCGGTTGGTACAGTGTACTACTGGAATGCATAAACTATCCCCCCCATGGGAAGGGCCATTCATCATGAGCAAAGCATTGCACAATGATTCTTATTATCTTATAGATGCAAAGCCACAGGAAAAGAACAAGGCGGACAGGTCCGGCGAGGAATCTAAACGTCCATGGAATGTAGCTCTCCTTCGTCCTTTCTACACTTAGCGAAGAAGTGTATGTATCCGGGTTATCTCATATGTCGGTATGTACGTCGGCAATGAATTTATTAATAAAATGTTGGCACCTCGAGCAGTAACTCGGGGACTGCCTTAATAATATTTGTTGTCTTTTGTTATTTGTGCATCGGCTGGAATAGGTTATTCTACTTAGCTCGGATTAGTAGTGTGTGAGCACCAAAAACCCAACTCTTCGACTTGCTTCTGTCCAACAAGAATTGGCTTCATGGCAAGCAAGAGAACAAGTTTGGAATTGCGTAGCACATGAAAAACGACTAAGGAAAAGAATTTATTCGAGCCGACGTTTATTTTCCGGACTAATCCCGTATTTATTTTTGAGCTAAGTAAAAGTTTCCCAGTATTGTTAAGACAATTTTTTAGGCTCGGATTCGTAAGTTGTAAAACCGAATCAAGGTAGACACGACCCGAGCCAAAAGATTGAACGAACAAGAAAAAGAAACTTGGGGACTACGCCCACGTTAATCCGGCATAAGTACTCAGTAGAAAAATATCGCATGTATTTGGAATACAATTCCACCCGGCATACCGGGGATCTCACGAATTTTCAAGTGTTTTTACTTAGGAGCAGCAGGACAGAGTTCGGCATCATCATCGCCCTCTTCGATATCCGAGGCTGTGTCCTCCTCCGATTCACCCGAGTCATCTTCGCCTGCGGCTTCCAGGAAGCTCGGACCCTCAGTCCATTCATGAAAGGGGGCATATTCAATGAGGCTGTGGGCGCAAGCCTGGCGCCGAGCTACCCACTCCGGATCATCTGTCCATTTGGACCCGGTGCGCAGCCGTGAGAGGAGGCTGAGGTCTATTTTTTCGTACCACGTCAAAACGTGGTGAAGGACGGTATTGGCAGCAGCACGGCCAGCGGATTCTCGCCAGAGGTCAAGCTGGGTCTCAACTTCTGAAAGCTTTTCAGCGAGATGCGTGATTCTCTCCGGAGCGTCATCGGCGGGCCAGAAGGCGTGGAAGATCCGGACTGAAACATCGAGGAGGTCCCGGCCGTAGTTCTTGATAATTTCCACGCGAGATGACAGGCTGACCAACAGGTCCTCCGTGTCATAGGGAATGGACTCACCCTCAGCAGCGACCGGAGTACCTCTCTCTCGGCGGAAATTAGCAACAGCAGCACGTGCAATGGCCGTACCCTCTGGAAAGTGGCTGGGAGACAAGGCAAAGGACAAAGTTGAGAAAATAAGACATGAGACGTAACCCAGAGAAGTAAGGTGGACAAAGGAAGAGAAGTTACGAGAGATATGACTGTGAATCCGGGTCAGGTCCTTGATGCAAGCATCACGCCTTTTTCGAAGCTGCTCGAGCTCAGCATTTGCCGACCCAAGTTTGACCTCGGCTTCCTGGAGGAGTTCGCGATCCTTAGCACTTTGGAGTTGGAGGCGCTCGCGTTCCTCGGTGAAGTCCTGGCCAACCCTTTTCAGCTCGGATTGGTGCTGCGCCTTCATTTTAGCCATTTCAGCTTTGAGCTTGGCTATGTCATCATCTTTGGTCCGGAGGAGGACGAGCTCATCATCCTTTTTCTTCAGCTCGGCTTGATGTTGTCCTGCTTGTTCGAGAAAATGCAGCATCATGTCAGGCACATGCACACTTTCTTCAAGCAATGCTGAAACCGTGTGTTGGCCCGGCAGAGCCGAGGTATGAATATTTGCCGAGCCAAGGAGGTGAAAGGATGAGAAGCACAGTAGGAACACATAAGAAGGACGTACCCTTGATCTGCTCCAAGTTCTTTCGCATGATTTTGTTTTCAGCTTCCACCCCAGGTGCAGAAACCGAGCAATCAGATTCATTCGGCAAGTGAAGTGGAAGCAAAATGAGGAAGGGAGTAAGAAAGAAATTTACCCCTTTTCTCATACTCAGCGGTGAGTGCAGCCTATTTCGTGCGAAGATTTTTATGTGTATCCAACAAGCGCTGGAATTCGGCACTTCGGCGGTTGGTGGTCACCTGAAGAGGATACAGAAACTTTAGTCAGGTGTGTGCATGTTCGAAGTGTACTAAGATCCGGGCCAAGTGGAACTTAACCCGGCTCTAGGTGTGTGCATATTCGAAGTGTACTAAAATCCGGGCCAAGTGGAACTTAACCCGGCTCTAGGTGTGTGCATATTCGAAGTGTACTAAAATCCGGGCCAAGTGGAACTTAACCCGGCTCTAGGTGTGTGCATGTTCGAAGTGTACTAAAATCCGGGCCAAGTGGAACTTAACCCGGCTCTAGGTGTGTGCATATTCGAAGTGTACTAAAATCCGGGCCAAGTGGAACTTAACCCGGCTGTAGGTGTGTGCATGTTCGAAGTTATTATGGAGCTACGTTAGTTCTATAAAAAAAGCATCCGGCCGAGTAACAAGTTACTCCCCCGGAGGCTCGGGGACTAATGGTTATTATCTACAATTTACGAAGGAGAAACGGCGTACCTCCATCATCCGTCCAGCGAGGTTAATGGCCTTGGCGGCGGTATTCACTTGATCAGACTCCTGGATTACCTCTGCCTTGTTCTAGTTCATGACGAACTCCATCAAGCTTGGGGGGTACCGTTCGCCTGAGGGCATATGTGGCGTCACCAAACCCTTAGCATGTGCTTCCTTCCTCTCCACCAAGGCAAGGGCCGGGCTGGTATGCAGAACCAACTGCTGAGACTCAGTTGGCTCGGCAGGCGCGTCCTTTGCCGCTGGTGTTTTCTTGGGGAGCATGGACTCAAGGGTACGTTGCCCAGGCTCGGCAGTGCTAGGAGGAATCTGGTCACGGCAGAAGTGCTCAATCCCCCAAGTCCAATCAGGGGAGAAATCCTTCTAAGTGGTGAAAAGAGCCTTAACCCGGCGGAAGATCTCCGTGTTGTTCAGCTCGAAAGATGAAGTCCGGTTGGGATCGCGGCCGTAGCTCATATGGCACACCTTGTGGGTGCGCTTCTAGAGAGGGGAGATTCGGTTGTGCACGAAAGTGATCATCGCATCCTCGTTGCGCAACCCGAGCTCCTTCAGCTCCGCGAACCTCTTGCTCACTTGGTTGGCCAGGGCCATAGGTTTCTTCGGAACAGCGTCCCACAGATCCGGGTTCGGCGTCCCATAGGGAAGCAACCGGATCAAATCTTCGGTGCCTGTGTTCCGGACATAAAAGAACGTCCGGGCCCAACCTTTGCAGGATTCTAGCCCTGTGACCCGAGGGAAAACAGAAAACCTCCGGGGTGAGATGGAGGCTGCTCCGAACTGCGTGAGCTGCTTGTCCTCCGGGTCAGCGTGAATGTCGGGGATAACGTTGCGGCGAAGGGCGAAAAAACGGATCCACAGCTCCTTTGTGGGCCATAATCCGGCGTAGCCCTCAATCATAGAGGCGAAAGCAGAGAGGGAAGTAATGGCATTGGCCGGAAGATGGTGCGGCTGGAGATGGTAGGTGCTGAGCCAATCATGGAAGAAGTCACTCACCGGGAGTCCGAAGCCCCGCTGAAAATGAGACAGGAACACAATGAACTCCCCGGGGTTGGGCGAAGGAGCTAGCTCGGCGGAGGCGAGGCGAGCGGCGATGCCGGCAGGGAGGCGTCTGGTCCGGTAGAGCCAATCCAGATCGTCCTGGCAGACCCAGGAGCCGGCCCATGCGCTGCGGTCCCCAGCGGCGGCTTCCTCCTCCATGTCTTGCTCAGCAATGGCGAGGTCTTCTTCAGTCATCTGCTCCTCGAAGCCCTCGCTGGCGCTGGAGGCGGCGGGGGACAACGGCTTGGATTGGCGAGGACCCGTAGCGGGAGATTGACGTCGCAGTGATGGAGACGTAGAGGTGAAACGGAGAAGTGCGGCGGCGCCGCTGTTTTTTGGCAATGCTGGCGGCGGCGCAGTCGCGAGGAAGACGAAGGAGAGTAGCAGCAGGCAGAGGCGTGCGGAGGGGAAAAATCCTAAGGAACGCACGCCTCCGCTATTTAACCCCCACGTAAGCGGCGAGTGGGATCGCACCCTGTGGACCGACCACACGCTGTGGCCGTGTATTACCCGTCCGGACCAATCAGTAAGGAGCCCCACGGAAGGCCTCAGGGCGGAAAGAATCCTGGGACGTGACACACTGATGCGGTAAACGAGGGGGCAGGCGTGACGTGACCCGCACACAGTGATGACTGACGGTTACTGCGGTGATTACTGTACCGTCCCTTAAAATAAGACAACACAATGATTACCGTTCACATGGGTTAGCATATGAGAGAAGGAAGCAAGACCCGGATGGAGCTGTGGTAACCCGGCCGGCAAGTGAAAACTTGAAATGTGCGAAGGGAACGTAAATCCATGCAAACCGAGGTAAAGAGGTAACTCGGCAATAGCGACCGGGCCACAAGATTGTACCTGGTGTGGCCTTAGCGGCCAAGGCAGCAAAGACCGCACCAGCTTCGGGGACTAATGTTGGGGGGATATCCCCGGGTAGGGTCACGCCGGGGTATACAGGCCGAGTTAGCCGAGGTTCGGCAAGGCCAAAGCAGATGCTGGCCGGGTCACCTCAAGGCAGGCCGAGTCACGGGGTAATCCGGACCTGGGGGCGTTCGCCTAACTAGGTCTCATCCGACTTAAGCAGTAAGTCGGAAGTGTATGTCTAACCTGTATGCAGGAAAAGGGTGTGGCCGGATGAACCATCGTCCGGGTCGCAGTAACCTTCTAGGAGAAGGAAGGAATCTCGCTGGTCAAAAGGAGCCCCGGTACGCACCGCCTGAGCGAAGCGAGCAAGGACTGGACCACCGGGGCGTGGCCGACAAGCGTGACGATGCCCGTGTCAGCTGACGAGCTAAAGCGTAGCTGACGAGGGGCGGGGCGTGGCTCACGTAGCTAAAGCATAGCTGACGAGGGGGAAAAAGCACCCCGGTCGGTTTGCCACTTTGGGAGGAGGCATATTCTTAGGAATATGCCTCCACATATGCCCTAGGCAGGAACCGAGCATCCTCTATAAAAGGGGGGCTAGGGCTTCTGTAGGGGGGGTTGATTTCTCTACGATTCAGTTTTGGGCTAGGGTTTCAGGTGTGATCTGTGGGTGAGAGTAAGAGAGCTCTTTCTTCCTCCTCTCGCCAATACAGCTCTAGGAGCACTTGTAACCTTGGAAGCAAATCAGTACAAGCTCTTGTGTGGAGAATCACTTCACTATCCCTCCCTGGATTCCCCTAGCGAGTATTAGTCCCCACCTTTAGCCTATACATGGCATCTGCCGTGACACCACCACGACATACACAGTGGGATATGGAACCTTGACATTATATTCACTCTCAAGCATCTTTTATAGGTCAATAGCACTCATGTCTGGGTTCTTCTTCATGATTATTTCTGCTCTTTCAGTAACCCAGCTTTGAGATGCCATACTAGTTTTCTTCCTACTGGTAGAGGCACACATATGCTTGTCCTCCAGCTCAGTCACCTACATGTATAAACGGTGGACAATATAGTTTAAGCCATCAAGATCGCAATATTTCATACAAATAATGGACAAGAAATAACAGAAAAATATATGAAAGTGATGGATGAAAAATAGAAACAAGTACAAATTAATACACAAGAAAGAATAGAAGCAAGTACGCACCACCACAGTATTGCCTTCTTGCTTCTTCTTGGCCGTAATCTTCCATGGGCAACCATCTTTAAATTCCTTACAATTAGCCATATACTTTTTTGGCTGAGACATATTAATTTTTATGTCAAACTCCTTTTTAATAGCATAGTGTTTGAGTGCCATTCTAAATCTATCCATTGAAGGGAAAGTGTCGCCCACAACCATCGCTGGATTATCTATATCAAAGAAAGTGAATTGCTCCACGGGTGCATGATCATCAACAGGCAAGGCTGCACCCTCGATGTCATTGGCATCAATAACCGAGATATTAGCATCAACAAGAGCAGCATTAGCATCAGCAGCAGCAGCCTGGCGCAATACCACGGCTGCCTCATCGTCTTCCTTCAGACCAAGCAAATTATACAGTTTGTCTTCCTGGACGTGAACAGTGTAATCGTCCGCTTGTTCTTGTTCAATCAAGAGAGTTGACCAGTCCACCCCACCAAAGGTTGCTGAGGCTGATGCATCGGAAGAACTACCAATCCCTACGTCATTGTTATCCCTACACGGCAAGTAAAAAAACCAATCTCACAACTGGTGGCTTTCACGTGCAGAACCAATAGTATTAACACGAAATTGTGCAGAAAAGGCAAAACCGTGATGTTACCTATCAATTGATCCCATATTCACTCTTGTAATCCTCAATGCCTCTCAATTTCAGAAAATTTTCACGTCACAGACCTAGGGTCGAACATATTTATTCAGTACAGATCGATTTATTTGGGGTATAGAAAGAGAACAGAAAACTAAAAATGAGACAAGGAGATGGGGTAACCTGGCGCTCCGCCGTGCCCCTTGCGCTGGACGACGTAGGAGGAGCGCTGGCCTCGCCCTGCGTCGAGGCGGCGGCGGCGTGTACGAGAGAGGCGGGGGAATAGACTAGGAGACGATCGCAAGATGTATCTAGGCGGATCCCGTATATACTGGATCGTGCGTGCACATTTACCCAACGGATCCAGTTCCAAAAACATTTCACCAACCAGTCCCTCCTGTTGCTTTGGTAAAAGACGGATCAACTTTGTATATATTATCAAAGTGCAGGCAACTTAGTAACAAATAGTCAAATTTCTCCTGAGCGGTGGACACGGTGCACGTTATGAACACCCTGCCGTTTCGCAATGGTGCTGTCCCGCACGGCCTCGGCCTGTCGAGGGCCAGGGGTGCCATCCACCGCTTACAAGATCGCCGGACCATCGCCGGTGCTGTCCATCGTCGAGGTCCCTGTGCTGTGAGGAGCTGGTCGTCAGCACCGCGATGTTCCTATCCCTAGGAATTGACCGCGGCTTCTGCAAGTTTGCTAGCTTGTGCGTGGAAGACAGACCTCTGGGCTAGGCTGATCTCAGCCCATCCCGCCGTGCGCACAACCGCACATCAGGGCGAGGGTGTATTGGCCGGATGATTTTGAAGGGAAATATGTTGTCGTCTCCAAGCAATGGACACAGGTATACAAGATCCACGATTTGAACCGGAGGCTGGATGAGCCGTGTGTTCACCATGTCTTTGCCATATGATGAGTAAGCTAAGCTAGGTTCCTTACTATAGGCAGGCACATTAGTTAATTAGTTATTGATCCCCACTGCTTAATTAGGCAACAAAATACGTACCATCGGTAAATTGATCTCATAGATATGACTGGAGCTACTATTTGTGCCTTCAGATTATATCCCAAGTTTTAGAACCTTATGATTCTCTGGTGTCACATTTATGACAACATATATGTTTAGTTTTCTCAAACTTTGTCATTGAGGTATTTTACCGACCAATGCAAGAAAATGTACCTGTTTTCACCGGGAAAGAAAAGCATATGAATTAAGTGTTCCCATTGGTGCAAACATCACCATGCATCACCTGCAAATATGAATATACGGACCCACCTATATTAAGCACAAATGAAAATTAAGATATTAGAAGCTGTGTGACAAATGTGTTAGTCGCTGAATTCTAACTCTCATCGAGGGAGAGGACACAAGGAGTTGGGGCAATTTTCTGGTTTCTATTTCTCACACAAACTTACACAAATGCCGTGCCAACCTGAGGGGTTGAGGATACATATTTATAGGTTGCTAACCAGCCAAGAATATGCTAGATGCTAGTCTAAAGCAGCAGTCAAGGATGCTCTATCTAACAACCAGTCCTTGATGCTCTATCTCTAACTGCCAGTCCTTGACACAAGGACCATGTGTGCTGTCCCACAAAGACCATACGACAGAGACTTATCCATCATTCTCCCCCTAAGTCTTGTGCGTCGTCTTGTGGGAAGGCTGGACCATCCCAATCCTGGAGCAGAGTCCGACGAACGCGATCCGTCCAAGAGGCTTGGTGAGCAGATCTGCAAGCTGATCCTTGGTGTTGATGTAGCTCGCCGTGATGCTCCCTTCATCAAAACAGCTTCGGATGAAGTGGTACCTCACCCGGATGTGTTTGCTCCGCTCGTGGAACACGAGGTTCCTCGCCAGAGCCAGAGCGGACTTGTTGTCCACCCTGAGCTCCACCGCTCTAGTGTCTCGACCGAGGAGATCACCAAGCAGTCAAGCGAGCCAGAGCGCCTGAGTGGAAGCGGTGGAGGCCGCTGTGTACTCGGCCTCGCAGCTGGACATGGCCACCACCTGCTGCTTGACTGACTGCCAGCTCACGAGGCACTTGCCGAGGAAGAAGAGGATCTCGCTTGTGCTCTTGCTGGTGTCGATGTCGCCGGCGTGGTCGTTGTCGCTGTACCCGACAAAGTGTGCCGCCCCAGGGCACCTAGGGTAGTAGAGACCGTGGTCGAGAGTCCCCACAATGTAGCGGATGATCCTCTTCACGGCCTGCTGGTGCTCCGTCGTCGGTCGCTGCATGAACCGACTAATGTAGCCGACGGAGAATGCCAAGTCCGGCCGTGTGTGCGCGAGGTAGCGAAGGCTCCCCACAAGACGCCGGTACTGCGTAGCGTCCACCTCCTCTGTCGTGTTGTCGCGGCTGAGCTTCAGCCTCTCCTCCATCGAAGTGAGGGCTGGGTTGCAGTCGGTGAGCCTAGCTAGCTCAACGATGCGCTTGGCGTAGGCGGTCTATCGAAGCATGGTCCCGGAGTCGTCCTGGTGCACCTCGATTCCCAGGTAGAAGGAGAGGGGCCCCAAGTCACTCATCTGGAAGGTGGCCTTCATCTCTTCCTTGAATGCTGCCACCTCTGCATCCTTGGTGCCGGTGATCACCAAGTCATCGATGTAGACGCCCACTAGCAGGGCATTTCCTCCATTGCCCCGCCGGTAGACGGCCGCCTCGTGCGGGCTTTGCTCGAAGCCCATCCCCTTTAGCGTGGAATTCAACTTGGCATTCCACGCCCTCGGTGCCTGCCATAAGCCGTAGAGGGCCTTGCGCAGGCGGAGCACCTTGCCCTCCTTGCCGGGGATCGCAAATCCCGGCGGCTGGTGCACGTAGACCTCCTCCTTCAAGTCGCCGTTAAGGAACGCTGACTTGACATCCATGTGATGGACACGCCAGCCCTCCTGGGCAGCCAACGCAAGGAGGAGTCGCACGGACTCCATCCGTGCCACGGGAGCGAAGGCGTCGTCAAAGTCGACCCCCTCCTGCTGCACGAAACCTCGTGCCACCAAGCGAGCCTTGTGCTTGACGATGGTGCCGGCTTTGTCCCTCTTCAGCTTGAACACCCACTTAAGGGTGATCACGCGGTGACCATGAGGGAGGTCAGCAAGCTCCTAGGTGTGGTTCTGCTCAACCGCATCTATCTCCAACTGCATCGGGGCGCGCCATGCCGCGTCTCTCTCGGCCTCTGCAAAAGACCGAGGCTTGCCTTCGTCACACGCAAGGTGCAACTGCGCCTCCAGGTCGTGTAGCACCAGTCTCGGCACCGGCTGGTCGCCGAGAAGGTTCTCCATCGTGCGGTACCGTAGCGGCTCGCCGTCGTAGTACACGTCGATGTGCTCCCCGTCGTGAGGGAGCGGGGAAGCGAACTTCACCGGGATGTGCTCGACGTGAGCTGGTGGTGGAGTAGACGTTCCCAGAGGGGTGGCTGTCGGTGCTGGAGTACGAGGCGTCGCCGGCTGTGCTGGAGTCGACGAAGGACTCGTCGCAGCTGAAGTCGTGGTCGGAGAGCGTGGTGCTGCCGGTGTAGCAGACGCCGGGGTCGATGAAGACTCGGGGGCTAAGGTAGGCATGCTGGGCGAAGAAGAGCTACCTACTCCCCTAGCTCCCTCGAAGTGGACGTGCTCGACAGTGAAGTCGTCATACGTCGGAGTCGAGTCGTCATCCACCGCCTTGTCCCACGCCCATCCTCGCCCTTCGTTGAACACAACGTCTCGCGCCGTGTGCACACGCTGTGTCTTCGGGTCGAGGATGCGGTAGGCCTTCGAGCCCTCCGCGTAGCCGATGAACACTCCCGGAATTCTCCTATCATCGAGCTTGCCGATGTGGCCAAGCTCCTTGGCGAACGCGAGGCAGCTGAAGACCCGCAAGTGGGAGACCGCCGGCTTGCGCCCATGCCAAGCCTCGTACGGCGTCCTGTCGTCGAGCGCCTTGGTAGGCGAGCGGTTGAGGATGTAGACGGTCGTCACCACCGCCTCTCCCCAGAAGACAGCCGGCATCCCTCTCTACTTGAGGAGGGACCGGGCCATCCCCACAACCGTCTGGTTGCGTTGCTCCACGACGCCGTTCTGCTGTGGACTGTACGACGCGGAGTGGTGACGCTGAATGCCCTCATCAGCGCAGTACGACGCGAATTCAGCCGCTGTGAATTCGCCGTCGTTGTCGGTGCGCAGCACGCACAGCTTGCAACCGCACTCCGCCTCTGCAGCAGCCTGCACACGCCTGATGGCGTCCGCAGCCTCTCCCTTGCTGCCGAGGACCATCACCCACATGTAGCGAGAGAGGTCGTCAACGAGCAGCAAGAAGTAGCGTCGTCCTCCCGGTGTGGCCGGTGTCACCGGGCCACACAAGTCCCCGTGCACGAGCTCGAGCCTCTCCTTGGCTCGGAAGCTCGTCCTCTGGGAAAAGGGGTCCGCCTTTGCTTCGTCATCACACAGACGTCGCAGAACTGCTCCACATGGTCAAGGCATGGTAGGCCTCGCACCATCTCCGTGGTACTGAGCCGCTTCAGAGCCTCGAAGTGAAGGTGCCCGAAGCGCTCATGCCACTGCCATGCCTCGTCGTCCCGACGGGCGGCAAGACAGAGGGGTTGTGCCACCTGCACGTTGAGGACGTAGAGTCGATTCGCACCTCTAGTTACCTTGGCAAGAAGGCGACCATGAAGATCCCAGATGCGTAGGATCCCATGCTTGATCAGCACGCTCGAGCCGTTCTCATCCAGCTGTCCCAAGCTGATGATGGAGTTCCTCAACGCGGGAATGTAGTAGACACTGGTGAGCAGCCGGTGCTCTCCAGTCTTGGCGGTAAAGATGATGGAGCCGACGCCCTTAATCTCCACGGCGGAGGCATCCCCAAACTTGACGGAGCCTCACACGCTGGAGTCAAGCTCGGCGAAGAACTCCCGTCGACCAATCATGTGATGGGTAGCGCCCGTGTCTAGGCACCACCCGTCAGTCTTGTCGCCACCGGAGCCGTCGCCGAGGAGGGCGTGTGCCTTTGGCTCGTCAAGGTGGAGGAGAGCCGCCGCGGCTGGTGCCGCTGGAGTTAGCTCGATGCTTGCATGTGCCATGAACAGAGCCGGCTCCTTCTCCGCCCGTGCGATGTTGGCTTGGCCGCGTCGTGGCTATCGACAGTCCTTGGCCCAATGGCTAAGCTGGCCGCAGTCACGGCAGCTGTCGTCTCGTGGCCTGGGCGTCTTTGCGCGCCTTGCGAGGCTTGCCGCGCTTGCGGCCGCCTATCATGGAAGAAGGCTCCCCCTTCTTCCTATCACCTTGGCAGGCATCCCACTGCTCCCGAGTGAGAAGTAGCTTCCCGCCAGTGGTGATGGACCCTGACTGAGGCTGTGGCTCGTCAGAGTCGACGAACTTGAGGCGACCTATCGCCTCCTCGATCGACATCGTGGAGAGGTCCAACAAAGACTCGATCGAGCGAGCCATCTGCCTGTACTTCTCGGGAACGCAGCGAAAAAGCTTCTCGACAGCTTTCTCCTCGTTGTAGGTGTCCTCGCCGAACTGCACCATCTTCTGCAACAGAGTGTTGAGACGGAGAGCAAAGTCATCAACGTCCTCACCTGGCTTGAAGGCCAGGTTCTCCCACTCCTTGCGAAGTACTTGCAGTGTGGACTTGCGGGCGTGGTCGCTGCCTATGCGTGCCGCAGCGATGGCATCCCAAGCCTCCTTGGCAGTCCGCTTGTTGGAAAGCGAGAACTGCATCTCGGGCAGGACTGCAGCGAGGAGGGCGTCCGGCGCCCGTCGATCTTCATGGTGGTCGACGTTGGCATCCTGGACTGTCTCCCACATGTGCCGCACTTGGAGCCGGACCTTCATGACCGCGGCCCACCCGACATAGTTGGTTTTGGTGAGGGTAGGCCACCCAACACCGGGACCAACGTCCCTGACCACAGTCCGGACCTCATGGAGGCCGCGGTCTTGGTCGTTTCGGCCGCCATCGCCGCGCACGCCTCCTCCGGGAGCGCCATCGCTGTGGGCGCCTCCTCCGGCTGCCAGCCTCGACGCCCTTGCTGCCGCCGCAGCGGTTGCTGCCGCCACTTGCTCGCGCTCCTCTGCCGCGGCGAGCTCGACCTCCTGCCAACGCCGCGTGCTCGAGGTTACCGAGTGCTGAGAGTGGCTTGCGGACATGGCTCGCCACTGGGGAGCTGCTGGGTGGAGAGGGGGCTGCAACCGACGAGCTGCTGCTCGTCTGCGCAGAGAGAGAGAGGACTTAGCAGAGGCAGCCGGAGCTGCTGCTACTGCCGGGGAAGGAGATGAGCAGGAGATGCTCAGGCTACAAACTAACTTCGCTCTGATACCACTTGCTAGTCGCTGAATTCTAACTCTCATCGAGGGAGAGGATGACACAAGGAGTTGGGGCAATTTTCTGGTTTCTATTTGTCACACAAACTCGCACAAATGCCATGCCAACCTGAGGGGTTGGGGATACATATTTATAGGCTGCTAACCAGCCAAGAATATGCTAGATGCTAGTCTAAAGTAGCAGTCAAGGATGCTCTATCTAGCAACCAGTCCTTGATGCTCTATCTCTAACTGCCAGTCCTTGACACAAGGACCATGTGTGTTGTCCCACAAAGATCATGGGACAGAGACTTATCCATCAAAATGAAGCACAGCTCAGCATGTACCAGGCGAGATGAGCTTCAACAGTGGGATGGCAATCTAACTGTTGCTTCAAGTGTCATGTTCTAGTTCTTTGTTAGTCAAAGCTAGCCGCCCCATTGAGCTTAATTTCTAGCCCCTGTCGTTGCTGTGATGTTATAGTTTGTTGCCTCTAGTGTTTAACTCCTTTTTACGATGAATTAATCTCCACTACCTAATTTAGCAGCAAACTTCCTGTGATAAATTTATCCTACATGGCTTGAATCTACCATGAATATACTAAAACAAGCAGATTAGGTTTCATAGAGACTCAGGACATGTGGTTGTCCATGCAAAATCCATGGTGAGACGTATTTCTCATTGAACGAAGAGGTAGCTGTTTTTGTTTGTTAGAGAGAAACAGACAGTCTTCAGTCCATTCCCTCAATTTTTCTCCGAAGCGCTAAATAATTCATGTCTCTCTTAAATATGTTTCAGAGTTTAAATTTTCTTGTAAGATTATAAGATTTTCCTCTGGCTAGTATTTAGATACAGGGCCCTGATCAAAGATATATAATCTGTTGAGAAGGGGTTGATGTGGTAGCTGATATATGTTTTCCGGAGCCTATGAAACCATTGATCACCTCTTCATACACTGTCCTTTGGCCAGGTATCGGTCAAGTGTTGTGAAATGTTCGTTTAGTTGTTTTGGTATCAAGGTTTTGCTTTCGAATTTTTGTTTCCACAGGGGCTTGGCATTCCCGGTTACCGACCCAGAAATCTTTGGCGGTTACCGGAAAAATTCAAAAACAAAATGTTGAAGTCAAATTTTTGGGATTTTCGTAATTTCGGTAACCGCTTGGTAACCAGAGAAATACCAATTTTCAATTCAAATAATTTAAAAAAAATCAAACAAATAATCTCGAATTATGTTTGCCCGGTAGGCCCATTTCCGGGGGGTGTTCGGTAACTGGATTTCCTGACTGGTAACCAAATCCTTGATTGGTATCCCTGACTTTCTGTATCAGCCATGTATTTCCTTCTTACTCCCTGGATTCTGCTGTTCCGGCTGTCTGAGCCATACAAAACAAGAAAATCGGAAATGTGGACACGATGCGTGGTTGCCCTTGAGGTGGCGCTGTCAGTCCCGTGTGTCGGGTGGCCTGACCCTGTCTTCCCGCACCATGTCCCTGCCTATGATCCACGCCAAGCGTGCCATGCAACTGACAAGGGGAGGCGTGGGAGATGGTGTGCAGCAGGGACCTGCCTTTTCTCGGCCAGGCCACGTCTTTGCTGCTGCCTGGCGCCTCCCTGTACCACATCGAGCGAGGTCTTTAGCGTCACAGGCACCAGGAAGGGCGAACTGCGGATCATCGGGCTGCTGCCAGTTGCTGCTGCTTTAACACTGTAAGCCCCTTCTACCGTATTGCTTACATCATCTTGTGTTCACTGCCTGACTGATATGATGCATGCTTGCACTACTGGAACAAATAAGTCAAAGCATGTGAGCTGTTCGACGAAATGTGTCCTTTTGCTTTTGCGCCTCCCAATTTCATTCGCTGCTCCCCTTTTTTTGGGGGTAAAAGATATTGTTATCGAATTATAAAATTTTGCAACTTGTAGGAGACAAGCCAAGTCAGCAGATGTTGTATACTTGTTCTACACCTAACCGAGGCCATAGTGCAAGTAGACGAGGACAGCTAGCCATACTATGTATGGCTGAAACGTTATTGGCTGAATAAAAATAAACAGACTGAAAGGCTTGCAAGTGCAGCAATGGTTGTCCATTTCTTGACAATTTCGTACTCCCTTCGTCCAGAAATAACTGACTTGAATTTGTCTAGATTTGAATGTATCTACACGCATTTTAGTATATAGATACATTCGAATCTAGACAAACCCAAGCCAGTTATTTCTGGACGGAGGGAGTATTATTAAAGGAAATCAATTGCAGATATTTGTGGTCACTCATGAGCTACATTATATTTGCTCCTACTTAAAGACTCTGGCGTATGGTTCATGTAGTTGGTTGCTGACTTGTTGTAGGCAAAAGGAGCTTCTTGCGAGTCTTAAATCTTAATGGAAATGAAAGGAAGGGGGCTCTAATTTTCATATTTTTTACTACCAAGTGGATGGATAGAAAAGGATAAATACTAAAAGGCCTTCAAATTGCAAGTCTGCAACAACCAATGTAATTTTTTTGGCATAATTATCCAATAATTTACATGGAGGAAGGTGGGAAGAAGAAAAATGTGAACAAAGACGTGTTTGATGACAAGAAAGGAGTGTTTGATTAGGTGGTCTTGACAAGGACGGACAGGTCAAGGCAATCCTGATGAGTGACAAATCGGTTGGTCTTGCCACCTTCTATATAAATGAAGTATTCATGAGGTTGAACAAGCATCCAACAAGTTTAGTGTGTGTGCAGCCAAGCTACATCTCACCTAGGTAGCAGATTCTCCTTCTGGAGCAGGACCAAAGCTGCACGGGTGGTATGACTGCCTCTTCTATGCCCTGTGTCTGAATTGCACATTTGGCTTGTATCGTATTGGCTTGGGCTAACCATTCATCATTTATTGGTCCAGATGTCTACACAGTCATCAATCTTTGCTTCAACCATTAAATCCTGAAAGCTGCTGCTACGTGCTTGGCTCCTTTTTTTCATCTGTCAACAGAGTAGAAAGGCACAGCCTTTATTTTTCTTCATACCCTGTCACTGCAAGCTCCTGTATTGCTGCTCCCAAGATCCTAATTTTTGCAAATTTAATATCTTATTTGTTATCGATTTTGAAAATCTGTCATGTAAGTTCCACTTTGTATATTAGGAAGGATTTGTTTGGAATGTGATGGGTACTTTAAAGAACTGAAGAGTGTCCCCATCGTTTTTTCCGTAGGAATTTATGTCTTCGGGAGATTCTTGATCTTGTTGTGATAAAATAAATTATCACTGACTTCTGCAGGGAGAGCATTGTGTGGACGATGATCCTTTGAGAGCAGTGGAGGGTAGAACTCGCACACCACAAATCAGGCGCACTTGCATCGAAGTCAGAATACATAGGTTTGGGCACTATGGGCACAATTTTGGATGCTCTCACGTCGAAATTTTTGACAAAGCTGGGTCAGCTTATCGAAGACGAGGTTGTGATGACAGTATGCGTGAAAAGGGATATCAAGAGGCTTAAGAAAAATCTGGAACACTTCAGCGCAGTTCGTGAGGACGCCGAAGCTCTGGCCATGGAAGATACACGGATAGAGTCATGGTGGAAGAACATGAGCGATGTTATGTTTGATGTTGATGTGATCATAGATCTTGTTATGGTTCATTCACAGAAGCTTTTGCTGCCACCTAGATCAGTATGTTGTAGTCAGTCTATGGTCTCTTGTTTTGGAAAGCTTTCATTTGATCACAAGGTTGCTAGAAGAATTAAGGATATAAATGAAAAGCTTGATGAGATTAAAATGAACACTGAGATGTTCAGCCTGGGTAGAACCATTCATCAACAATTCCATGTAACAACTGTGGATAGAAATAAAACATCTCCTATAGATGAACCAGAGGTTGTCGGGAGACAGATCAAACTGTCTGTTGATCACATGGTACAAATTATTGTCAGTAGCTTCCATGAGAATAGGTCAAGTGTTTTGGGGATTCAAGGGATGGGAGGCATCGGTAAGACGACATTAGCTCAGAAGATATATAATGAGCAGGTGATAAGAGAGGAATTCCAAGTCCATATATGGTTGTGCATTTCTCAGAGTTACACAGAGACCGGCCTGATAAAGCAGACAATACGAATGGCCGGAGAAAAGTGTGACCAGTTAGAGACCAAAACTGAGCTTCTGCCACTTCTAGTGGATACTATCAAAGGAAAGAGTGTATTTATTGTGCTGGATGATGTCTGGAAAGCTGATGTCTGGATTGATCTTCTTCTATCACCTTTCATGAGAGCCTCGAATTTCCATGTCCTTGTCACCACAAGAAACCTGGATGTTTTGGCAGAAATGCATGCAACGTATACCCACCAAGTAAACACAATGAACTATCATGATGGCTTAGAGTTGCTTATGAAGAAGTCCTTTCAACCATATGAGCAAATAAGTGAATTTAAGAATGTTGGATATGAAATTGTAAAGAAATGTGATGGCCTTCCTCTCGCTATCAAGGTTGTTGCAGGTGTCCTATCTACCAAAAGAACAACTGCAGAATGGAAGAGCATCCGAGATAGCAAATGGTCCATTCATGGACTCCCAAAAGAACTTGGTGGCCCCCTGTATTTAAGTTACAGAAACTTGCCCCCTCAACTCAAGCAGTGCTTTCTCTGGTGTGCTTTGTTGCCCCCTAATTTTGGAATTCGTCGTGATGCTGTAGCTTATTGGTGGGATGCCGAAGGTTTTGTGAGGAAAGAGCATGAGTTGTCAGTACATGAAATTGCTGAAGAGTATTACCTTGAGCTAGTTCGGAGGAATCTTCTGCAACCAATACCAGAGTATGTAGACAAGGCTGTTTCAACGATGCATGATTTATTGAGGTCACTTGGACAATATCTGACAAAGGATCACTCACTATTTATGAATGCAGAAAGTAACGATGCCATGTCCAATCTGCGCCGCGTCGGCATCAGCCATGCTGTAGAAGAAATACCTGCTCTAGAAGCGCATAAGTGCTTGAGGAGTCTCCTACTTTTTGATAACAAGAACTTCAAGTCAGTTCATAGGGACGTTTTCAGAAAGCTTGAGCATATCCGTATCTTAGTTTTCAGTGGAACAAGCATCCAAAACATACCAGAGTCACTGGGAAACTTGGTGCTACTGAGGTTGCTGGATCTGAGCTATACAGAAATTGACAAACTTCCAGAGTCGACAGGAAGCCTCATCAGCCTTGAATACCTCTCTTTGCTTGGCTGCCATCAACTGGATAGCCTGCCAGTTGGTCTGATGAGACTGTCCAACATAAGTTTTTTGCAACTAGAGCAGACTGCAATTGATCACGTTCCAAAAGGGATTGCAAAGTTTCAGCAGCTCTACAACCTAAGAGGAGTTTCCGAGAGCGGGACTGGATTCAGATTAGATGAATTGCAATGCCTCCCCAATATCCAACGTCTGTGGGTCGAGAAGCTTGAGAAAGCGGCACCAGGGGGTGAAGTTGTATTGAAGAACAGTCATAATCTTAGAGAACTGGGATTGCACTGCACAGTGGCAAGTACTCAAGAGAGAACGCATTACCATACCGATCAAGTTGAGAGAATTCAGCAAGTCTATGATATGCTTATTCCATCATCAAGCCTAGTATATATTTTTCTTGATGGATTCCTGGGTATAAGGTTCCCAGAATGGCTATGCTCAGAACTGGAGATTAATATGCCAAATTTGTGTCATATGCACCTCAATGAGTGCATATCCTGTACAAAGCTTCCACCAGCAGGTCAGTTACCACAACTGCAAGTTCTTCAGATTAAAGGTGCAGATGCTTTAGAGACCATTGGCACAGAACTCCTGGGTAAAGGGGTTGGAAATCCAGCAGTCTTTTTCCCAGAGCTTGAACTGCTTCACATCATTGGCATCTGTAATTTGAAACGTTGGTCCCTCGACACGTACCGGGAATCCCTGTGATATTGTGGAGTGCAACTTTCAACAGTCTCTGATGCCTAAACTTCAGCGTCTGCTGCTTCTTGATTGCCCAAGACTGAGAGCACTCCCTTCGGTTTTCTTGGTTAACCTGCTGAGAATCCACATTGAAGGTGCTCATGAGCTGAAACAAGTTGTCGACCTTCCTGCAGTTGTGTGGCTCAAGGTGAAGAATAACGCGGGTTTGAGGAAGATCTCCAACCTAGGGAAGATGCAGGACCTGCTTGCGCAGGATTGCCCAATGCTGGATCAAGCAAACGGCCTGTGGTCTCTGAGACAGGTGTACATGGTTGACTGCGCGTGTGCCCAAGAGTTCAGGGAGTGCCTCGCGGAACAAGAACGAGGCATTGTGGTCCATGTTGCAACAGATCGGCGTAATATCTTCCCAGATGAAACTCTCTATAACTAAACTGGTGAGGGAAATATGTCTATTTCCTATTGTGATTTGTTATTCTTAATCTTTATTATTCCAAAACTATGGACATTTTCTTGTCCACTTGAAATATTTTTCCATCATTCCAACCAAAGTGACCCTAAAGCTGTTGTTCTTCTTGCAGGCTTATAGCACCAGCGCGGGGCGTATTAAGACATGATGGTCAGTTGACACAATACTCAAAGATTAAATTTGTTTTACATGGCCGCTAAAAAATACCAGATTCTAGGGGCGACAATCTGCAAAGCGGACTCTGGATAGAATGTCTCCTTCTGGTATGATCATTGGACCGATGGATGTAGTGCCTCTCAGATCCAGACCTAGTGCAGTTTATCAAACCAAGCAAGGCGTAGCAGAAGACAGTTGCAGATGCTTGGCAGTAAGAAATTGGATTTGGGACATCTCTGGTACCCTCACTATCCCATCAGTTGTGCATTTTATCGAGTTGTGGGTGTGCATCCAAGCCCTACCTCCCCTCTCTGAAGAGCAAGAAAATTTTACCTGGCGGCTTACGGCTAATGGCAAATATACTGCCAAGTCAACCTATAAGGACTATTTCTGGGGAGCTGTCGAGGTCGACCCTACATTGCTCTGGAACTGCTGGGCTCTTTTAGAAGAGAATTTTTTCCTCCGGCTTGTGCTCAGGAATTGATGTTGAACTGGCTATCGACTAGCCCGGCGTGGCCTGCTTTGGACGATCTGTTTGTTTGTTGTGCGATCAGTTCGTGGAATCCATCGACCACATCCTAACCCAATGCCCTTTCTCCAGATCGATTTGGTTCCAGATCTTCAGGAATACAATCTTTAGTCTTTTACTCCCAATCATGATCAAGGCTCGCGGGAATGGTGGCAAGGGCTTGCCATACTTGGTGTGGCATGCTGTAGAAAGCTGTAGCTTGAACGAAACAATACGGTTTAATTTCTGAATTTGAACACTAGAAGCTAGCCTTGATCAGTTAATTCTTGTACAGTACATTGTTAGGAATAAGCACTCCGTGTCCAGCACCGACACGGTGTCACGTATACGAAGGATTCCTAGCAGTACACCGAGGTGTCTGTTGAGTCCAATCTGTATACTTGCATGTAACTGAGTACTATTAGGATTAGAGTTGGGCTAGTAGTCGAGTTGGCATACTAGAATCCTAGTATATATATATGCATGTACCCCGGGTTGTAAACACACCGCGAGTTGAATCAATCAAAGAAAACTATAAGGCACGCCAGGTGCCTTTGGCAATCCAAAAATTGTGTCTTTCGTGTGTCTGTTTCGGCGAGACAGAAATCGTCAGAAGTGTTGATCCGTTCGTGTCCGCGGAGTGTATTGCCTGAGATCTTCGTCGTCTACGCCAGAAAGTGTCCCGACGAAAGTACTGTCGGGTCTGGGCCAACAATTGGTATCAGAGCCTCGTGAAGGATCTCCTCGTAACGGGAGGTCACAGCGACGATGGATGTGGGCGAGTATTCCGGTGCGGCTAAAGGATTTGTTGCGCAGGTGATGACGCAGTACCCGCGGTACAACCGCGATAATTACACGACGTGGGCGACCCAGATGGAGTGGGCGCTGGAGTCCAACGATCTATGGGAGGCTATCGATCCCGGCGGCGACGAGTTCAAGAAGGGCGCGTCGAAATACCGCAAGGACCGGCAGGCACTCACGGCCATCGGCTTGGTGATGCCAGCGGACGTGATGCAGCACCTGATCTCGAAGAAATCTGCAAAGGAGGCATGGGAGGCACTCAAGACGCAAAATCTTGGGCACGAGCGTGTCCGCGAGGCGACCCTACAAACCCTGCAGAAGAAATACGGGAATCTGGAGATGAGACACTGGACGCATTTGCCTCAAGGGTAGCCACTTTGGTCAATGGGATTCGCGCGCTCGGCGAGAAGCTCGAAGAGATCTCAGTCGTTCGGCGTTTCCTTCGCGCGGTGCCGCCGTGTTACTTGTCCGTTGTGTCGGCGATCGAGCAGTGCGTTGATCTCAAGACTCTCACGACAGATGATCTGGTTGGACGATTAAAGGCTCATGACGAGCGGATGAAGATCACCTACGGTGATGCGGTACCGGAAGAGGACGTGATGCTTACCCGTGCCCACTGGCAGGCGGTGGTCGCCAAAGAAAAGGGCGCTCAAGGATCCGGAAGCAGGAGTGATAAAGAAGCTTCTCGCCCAGCGAAAAAGTATATCGCAGGGGAGGACGAGGACGACGCTCCGCCGCAGAGGAAGTTTGACATTAAGAAAGTAAGATGTCATAACTGTGGCGAGCTCGGTCACTTCAAGAAGGATTGCAAGAAACCTCTGAAGGAGAGGGCTCTCATCGCCCAGGAAGGAGATGATGGACCGATGATGCTGATACTCGAAGTAACTGAGCTGAAGGATGAGGAGGATCCTCCATCACCGGCTACAGAGATTATGGCGCAAGTGGATCACGATCTACCGTGTGTGGATCACGAGGAACGGAGTGCCCCGTTACCATGTGAAGCCACGTTTGAGGCAAGTGAAGCCTCGGGACTAGTTCATGGTGATCTATGCGTTGGAATTTCACCCGCAACTCCGTCCGGCAATAAGTTCTTCATGCTTGTGGTGGATGATCATAGTAAATACATGTGGATTTTGTTGCTGAAAAGTAAGGATCAAGCTCAGCAAGCATTCGATAAGATCAAGGAAGCCGAAGAGTTCAAGGTGGAGGCGAAGATAAGAGCCCTACACATTGATCAAGGGGGTGAGCTGCATCAAACTGTGATGACCATGGCACGGAGCATGATGAAGAGTAAAGGCTTGCCAGGAAAATTCTAGGGTGAGGCAGTCAATACGGCTGTGTATTTGCTGAACATGGAGCCAACTGAGAGTGGCGTTGGTATAACACCGTACGAAGCATGGTACGGATGGAAACCCTTGGTTGATCATCTTCGCACTTTTGGGTGCGTGGCGCATGTCAAGACGGAGTCCGACCATAAGAGTAAATTGGCGGAGCAGAGGACTCCAATGATCATGACAGGCTACGCAAGCTCAAAGGAATACCGCTTGTGCAATCCTTATACCAATAAGGTGGTTGTCAGGGGCGACGTAATCTTTGAGGAAGGCGAGTCATGGAATTGGGGCTCCAATGAACCGGGATATCTAACTTTTCACGTCACGTGGGATCTTGAGTATGAAGAAAATATGGATCAACCAAGCTTATCCTTGTCAGCAAGTTTGGGCCTAGAAGACGTTGAAGGCCTAGGGGGTTCTCCAGGGATAGACGCCAGGCCAGAAGTATTAAGGATTCTCCCAGAAGGAAAAGAGTCTAGAGAAAAGGCTAGTCCGTGGCCAGAAGAAATGGAGGGAGTGGCTCCATATGGACCAAGTGGTGTTACGTATAGCTCATCATGTGCTAGTACAGGAGGTGATGATCCACATGAAGAGCTTGGGGCAAAGGAGTGCCCAGAAGTGCAAGGTCCATGTAACATGGTGGTGAGTCAAGAAATTGACTCACAAATAGGCATGCAGGATATGCTGCATGTAGAGCTGTTGACTCCAGGAGCTCTACGTGGAGGCACACAAGGTTCAGAAACTGAAGAAACAAGTGCGTTGTCGGACGCAGAAGAGTATATCGCAACGACTCCAACTGTACTGGAGACGAGACGACTACGACCAACACGAGCACGCATGCAAAGCGTGTTGGATAGCTATCCGAAGAAAGAATTTCGGACGGTTAATAATCCGGTGAAGATGAAGCATAAAAAGCAATGTTTACTCATCAAGGGACCGGTGATGACTAAAGACGCGGACATCGAGGATGCAGACAAGGAGGATGCAGATAAGGAGGGTCGACGTCAAGTCATGGAGAAGCCGACGAAGGTAAAGTCGGTGACATGGAGGATGACGCTTGGAGCGGCGAAAGCAATGCCGTGGATGATGCCCGCGAGAAGGAGCGTGTATATTTGGGATCCAGGTGGATGTTGAAGAGCACGTCGTGCTTAGGGGGTGATTGTTAGGAATAAGCACTCCGTGTCCAGCACCGACACGGTGTCACGTATACGAGTTGTATACGTATAGGATTCCTAGCAGTACACCGAGGTGTCTGTTGAGTTCAATCCGTATACTTGCATATAACTGAGTACTACTAGGATTAGAGTTGGGCTAGTAGTCGAGTTGGCATACTAGAATCCTAGTATATATATGCATGTACCCTGGGTTGTAAACACACCGCGAGTTGAGTCAATCAAAGAAAACTATAAGGCACGCCAGGTGCCTTTGGCAATTCAAAAATTGTGTCTTTCGTGTGTCTGTTTTGGCGAGACAGAAATCGTCAGAAGTGTTGATCCGTTCGTGTCCGCGGAGTGTATCGCCTGAGACCTTCGTCGTCTACGCCAGAAAGTGTCCCGACGAAAGTACTGTCGGGTCTGGGCCAACATACATGTAACCATCTTTTCCAATCTTAATGCAAAGACATGCAGTCACTTGCATGTTTTTGAAAAAATAAAATCACTTACCCGTTTGCTGAATTGTGGAGTGTCGTTACTGTTCTTTACATTGTTTTATTTCCTGTGTGTGTTCCTGGGAACCCAATTGCCATTTGTACCCCAACTGAAACAATGTGCATCGTCAGCAGGAGTATTATTCAAGGTTCACGATGTTCAGGACAAGATTAATACATCATATTATCGTTGTAGGCTCCCCAGTTTTATTCAAAACTAGATGGACACGCGCGCTTCGCTGCGCCGTCTGCATGACGTTGTCACACAGTGTGACCGTTGCGGCACACTAACCGACTTTTAATTTGAGAAACCACTAAGTAAAACATATGTGTTTCAAGTGTCATTGTCCATAGAGACACTTAAGCCCTTCTTTAGCAGTCGGGCCTTCTCGATCTCTTCCTTCTCACCGTAGGCGGTCGGCTAGCCGTCTGGAGAATAAAGTACGACTTATTTAGTACCGCTTATTGACGAATGCCAAACTATTAGAGTTCAGTGCAACACTGAAGACATAATTTCTTGGGATACCGGTGGAAGCATATCATGTTGGCCCTTACTTGAGGAGACAGTTGATTTAACAGCTCAGGTCTTCAGGATTGTGTGATAGACCTTCTCTCCTACCTCCCGCATGGTCAGGCGCCTGACAATGTCGTCAATAGAGGTGACCGCGTGATCCCTAGCACTTGGGTGTCTACATCCTTCTGTCTATATCAACAGATCGTCAACTACGACATAGTGACCACCTTGGTCGATTCCATGACGATTGCTGAAGGGAAACTCAATGCCTGCAAGAGATCCGTCAACTACCAATCTTAAGAGCATATCCAACATTTGCACTAAAAGAGCGCATGACTTTTTGGTTTTTGGGCACCATTTAGATACTCTAGTGCGCTCGGCGGGCTGCCCCATTTCGAGGCGGACTAAAATGCAACGCACCGCAGACAGTAGTTTTCCAAACGCATTAAAATAAGCCACAATTGACTGCCGCTTGCCAAGATCGAACACATCTCAACTTGTCAAGATCAAACAAAAGTGATGAACATATAAATCAAATTCCCAACACACATATAAATTCAAGATTATGACTTGTTCATCATGGCATAGTTCAAAAGCATAGCATAATTTCATCATTTCTATTCATCTACATAATTCAAAACAACAAAAAAGCAAGTACGAGCCTTGTTGTCATTGGGTCAAACACGTTGAGCACAATAGACAACGCTACCTCCTCCGCATTCATTGGTGGTTGGGGTGGTTGTCGTAGCGTTGGGGTGGTTGGAATTGGCCGGTCGCATGCCCTGCCGGAGGTTTGTCATGCGAAGAAATACCGATTTTGCCCGTCTTCTAGCCAGGCGCCACTGCAGATGTCGGCCACTTGGGCACGATATTCCTTGGCTTTAAGGTGTGTGCATTCACCGGCCGTGGTGGCGCAAGAATCTAGCCACAAACGATGTTGGTGTTAGGGTTGGGCGCGACGGGGGGGGGGGGGGGGGGGGGGGGGGGTTGCGAGCGGTAGCGAAACTGCTCCGTCGGCGGTTTGGCGGTTGGACAGCGCGAACCAAATTTGCAGCGCAAGATTAGGCTGTTGTGTGAGTGTCCAAAATTGTTTTGTGCGCGGCCTATCTTTAGGCGTCTGCTGGAGCACGACTTTTACCCTATCACGCTCAATAATTGCGGTTTTTTGTACAACCGATGGATTTTTGTGCGTCTGTCAGAGACACTCTTTTGTTGGTTTTTTCTCATACATGTCTAGGCTAATTCCTCATTTTTTTGAGTTGTCACATGTTTGATCCTTTTCTTCTAAACCATTACATGACGGAGAAGTCCATTCTCGTCATGATCGATCCACGTCCTATCATAGTGCCCGGAGAACCAGGCTTGCTTCTAGAAGATTCTATAGTGATCCACTGGCATAGAAACATACTCTCACATGGCCTCAGAACCCTTTGTTTCCACCAGGCTTAAGTCTATAGTTAATTTATTGCAAACCTCAATACATCAGTTCAAACGCCAATCCCAATGTTGAGTTACCGCTGCTGAAATCTCCTCCTCCAGGAGACCAAAATTCCTCCCGCTCCAAACTTCAGCGCAGCTGCACGAGTGCGTATGCCGAACGCTGTCCCAAGAACCTTCTCCAGGTCTGATATTATTGAGGTAATGGTCCTGCTCTTCGAGTCAAGGTTGAAGAACACGAGGTAGATTTCAACTTTTTTTTAAAGAGTATATATTAATATCGTGAGATATCAATTACATCTAGCCTGTGTAACAACGCATGCCCTAGCGGCCTTACGGATGCACACAACCCAGAAAAAGAAAAAGAAAAGTCCCGCAACAGAGAACGATGCGTCGAAGCAATGACACTAACACCACCAGAACAACACCGGTAGATCAACCACTCCAATAGCAACGCCTTCAAGAAGGAAACAGTGCACAAGCACCGTCATTGCCCGATCAAAGATCATAGGTTTTCACCATGGAGAAAGTCTTCGCTCGCAAAACAATACCTTCAACAAGGTCAGATCAATTAAAGTCAGACCTTGGATTTTCACCCTGCAAGGTAAGACTGGGAACTCCTCATGTGTTGTCGCCCCAACAAACAGCCGCTACCGCAAGTCACACGCATCCAGTTCATCATCGCCTCAAAAACTCAAACCACCATTGCCGCCCTCATGTTTCTGCTTTACTGACATTCTCCGCGTCTGACTTCACCATAGATGGTCAAATACATAAAACATGATGGTAACAAACAGCAGAGCTTCGCAACGCTCCCGCTAAAACCAAATAGCCGGAAAAATATGGGTACGCATGACCGAATACCTTCCGATCCAGCAGTCTCCAGGCATAATGCACCCATGGGAGTTCGCCGACGGAGCCTTTCGGAACCCGCCTCTCTAGGCCAGAGCAATGAGTGTAAGCAACAAACAGATCTTTGTCTTCACACTGAAGGAACCCTAGGGCCGTCCGCCATTATTGGACAGAACAACAGGCCCCCACGCCGCCGTCCGCCGGCCGCCCCTCTGGCGGAAGATGAGACAAGCCTGCAATAACCACACACCCCCGCCGGTCTGTCGGCCTGAGCAAGAAACATTGTGCCGCCTCCCCACGCACCTTCAGGCAACCAAAAGGCCGCGCCGATGGCGGATCTAGGCGGAAGCCTAGACCTACGACCACAGCCGCCACACCTTGTGCCGATACCCGATGGGTAAGCCGTCGCCACAACACGACCCAGGCACCAGCCCAGCCTCCGTAAGCAGCTGACCTCTACGATCGGATCTCACGCCTAGGGAGCAGCCACTTCCGCCACACAACCAGGGGCGGTACCCTGGCCGTCGCGTGTAGCCAAAGCACCAGCGCTGACCCTAGCCGCCACCAGCGAACTGCCACCGCGATCTGCTCTCCCGGGCCCCTTCGGCGTCGGGCCCGCCGCCACCGTGGCCGGTGCTGGCGGCAGCGGCGGAGGGATGGTAAATCAGGGAGGGGTGGTTCGCGGCAGGATGATGAGCCCCCCGACGGCGCCCTGGGGTGCTCCACAGGAGGGGAGCATCAGACCAATAAGATCAGGAATACTACAATATTATTACCACGAAAGATGTGAAATGGCACACAAGCCACTTAGATAGTAGTCGGAAGTATTAGCATCCCAATTAGGACTAAAATGGATAGTGCAATCATGCACCTGCTCTAGTAATACAAACTGCCTAGATGATTGTGCCAACTATGCACTTGTAACATTTTCCCCAACCACCTCGGTAAAAAATATCGTCAACCCGGATGATCCCATTAATGCCTTCCATCTTCCTTTATCCACCCAAGCGTTTTGAGTAGCTTCATGAGTTCAACCACCTTATAAACCAAATCAGATCCACTCAGAATGCTGATGAGAATGACTTATGGTCATATAGTTGGGGTACCCACTTCTGTGCAAACAAGATATACAAATTAAACTTTGAACACATTCAAGCCCCCACCTTTTCCTCTTGGATCTAGAAATCAAAGTGCACATCAAAGATCAAATCTTTCTTCTGGCTACTCGCTAACGATCGCCTGAACACATCTCATAAGGAGAAACATTACAATCGAAGATAACAGTCTATGTTGCCTCTGTGACAATGACTCTTTAGAAACCAGGGACCATCTTTTTTACAATTGTAATTTTAGCATACACTTTTGGCAATCTATCAACATCATACTTGAATATAATCCTGATCTCTCTCATGATTGGCGACTGCTAGATCCAACTTTAGAAGGTCATTCTTCTTCAAAGGTTTTGCCATTGCCTCTTGGAATATTTGAAAACATAGGAATGCTCTTATTTTTGATAATATTACACCTACTATTAGAGCTTAGTCCTTTCCTTTTAAAACTGATCTCTACCTTCTTTCTTATAGAATGAAGGATGATTGTAATCCTGTCTTATAGCATGGCTAGACTCTTTGTAATTCTCTTGGGTTAGGCCTAGGGCTAAGCCCTTTTGTACATTCTCCCCTTACCCTTTTTATGTACATTTTTTATCTTTAATAAAAAATTATCATCAAGGTGTCCCCTACAGTTTTCAAGTAAAAAAAAGCACATAAAAATAATGATGCCATGTGTACCTCCTTCCTTGCTGGATTCCACTGTGGCACATAATCTTCAATAGCCGCTCACAAGGTTTCTTTGTCATTCATCTCCCACATCTGCGCTTATCCGCATAAGTAGTTATATCATCAGTTAAATAGCAAAGTAGGATAAGAGCATCTCTAATCCATCCCCAAAAATTTAGAGTACTAAAAGCCTCCCTATATTAGATGAGCAATTTTTCTCCTCTAAACGGTGGCTGCCATCCCCAAAAACTTAATCGACTAAAGAATTTTAGCACCTTTTTGGAACCCCCATCAACCATATAAAATACACATAATTTAAAAATGCATAAATATTACCCAAAAAACATCGCATCGATCAAGTTTAATCCAAAAGCACAACATCTAGGCCACCACCATCTCGGCCACCTCAAACACCATCTCGACCACCACCATCTCGGCCACCTCAAACACCATCTCGGCCACCACCAACATCCACCACCACCACTCTCTCGGGTCAAGATCTTCGCACAAGCGATCTCCCAATATGCCCTAGCTTTATCATCCAAGGTTCTTGGGTTCATTGTCGGCCTCTTCGCCGCCACTAAAGTTGATGACGTCGAGCCCTTGTGTGTGTGAAGAATCGAGCTACGACATGAATTCGGAAATAGTCAGTTTGACCGCACTCGCTTGAGTCTCAGGCATTTCATCGATCACCTCACTGGTGGCGCCTCGAGTTGTGATGGTCGTCGTGGAGGAGGCAGACGGCTTGGCATGAAGGACGCCGATGATGGCTTGGCCTTGCGATTAGCCATCGTGGTCGACAACTTGGGCGTGGAGGACGCCCCGACCTTCCTCTCCTTCTTCGCTTCCACCGCCTATGAATGGGATATCATGGCCTCCGTCCGCTTCCGCGTCCATGGGCCGCTCAACAACGGCGCAAGTGGCGCCGTCCCACCTTCCCTGTCGTTGCTGATGATTTTCCGGTGCCCTTGGCGACTGCTCACGTCACCCGCACCATGCCGGTGGTGCCCAACCGCTTCTGCAGCATCGGAGACGTCACGTGGATCGATTTCGGCAGCATTGCGTCGGTGGGAAACTCTAGCGGAGCTATGGAACCGAGCTCCAGTGAAATTCCAGTAGGGGAAGAACAGTGCACCGGCGACGATTGGCGGCGAGATTGGGTGAGAGTGTTGGCGGCTCGGTGGGAGGAAAGTGGATGGAAAATTTTAACCACCGCTTTAGCCACAGAGAAAAAATAGGAAAGGGGGGATTTTAGTGGGAGGTCTAGCATATTAGTCCTCTAAGCAGTTTTAGGGTTTCTGTTAGGTGTGGCTTCGGCCCGTTAGAGGACTAAATTAATTGATTTTGGGGATGTGTTAGAGATGCTCTAAGAGACCACTTTTCTAGGACTTCATCATAGTAACGTACTTTTGTAAGAGTAAATGGCCAAGATAATTCCAAAGAAACGGCAATCCAATCCTAGAGAAATGAGATGTAAGACATGATGAGCTAGTAGCAACAATGATAAAAAATATGATTGATCTCCATTAACTTACTTCAATGTAATCGGAGTAAATAATAGCGCTAGAATGTTTCGGCTCAAACTACTATCCACGTCATCCCGATTCTTTAGGGCCGTGGGATGGACGCCGGAAAGGACACGTGACACGGTCGCAACAGAGCCCCTCTATAGGCCGCTATCCGTGAGGCAGGCCCCGCTATAGGCCAAGGCGCAAGATTCCATACCGCGGATGCCTTGCACGCTCACTGTCCCGTCCCACGTCGCTGAAGGGGTTCATTGCAGAAAACACATTTTTTCTAACTAGAACGCACCATAAGCCAAGATCTATCTATTAGTTCATGCTATAACGAGATGAGGTTACGATTACATACCAAGATAGCAACATAGTTAACATCCCATGAGGAACATGGATGAAGTAGACGATCGTAGCCGACCTCAAGGTCGCGAAGATCCTCGCTCGTCACCTCCTGGTCCTTCCACGACACCCCAACGCCACAACTGGCAGCGCTATTTGAGGTATCGCACACATACAGCGTACAACTCCTGTTCTTCTTGATCCAGCTGGGATGCAGAAGTCGACCCTTTGGAACCAGGATCCAGCAGCGCGGCGGCGTGCCGTTGGTGTTGACTCTCTCGTGCGCAGTCCTTTCGTGGAACCGCACTGGTGAGACTCAACTGAGAAATATGGCCTTAGGAAATTCCCTTTATTTTTTGTGTCTTTTTCCCACCACTATAGGACTTATTATATAGGAGAAAAAAGAGTACTCGCTTCCTTCAAGTCCCCATGTGGGACTAAAACAAAAGGCAAAAGGAGCAGCACAGCCAGGCTAGTGGTGGCCGGGTGGGCCACTCGCGTGCCCAGCCCAGCTGTGGCCTGGCGGAGAGGCAGTGCAAGGCAGTGCCCGGGTGGGCGGCCTCCCCCACACACGCACTTTCCCAGCCTAGCACACCTCCGAGGTAGTGGCCAGCCGAGGCGCTGGCGTCGCCCGGGTGGGCCGCTGGTCGGCCAGCCATCCCGCGCCCGTTCCG
This sequence comes from Avena eriantha, assembly GCA_910589775.1. Taxonomy (NCBI): domain Eukaryota; kingdom Viridiplantae; phylum Streptophyta; class Magnoliopsida; order Poales; family Poaceae; genus Avena; species Avena eriantha. The sequence goes on along the minus strand of OU342742.1, from coordinate 140,949,166 downwards.
CTTGCACGCGCCCACGTGGGCCACAGCCATGGCCCGCTGGTGGCAACGTCGATGACCAGCGCCCGCCCGTGCGTCAGTTAGCACTCGCACGCCCGCGTGAGCCCTCACGTGGGCATGCTGCTGTGGTTGTTAGTGCTTCCTTTCGGAGTGGCTTCCTCTTGGGTTGTTTCACTCCGGGGATTCGGCCTAATGCAGAAAGTTGCCCCATAAATATGAATTAAAGTATTTATTAAATGTATATTAGTTCATAATTAACATATATTAAATGCATATTATAAATTGCTATTTATCTGAAACACCTTTCGGCCTTTTCCTTCTTCCGAACATCTTAAGACCATCTTCGGAACTATTCTAATAATCCTTTCTCAGAACATTTTCGATCTTTCTGTCTCATCAGTGATCCCTTCGCTTTCATAGAGATCTAAGAAAGTCATTAGACCCTTAAGTGTGATCAAAGCATCCTCTAGAGAAAGTGATTAATATGATCTTACGGTCTAAGGAGAAGGTCACTTAGTTTCTAACTATTACAACAATGAACCATGTGACTAGCTCATGTTGCAATACTTATATGGGTAAGGTCCATCATATCATTCCCTAATAATATGACTTTGTTGTCAACTGGCGTAAATGCTCCATGATAAGGAAACCTTGATTCTCGGTTAACCAATGAACTAGTTAAATAGAGGCTACTAGGGACCAGGTTTGTTTACATACCACACTTGTATCAGTGTTTCCTCTTGATATAGTTATAGCACAGTATGAAAATATCATGAACTTGTTTTAAGATATGATAATAAACATATTTATTATTTTCCTCTAGGGAATATCTCCTTCAGTCACCGGGCGGTGGACCGCACGTGCTCCAAGGGACCGCTGTCAGCGTATGTGGGGCGGTGGACCGCACACGCTCCTAGGGCCCACTATCATCGTATGTGGGTAGAGTCTCACCATGTGAAAGGTGCTTCAGCCTGTGCAGAGCTGACATATCTCCGTGAGCCCATGTCGGCTGAGGTTTCTAGCGGTCATGGGGGTCACCTAGAGCCTACGTGGAGCCGTGATCCCATACCAGGCGCAGATTATCATGGCCACAGTGCCCGCCTAAAGCCGATGTGGCGCCTTCAACCTAGGCCGGACGCGATTGTGCGTGAATTCGGGTCCCGACTAGAGCAGATGTGGCGCCATAATCCCATGTCATCCGAGGTTTCTTGTGGACGTGGGGCCATCCATAGCCGATGTGGTGATGTGAGCTCATGCCATCTCTCAGAGTAGATAATAGACGACATGTATTCTCACGGGTGGAAAGACGACCTAGCACCATAGATCATAGACATCCGCGGGTTATCGCGGTGATATTATACTGTGGGTCCTGTCCATATCCGAGCTGTTAGCTTTAGATCGTAGGCGTACGCAGATTCTCGTGGCGATGACATACGGCCAGCTGGCAGACATTATCTCTCGCCATCTTCGGGTTCACAGTGAGGTCGTGCATAGCCTATAAAAGACCCCTTCATATTCATGGTTTCTTGAATCACATTCCTTCTCGCTCCCCTCTGTCCATCTTATCTTTCCTGAACGACATCCCAGAAGAGACGCTACCGGCTACCAGATATCTTTCTTCATTATTGGTATGCACGCTCGGTGTCTTCTCGGTCTTCGATTCGACCTGCACGGGTATGTTTTCTGCTTCCTTCACGTTCATTAGTGTGGTGATCCATCATACCACTGCATGATGTAGTACACTATAGTCATTGACATAGCACCAATGAAACACCGTTCACTAGTATTATATCCCTCAGAGTGGTATAATAGAAACACAGCAGGTCCAAGACATGATTATAGATTAGAATCGACTCTTTACAAAAGATCTAGAGAACACTCTAGGTTAAAGAGGAAGAAATAAAATTCTTACAAGGAACCAGAAATAACATCTCAGAACTATCTGGTGACTAAGACTAGTATCTAAACCAATTGGCTTGCCATTGCTACTATTGCAATGTTCTACAGAAGTAGGTTCTAGGGCTTGAGATTATACTCCTATCTAATCAGCAACTTTGTCCTTCCTTTTGGTGATGTAGATGTTGACTTCCTTAACTTCATTGAAGAACTTGAGCTATTGGTGACGATTCCCTTGAGCATAAGTTGATGTTGATGTTGTCTTTATTGGCTTCAGAATCTAGCAAGGGTTAAGAACGTACGGTTGAGTACGAGCGTACTCGCAAGTTCACTAAAAAGGCGTGTTTGATGCACTATCTACAGCCATAGACCATAGGTCGTAGGCAATGCAGGTTTTCATAAACATTTCTTCAAAGGTTGCTTTTATTCTAAAAGCTATGTCCATCAGCCTTCATGTAACATTGTAGGATCAACACCTGGAAATAGATAGGACACATGTTTGTGCTTTGCATTCATGCATAAGAAAATCTAGGGAATTTTCGTGCAAAACTAAAAGCGTGTAGAGGGATCGAAATCTCTCTTGTTCTGATGGAAGCATCTTGGAAAGTGCAACAGATTTTGACATGACCTCTATTGTATCTTTGCTTTTGAGGGAGGATAGCCATTCAAATTTGAAATTCAAAATGTATGTTTGAATTCAAATAGAATTTGAAATTAATTAGTAAATGAAGTTGAATCTCAAACATAACCAAATAAATAGTTGTACTGTATTAATAAAAAAGACTAAAAGTAAAGCAAAGGGAAATAACTAAATAGGAAATGAATATGGAAAAATAAATTACAATACTAGATAAATGAATTCTCATTTATAAATAAGTTAGTACATTTACAATATCTAAATTCAATAAGCAAGAAACTTTAGCTTTATTAACATTGTACAATAATATTACACAGTCTTTACAATATTCAGGAATAAAAAGGAAAATTACAACAAAAAGAAATAGAAAATCCTAAGATGTTTTCTTGAATATTATTTTATTCCTATACTCTTCACTTTGGTCCCTGCAAAACAACACAAAGGAAATGAAAACAAGAGAAAGAGGGGTGTTTGGGGTTAGTAAACTCTCAGATTGGCAGAGAGTTGCTAAGCCAGACTCATCATTGAGATGGAAATAAATAGACCATTTAGTATCCATCCTTATTAGTGTTTTAGCCTCAGAACCACATCATAGGCTAGGACAAGTTTCAACAAGTGAGTAAAAAGAGTAAAAGCAAAACTGTAATAACCAGCCAGAAAATATTAGATCAAGTGAGCTTATCCACATGCACAAGTTCCAAGAATGGGAACTTACACCATGTGAAGCCTAGCTGCAAGCTGCTCACACAACACATGTAGATGGTGTGTTGTCCATCCCACATGAAAGTAGCAGATAGAGAGAGCACAACTATAACTAGCAAAACTGCTCCTGTCCATGCCACTATCCTCATCCACACAAGAAAACAACACCACAGTTCATCCCAGAGATATCCATTTCACTTCATAGCCAAGAAACCACACCACCAGACCATCAACAAGACCAAGTCAGGCTCAGCACCGGGAGCATAAGTAGAAGATAAGGATCACAAGGGGGAGGCTAAACAACAGCTTATGTATATAAGCCATGGAATAGCAACTAGTCTTCAAGCATCAGGTTAATCACGAACATCATATTGTAGTATCTATTCTTACCAAACTAGATCAATGAATAGTTGTGGTGGATGTATGGATTACTCTCAGCCTTGCATACAAATGGTATGCAAGACTCATCATTGAGTATATGGGGCAATTATTGCTGTATTTCTCATTCAACTAGCATAATCAGTAACATATCATACCACTACGGAATATCCTACTGTGCACACTCTAGGAGGCACCACAGTAGTAGATCCAATATAGTAGAAGCCATTAAAGGTCACAGTAGCAACAACTATTCTTATCCAGATCATGGCCTCAGCCTGTGCATCATAGGCTGGAACTTATTTCACACAAAGTTTATCAAGAGCCAATGATCCTTGACAGGAAATATTAATTGATATTAGCAACAAAAGCTATCTTTCCACAAAAAGGTTGCAACACTAAAACATCTTAATTGTCCTTCTTTGTTCTGGGCAACAAAAAGAGATAAGAGTTTAAAAAGGGGATCACTCTTAGATCTGCACAGTAGTGATGCGCTAGAGTCATCATAGAGCTTATGAGGCAACCCCAGAATCTGTTCTTATCATCCACCAGTGCCTCAGCTCATACACCATTGGCATATCTACAAAAGAATCCAGTATTTGGTTATAGAAAGGATTCCTGCTGGTAACTCAAACCTGGGATAGTTAACTACAACATCAAATCAATCTAATTCAAGTTTTAAAACATTCATGTATCCTCAAAGAAGATATCACACCATTAATTCCTGCACTAACCACATGGTACTTGTATAACCATGCCAAGTAAAAGCTACCTAGCAACCAATACAATCTAAACCATCAATCAGTGATGATCTTAAACATATAACCAGTATCAACATATGCAGGGTGTACCCAACAGATCATAGGTTCATCAAATATAATGATATCCTCATTTTATTATAAAATGATCAACATTAGTCAAGCTATCAACAAAGCATCATCAAATCATCTCTAAGAAGAGAGTTGGGGGTGAGATTGACCTACCCGGGGCCAACTTGCTGTCAATCTAATTTAAATCATAGTAGGAGTTCAGACATAACACTAAACTTGGGTACCTACACACAAGTTTAGAGGAAACAATCTGAAAAGTTAGTGGTTAAACTGAGGTTACCACTTCTACTTTCTTAACGGTGACTTCAAACAACACTCAATTAAAGATATAAGAGTAATATATACATTCAAGAAAACCATCTGTCAACATATATCCATACTGATGTTTTACTATGACAGATTAGCAATGAATTCCATAGTAACTTAACACAATCTTCTTAACTCAACAACATTGCAAAGGCTCGGTTTCATCAGAAGATAAAACAACAAAACGTAGATGCTAAGGATGATCGCACCATCTCAACTGAACCCTCACAGTAGTAGCACGGGTAATAAATCAAATTAAGCCGCTAGAAATTGATCAAGAACATCAATAATACTGCCAACCATATTAGCCTAAAGTAGTCTGAACTTGCTTAATAGCATCACTGATTAGGTCACTCCAAGTTACGAAGAGAATTAAAGTGGGGAAAACCCTAATTAGGATTGCCACAGGGAGAAAGCAAGGAAAAATAAGAAGAGAGTTGGGGGTGAGATTGACCTACCCGGGGTCCTTGCCGAGTGATAGTAGAGGAAGCAGAGTCGGTCATCGGCGGTACACACGGCAGCACAGGAAGCACCCGAAGGCATTGCGACCCGCGCCAAGCTGCGAACGCGGCGGCCGTGGCAGATAGAGCAGCGCATACAACACCACCGCAAATCCTCAGCACCGGAGCAACACAACTTAGTCGCTGGAGCACCAAATGTTGTGAGGGAGGTGGAACCCTAGGATTGGAGAGGGGGTAGCACGGTCAGTAGGGGCGCGGGCGATGAATCGCGCAGGGTACGTCGATGCAGCATAGACATCTACACCATTCCGCACCATGGCAGCGACAGCAACAGCTAGCACCGCCGGAATCGGACAGGCGATGGTGGTGGCATCGTTAGTAGTCAGAGAGGGAGATGCGGGGAGTGAGAAGAGAAGGAGAGAGGGGACGCGCCGGGGTCGAGGTTGACCCCGAGCCAACTAGGCCAGGTGGGCCGTAAGATAGGCTGGGCTGGCCCGTAAGACCGGCCTAATAGAATCCAAAATTAGAAATAAATCATTAAAGAATTTATAAGATTACCAAAATACCCTAAACTTATTTGAATTTTTGAAAAAATATAGGCAAATCCTAAAAACAATTATAATATATCAAAATGATCTAAAAAATAATCTCTACTTCATAAAAATGCAAATCTACTTATTTAAGTTTGATATAATGCAAATAAATATTAACACTATTAAATCCCAAATGAAATTTCATAAAATAAATAAAAGTCCTAAAAATCAATAAAAATCACTTATGTGTATAAAATCAATCCACTATTTTCTAAAAATATTAACTCAAGTTTTTACAAATAAAACTTGAAGCAAATATTTAAAAGAGACATAACCTTTGTAGAATTTTATAAAACTAAGAATAATACTTAAGATAAATAAAAATCATTTTTAATATCTTGAATAAATATATTTTACTAGAAAAATACGAAATATTTTTAAGATTTTAAGGAAATAAATCCTTACCTATTTTATAAAGGACCTAGATTGTAAATTCTTTATAAACATTCTCACAATTCTTTATATATAAAACCTTAAATCCTTTATAACTAAATACTAAGTCCAGAGCCATAACTTGGATCCCTAATAAAACTTAAGTGTAACCTATTAACTTTATAAAACCCTTTAAAACCATAAATTCAAGTTAAGCCAACAATTTTAACTGAAGTTTAAAACAACATTTACTTATGAGAAAGATGAATACTCTTTCTTATGTTTAACATGATTTCTAAACTCTAACACAGTAATGAGGTCTTCTAAATTTACCCTCTTTAATAAGTCAAATCCTTCCATAATAGCAAATCAAATCTAAACTCATCATCTATTTAGATTGAAAGTGATTAACTCCACATTTTTAAACATCTTTATCTTAACCCTAGAACTTAATAGTAATTTAGATACATCACCACTAAGGTTTTCTTTTTCATTTAACTTTGGTTTACCAAAGTTATAAGTATAAGAACCATAATATATTTTGTAGTTAACATTGGTTTGTTCCACCTAAATCATAAAACACACTATATTATTTCTTTCAACTCTTATCAACCTAAAACATGGTTTTTTCATAATAGTGACATGATATCAATTAACCATAACCATACATTGTTATTATGCTTACTTTGGTATCATACATATTGGCCTTAAACTTTTTGTAGGTATATTTACTAGGAAAGTAAACTTGAAGATAAACCAAATCTTAAGGAAATCACCAAGATTAACTTATTCAGCATAATGAAGTAGTACTTTGGGGTTTTCCAAACTGCATTACATTACTATGCATCGCACCAATGAAGTAGGTATAATGAAGTAGTACTTCGGGGTTTTCCACACTTGCTTCTTTAAATATTCGTCCTTATCGGACCAATGATGCTATTTTCAGCTTTTGGATCTTCTAGTGTCTTGAAGACCGTGAGTGCATTATCTTGCAGTCACAAAAGGCAAGTCCACACTTGCTCATGTCCTTTGGTTATTTTCTATGAAATGCTTGTAACTCAAATATTGTCATCGCCTGCATTTCAAAAAGGCCAGAAAAACTATTTTCATAATAATATGATTATGGATTATCTACCAAATAGTAATAATCTATTGATACAGTTCTAGTGATAAAGGAACATAATACCTAGGACTTAATCAACCAATGTCGCTAGTGATTCTAGCGTTGTATATTACACGTTAACCGTAAGATCTATAATGGCTCTAGGGAAGTCAGTTGTATCTTCTCCCTTTCGCATGGACGGATGACCTAATCATGAGGTTATGGATTCTCGCGGAGAACCAAGCACATGGGTGGGACCCCTTAGCTCCCCATGATTCTGGTGTCTAGATTATCTTTAGAGGCTGCCAGTGGTATAGCCGGTCCTTTTAGGGAGCTTGCCAGGGCATAATTGTCTCATAGAGTCTTCAGGTGTCTACCAGAGTTATAACTAGTCCTGTATGGGGCTTAACAAAGGTGGGGCATTGTAACACCCTTGAATCGGCCCTATGCAGATTTTAGCAATTCCGCCAAACCCGCATAGAAACGATTCAAATGTGTCCACCAGGCACTTGCGTGCATGTGGAAACAAAGTAATACCATTACACAATAATCCACGATGGAACCCACAAAAACATATATATACAACAACGACTCCATGAGTCAAGAATACAGATATACAATACAAATATCCAAATCACTTTGAAAACGATACAACATCCGAGTACGGACAAGATTCAAATGGGGCTAAGAGCCTTAGAATAACCAATGGCGTCCATAACCCTGCTCAGGCCAAGCCGGAAGGGTAACCCTACTAACGCATTGAACTTATACCAGTAAAACAGAAGGGGTGCCGACAAAGGGCAAAGGAAAAAGGGAGCAGTCAGTACTGAGGCCAGTACACGACGAGTCTAGAATTCGGCGGCTCTCGCCTACATAGGTATGGTGGACTGAAGCGGCAACAAAACATGCACTAAACAACCTATAGATACTCGATACAACTGTCATCTATGAGAGAGGGATAAGAAATACCTATACGGAACCACCTGATACTAACACCAAACATACCCATCCTGGTATTTCCCCCTCGAGACCAAAACAAGGAAGTCATTCCATGGAAACTCACACGCTTGCCAGTTTTATTCCTTCTTTGCATGGTGTTATCCAACTTATTAGTCATATCAGATCCAAGTCATATTGTAATAGCAATTCCTTAGTTATAGTTATCTATGATCGAGAAACTATGCTCCAAGTTGTCCATAACCACGGACATGGCTTTTCGAAAAGATTTCACCTATAGGGGTGCACCAAAGTATCCACACGCACTTCAATCCTTGTTGTTAGATCCGAATACAAGCAAGACCCTGAACATACACCCAACGGTATGCGACGGGGCCTCGGACACAACGTTTCCTAGATCCAAAGCAAGTACATGGGGGCCACTCCACTAAGATACCCGCAACAAAGTCGGCCGCCTCTGGACCTAGGGTTTGCGATAATGGCTGTAAACGATTGGGAGCCCGAAAGTGTAACTGGGCTTGTCGATACCGTGGAAATATTACGCATTCCTAAATAGTATAGGCGCTCCACGTGCAATCGTAAATAAAGCAGTAAAGCATGGCATAAGTACAAGATAGTAATAACGCCCAAACTACTTTGTGGCCCCCATCATAGTACTTTGAAATCAGGTAGTAAGCCGATGGGGGTGCCCACACACCCACCTGTGTTTAGCACGCTCGATCTTGGAACAAGTTTCAAGAACTCGGGTCCTAGGTGGACACAAGTGGGCGGTTAAAAACCAAATATTGACTACTACCCACCGGTGCCTCTGCATTATATCTATTTACAGCATTTTAATTGACAAGTTATAATGAAAGCCATGATCATCTCCACCATTAAGCATGTGCCAACCTTCCATCAACGGTGGAACGAAAACGACACAAAGCAGCACCTGAGCAAGCAACTACGAGTCGCAAGGCCGACTGTCTATCAAACAACATACACACTACTAGGAAACAGCTTATAGGTAGACAAGATATTCAGTGGTGCATATATAAAACCATGCGCCATAGATATGTATCAGCGGCGCACTAGAAAAAATGCACCACGGAAGTTTGGCCTTCAGTGGCGCATGAAACCAATATGCGTCTCAAAAGTCCACATTTATGTGGCGCATATTTTCGTGTGTGCCACAGAAACTGATGATACTGTGGCGCATATAGACGTATGCGCCACAGAAGGTTGATGGGACCAAGCACCAAAAAAAGGAGGAGAAACTTCTGTGGCGCATATGTCCATATGCGCCACAGAAAGTGATGTTTCTGTGGCGCATATAGGTGTATGCGCCACAGAACAAGCAAAAACAGATCCCTCCTGTGGATCGCCTTTTCAGTTTTGTAAAAAATAAACAAAATGATAGAAACTTCAAAAAAATAATTCCTTTAAGTTGTAGTTAGATTTTAGGGTATAGATCTAGACAAAATTAAAAAAAATATGAATTTCGATGTATTTTGCAAAAAAAGGTCATGGCACGGTAAAACGGCTATAAAGTTTGCATAGATGTCGGAAAAAATCTTTAACCTATCAAAATGATCATGTCGAAATTCCCTACTCGAATTCAACAACCTTTGGTCGTTCTGAATTTTACATAATCCCCAAAATCGAAAAGAGTAAAAAGTTATTTAGGGTAGAAGAATTTTTACTATAAAAATATAAAAAAGGGGGAGAAACTTCTGTGGCGCATTTCCCCCATATGCGCCACAGAAGTCTTGGGCGGGATTCGAAATTTGAATCCGCCGACGCCCTTCTCCCTCCTTTTTCCTTTTTCTCCCCCTCCCTACTTCTTATCCCCACTTCTTCTCCACACTTCTCCCCTTCTCCTCCGTCCTCCTTCTCCACTCTCCGGCGACCTCCTCCTCCTCCTCCTCCACCACCACCACCAACTCCGGCGACCAACTCCGGCGACCACCTCCTCCTCCTCCACCACCAAATCCGGCGACCTCCGGTGACCTCCTACTCCTCCTCCTCCACCACCAACTCCGGCGACCTCCTCCTCCTCCTCCTCCTCCTCCACCACCAACTTTGGCGACCTCCTTCTCCTCCTCCTCCACCACCACCAGCTTTGGCGACCTCCTTCTCCTCCTCCTCCACCACCAACTCCGGCGACCTCCTCCTCCTCCACCACCAACTCCGACAACCTCCTCCTAGCCCTCCTCCAGCCACCACCAGCCGCCACCACCACCACCACCACCAACTTCGGCCAGATCTAGATCTAGCCTTTTTTTTTAAATTTGAAAAAAACTTCTGTGGCGCATATTGGCCATATGCGCCACAGAAGTTTTTTTCCAAAATTTACTGAAGTTTGAGAAAATGCGCCAAAGAAGATAGTTATCAGTGGCGACTAAGATATGCGCCATAGATAGTGAAAAAAGGTGCGCCATTGATAAGAGGTTTCCTAGTAGTGGCAATAGGATGTGTCCAAGGCAATATAGAGGCTGCAAGGAATATAAACGGTGTACGAAAACTAAAGCATAGCAATACATATAGTAATAGATCAACGGGAGAAAGTAAAGACTATAATTGCAAAATAGGTAGAAAGGGGGATAATGCTCGCCTGGAAAACACTGTCGAAGATACATCAGAAGAACGGGTCGAAGCTCGCATCAACTCAACGGTCTAATCCGCGAACAACCAAATCACTAAAAGAAACACCGGATGCACTATTTAATACTACGATAGAAGATTGGGCATGATGTATGACATGGCAATGGTGCAATGCAACTAGGCAATATTAAGCGGAATCGGGATCCCGATAGTTAATTAGACGGTTCAAGTTATTTAGTTACCCCACAATTTAAATATTGTCTCATCACCTCATGGTATCGGCTCGCTACACAAATTTAAATGGAGGCGATAATAGACAAAAGTAGCCTCCATATAGTCTCCATATTTAGTTTTGAGGTGAATCGATAAAGTATCCCAAACAAAAAAATATGTATGTGAGCATGAGCCTCCCAATACTACTCGGCGGCGGCCTCTCTGTTGTCGCGTGCTTGCCTACGTTGGCGACGGCGCTAGCCTCCTCTTGTCGTTTCTCTCAGCCGCGGTGCTCCTCAAACGTCCGGCCGCTGCTTCCCGTGGTGGTCTCGTAAAGATGAGAGGAAGATTGTGTGGTTGAGAGCAAATGAGGGGATAAGCAAGCGATTCTTTTTTCCCAATCGCCGCAAGGGAGAGCGCGCGCTGCGGCTCTTCTCTATAGATTTTTCCTTTTAAGTTTGGGCTGGGTACGTTTAGGGAGACGTGCATACTAACCGGTACTCCCTCTGTTCAAAAATATAAGATATTTAAACTTTGTGAGATAAATGTATCTAGACGCTTTTTAGTGTATAGATTAACTCCGAATCACAACGAACCTACACAGTATAAAAGGTCTAGATATCGTTCGATTCATAAAACTAAAATGTCTTATATTTCTGAACGGAGTGACTACTATCCCGAACAAAAACAGAAAGTCAAAAAAGTCACACACGATGCGTGCTCACTTGAGGTGGCGCCGTCAGTCGAGGGTGTGAGAAGGTGGATCGTCCTGCACACTGTCCCCGCCTATCGGCCTATGACCTACGCCAAGCACCGCATGTCCTTGGCTGTGGTGGATTGTCACTCAGACCCGACGTCCCCAGATCCTGCACCCGGAAGGCGCTCACTGCTGCCCGTCTCCCAGGGCCAGCTCCAGCGCCCCCGCAAACGGACCGGTGTGTCCGATCCTGTCTTTGCAGACGAAGGTCACGTTTCAACGCGTACCTGCAAATCGTAAATCAGTCTCGGACCCATCCGTTTCGGTGCAAATCAGGCCGAGTTAAGCTTGGTTTGCCTTGGCAAGGATTGTCCGCGCGTCCAGACTGGTCCTCATCTTCCACACGTCATACACAGAAAATTTGCTAATAACTTGTTTTCATTACGAAAATATAAATACTTAGTCCTTAAACTAATCTAATCTACTCTTCTAGCCGGAGGCCCCATCCTGGTCAGAGGCTGTCTTTGTCCGCCGGACCGCCAATGTCGCGTCCTTGGCCTTTGCTGCCCGCCTCCTGCGGTGGCACACGAGGGTCTCCGCCTCCCTCTGCCTGGCTGCCATTGCGTATGCGCGGTTGTGCACCACTCTCGCCTCCCGTTTGGCGGTGGCCGCCACCGCAACACGTAAGGCAACTGGCTCTACCTGCATGTGGGCGAACGTGTTGAGGGTGGCCTCCCTGCTCTGGTATCGGCATGACAAGACGCCGTCCAAGGTCGTGGCCTCCGCCGTCTCCTGCGTGTCCTACCGCTGCCACTCCTCCTCCGCGGAGGCCTCAGAGGTGACCCGTGTGGTCTTCTTGGACTTAGTGGTGACGTACCGGTCCCGCTCATCGTGCTCCTCCTTCGCCGCTTCCGCCTCCCTCGCCATGTCCACAGCCTCCAGCTGCAGCCGCTCGCCAGGTTGCCGACTGGCGGCCTCCGTTGCCTTGAAGTCCCAGTAAAGCTCGATGACGTGCTTCTCTAGGCCATAGTGGGCTTCGTTGTCGGTCTCCTCCTTTTCCTCCTCCTCCTCCTCGGCCACCAGCTCGTGCATGTCCTCCTCCTCCTCCTCGTCGCCCTCCCAAGATTCACCGGCGCTCAGGAGGAAGGGGAAGGGAAAGATGGGTACGCGACGAGGACGAACTTGCTGAGCTCGGCCCAGGTCACATGGAGGCGGATGTTCAGCATGGCGAGGGGTTGGTGCTCCCGTCCCGGCGACCGGCCCTTTTTATATTCACGAGGGTGTTCGGCGGGAAGGGAGAGACGGGCGGGAAAGGCTAGCACCAGCGGGCGGGAATCGGAGTCCCGGCGGGAGAATCACACAGGGGCGCTGGCTGCCATTAGCTTAAGGTTGATGGGGCCCGCATATGGGTCCAGTGGGGGCACAGACCACTGCAGACGGACTGAATCCGGACGGCCTATCCTCCACCGTGCAAATTCGGTGGCCCAAGTTCCTTGACCCGCCGGACGTGCGCGTCGCCGCCTACGCCGTGTTTCTCTCCGTTTCCGTGCAGCTTACAAGGGGCGGCTGGGAGATGTTGCACGGCAATGACCTGCCATTTCTCGGCGAGGCCACCTCTTCGCCGGCCGCTGCCTGCTCCAAGGACAGCGACACCTCCCTGTACCACATCGAGCGAGGTCTTGAGCGTGGCAGGCGCCGGGAAGAGTGAGCTGCGCATCATTGGACTGCTGCCGGTGGCGGCTGCCTTAACATCGTAAGCCCCTTTCTACCGTATTGCTTCCATCGTCTTGTGCTGCCTGCCTGCCTGTTATGCTGCATGCTCTTTGACTGAAATTTGTTTGAGAACGAACCCTACTGTAACAAAATGAGTCATCAGTGGACGCGTCTCAGATGTTCGACGAAATGCTCATTTCCGCTCCCTCTCTATCTGGGTGAAAGATTCGTTGTTCCTAATTGATAGGAGATAATCCAAGGATGCGTATCAGATGTTCGACCAAATTTCTTGCAACTTGGTAGGACACAAGCCAAGGTTGCACATGTTGTGTATTGAATCTAAACTTAACTGAGGTTATGCCTGTGCAAGTGGACGAGGGCAGCCATACAATATTATGGCTGAAACGTTATTGGGTGAATAAACAAACAGACTGGGAGACCAATTGCAGCAGTTGATTGTCCTTTTCTTTATGATACCCAATTAGGTGCCCATTCTGCATTTGACTTTTGATCAGCAGATGCCAACATCTGCTCTCTTCTCCAATCAACTGAGTAAACGAAGCAACTATGCAGGCAGAAGGAGAGGCTTAGCTTGTGACTGCAGATCCAACAAGAGCTAGCTTGATCTCGCCCGCCTAGGCAAGAGATTCCCCTTCGCCCGCTTCCTAGTGGGAGCAGGGTTGCCGCCGCTCATCTACACCGAGTCCCGTTCTTCTTTCTTGTGTGCCTGAATCGCATATACATCATTGTCCTGGGCCCCTGGCTTGGAAGAACCCTTTCCTCGTTATCCCTGCAAGAGACTACCACGGTGTCACCGCTTGGCTCCTTCTCGCATCTGTCGTTAGAGTAGAAAGGTACTGCCTTTGTCTGTACAAATGGAGTGTCATGTCTTGGTTTCCAAGCTTTCTTTAGTTTTATTTTTATCTCGTCATTGTGAGCTTCCGTTTAGTCTCTGGATGTTATTATCCAGATTTTTTTTACCTATAGTTATTTCAAGTTGTTAGAGACTGGCAACTTCAAAAAAAAAAATCCTCTTGTTCTCAGGGCTTTTGCCTCCCTCTGATCCAAATTAATGTTCTCAGATTTGTCTAGATTCAGATGTATCTAGACAAATCTGAGAACATTAATATGGATCGGAGGGAGTATAAGATTTTTTTTCTTGAGTGAGCCTCTTGAGCACTTTCTGATTCGATAGTTTTATTCCTTGACCTGATTACGCGAATTGTATTTTTCTGAAACTATAAATTAAATCATAAGGATCTGGATCTAAAACTTGATGATCTCTGCAGATAAAGGCATCTGGTCGTGTGAGCTGTGGGAAGTGGGGCAGAGTAGCTTACTACCTCTTCAGAAGCAACCTATACTTGCTTGCTCTTAGCCTCTTACCAACCAAATGTCTTGCCAACCACGTCAACGAGCCACTGAGTGAGGATTGTCAGCCACAGGTTTAGGCACTATGGCGACGGTTTTGGATGGACTTGTTTCGAGCTCCTTGAAAAAGTTGGGCCAGCTTATCGAGGATGAGGTTGTGATGACATTGTCTGTGGGAAGGGATATCAAGAGGCTCAAGAAAAATCTAGAAGGCTTCAGAGCAGTTGGTCAGGATGCTGAAGCTCAAGCCATGGGAGATGAAGTGATCAAGTTATGGTGGAAGCGCATCAGCGATGTTATGTTCAATGTTGATGATGTCATAGATCTTTTCACGGTTCATTCACATATGCGACACAGATCATCGCCATGTTCCATGTTCTCTTGTTTCGCGAAGCTTCTTGATGACCATAGGGTTGGTATAAGAATCAAGAACATAAACATAGAGCTTGATGATATTAGAAGGACAGCAGACATGTGCAACCCTGGGAGACCTAGATCTCCACAGCAGCAACAGATAACAACTGTGGATACAAGTCAGACAGCTCCTATAGTTGAATCAGGGGTTGTTGGAACAGCTATCACTCATGCTGTTGATTCCATGGTACAAGCTATTATTGTCAGTACGTCCGACAATAATGAGTCATGTGTTTTTGGGATTGAAGGGATGGGAGGCATTGGCAAGACAACGTTAGCTCAGAAGATATTTTGTGACCAGAGGATAAAGGAAGAATTCCAGATTCATATATGGTTGTGCATTACTGAGACCTACACTGTTACTGAATTGCTAAAGCAGGCAATACGAATGGCTGGAGGAACCTGTGGTCCGCTAGTTGCACATGCCGAGCTTCTAGTACGTCTAAAAGACACCATCGCAAGAAAGAGTGTTTTCCTTGTATTGGATGATGTGTTTGTACCTGATGTGTGGATCAATCTTCTTCGGCTACCTTTCGAGGAAGCCTTGAATGCATGTGTCCTTGTCACCACAAGAGACCACCGAGTTTTGCAAGAAATGAAGACACAACACATTCACCTGGTAAATAGAATGAGTGAGGCTGATGGCCTGAGTCTGCTTATGAGGAATGCCTTCCAACAGTATGATGGTTCATTCCTGGAGTTGGGGCGTGCCATTGTAGCAAAATGTGATGGCCTTCCTCTCGCCATCAAGGTTGTTGCAGGTGACCTGTCTGCCAGAAGAACGTTGGGGGAATGGGAGATGATCCGTGATAGCCAATGGTATATTGAAGGACTCCCCTACGGAGTAGGAGGCCCACTGTATGTAAGTTACAGAAACCTACCCCATGAACTGAAGCAGTGCTTTCTCTGGTGTGCTTTGTTACCTCCAAATTTTGTCATACATCGTGATGCTGTCTCTTACTGGTGGGTTGCCGAAGGTTTTGTGAGGAAAGAGCGTGACCGACCAATACATAGGACTGCTGAAAGGTACTACAATGAACTAATTAAGAGGAATCTTCTGCAACCAAAACCGCAGTTCCTGGACCAAGGTGCGTCAACAATGCATGATGTACTGAGGTCACTTGGACAACATCTAACAAAGGATTACTCCTTATTCATGAAAGTGGAAGATGATCTCTCTGCATTTATGAATGAGGAAAATAATGGAGCCCTACCAAATCTGCGCCACCTAGGGATCAGCCCTACTGTGGAAGAGTTACCCGCTCTACAAGAGCACAGGTGCTTGAGGACCCTCCTGGTTTTTTATAACCAGAACATCAGGTCAGTTGGTGATGACATTTTCAGAAAGCTCCAGCATATTCGTGTACTAATTCTCAGTGGAACAAGCATCCAAAACATACCAGAATCATTGGGAAACTTGGTACTACTAAAGTTACTAGATCTGAGCCATACTGAAATTAAGGAACTTCCAGAGTCCACAGGAAGGCTTATCAGCCTCGAATACATCTGTTTGCGTGGTTGCCACCAGCTTCATAGCCTGCCAGCTAGTTTAATGAGATTGTGCAAGATCAGTTTTCTTGAGCTAGAAGATACTTCACTTAATCATGTTCCAAAAGGGATAGAAAAGTTTAAGCAGCTCTACAACCTTAGAGGAGTTTTTGAGACCGAGACCGGATTCAGATTGGATGAACTGCGATGCCTCCCCAATATTCATCATCTCTTGATTACCAAGCTGGAGAAAGCGGCACCAGGGGGTGACCATGTACTAGAGAACTGTGCTAGTCTTATAAAGCTTGGACTCTGCTGCACAATGGGTATGAGTACTAGTGACAGAACACTCTACGTGGACGACCAGGTTCAAGCAATTCAGCAAGTGTACGATAAGCTCACCCCATCGCCAAGCTTAGAATTCATTTTTGTAATTGGGTTCCCTGGTACAATGTTCCCGGGATGGCTTGGTTCGGCACCAGAGCTTACTATGCCACGTTTGCGTCATATGCACCTCAACGAGTGCATATCATGTTCAGAGCTCCCACCTGCAGGTCAGATGCCACAACTGCAAGTTCTTCAGATTAAAGGTGCAGATGCTTTAGAGACCATTGGCACAGAACTCCTGGGTAAAGGGGTTGGAAATCCAGCAGTCTTTTTCCCAGAGCTTGAACTGCTTCACATCATTGGCATGTGTAATTTGAAACGTTGGTCCCTCGACACCGGGAATCCCTGTGATATTGTGGAGTGCAACTTTCAACAGTCTCTGATGCCTAAACTTCAGCGTCTGCTGCTTCTTGATTGCCCAAGACTGAGATCACTCCCTTCGGTTTTCTTGGTTAACCTGACGAGAATCCACATTGAAGGTGCTCATGAGCTGAAAGAAGTTGTCGACCTTCCTGCGGTTGTGTGGCTCAAGGTGAAGAAGAACGCGAGTTTGAGGAAGATCTCCAACCTAGGGAAGATGCAGGACCTGCTTGCGCAGGATTGCCCAATGCTGGATCATGCAAACGGCCTGTGGTCTCTTAGACGGGTGTACATGGTTGACTGCACGTGTGCCCAAGAGTTCAGGGAGTGTCTCGCGGAAGAAGAACAAGGCATTGTGGTCCATGTTGCAACAGATCGGCGTAATATCTTCCCAGATGAAACTCTCTACAACTAAACTGGTGAGGGAAATATGTCTATTTCCTATTGTGATTTGTTATCCTTAATCTTTATTATTCCAAAACTATGGACATTTTCTTGTCCACTTGAAAGTTGAAATCCTTTTCCATCATTCCAAGTTTTCCAACCAAAATGACCCTAAAGCTGTTGCTCTTCTTGCAGGCTTATAGCACCAGAGAGGGGCGTATTAAGACATGCTGGTCAGTTGATACAATGCATTAGATTTGTTTTAGATGGCCTCTAAAAAATATCAGATTCTAGGGGCGACAATCTGCGAAGTGGGCTCTGGACGGAATGTCTCCTTCTGGTATGATTGTTTGATCGATGGATGGTAGTGCCTCTCAGATTGCTCCGGACCTAGTGCAATTTATCAAACAAGCAAGGCGCCGCAGAAGACAGTTGCAGAGGCTTTGCCAGTAAAAAATTGGATTCCGGACATCTCTGGTACCCTCACTATCCCATCAATTGTGCAGTTTATTGAGTTGTGGGTGGGCATCCAAGCCCTACCTCCCCTCTCTGGCTTACCGCTAATGGAAAATATACTGCCAAGTCAGCCTAGAAGAGAAAATTTTCCTCCGGCTTGCTCAGGAATCGATGTTGAACTGGCGATCGACTAGCTCGGCGTGGCCAAATGCGTGGCCTGCTTTGGACGATCTGTTTGTTCGTTGTGCGGTCAGTGCGTGGAATCGATCGACCACATCCTAACCTAGTGCCCTTTCTCCAGATCGATTTGGTGCCAGGTCTTCAGGAATCAAGGCTCGAGGGAATGGTGGCTAGGGGTTGCCACACTTGGTGTGGCCTGCTGTAGAAAGCTTTAATTTCTGAATTTGAACAAGGGAGGAGTAGTTCCTGTTCTTTCTTCAGGCGGCTGTTTCAGTTAATTCTTGTATGTACATGTAACTATCTTTTCCAATCTTAATGCAAAGATTTGGAGAATAACAACGAGAAGCAACAACCTTCCATAGCTGGGACTCGAACCTGGACGGGCTGACCTCCACACATCCGGAGTATCAGCCACCAAGCCAGCGTCTGGTCCTCTTTAGGTCCAACGGATTGAGCTAGCTATCGCATCGGTCGATTTTGGTCGGTGCATCTAGATTGAGCTGCTCCTTGGAAGATGGATCGATTGAGGTGTATCGTCGTCCTCCAACCTTGTCCATGCCGTCGTCACCATATACGCTGTTAATTGAACAGAATGGGAGAATGATTGTCATGTGCGCTAGTGCTATACAACCTTGCTGCTTGTGCACCCAAACTATTGATCCACCGTCAAATAGAGATTGGCTCATTCCGCTAGTTGCTGCTCACTACACCGCGCACATGACAAACCCAGCACGCTCGTGCCATGCACTGGAAAATCCCGCAACCTCCCTCGCCCCCGGGAGGCGCACCCATGCTTGTCCCCTGTCGTGCCGGCTCCCTGATGAAGAAAGGCCGCTACATTCTCGCACAGGCGCCTCGCGGATCAGAACTGATAAAACAGTATAATGGAATGGGTAAAAATTGGCACAACTTTCGTTAATGGGGTAAGCGGGACGAATTATTGCTAAACAGGGTAATTACCGTCGAAATGTTGAACGTGGGGGTGAAATATGGAATTTACTCTTAAAAAAAAACATGGTCATCTCCTAGCTGGTGTTGTGAGACCAATATGGTCATAGTGGTTGCCACAACTAAGCAATAAATTATGGAACATTACGTTTTAACACAGCAAGCAACACGTACTGTAAGAACCTTTGAGAATCTAAAGGGATTTCGATCAGTTGTAATGCTAACAGGCCGAATAC
This sequence comes from Avena eriantha, assembly GCA_910589775.1. Classification (NCBI taxonomy): domain Eukaryota; kingdom Viridiplantae; phylum Streptophyta; class Magnoliopsida; order Poales; family Poaceae; genus Avena; species Avena eriantha. The sequence goes on along the minus strand of OU342742.1, from coordinate 140,929,505 downwards.
AAGCATGTTGCCTGAAAAGAAAAACAAATACAAGCATGTCCGATTGCCATTCTAGGTCCAAAACTATTTGTGTCGTGCCTTTTAGTTAATCTATTGTGATTTTTGGATATCTTGAGTTCTTAACAATTCCGCTTTTAAATATTATCCAGTCAATCGACGACTACTCTCACATCACGCTTCGACGGATATCCAACAACGTCGACATTCTCATAACCTTCATATCCAATGCACACACACAATTTAACCTTCATGTGGTTGGCATGCGAGCTGACAATGGCACGGAGTTCAACTCCACCGTCACAAACCTCTTCTCCCGCAACGACATCCATCTACGTGTCTTTTGTCCATACACTTCCCAACAAAACGACAAGGCCGAACGTGCTCTCTACACCCTCAACGACATGACCCACACCATTCTCTTTCAATCTCATATGCTTCACCCTTAATACTAGGCCGAAGCTCTTTCGCTGCCAGTCACTTCCTTAATCTTTGTCCTTGTAAACCCATCGGGTTCTCCATACCGCATGAGCTTCTCTACCGCACACCTACATCCTATACCAACCTCCGTGTCTTCGGTTGTTTGTGTTACCCAACCACTCCATCATCACTACCACTGTCACATAGTACAAATTATCCCAACTCTCTAGTGTGTGTGTTTTTCTCGACTTCTCGAGTATCCATCCTCCCATCGCGGCCCTCTGGTAGACAACTACTCCCTCTGTTTTAAAATATAAGATGTTTTAGCTTTGTGAATGGAGTGTATCTAGATCTCTTTTAGTGTGTAGGTTCACTCCAGTAGATGCTGGCGTGTTGCTCTTATATGAAACCGAATCTTCCATAAATGAATGCCAACACGCTAGCCAGGCTGGTACAAGGCGTCACTGAGTGTGGACCATGCCGCATCGACGTGGCCAGGGCCAAGGCCGTAGATCTCGCCAGTGACCCATGTATTCATTTTTTTCTAGAGATGGAGGCAGTGCTGGAGGATCGTGATAAACTTGGTGAGGACGTGCACATGGACGTGATGTTGGTGGGGTGGCGCGTTCACAATTTTGTCATAAGGCTCACAATTTTCTCCTGGATTTACTCCACTAACTAATTAACAAGCTACTAATTAGTGCGCAGCTCACCAACACATTGACTCGGCCAAACAATTACACCCGTTACTCTCACACGATTCTACGGGCTTGCATGCATGTGCCACAGACCTATCGCCAAATTTACAATTAGCACTAACTTTTTATACTTTTTAGCAATTGCTATGCATGCTACAATATAATTTCATACTGTTTATTGTCATATTTAACCACATAGAGATGTCGCTAAATGCTAGTGCACATTTTTATAATACAATTTTGTTGTATATCTTCAAATAAAGTTGAACCGTGCTAAATATTATAACAGAAACTCATTATTTAGTTATTTTTTAATAATTTGCATAAAGTTTTACAATGTATATGTATTTACGGAAATGATCTCCAAAGCATACAACATAATAAATGTCATAATAGCGGTATCTAGTTCATGACTAGGTACTCATATACGGTTTAGATACGACAGAAGCCCACGGCGTTGCCAAGGCCCAATGAAGAATTCAAGTGGCCCACGGACTCTCGCTTGCTTGCGACACAAGAAGAAGTTTAAGATAGAAAGTTCAAAGGGGCGAACCCTAATCTGTAACCGACTTGACCTGCTATCCGAGACCTAGTCTATCTATATAAAGGCTAGGAGGAGGCGGCGAGGAGGATAATCACAACCCTAGTTTTCACCATCATCGCCAGATTGCATCTGCGCACCCCCTGTAATCTTCGATTCCTTCGATAATTCTAAGAGCAGACAAGCAGGAGTAGGGACCTCTACGAGGCCTGAACCTAGGTAAATCTTGCGTCCATGTGTGCTTGTTTGCTAGCCGACTGATGCCTCCAACGCTCCCTCCTCTCCAAAACCCAAGTCCATAACAATGGGCATTGACGAGTTAAACCCTCGTCAATTGGCGCTGTCTGTGGGAACTGGGAGTGCTGATGTTGCGTCTTCTTTGGCCTCATCAACCGCGATCTACAACTCTGCAACAACGGAGATTTGCCAGCTCTTCGGCGCTTTCAAATTCACCGTCCATACGCCGGCCACTTGCCCAACTTTCGAGTCCGTAGGCGATGGGATCAGCCTAGCGATCGGGAGCTTCCGCTTCTAGGTCGGTCAAGTGGGCACACTTCGCATGCCGGACCAACCAACGGCACCCGCGATTGCTCCAGCATCGTGGTTCCTGCCACCAATTGGCACCCTCGGCAAGCTCAACACCTCAGCAACAGCTGGGAGTACGGACATCGACAGCAGTCGCGAATCCGATCTAGATGACCTATCCACAGAAGATGGAGCCTACGGCTCTGGATCTGAAAGTTCTGGGAGCAACGGCTTCCCCAATCACTTCATGTGCACCGTCATCAACGCAGGCGACACCGGCGTCAATCGCAAAAACGCTGGCACCGGATCTGGCACTGAACCGCCCAACGGCGGCCCCACCAACGGTGGCAATGGAGCGCCCGTCAACAATGGGACGAGAGGAGAACCGTCGCTCACGGTGAATGAAAACACCGCAGAGCGCATGCTGGTCAAGCTCAACGACAACGAGTGGGCCCACTGTCGAGAAGCTCTACGGGGCAATCCTCTACCCCCAACACCTCGCAGGACATGCTGATGGGCTACCATTGGCTGCTAAAATAAGAATTCAAGCGTCAACAGCAAGTAATCGTGCAACTCGAGGCGTGTAGAAAGGCGGCGGACGAATGGAGCCTCCGGCGAGCTAGGCTCTCCTCCCACGGAGGATCCTCCTCCAAAGGCAACGAATACGTGGCCAACAAAAGGCGATCTCGACTGGCCCATCTCACCGAGCAAGAATGCGTAGAAGCCACGAAAGTCCTCGACTTCGGCTCTATGATGGTGGATACGCAGGGCAATGTGCTCCCAAAGATGCCGCAAGCTGCGGTGACGGCGGCCACCATGTACCTCCTCAACAACCAGCCACCGGCTGGAGATCCATGAGCTGCCATGCACCGATCTATGATCACGGGATTGGGATTAATCGAGGACGCTCTCGACAAAGAACCAATGCCAGAGCCGAAGAAAAGCAAGGCTCTAGCCGAACGCTACTCCTCGCCCTCGCCCAGCGAGGATAGCCACGACCTGTCCCGGCGTCGCCGCTCACGGCGACATGATCGTGATTACGACGCGCGTGATGACATCACGCAACGCAATGTCGATAAGATGCGAGCAAGGCGTGCTCGTTTGAATGACTCGGAAGAAGACGAGACTAAGCTCTGTGGCGCCAGATGCTTTAGTAGGGCCGTCAGGCAGAAGTGAATGCCTAAGGGGTTCAAACTCCCGTCAGAGAACCCAAAATTTGATGGCCTGCATGACCCGAAAATCTGGCTGGAGGACCACATCTCCTCTATCAGGCTACACGGCGGGAGTCGAAGCATCGCCATGCAATGCCTACAGCTGCAGCTGCAGGGCGCTGCTCACGCATGGCTCAACAACCTCCCGCGCGGATCCATTCGTAGCTGGGAAGAGCTGGTCTATAACTTCATGTGCAACTTCAAGGGCACTTACAAAAGGCCCGCATCAATCGAAGAACTGAGAAGCTGCCAGCAAAGGTCTGGCGAGTCGCTGCGCTCGTACATCCAGAGGTGGTCCATCATCAAGAACTCCACAGAAAACATCTCGGAGGACCGCGCAATCGATGCGTTCAATGGCGGCGTTTGCCGTATATAACTCAGGGAAGAGCTGGGCTGGTCGAATCCCAAAACGATCGACCACCTGATGGAAATCGTGAATCGGTAGGCAGACGGAGAAGACTCGGTGAAAACCGCACCTACTCTGATGATGACGATGACCTCGAGTGCAAAGGCAACCGCCGAAGCAAACATCAAATGCGCGTCTACGAGGACCATGACGAAGTCAATATAGTCGCAGCCGGCTATGCCGATAAACGTGATGACCACCGCAACAGCGGATATCGCAACGGCGGATACCGCGACAGCGGAAAAACTACGCAGGTGTGGCAGTGCCGCACTCGCGAAGAGGCACCCGCAACATCTATCGAGGACAAACTGTCTGGACCATGCAACGTGCACTTCTACATTGACAAGCACGACGGCAAGACGAAATCCAGCCACCTTCTCAAGGACTGTCGTGAGTTCCTCAAACTCCATGAGGGCCTGGCTCGGATGAATCGCGACACGATCAATAGGGGCTATGGAGCTGCCCTAGACGTTGTGGCACATGGAGCTCCTCCACCACCGCCCGGATCGCCACCACCCGTGGCCCCGCCGGTCCAGCATCACGGAGGCGAGCCATACCCACGAGCCGTGGGCAACACGGGGATGATCCAAAAATGGCGTCCCTCAAATCGAGTGTAGAAGGCCATCACTCGCCAAGTCAATCTGGCGATAAACTCTCCACCCTCTACCACTAAGTACCTCAGTGGAAGCGACTCCTGCATCACCTTCGACAAGCGCGATCACCCGCACCAAGTTCCTCGTCCAGGCCATTATCCCCTCGTACTCGAGGCACATATCGGGGGTTTCGATATGAGTCGTTGTTGGGTCCGTAGCATAGAAAACAAAAAATTTCCTACGATGAGAACTACACGCCAAGATCTATCTACTAGATACAGAGCAACGGGCGGACATACATCCATCGAGAAATTACCCTCGAAGACAACGAGTTTTGTTAACGAGTAGGAACTCGTGGTTGATGTAGTCGTACACTTGCCGATCTCAAGATCGTGTGGAAGTCCGAGCGCCGCAAATCAGCAGCGCATCCATCCTCGCACACACGTTCAAGCCACCGGACAACCTCCACCTCCTCGCTCTAGCGATGCAGCGGAAGAAGCAACTCCTTCTAGACGAAATGCCACCGGGAACATGTATCTCGCTAATCCGAGACCATGGGGAATAATTCTAGAGGGGGAGAGAGATCCTTCACGAGGAGGTGTGAGGAAGAAGGAGAAAGAAGGGGGCCTTTTATAGGAGGGGGGGTACCCCCTCCATGGCCGGCGCCTCGTGGAGGTGACCCCTCACCTCCTCCATTCATGTGGTGGTAACTCCCCCACATTAAAATGTCTCTTCACATTCTCTTTTAAAGTCTCCACTTTAAATGCATTAAAATTCTCTAAGTTTAATGCTCTCTCATTTAATAAAACTCTTTTATTATATTTATTCAGAATTTTGTTAATTACTTTAATTAACAAACATTCACATAAAACCCCTTGCAACATTTCAATATTACATGCAGAACCACTTTCTGCAATTTCACCCGAAACAATTCCGGTTTCTATCGAAACAATTCCTACGCTTTGCAATTCTTTCGTCTGAAACATATGTGCTCCAAAATGGTGTCCGATAACTCTTAAGTGTGTCACCCTACGGTTCGCGAATAATGCATACATGATTGAGACTCCTTTCAGATCAATAATCAGAAGCGGGACCTGGAGATCCATACTGACTCCTGCAGATTCAACGATGACTTCTATGATCGTGAGAACCTTTAACGCTAGTAACTTAATCCCTTTGTCTCATGATATAATACATGTCCGAGATTCGATCATCGGTATCCAAATACCTAGTATGATCTTGTTACCGACATGCACTCTTTTCTTGTTCCCGTGATATAACATTCTAGTGATCACATTACTTGCTTCCAAGCTATCTTAATGTGATATCACCGAGAGGGCCCAGAGTATATCTATCCGTCATCGGGATTGAAAAATTCCACTCTTGATCCATGAGCCTCAACATAACACCTTCGTAGCACTGAACCCATCTTTATAGTCATGATCTCATGGTCTAAGGATAAAGATTACTTCGTATGATGTTTATAGCAATGTAAACATAATGACTTGATCGTAGTGCTATACTTCGGATGAATGTTCATCACATCATTTCACAAATGTTGTGACCTTATTATTAGGAAACCTTATCATCTTGTTAATCAACATCATCACATCATCCATGAGCCTCAACAACATCCAATGTCCATGATTAGGAAACCTTATCATCTTGTTAATCAACAAGCTAATCTATAAGAGAGGCATAACTAGGAACCCTTTTTGTTTATTAAACACACATGTATTGACGTTTCCGATCAATACAATTATAGCATGCAAAATAAGCATCTATCATATACGAGGAATACATAATAACAACTTTATTATTGCCTCTCAGGGCATATTTCCTCCAGTCTCCCACTTGCACTAGAGACAATAATCTAGTTCACATAGTGATAAATCTAACACCCATGGAGTTCTGGTGTTGATCATGTTTTGCCCCTGGGAGAACTTTAGTCAACGGATCTGCTACATTTAGGTCCATGTGTACTTTACAAATCTTTATATCTCCATCCTTGACAGGCTCGCGGATGGAGTGAAACTGGCGCTTAATATGCTTGGAATTCTTGTGATACCTCGGTTCCTTGGCGTTGTCTATGGCTCCATTGTTGTCACAATAGATCACCATTAGGTCCAATGCACTAGGAACCACACCTAGTTCCGTTATGAACTCCTTCATCCAAACTGCTTCCTGTGCCGCTTCTGAAGCTGCAACATATTCCGCCTCTATCGTTGATCCAGCCACCAGAGGCTGTTTGGAACTCCTCCAACTAACTACTGCTCCCTTCAAGAGAAATACGTATCCAGATTGAGACTTAGAGTCATCCGGATCGGTGTCAAAACTAGCATCAACATAACACTTAGCGACTAGCTCTTCTTCACCTCCGTATACAAGAAACATATCCCTAGTTCTTCTCAAGTACTTAAGGATATTCTTGACCGCTATCCAGTGTTCTGAACCTGGATCAGATTGGTACCTACTAGTCAAACTAATAGCATGTGCCAGATCCGGTCTTGTACATAGCATGGCATACATTATAGAGCCTATGGCTGAGGCATAGGGGATCTTATCCATAATCTCTCTTTCTTCCGCCGTAGCCGGACTTTGAGTCTTGCTCAATGTCTTGCCTTGCAACATATGTAAGAACCCCTTCTTACTTCTGTCCATATTGAACTTCTTTAATATCTTATCAAGGTATGTACTCTGTGATAGCCCAATTAGGCGCCTTGATCTATCTCTATAGATTTTAATGCCTAATATATATGACGCTTCACCAAGGTCTTTCATCGAAAATTTGCTATTTAGATAACTTTTAACACTGTTTAAAAAGATCTATATCATTTCCTATCAATAATATGTCATCCACATATAATATCAGAAATGCCACATTGCTCCCACTCACTTTCTTGTAAATACAAGCCTCTCCATAAGTTTGGAAAAATCCAAACTCTTTGATCACCTCATCAAAGCGGAGATTCCAACTCCAGGATGCTTGCTTCAGTCCATAGATGTATCGCTGAAGTTTACATACCTTATCAGCATCCCTAGGATCGACAAAACCCTTAGGTTGTATCATATACAACTCTTCTTCAAAATTACCATTGAGGAACGCAGTTTTGACATACATTTGCCATATTTCATAATCGAAATATGCAGCAATTGCTAACATAATCCTAACCGACTTTAGCATCGCTACGGGAGAGAATGTCTCATCGTAGTCAATTCCTTGAATTTGTCAAAACCCCTTTGCGACAAGTCGAGCCTTATAGATCGTCACATTACCATCAACATCAGTTTTTCTTTTGAAAATCCATTTATTCTCAACGACCTTTCGATCGTGAGGTAAGTCTACCAAGGTCTAAACCTGGTTTTCGTATATGGATTCCATCTCGGATTTCATGGCTTCTAGCCATTTGTTGGAATCCGGGCTCATCATCGCTTCTTCATATGTCGCAGGGTCATCCATTTCATCAACCATGAAATTCACAACAGGATTGCCGTACAGTTTAGGAGCTGCACGTGTCCTACTTGACCTGCGAGGTTCGGTAGTGTCCTCTTTCAGAGTTTCATGATCAATATCATTAGGTCTATCTTCATTAGGTGAAGTCAACTCCGAAACAATTTTGGGTGCTGCGCTACTCGCCATTTCATGAAAAGAAGGTTCAATAACCTCTTCGAGTTCTACCTTCCGACTAGTCACACCTTTCGCGAGAAACTCCTTCTCAAGAAAGGATCCATTCTTGGCAACAAAAACCTTGCCCTTGGATCTGTGATAGAAGGTATACCCAATCGTTTCCTTAGGGTATCCTATGAAGACGCATTTTTCCGCTTTGGGTTCGAGTTTATCCGGCTGAAGTTTCTTCACATAAACATCACATCCCCAAACTTTAAGAAATGACAACTTAGGTTTGTTTCCAAACCATATTTCATACGGTGTCATTTCAATGGATTTAGATGGTGCCCGATTTAAAGTGAATGCAACGGTTTCCAGTGCATAACCCCAAAATGACAGTGGCAAGTCAGTCAGAGACATCATAGATCGAACCATATCCAATAAAGTACGATTACGATGTTCCGACACACCATTACATTGTGGTGTTCTGGCAGGCGTGAGTTGTGAAACTATTCCACACTCTTTCATGTGTGGGCTAAACTCGTAACTTAGATATTCAACTCCACGGTCAGACCGCAGAAATTTGATCTTTCTGTTACGATGATTTTCCACTTCATTCTGAAATTCTTTGAACTTTTCAAAGGTTTCAGACTTGTGTTTCATCAAATAGATATACCCGTATCTACTCAAATCATCCGTGAAAGTAACAAAGTAACGATATCCACCTCGTGCCGACACACTCATTGATCCACACACATCAGTATGTATGATTTCCAATAAATTTGTCGCCCGTTCCATTGAACCGGTAAACGACGTTCTAGTCATCTTGCCCATAAGGCATGGCTCACATGTATCAAATGATTCAAAATTAAGTGATTCCAAAAGTCCATCAGAATGGAGTTTCTTCATGCGTTTAATGCTAATATAACCTAGACGGCAGTGCCACATATATGCAGATATATCATTATTAAGTTTAATCCTTTAGCATCAACATTATGAATATGCGTAATACTACTATCGAGATCTAATAGAAATAAACCATTAAACACAGGTGCATGACCATAAAAGATATCATTCTTATAAATCGAACAACCATTGTTTTCAGATTTAAAGGAATAACCACTTTGCATCAAACACGATCTGGATACAATGTTCATGCTCAGTGCAGGCACCAAATAACAATTATTCAGATTTATAACTAATCCTGATGGCATATGGAGAGGTAGCATCCCGACGGCGATCACATCAACTCTTGATCCATTGCCGACTCGCATCATGACCTCATTCCTTGCTAGTTGTCGCTTGTTCCGCAGCCCCTGAACCAAGTTACATATATTAGCAACCGATCCCGTATCAAATACCTAGGTGCTACTGCGAGTACTAGTCAAGTACACATCAATAACATGTATATCGCATATACCTTTGTTTGCATTGCCGGCCTTCTTGTCCGCCAAATACTTGGGGCAATTGCGCTTCCAATGGCCAGTCCCCTTGCAATAGTAACACTCGGTGTTAGACTTAGGGCCAGCTCAGGGTTTATTTTCAGGTGTGGCAACAGATTTGCCACCCTTCTTTCCCTTATGCTTTCCTTTCTTGTCCTTCTTGAAACCAGATGTCCTATTGATCATCAACACTTGATGTTCTTTCCTAATCTCCACTTCTGCAGTCTTAAGCATTGACAGAAGCTCGGGAAGAGACTTCTTCATGCCCTGCATGTTATAGTTCATCACGAAGCTCTTGTAGCTAGGTGGCAGAGATTGGAGAACACGATGTATGCCTAAGTTAATGGGAATCGTTATTTTTCCCAAGGACACAAGATTATCGGCGTACCTAGGCATTTTGAGTACGTGCTCACTAACGGAGCTGTTCTCCTCCATCATGCAGCTAAAGAACTTTTCAGTAGCATTATAACTCTCTACGGCAGCATGGGTATCGAAAATCATTTTCAATTCTCCCATGGTATCAAAGGCATTGCCATATTCGAAACGGTTTCAAAGTTCTGGCTCTAGCCCATACAGTATGCCGCAATGAACTAAGTTGTGGTCCTCCTAACGAGTCACATAGACATTCTTTTCCTCGTCAGGGGCATCAGGAGCTGGTGGGGGGCCTAGCGGCGCCTCTAGCACATATAGCTTTTGTGCAGCAGTGAGGAGAATCCTCAAATTCATAGCCTAGTTGGTGAAGTTGCTACCATTCGCAGCAAGTTTCTCTTTCTCCATGAACACATTGAAATTAAAAGCAGGTGGTGCCATCTACAATAGAATTTGTAAAGATTATTTAGACTAAGTTTATGATAGAGTGAGTTCAACTACTCCAAATTACTAATGAAATATGGTGAACATGCCAGGGGTTCCCAGGGAAATCTTTGCCTGGTGTCCAGCGGACATGCCAGGGGTTCCCAGGGAATTTGCTGAGCACTCACTCAACGTGAACCCAGACGCAAGGCCAGTCAAGCAGACAATACGGCGACTGTCTGAGCCAAGAGCAAAAGCAGTCAGTATGGAGATCAACAGACTCCTCGACGCAAACTTCATACGAGAGATCAAGGAGAGAACCTGGCTCGCAAATACAGTGCTTGTGCCTAAAAAGGACACGGATATCCTGCGGATGTGCGTGGACATCACCTCCTTGAATAAGCACTACCCAAAGGATCAGTTCCTGTTGCCACTAATCGATCAAATCATCGACTCCACCGCGGGATGTGAGCGCCTCTGCTTCCTCGACGCCTACTCAGGCTACAATCATCTTCGAATGAAGAAGGAAGATCAGGAGAAAACAACATTTACAACGCCTTTTGGTGTGTTCTGCTACAACGTGATGCCTTTTGGGCTGAAAAACGCAGGAGCCACCTATCAGCAGTGCATGTAGGCTTGCCTCAAGAACCAACTTGGTCGCAATATCCAAGTCTATGTTGACGACATCGTCATCAAAACAAAATAGGAAGCCACGTTAATCGACGATCTCCGCGAGACCTTCGCCAACCTTGACCGCTATCGGATCAAGCTCAATCCGGAAAAATGCACCTTCGGCGTGCCATCTGGGAAATTACTCGGGTATCTCATCTCCTCTTGAGGGATCGAGGCAAACCCAAAGAAAATAAAGGCCATACTGGCCATGGAGAAGCCGAAGAACATAAAAGGCATCCAGCAGCTGGCTGGCGAATCGCGGCGCTCAATCGATTCATTAATCGAATGGGCGAAAAGGCACTACCCTTCTACCAACTTCTCCGCAAAGCTGACAAGTTCGAGTGGACAGACGAGGTGCAAGAAGCATTCGAAGACCTCAAACGTCTACTGTCCACCTCGCCAGTACTGGTGACGCCTCGCGAAAAGGAACCACTGCTGCTCTACATCTCCGCCACCAACCAGGTGGTCAGCACGGTGCTCGCACTAGTGGAAAACGGGCCTCCAGTCCCGGCCCGTAAGGGGCTTTAGTCCCGGTCCTGGTAACCGGGACTGGAGGGGCGGGACTAAAGGCCCACCTATTAGTCCCGGCCCTCTTACCAGCCGGGACCAATGGGCATCCACATGGCTGTCTCTGCGGGCGCTGGGTGCCCCCCATTAGTCCCGGTTCGTATTACGAACCGGGACAAATGGTTCTCTGCCGCGGTAGAATTTTAGGCACTTTCTCTGCCGCGGTAGAGAATTTAATTTGTATTCTTTTTTTTCATTTCAAAATAGTTTTCTACGCTACCACATACCATACATGTTCGTGCATACATAAGATAACTTCTCTTAAGATCGAGCATACAAATATATACATGATAGTTACACATGGAGATCACAATTATCGGGACTAGAGCCCGTCTATTCAATTACACGGTCGGGGATCATCGGCGCCTATTCACACTAAATTCTCCGGCGTCATCTATCATCTTGTTCATCAAGAATCTTGCCAGTTCTTCAACAATTGCTACTACCCGTTGCTGTGGTAGGAGCTGATCCCGCATTTTCTCGAACTATATAAGAAAAGGAGATCAATATGAATATCAATCATGATAACAAAAAGTGACGGTAATAAAAATAATGTTATGAATGTATTGCTTACATCGACTCTATAATCATTCAGCTCACTGGTAAACGTGCGAATGAACTCGCAAACGTAGAATCCACATAGATTCATCCCCTGTGGCTGCTTCGCGCACTTTAAGAGAATAGAATTCAATCAAAATAATAATCCAGCATCATAATTGTATTGAAACTAGAAGTAAAAGATGCGCCTACTACTTACCGAGACCGGCTTAAACGTCAGCTTCTCAGTAAAGTCACCCGTAACCGCACTCTTGAACTGGTTCCAAACCCTACCCGGTAAAGAAAATGAATTAGTTATTTATTACGTGATATCTCAGGAAATCAATGAAAGAGACCACTGTAGCGCGAAAATTACCTCTGGAGCATGTCCTGCATGTCACTAAACTGTTCCAGTGGTCTCTTTAATGGTTCCATGACTTCAACTCTTCCCTTATCAAGTTGAATGTCCATGAGAATCCAGTGGAAACTGTACACGTTTATATATACATCAGTAACTCATCAATTACACTTATCATCGAGTAAGCAAAAGAGAATGTGTACAATAGAGTAAGACACTCACGCAAAATTGTAAGGAAACAGTATGTGGTCACAGAAATTTTGCTCCATTAGAAACCTTAGAAGGTTTTCCTGTGTGTCCTCGGGTTTTTCCTTTAGCGTCCGACAATGTATTTTATCTGGGTCAATGAACCCAACACTGAATATTGACCTTTTTTTACATTCCATGATCTTCATTCTGCATAATAATAGAGTACAAAAGGATATATACTATACACATATATACTATACTCCATATATATATACAATATACTATATCTATTATATTACAATATTCTATATCTAAAAGATACAAGAAATAAAAAAACATATATATAGTATATTCTATTACTATACACAAACATATATATATATATACTATATATATCTATATACTAGTAATAATTATTAACATATAAAAAAGATACACGAAAGAAAAAAAAACATATATACAATATACTATATATCTATAATATACTATAAAACATACTATATACAATATACTATATCTATAATATACTATAAAAAATATATATACAATATACTATATCTATAATATACTATAAAAAACATATAATATATATACAATATACTATATATACAATATACTATAAAAAAGATACACGAAATTAAAAAAAGTGGCCGGGGCCGGCGGGGACAGAGCTGGAGAGGCAGCGCGTGGTCGGGGGCGCCGCCCGGGCTCGTCGGGGGCGGGGATGGAGGAGGCGTGGCGCGCGACAGGAGGAGGGAGTTACCTCCGGCGGGGCTCGCCGGGGCCGAGGACGATGGAGGAGGCGCGACGCGTGGCGGGAGGAGGGAGGAGGCGCGGCGCGCAGCGGGGCGGATGTCCGTGGCGTCTGGAGAGGTGGCGGCGCGGCGGGGCGGCTGTGCAGACGGCTGGAGAGGTGGCGAGAGACAGTCCAAATTTTGGCAGCCTGCCGGCATCGTCGTCGTCCTCGCGCGCGTCTGCAGAGTGTGGGGATGGAGATTAGGGGAGCGAAGCGGCGCGTATTTAAATGGATGAACCTTTAGTCCCGGCCGGTGGCTTGCCCCGGGACTAAAGGCTTTTCGGCACTGCCCACGGGGTGCGCGCCAACAGCACCCTTTAGTCCCGGGCCATGCCACAACCCAGGACTAAAGGCCCCTTTTTAAAAAAATTGACTACAACCTCTGTTTCCCACCTTATTGCATACTATGTTATTAAATAAACTATTATATATCAATATTATTAAATCTGATAAAATTTTACAATATTTTAGGGTTTAGGCTTTACAATCTGATAAAAAAAATTCAATTAGCATATTATTTAAACATTTGAATTTTACAGTTTTTGCATACTTATGAATTTGAGAAAAATTTCAACATGAAAAGTTCTTGAATTTGAATAACTAATCCAAATCTATTTTCTGTTTTATAAAATAATTATTCTAACTAGTGAAACTAATAACCATTTTGCCATTTCCAATTTAAAAATGCATTAACTATTATATTTTGCATATTTTTAACATAAAAAGTGCTTGAATTTGAATCAGAGATTCAAATCCATTTTCTGTTTTATAAAATAATTATTCTAACTAGTCAAACTGTTAACCATTTTGCCATTTTCATGTGATTCCGACGCTCCGGTGGTCTTCCTCCAGCGAAACCCTAGACCGAGGGCCTCGGATCGTCTACCCCTGTAGCTTTCTCCGTACGAGGGTAGCCCCTTTAGGGTTTAGGGTTTAGGCTTGGTCGTTGCCATAGCACATCTATACTCATATCTGCCGCCTCTCTCCACTCTATCCCATGGCTTTCACCATACCTCTAACCCTAGGGAGGCGGAGATGGAGTCTTTCACGGGCTAGCAGGAAAATATTTTCCGAGACGGAACTTCCGAAGATGCCATAGGGCGTGTGCACCAAGGGCATCTTCGAGAAATTCTGCCACGGGAGATTTCCCAACCCTTTCCTCCATCCATGGGGACGAAACTCTCCATCCATGTTGGCTTGGTCGTTGCCATAACACATCTACACTCATATCTGCCGCCTCTCTCCACTCTATCCCATGGCTTCCACCATACCTCTAACCCCAGGGAGGCGAAGATGGAGTCTTTCACGGGCTAGCAGGAAAATATTTTCCAAGGCGGAACTTCCGAAGATGCCATAGGGCGTGTGCACCAAGGGCATCTTCGAGAAGTTCCGCCATGGGAGATTTCCTAACCCTTTCCTCTATCCATGGGGATGAAACTCTCCATCCATGTTGGCTTGTTGAGTTTCTTGCCATGGCGTATCGATGCTCCTTTTATAGGCACGGCACCGCTTCTACTTTGTCTTCTTCCTCCGACAGGGCGTCGTGCGCTACATGCTTTATCTCATCGAGCAGTGCGTCCACCCACGCGTCCTTATCCTACCGACAGCTTTAGTCCCGGTTTGATCCCCCACCCGGTACTAAAGGTTACCCACGCGTCCTTATCCCACCGACAGTTTTGTTAGATGACACAAAAACCACCTTTAGTCCCGGTTGCACCCACCAACCGGTACTAAAGGTTAGCCACCCCCCAGATAAGGCCCTCCCAGATAAGCCTCCCCCAGATAAGGCCCCCATCTTTTGTCCCGGTTTGATCCCCCACCCGGGATGAAAGTTTCCCGCGCCACTGCGTTCCCGCGCTTTCCACCGGTTCCCACCTCTATCTCAAATAAAAGGTTTAATACATTACATAGATTTATGTCTCAAATAAAATGTTTAATTACATAGATTTATGTCTCAAATAAAAGGTTTAATACATTATTACACATCACCAACATCTAGTGTTGTGGTTTTCTTCTGCACCGTAGCCATGGAGAATCTTCATCATTTAACAGGATGCTTGGGTCAGTTTTCACTTTGAAGGGCGGAATTTCATGAAACTTATTGTAATCTTCTGACATGTCTGTCTTATCATCCACTCCCACGATGTTTCTTTTCCCTGAAAGAACTATGTGGCGCTTTGGCACATCGTATTCTGTACTCTTTTGCTTATCTTTCCTTTCCTTTTTCTCGGTTTGGTAGACATGTCCTTCACATAGAAAACCTGAGCCACATCGTTGGCTAGGACGAATGGTTCATCCATGTACGCAAGATTGTTGAGATCCACTGTTGTCATGCCGTACTTTTCGTCTACATGTACCCCGCCTCCTGTCAGCTTGACCCATTTGCACCAAAACAAATGGACCTTAAAAGTAGGTCCATAGTCAAGTTCCCATATCTCCTCTATGTACCCATAATATGTGTCAATCTGCCCATTGTCATCTGTTGCATCAAAGCGGACACCACTATTTTGGTTGGTGCTCTTTTTATCTTGGGCGATCATGTAAAATGTATTCCCATTTATCTCGTACCCTTGGAAAGTACATATAGTCGAAGATGGTAACCTGGCCAACGAGTACAACTCATCTCCAACAGTGGTGTTATTCATGAGATGTGTCTGCAACCAATTGCCAAAATACTTCTTGTGTTCCCCTTTAATCAAGGTTTCAGGCTTCCCCGGGTTTTCTGAGCGTAGAATATTCTTGTGTTTCTCGATATACGGAGCCACGATGGTGGAATTGTGTAGAACTGTGTAGTGTGCCTGAGTGAAAGAATTCCCGTCCCTACATACCATTGATTTCCTTCCTAGTGTGCCTTTTCCAGTCATCCTCCCCTCATACCGAGATTCAGGAACACCAATCGGCTTAAGGTCAGGAAGAAAGTCAACACAAAACTCAATGACCTCCTCTGTTCCATAGCCCTTGGAGATGCTTCCTTCTGGCCTAGCACGGTTATGAACATATTTCTTTAAGACTCCCATGAACCTCTCGAAGGGGAACATATTGTGTAGAAACACAGGACCGAGAATTCTAATCTCTTCGACTAGGTGAACTAGGAGGTGCATCATAATATTGAAGAAGGATGGCGGGAACAACAACTCGAAGCTGACCAGACATCGGACCACATCAATCTGTAATCCTGATAGACTTTCTCGATCGATTACCTTCTGAGAAATTGCATTGAGGAATGCACATACCTTCACAATGGCTAGTCGAACATTTTCTGGTAGAATTCCCCTCAATGCAACCGGAAGCAATTGCGTCATAAGCACATGGCAGTCATGAGACTTTAGGTTTTGAAATTTTTTCTCTTTCATATTTACTATTCCCTTTATATTCGACAAGAAGCCAGACGGGACCTTGATACTGAAAAGGACTTCAAAAAAGATTTCCTTCTCTTCTTTGGTAAGAGCGTAGCTGGCAAGCCCTTGAAACTGTCCTGGATGCTTGCCGTCTCGTCCTTTATGATGTTGCTGGTCCTCCCGTGCTGCCGGGGTATCTTTTGACTTCCCATACAAGCCCAGGAAGCCTAGAATATTCACGCAAAGATTCTTCGTCAGGTGCATCACGTCGATTTCAGAGCGGACCTCATGCACTTTCCAATAGGGTAGCTCCCAAAATATAGATTTGTTCTTCCACATGGGTGCGTGTCCGGTAATGGGGTCTTTCGGAACAGGTTGTCCTCCAGGACCCTTTCCAAAGATTACATCCAAATCCTTGACCATACCAAATACATCAGCACCACTACGGGGGACAGGCTTCGTCCGGGTTTCTGCCTTGCCATTGAAATGCTTGCCTTTCTTCTTTAAGGGATGACTGGGCGGAAGAAAACGACGATTGTACGGGTACACATTCTTTCTACATTTATCCAGATATATACTTTCAGTCTCATCTAAACAGTGCGTGCATGCATTGTATCCTTTGTTCGTCTGTCCTGAAATGTTACTAAGAGTAGGCCAATCATTGATGGTTACGAACATCAACGCTTGTAGGTCAAATTCCTGCTGTTTGTGCTCATCCCACACACGTACACCTGGTTTGGCCCACAACTGTAGAAGTTCATCAACTAATGGCCTTAGGTACACATCAATGTCGTTGCCGGGTTGCTTCGGGCCTTGGATGAGCACTGGCATCATAATGAACTTCCGCTTCATGCACAACCAAGGAGGAAGGTTGTAGATACATAGAGTCACGGGCCAGGTGTTGTGACTGCAGTTCTGCTCCCCAAAAGGATTCATGCCATCGGTACTTAGACCAAACCATAAGTTCCTTGCGTCACCAGCAAAGTCCGGGAAGTCTCTCTCGATTTTTCTCCACTGCCGACCATCAGCAGGGTGCCTCAACATCCCGCCTTTCTTACGGTCTTCCATGTGCCATCGCAACAACTTGGCATGCTCTTTATTTCTTAACAAATGTTTCAACCGTGGTATTATAGGAGCATACCACATCACCTTGGCAGGAACCCTCTTCCTGGGTTGCTCGCCCTCAACATCACCAGGGTCATCTTTTCTGATCTTATACCGCAATGCAGTGCATACCGGGCATTTATCCATATTCTCGTACTTCTCACCGCGGTAGAGGATGCAGTCATTAGGGCATGCATGTATCTTCTGCACGTCTAATCCTATAGGGCAGACAAGTTTCTTTGCTTCGTACGTACTGGAGGGCAATTGGTTATTTCTTGGAAGCAGCTTCTTCATTATTACAGCAACTTTTCAAATCCCGAGTCAGTCATACCGGTCTCTGCCTTCCACTTCAACAATTCCAGTGTGCTACCCAGCTTCTTCTGGCCATCTTCACAAGTTGGATACAATAATGTGTTGTGGTCCTGTAACATCTGCTCGAACTGCAACCTCTCCTTTTCTGTGTCGCAGTCTTGCCTTGCATCACTAATGACCCAACCAAAATCATCAACGGGCTCATCTAGTTCCCGTTCTTCACCCCCTTCTTTTTCATTATCTTCAACTGCGGTATCATCGTATTCAGGGAACATAGATCAGTAGTTGTCATCATCGTTCTCTTCTTCATCGCCGTCTTCCATCATAACCCCTCTTTCTCCGTGCTTGGTCCAAACATTATAGCCGGACATGAAACCGGACCGAAGCAGGTGGCTCTGAATGACTCTTGAGGAAGTGTGAGCCTGCTCATTCTGACATTCAACACATGGACAACACATAAAACCATCCCGCCGCTTGTTCGCCTCGGCCACAAGGCGAAAAGAACGCACGCCTTCTCTATAAGCGTCAGAGCGTCGGTCACCGTACATCCATGGGTGGCTCATCTGCATCATACAACCATGCATATATATCAAACACAATCACGATGCTTAAATTAGTATCGCGCAGTCAAAACAAGAAAATAGTTGCTAACCTTTTAGGACACTTCAAAACAAAGAGGAGAAACCTTAAGTGTCGCTCTGGCACCTCATATCATATTGTGTCTTGTGTGAACTCAAGTGGCATCGCTCTAATAGGCATTTCACTGAACACCTCTTGGCATATGAAGAAAAAAAGTTAGCACAAAGTTTATACCCACCTCTCACGTAGGAAAAAACAGGAGAGTGTGGAGGGCTGGGTGCATATATATAGGGCCAGGCCATTAGTCCTGGTTTGAGATACAAACCGGGACTAAAGGTTCTGCCAGGAGCACGCGCGTCGGCCCAGACCCATTTGTCCCGGTTTGTATCTCAAACCGGGACTAATGGTTCCTTACGGACCGGGACATAGTGCCTCGACCTCCTCGGGCCGTCTGGTTCGGACCATTAGTCCCGGCCCCAGCCACGGCCGGGACTAATGGCCCAAACCAAAGGCCCATTTTCTACTAGTGTCGTGGTGGAACGAGCCGAAGAACATAAGGTCCACGGGGTCCAGTGCCCAGTATACTACCTCAGCGAGGTGCTCACGCCAACAAAGTAGCGGTACCCGCACTCCTAGAAGCTGGCCTACGGCGTCTTCATGACAGTCAGGCAACTGCGCCACTACTTCGAGGAGCACCCAATCGTGGATGTAAACGACGCCTCGCTCGGGCATATACTCAATAATCCTGACGCCACCGGACGAGTCACACTCTGGGGAATCGAACTATCTCCACGAGACATCACATACGAGAAGCACGATGCGATCAAGTCGCAAGTTCTCTCGGACTTTCTCGTGCATTGGATGGAGAACCAGCTCCCCGACAAGCCAGATATGTCCTATCTCTGGACAATGCACTTCGATAGGTCCAAGCGAAAGGACGGGGCTTGCGCAGGTGTCATACAAACATCGCCCCAAGGAGACAAGATGAAATACATTCCGCAAATGCAGTTCACTTCCTCCAATAATGAAGCCGAGTACGAGGCCTTAATCCATGGGATGCAGATGGTGAAAGCCTGCGACGCCAAGAGGCTCATCATCTACGGAGATTCCAAGCTGCTGGTGAACCAAACAATGCACGAGTGCGACACACTGAGTGACAACATGATCGACTATCGTGACCTCTACGACAAACTCGAGGGAGACTTCGACGGTTGCAAGTTGTGGCATGTGGGCCACGAAAGCAACAAAGAGGCGGATCTACTTGCCAACATTGGCTCCACCTGCGCCCCCATACCACCTGGGGTATTCCTCGAGCGCATCTGCGAGCACTCCATCAAGCCCAAAGCTCTGGAGAAGAAAGCAAGCACGCCAACGGACTCGGGGGCTACGCCACCCAATGAGCCAATGGCACTTGACGACATGGAGCTCGATACAGGACTCGAGGGATCAATGGGCGTCATGATGATCGAGTCATCCTGGACACAACCCTACATCACATATCTACTCAGCAAGAGGCTGCTAGATGGCCCGACAGATGCGCGACACATCACGCGACGATCAAAGGCATTCGCCCTCATCAACGGCGAACTGTACAAGCGCATCATCACATGAGTACTTCAACGGTGCATCTCCAATGGGGACGGAAGGGCCGTACTCCTCGACATACACGAAGTCACTTGCGGACACCATGTTGGCAGTCGCGCCCTCGTCGCCAAAGCTCTGCGAGCCGGATTCTACTGGCCCACGGCCATGCGCGACGTGAAAGACATCTTCCAGGGCTGCAACGCTTGCCAGTGATTCACGGACAAACCACATGCACATGGCGCGGAACTCAGGCCAATACCATTGGCTTGGCCCTTCGTGCAATGGGGACTCTACATGGTCGGCAAACTTCCAAAGTCCTTGCGAGGAGGTTACGTCTACCTCTTAGTCGCGGTCGACAAATTCACCAAGTGGATCAAGGCCATGCCGGTGACGAATCAATCAGGGGCCAGCGCTGTTAAGTTCTTCGAATCCATTGTCTATCACTTCAGAGTGCCACACAACATCATCACTGACAATGGGACAAACTTCACCTCCAAGGAGTTCCAGGAGTTCTGGGAAGGCCTAGGAATCAACATAAGCTATGCCTCAGTGGCTCACCCGTAGAACAATGGTCAAG
This sequence comes from Avena eriantha, assembly GCA_910589775.1. NCBI lineage: Eukaryota > Viridiplantae > Streptophyta > Magnoliopsida > Poales > Poaceae > Avena > Avena eriantha. The sequence continues at coordinate 140,908,660 of OU342742.1, read as the reverse complement.
TCAAAAAGGCCAATGGCCTTGTTTGCGATGGAATCAAGAAAAGACTCCTTCGGCCACTGGAACAAGCCGCCAGATGTTGGCCAGATGAATTGCAATCAGTACTTTGGAGTCTACACACAACTCCAAACAGCGCCACGGGATATACTTAGTTCTTCATGGTGCATGCTGCTGAAGCGGTACTACCCGCAGAAGTATGCTACAAAGCCCCACGGGTGGTTGCATACATCGAGAAGGAGTCAACTCTCGCACTCGAAGACTCCGCCGACCTCCTCAACGAGGCATGTGAGATAGCAGCGGAGAGATCAATGATCTACCAACATAGCCTCCGCAACTACCACAGCAGAATGCTACGCCCCAGATCCTTTGTCGAAGGAGAACTGGTCCTGCGACTGAAGCAACAAGGGCATCTCAAGCTCGAGTTCCCTTGGGAAGGACCTTACGTGATTACAGAAGTAATCCTAGGTGGCGCCTACCACCTCAAAGATTTCAAGACCGGAGTCGCATACTCCAACCCCTGGAACGTTGCAAAACTACGTCGTTTCTACCCCTAGTCATTTTTACATTACAAATAAGGCTATTCAGCCAGGCTACTTAGCCACACACTGTACCTCGTACTATTCTGCGAATAAATAAAGCTAAGTGCCCCAAAACTCTGTGTTTTTCTTATTTTCTCATAATTTCATCACTCGGGGGATGCGCCACCCTTTACATTTTTCGTTCCACGAACAAATAGCGGTATCCTAAGTACCTGACACAATAAAAATCAAACCCTTGATAAACACTAACCCAGTCGCAACGCGCTTGGTAGGTTGGCAAGGTGCTGAGATAAACACATGTCAGGCTAACGAAAAGTAACCACAGAGTACAATACACTCGAAAAATATACAAGCTAGCAAGCTCTTCATACATCAATGGGTATTATATACACCCAACATAATCATACAAACTTTTACATACACTTATACATCTATGTGCAGGATACAAACTACGCTACTGCTGCAACAGAAGAACATTCGTCTGCTCTTCAAAGAAATCGACTATATCCTCCGCTGGCTGGTCAACCGCCCGATAGTGCGGCACCATATCCCAAGTCATCCCTTCAGGCGGTGGCGGCGGTCCAGCGGCAACAGACGCAATATCCACATCTGGCCGGTGCAGTCGCACCAGCGACAGTGCAGCCTTGGCACCTGCGACCACTTGCTGCCGCACGCACTCGTGGACCGCACTTATATCTTGGAACTTCGCCAAAAGAGCCGGCAGGCTTGAAGGGACGGTGTCCAGAGGAAACATTGTCTGATAAATGTGCTTGAAGCATAACTGCGCCTTCTTCAAGCATTGAAGCAGACAAGAAGAACGATCCTGCAGGGTCGCCAACGCAAAGGCACGGTCGTGGTCCACCCAAAAATACCCACTCGCCTGCAGCTGCTCTTGGGTCAAGTTGTTCATCCGAATGGCCACCCGGTCCTTCTCATCCTGCGGATGACGATTTGTAACAACTACACCAAGCAAGCAGCAAAGTATGAAGAAAAGGCATCGCCATGACTGACTAAAAGAAAAGATAAGAGGGCAGAAAGCTAACATTTAAACTGCTCATTCAATTGCGCCACTTCCTCTAAGAGATATTTCTCGCAGGCAGTGGCTTTCTCCGCCTTCGAATTCCACACATCCGCATTTCTGCGGACGATGGGCAACTCGCGCTCCAACTGCTTAATGCGGTCACGCAGACGCGCACACAACGATAATTCCTCCACCTTTGAATGTGGCTGCGCCATGGTTTCATCGGTGGGAGGAGAGTCAGAAGGACCCCTCTTGAAGGATCATTCGAAGGACCCTAGTTACAATCAAGCAAAAGGCAAATGAGACCAACTATGCATCGATAAAAGGAAAGACTGCATTCAAATTCGATAAAAATGTCAAAAGGGAACATCCCCCACAAGAGAATGGTTCAGACAAAAGGCTAAGCTACAACTATTACAAATGGCGACTAAGGAGCATTCTGCTTCTTTGACTTCGACTTCGACTTCGGGGGCTTCGTCACATCCGTGGCGGTCTTCGACGCCACGGATTTTCCGGTGGCAGCCACAGATGTCGCGGTCTTCGCCGCCTTCGCTTGCCGCTGCTCTTCAGAGTACTTGGCGACTATCTCGATCAGCTACGGCCCGTATTTACCACAATTAGTAGCAAAGGGAGAGAACACTACCTGCTGGCCTCCGGCGTTGACAGGCATCGCCCTGGAGATCACGGCGGGATCCATCTCCACGCCATGGGCTTGCACCATTGTGAGTGCCATGGTGGCGCTGACGGACCGCTGAGAGTTCCTGAATTCCGCGGGAATACCCCCCAGCGAGGGATTCCACTAGGTCGTCAAGGTTGTCGATCAGCCCGGCCTTGGGAGTTAGGTCCTCACGAATGCGATTGAGCACATCCTTGGCCTTCCCCAGTGTCTCCTGGAGGGAAACACTACGGTCCTCGACAGTGGAAATGGCGCCAGCCAAAGCATCTGCGCGATGCAGAGACTGGGCGTCAATGCTCAGGCCAACAACATCTGCGATTACAGATTGTCAGCACACAACAACATGAGGACAAATAAGGAGCAATGCAAATCAAGCCGCAAAATTACCTGAGAGAGCCTTGGCAATCGAAAAAAGTTGTTCTTCGAACAACTTCTCCCTTTCAGCATTGGAAGAGCGCAACTCTTCCTCGCGTTTCTGTGACTCTTTCAGAGCCGCGACCGCCTCATCGCGCCCTTTCTCTGTCACGACAAGCCCCTTCTCGAGGGACGTAACGCGACGGAGAAGTGCATTGTGTTCACCTACAAAAGGATAAGGCATATTAACATTTGAATTAACAAATTTCCACGAAGACAGAGACAAAGTCAAAAGATAACCTTTGATTGAGCGGTGGCGATTGTCCAGCAGGGTGTACTGTCGACCCATTGCAAGGACTTGCTCCGCAAGATGAGCAGCTTCTTTCACAATGAGCTATACCAAGGGAATCGAAAACTTAGCGGCAACACAAAGTATAAAATCGACTGCCAAAACAGCAAAAAGGACACCTACGTGATCCTCTAGGGACTCCGAAGATGACTATTGCGCAGTCGTCCGGACAACCATCTGGTGCTCCCCAGCATGCTTGGAACTCGAAGAATTGGCACCGGAGTGGGCCACCACTGGAGGAGAAGGAGGTTGTTCGGCCACCTCCTTGGTCTTGGAGTCTGCGACTCCGGACTCTTTAACAAATTGGATGTCGTCAGAAGACGACGACGCCTCTTGACTGCAAAACGTGCCCAGCACCACTTCAGAAAAGCAATCTCGAAGAAAAGCAAAGACAAACTCGTGGACATTAAAAGCTTACCTGTTGAATTTGTCGAGGTCAAAGGACTCATCCGACGACTCCTTTGGCAATCGCAGCTTCTTCTGAGCAGGAGGAGCCACGACGCACACAGGTACGGCAAGAATTGGCTCCTCTGCAGCAGCAGAAGGACCTTCTGGCGTCGTCGGCAAAGAAGCGTCAGAATCCTTGCCGCGGGACCGCTTGCGAGTGTTGCGGCCGCTGGACTCGGGGTCTCCTTCCTCTTCTTCAACTGGGATGGTCGATTCTGACTCGTCCTCTTCCTCTACTTCACGAGGAATAGTCCCTTCGGGCCGAGGAGGCAAACTGGCAGCTACGCTCCAGTCCTGCGATCAAAAGATACATCATTATATATCAAGCACTTAATAGCAACAACAAAGGAAACTACTTCACAGTACAGTTCTACCTCAGGAGGAGGGTTGCTGGCATCGAAAGGAGGAATGACTGGTTCGCCTAGGAGATCCTCCTTGGCGGTATACTTGGTCACCAGTCGCAGCCTTCTATCTACCTCACCCGCGGAAATGCCATCCGCAGATATGGCCTTCGAGATCGCAGACATGCTGATACAGCATCTCCGTTTCCTCTGACTCGCCAGGAATCACGCCGTTCTTCCATGAATGCCTCCTCCTACAAGCTTCCACGGGATCAAAGGGTGCGAGTCCATAGTTCTCTCCGTCGGCCTTCTGGTCGCGGATGTAGAACCACTTGTCTCTCCATCCTTGGACAGACGCGGTGAGCTTGATATCAAAGTAGATGGTGGAGGAGTCGACGTGGATTCCGCAGCCTCCTACGTTGTAGACTATCGAACCAGACGTCGACTGCCGTTTGAGCTTAAACAACATCTTGAAGAGACCAAAGTGTTGCTCGATTTTGAGCCAGCACTCGCAAAGTGTGATGAAGCAAGAGATGTGGAGAATGGAATTTGGGGAGAACTGGTGCAGCTGGAGCCCATAGAAAAATAGAAGACTCCTGAGAAAAGGATGTAGGGGAAGGGAGAGACCTCGAATGATGAACGCAAGGAACATCACCCGGAAACCCGGACGAGGAAGAGGAATTACCTCATCACTAGGAACTCACGAATCATCTTCTGCGGGCAGGAGAACTCCATATTGACGAAGAAGATGCAGCTCAGAGGACTTGATGATGGACGCGTGCCAGGCGCCGTTCGTGACACGGGTGCCCACACCCTTCTTCTTCCCAGCGGTGGCGGTGCTGGTGCCCACAGTAGTGGTGCCACCCTTCTTCTTAGCGGCGACAATGGTGGCCGCAGATCCAGCGACGACACCTCCCTTCTTCTTGACCATCTTTCGATGGCGATGGGAACAGAGAAAGTAGCTAGGGAAAACACGGAGCTGGTCCAGGGCCGTGAAGAGGAAGCGCGCAAGGAAGCAGAGAGAACATCAATGGCGAAGGAGGCACGAGCAAGAAGAAGAGATGGGGAAAATTACCGTAGCTACGCTGCTACTTAACCTACTCGGAGGCGTCATCCAACGGCCAGCAGAAACCCTACTGGACGCGTGGTACATATCAACATCGACACGTGGCGAATTTGAACCATGAAATGTCCCCCACTATTCCCATTACGCACGTAAATCAAGGAGACGCGGTTAAAACAGAAGATTACGCACACCTGGTCAAATCGAAGTCAGAAAGTGGGACCTACTGCTCGTTACGTCCCGTCAAAGCCGCTCACGTGGGCAACTGAGGTCATCACATCGTCAGCACTGACGTCATTGATTTCAGCAGAAGAAGATTTCGACTATTTTTAGTTCTTGCTCGAGTCTTCGACTCAACCAAGCACTCGGGGGCTACTCCTAACAGGAGCGCTGGCCGCGCACCCGAAAAGACTTTTTTATGCAGATATATGAGCATTCAAGACAAACCCTTCCCTCGAATCCACGATTCGATTGTGGACTCTGGGTTACTCCCATAGGGAGCGCTGGAAGCAAATTCGACTAAAAACAAGCAACAAAAGATGATAGCAGTCGCAAAATGTTTTTAGTCCCCACTCAAGTCTATGACTCGAATAGGCACTTGGGGGCTACTCCCATAGGGAGCGCTGGCCGCGCACCCTATGATTATTTGTACATCATAATGTGTGTTGATAACATCCAAACTCGAATGCTATGGCGACTCCGCCTCATATTTTCCCTACAAAGAGACTGCGTCTCCTGGGTTACCCGAATCATCTCCGCGATGACTAAAATTTCGGATGTCGCGCTTGCAGCGTGAAGATAAGACCTGAATAAGGCCTGGAAACGCATCTGTTGGGCACTAGTAGAAATATATCCGTGCCTGCAGGTATGATGAACATGCCTTGACGGACGCGTCGAGTGCTCACACTTATACATCGGAATTCGACTCCTGTAAGACCTCCACAGCCCGAGTCGAATTATGCCAGCACTTTTTCGAATTCGAGTCCGAGGACTCGAGTTTGAGTAGATTGCATTGTTTTGCCCTAAGGCAGTTAACTGATACCGATACATCAGGAAAAATCAGGCACGTATATCAACAATCCCTATGACACAAACATGACACTCGGAAAAATGCTCACTCATACACTCGAAAGACTTCATAAAGTCTCCAGTCGAATCTGCGATTCCACTAGGCACTCAAGGGCTACTGACATGGGTATACCCTACAGGTTCTCGAGTTTGGCATATATGGTCCAGATATGACAGAAGCCCACGGCGTTGCCAAGGCCCAATGGGGAATTCGAGTGGCCCATGAACTCTTGCTTGCTTACGACACAACAAGAAGTTTAAGATAGAAAGTTCAAAGGGACGAACCCTAATCTGTAACCGACTCGACCTGCTACCCGAGGCCTAGCCTATCTATATAAAGGCTAGGAGGGGGTGGCGAGGAGGATAATCACAACCCTAGTTTTCACCACCATCGCCAGATTGCATTTGCGCACCCCTTGTAATCTTCGATTCCTTCGATAATTCCAAGAGCAGTCAAGCAGGAGTAGGGACCTCTATGAGGCCTAAACCTAGGTAAATCTTGCGTCCCTGTTTGCTAGCCGACTGATGCCTCCAATGCTCCCTCCTTCTCCAAAACCCAAGTCCATAACAATGGGCATTTACGAGTTAAACCCTCATCAAGTGGTATCTAGTTCATGACTAGGTACTCATATTTATTGAAATGAGAGTATAAAATTGAATAATTGGTATTATTGTCACCAGTTTTTCTTGGTAGAATGTCTCCTATGATTTACGGTAAGTTTAACAACGTGTCGACAATGTCTTTATGCTTTAAACTTAGTATTTAATTATGACTTTGTATAATAATTACCAATGAACATATATTAGCGTGTATCTATCCCTCCAAAGAATTTATTTGGTATTCTTGCATAAAATGTACTTGTTATCATCTAGTGCAAACAACCAGTCCTCCGCTGCTGGTCCACAAGGCAACAACCTTTCATCTTTGCCCGTCTTCACGGTTACTCCGTTCAACATATATAAACCCACAAACTCCTCATGGTAAAGAGATTGTGAAGGAAGCACAGAAATCTCGATCATTGTTTCAAAGACCTAGGATGATTTTATCATCTTCTTATAGCTTTTTGGGACATGTCACTACTTCTACTAGCATTCCTTCTATGGATGTGCTCTCTGGCCCATTGCATTCATCTGGCCAGGTCGACGTGTTGGCCCAGGAAGCTATGGAGCGTGTGGCGCCGGCCGGGACACTTCCAGACCAGGTGCGACGCTAGGCTACTGAGCAGACAGGACCTCCTGCTACGGCGGCTGTGGCGGGTTCTGCCGCTAAGCCAGCGAGTGCTGCCTCCCCTGCTGGGCCGGGGACCCCTTCTTCAACCGCTGGCTCTGAAGCTTCTCTATCCCCCGTTGGATCATCGATGGGGCTCGACAAGGCTCTCGCCAGCTAGGTGGGCTGTATCAGGCGCGAGGAGGTGGACTGCGAGCTGATCTCTGGGGTCGAGAGGTCCTCTCCCCTGGAGGCTGGTTTAGGTGTTGTTGCTGCTACTGCGATGCCTTTGGAGGCGGGGCTCTCTCGCATCGCCTAGAATGTCGTAGCACCCATTCTGAGGCGTAGCATGCGGCATCCGGTGGCTGAAGACGGATCTATGGCTTCAGATGAAGACTCAATGTTGAAGGCAATGCGCCGCAAGGCGGAAAAGAACCTTGACACTGCTGGTAATGTCTCTTCTTCTAAATTCTTCCTCTCTTTTTCTTCTTCTAATATTATTTGAAAGTTGAGTAGTGTAGGATTTCTCTTGGTTCAAATGCTTGTGATATTTCGATGTCAACAAAGGTCTTGACGCGGATGGAATATGATCGTTTAACGGTTAGTCCAAAAGCTTCGACCTTGTTGGACACCACCTATATAGATGATGAGGATGCGAATGCCACAACTGATGGTCATCTCTTATCTCATCTTCTGGGTGAAGTACTGGAGGTGGGTTTCGACGAGGACAAGCTGAGTTCATTATATGATCTAACAGTGTCTCGCCGAAAATCTAGCTCCGGTAGGAAATGTAACAAGTCTCAGAAACGAGATTTTACACCAAAATCAATTATTGTTTCCCAATGAATGGTATGTTTTATAACAGCAGAGGTCTTTGTGACTTGGTTAAACACCTACATATTGCACATTGTTCTCGGGATCATAATTTGGATTTTGTGGCTATTTCGGAGACGGGTAGATGAGATTTCTCACAAAGTTTACTTGACCGCCTATCGGGTGGCATAGACTTTGTTTGGCATTCTCATCCACCACGTGGCCGTTCTGGTGGCATTTTACTTGGTGTAAGGGTTGATTCCATGGATATTTTAGCTTGTTCGGAAGGAGAGTTTCATATCAAACTCCACATCTGTAATAAAGCTAATAATTTCACATGGAGCCTTGTAGCTGTGTATGGTGCTGCACAGGATGCTTTCAAGGCTGATTTTCTTCGAGAGTTGGTGAACCTAGCGAAAGATAATCTGTACCATATTCTTATAGGGGATGATTTCAATTTGCTTCGGTTGCCATTCGAGAAGAGTAAAGGCCGGTTCAATGATCATTGTCCGTTCCTTTTTAATGTTGTCATCGATAGTCTTGATTTAAAGGAAGTAACCATGATTGGACGATAGTTTACTTGGGAAAATTGTCTCCCTGGACCTACATACGAAAAGCTGGATCACATATTGATGGACTCAGATTGGGAAGAACATTTTCCTCTAGTCTCGGTACGTGCTCTAGAACATATTGAGGCTCTTTTAGACCATGCTCCCATCTTGCTGAGTACCAGCATACCTAGGGTAAGATGTCCCCATCCGTTCAAATTTGAACTTGGATGGTTACATCTGGTCGGTTTCCAGGATGGTCAAATATGTTTAAGAAAGACCGGTTGCGGGTACTACTCCAATCCATAGGTGGAACAACAAAGTTCGAGCGACACACAGACACCTCGGGGGTTGGGCCCATCATACAACCGATATTCTTAAAAAAGAAAAACAACGGCTCTTGTCCACTATTGATGAACTCGAAGCATTAACAAAAATCTGTTTGCTATCTTCGCAAGAAATTAAGCTTAAAACCAATCGAATGCGGAGCTAGCACGTCTTCTGCGCAAAGAGGTACTCAAATGGTACCAACGTTCTAAGGCTCAATTTATTTTGTGAATACTAGATACTTCCATAGTGTTGCCAATGGCAAACACAAGAAGAAACTTATTCAATCCTTAACGCAAGATGAAGACGGAACAATTGAGGGTCACAAGTAGTTAAAATCTTATATCACAAATTATTATAAGGGTTTGTTTAGGGAACCTGATGTAGGCTCTTTCTCACTTGATGAATCCCAAACAGACGACGTACCCCAGGTTTCTGTTGAGGAAAACAACATATTGACCGCTCCCTATATTAAGGAGGAAGTCAAGAAGGATGTATTCCAAATGGAACACAATAAGACCCATGGTACGGGTGGATTCCCAGCTGAGTTTTATCAAACCTTTTGGGATGTTATCAAAACAGAACTTATGAAAATGTTTAGTGCTTTGCACACTGGACAATTGGATTTGTTTAGACTGAATTTTGGAGAGATTATCTTATTACCTAAGATTAATGAAGCAAAACGTATTCAACAATACAGACCGATCTATCTTCTTAATTTAGTTTTAAGATTTTTTACCAAAGTCGCGACCACCAGGTTAAATTTAGTGGCTAACCATGTAGTTCTCCCTTCACAAACTGCTTTCATGCAAGGTCGTAACGTACTTGATGATGTGGTTATATTGCATGAAATAGTGCATGAACTACATAGGAAAATGTTAAACAGGGTTATTCTAAAAATTGATTTTGAGAAAGCTTATGATAAAGTTAAATGGTCCTTCCTCCAACAGACGCTTAGGATAAAAGGCTTTTCTGCTGAGTGGTGCGCTTTAATCAATAGCTTTGTGTCGGGAGGTACTATTGCCATCAAAATAAATGACGATGTTGGTAAATACTTCCAGACTAAAAAAGGTCTTAGACAAGGTGACCCATTATTGCCAATGATATTCAATATAGTGGCTAATATGTTATCTATCATGATCGAGCGTGCAAAGTCTGACGGTCAAATTAAAGGTGTGATTGTCCATCTAGTGGATGGAGGTTTATCTATCCTACAATATGCCGATGATACAATTTTCTTTATGGAACATGATCTCAAAAAGGCTAAGAATCTGAAACTCATTCTTTCAGCTTTCAAACAACTTTCGGGTTTAAAGATAAACTTCCATAAAAGCAAATTGTTTTGTTTTGGCGAGGCTCAGGATATAGTGGACCTTTATGCTAAACTCTTTGGTTGTAGTCAGGTCGTTTTTCCAATTCGGTATTTGGGCATTCCAGTTCACTGTCGGAGGCTTACAAATTCTGAATGGAAAATCGTTGAGCAAAGACTACAACTGAGGTTGAGTAGCTGGAAAGGTAAATTACTCTCAATAGGAGGAAGATTGGTACTCATTAATTCAGTACTAAGTAATATGGTACTATATATGATATCATTATTTCAACTTCCAAAACGAGTCTTGGAGAGATTGGATTATTTCCGATCAAGATTCTTTTGACAAGGAGTGACGAGGGTTTAACTCATCAATGCCCATTGTTATGGACTTGGGTTTTGGAGAAGGAGGGAGTGCTGGAGACATCTATCGGCTAGCAAACAAGCACACAGGGGACAAAGATTTACCCAGGTTCAGGCCTCGTAGAGGTCCCTACTCCTGCTTGTCTGCTCGTGGAATTATCAAAGGAGTCGAAAGTTACAATGGTGCGCAGATGCAATCTGGCGAGAGTTGTGGAAACTAGGGTTACGTGTGTCCTCCTCGCCGCCCCCTCCTAGCCTTTATATAGATAGACTAGGTCTCGGGTAGCAGGTCGAGTCAGTTACAAGTTAGGATTTTCCCCTTCAAACTTTCTATCTTTAGCTTCTTATTGTCTCTCAAGCAATCGAGAGTCCGCAGGTTAGTCGAGTCCTTTCGTCTGGCCCTTGGCGACACCGTGGGCCTGTACGTATTTAGACCGTATATACCAAGCTCGAGTACCTGTAAGGTATACCCATGTCAGTAGCCCCCGAGTATCCAGTGGAATCGCAAATTCGACTGGGTACTTTTTGAAGTTTCGAGTGCCTGAATGAATGCATTTCGACTACTTTTATTTGTGTCATAGGGATTGTTGATATACGTGCCTGATATAACCGAAGTATCGGTACCAGTTAACCACCTTAGGGTGAAACAACGCAATCTACTCAAATTGGAGTACCCGGACTCGAATCCGGAAAAGTGCTGGCGTAATTCGACTCAAGCCGCAGAGGTCTTACAGGAGTCAAATTCCAGTTATTTGAGTGTGAGCACTTGACGCGTCCGTCAAGGCATGTTCATCGTGCCTGTAGGCACGGATATGTTTCTGGTAGTGCGCAGTTAAATGCGTTGCTAGGCCTTTATTCAGGTCTTACCTTCACGCTGTAAGCGTGGCATCCAAATTTTATCATCGCGGAGATGATTCGAGCAACCCAGGAGACGTAATCTCTTTGTAGGGAAAATTATGAGGCGGTGTCGCCATGATCTGCGAGTGCTAATGTAATCAACGCACATCTTTTGTGCAAATAATCATAGGGTGCGCGACCAGCGCTCCCTATGGGAGTAGCCCCCGAGCGCCTGGTTGAGTCGAAGACTCAGGCAGGGACTAAAGAAATTTTGCGATTGCTGTCATTTTTGTTTGTTTTGACTCGAAAACTTGGGTTGCGACTGCTGTCGTCTTTTGCTTGCTTGTTTTAGTCGAAGTTGTTTCCAGCGCTCCCTATGGGAGTAACCCACGTCCATAGTCGAATCGTTTTTCAAGTGGTTGGGTTTGATTGTGATTGCCTGTATCCCTGCAATAAGAAAAGAAAATCATAGGGTGCACGGCCAGCGCTCCCTATGGGAGTAGCCCCCGAGTGCTTGGTGGAGTCGAAAACTCCAGCAAGGACTAAAGTAGTCGAAGTTTTCCGCTAAGTAGCCTTTGATGACGTCAGTGTTGACGCTTGCATGACCTCAGTTGCCCGCGTGAGCGGCTTTGATGGGACGTGACGAGCGGTGGGTCCCACTTTCTGACTTTGAGTTGACTGGGCGTGCGTAATCTTATTATTAACTGTGCCTCCTCAATTTCCGCGCAGTGGAGGGACGATTCGTGCTTACTCTTCTCCACGTGTCGAGCGCGATATGTGCCACGTGTCCAATAGGGTTTTTGTGACCCGTTGGATTGCATCTCTTAGGGGTTAAGTAGCGATGCTACGGCGGTAAATTTCCATCTGCGCCCTTTTCTTCCTCGCTGCCATCGCCATTGCTGCTGCTCCTCTGCTTTTCTCCTGCGCTCATCTCCTCCTCAGCTCTGGACCATCTCTGCTCGTTTCCAAGTTATTTTTTGCGTTCTCATCGCCGCCGCGCAACGGGAAAGAAGAAAGGAGGCGCTGCCGCTGAATCCACGGCCACCGTTGCCGCGATGAAGAAGAAGGGTGGCTCCGCTGCTGCGGGCACCAGTGCCGCCGCCGGCGGGAAAAAGAAGGTCGCGGGCACCCGTGTGACCAATGGCGCTTGACGCCCCTCAATCATCAAGCCGTCCGATCTCCGTCTTCTTTGCCAAGACGGAGTTATTTCCGCAGCAGTCGCCGACGCGCGCATCCCCAGCGGTGAGACCATTCCTGTGCCTCCCGCTGGTTTTCGAGTGATGTTTCTTGCTTTCATCATTCGTGGGCTTTCTTTGCCTATCCACCCCTTTCTTAGGAGTCTCCTCTATTTCTACGGGCTCCAGCTCCATCAGCTGTCCCCAAATTCGATTCTTCACATCTCTTGTTTTATCACCCTCTGCGAGTGCTGGCTCGGAATCGAGCCGCACTTTGGCCTTTTCAAACGTTTGTTTAAGCTAAAGCATCAGTCCGCATCTGGCTCTTTAGTTTATGATGTAGGTGGTTGTGGAATCCATGTCGACCCATCCGCCACCTACTTCGACATCAAGCTCGCCAAGTCTGTCTAGGGATGGCAGGACAGGTGGTTTTATGTTCACGACCAGAAGGTCAAGGATGAGCATTTTGGACTTGCGCCTTTCGACCCCGTGACTCCCTGCAAGAAGATGCGTTCTTGGAAGAACATGATCATGCCTTCCGAACTCGCGGAGACAGGTGTGTTATATCAACGCGTCTGCGACCTCGAGAGTCGCATAGGCGCAGAAGAGGGAGGTTGCGCCCTTGTCAAGACTTGGCTACGTCGTCGCGTCCAGCCTCTCCAGGCTAGGGTCCATCCCATGTTTCAATGGGGTGGTGCTGATGATGTCACTCGTGTGTCTGCCGATGGCATGTCCGCGAGTGAGGTAGATAAGAGGGTGCGACTGGTCACGAAGTACACCTTCAAGGATGTGCTTCCGAATGAGCCAGTCGTTCCTCCCTTCGATGCTTCGAATCCTCCTCCCGAGGTACAGTCGTGCTACGCAGTAGCTTATGTTCACGATTGCTTTTCTGTTACTTACTTGCTCCTTTTTGCTGTTTGTATGCAGGATTGGGCGGTCTCGCCTTGCATGCCTCCTCTCCCTGAGGGCATTATTCCTCGCGAAGCTTTTGAAGAGGATGAGTCTGAGTCGACCATCCCTTCTGATGTGGAAGAGGAAGCCCCCGAGTCCGGGAGCCCGGATACTCGCAAGCGTTCGCGCAGCAAGGACTCCGATGCGTCGACTCCTTCAACTCCAGAAGGCACAGTTGTTGGCGCGGAGTCACCAATTCCCGCCGTTCCTGTGAGGGCTGTAGCACCATCTTCTCGCAAGAAGATGCGATTGCCCAAGGAGTCTTCGTCGGAGTCGGCGGAGGCCACGTTTGATCTTGACAAGTTTGACTGGTAAGTTTATGAGGTCATTCATTCTTTTCTGTTGTCTATTTGTTGGCTTTGCGCTGGAGTTTTGCCTTTTCTTAATGCGAATTTGGTCTTGCAGTCAAGAGGCGTCGTCATCTTCTGGCGACGTTGAGTTTTTGAAGGAATCAGGACTCGCGACCTCAAGGGCCAAGGTAGAGGTCGAGCGCACTCCTTCTCCTGCGGCGGCCCACTCCGGGCATAATTCTTTGAGCTCTCCTCACAGAGGGGAGCATCGAATAGTTGCTCGGATGACGGCTCAACAGACTTCTTCGGAGTCGCTAGAGGACCATGTGAGTATATCTTTCCTTCTTTTGTATTTTGGCAGTCATCGCCTTCTATTGCCCTCTCTGATTCCTTGCTTGGTGCAATAGCTCCTTGTAAAGGAGGCCGCGCGAGTGGCGGAGCAGCTGATGGCGATGGGTCGTCAGCATGCGATGCTGGAGACGCGTCACCGCGTGGTCGAAAGTGAGTGCTTCCACACTTGTTTCTTTCATCTTCTCTCTGTTTTGGTATGTTCGACTGATAGCCAAATATTTGACTGCCGCGTAGCGGAGCATAGCGCCCTACTGCACAATGTCGCATCATTGGAGAAGACATTGGCCGCAGCTGTGAAGGGGCGCGATGAGGCAATCGCGGCTTGTGATGATGCCCGGAAGTGCGAAGAGGATCTGCGTGCCTCTTTTGCGGCCAGGGAGAAGTTGTTCGAGGAGCAACTATTCTCAGTTGCCAAGGCCCTCTCAGGTACCTTTACTGGTGGATTTTTTATTGATGCTTTTCTCTGCTTCTAGAGTTTTGCCGGTGGCACTAGAAATTTGATCCATGTATTTTTTGGTGTAGATGCTGGCGACTTGAGTTTTGACCCGCAGGCCCTTCGTCGTGATGACACTCTGGCCGGCGCGGTATCCGCGGTCGAGGACTGAAGCGCCGTTGTCCAGAATACATTATCCAAGGCCAATGTCGCCCTTAGTCGCATCCGGGAGGAGTTGATGCCAAAGGCGGAGCAGGTCGATAAAATGGATGAGCTGGTGGAGTCACTCGCCGGGGGTGTGCCTTCTACCTACAAGAATTCCCTCCGGGCGGCTGGTGCAACATGTCACTCGCCATGGTGCAGGCCCACGGAGTCGAGATAGATCCCTCTGCGGTGTCGAAGACAATGCCTGTTGGCACAGATGGTCAACAGGTAGTTTTCGCTCCCTTTGCGACTGCCTGTGCCAAATACGGCCATTCTTTGATGAATACCGTTGCCAAGTATTCGGAGGAGCTCCAGCACGCTAAGAAGGCGGCGAAAGCTTTGGCTTCAGGGGCAAGCGAAAAGTCAGTGGCGTCTGATACTGCCACGGACTTGATGAAGCCTCCGAAGGCGTCGAAGTCGAAGAAGCCAGCTGCTCCGTAGTTAGCTTTGTGTAATAGATAATGAATTGTCCTTTTGCTCTAAGAACATGCCTGCTGGCGAGTGTGCTTGTGAATATTTTTGTGTTTATCATGTATGCATCTGCTCTCCCTGCCTTTGTGTTAGTTTGGTCGCCTTATTTGCTTCTGTCTTGATCTGTGGTAGGGCACATCGAGTGGTCCCATAGGAGGAAACCAGGATTCATCATCTCCTGATGAGATAGTGGCACCGCCGCGCTCCAGGTAGAGGAGCTGTCTTTGCTGTCTCGACTTCGTGACCGCGTGAAGCAGCTGGAGCATGAGTTTCCCCTAATCCGTGGTAATGCAGATGTGTGGAAGTCAAAGGCGGAAAAGGCCGCCGCCCACGAGCAATATATGCTTGGCGAGGTGATGCACCTGGGCGACCAGTTTAAGTGTTAGTTTGCTCGTCCTCATCTTTTCCTTTGTAGTTAGTCGCAGTTGTACGTTGTACTCATGCTGTTGGTGCCGCTTCGTGTAGTTGTTAGCGCACGCCGTCCGCAGGAGCAGAGGGATAGGATTGCCATCCGCCTTCATGGTCTCACCCAGGAGCAACTCCAAGAGAGTTGATACTTCTGGGTGGATCATGATCGTGCGACTGCATTGGCGACCCTACAGGATCGCGCTTCGCGAGTGCTGCTCTTCCTAAAGAAGTCGCAGTCATGTTTGAAGAATATCTATCGGGCGATGTTCCCGTTGGATGACACGTCGTCAAGCCTGTTGGCTCTCCTAGCCAAATTTCAAGATATGTCCGCGGTTCGCGAGTGCATGAGGCAGAAGTTGGTGGCTAGTGCCAAGGCTGCCCTTTCGATGGTGCGATTGCACAGGCCTGACGTGGATGTCGCCGTCGTAGCTTCCGGTCTGCCAGCGCCGCCAGCCGGATCTGCTTGGAATATGGTGCCGCACAATCAAGCGGTGGACCGTCCAGCATAGGAGATTGTTGACTTCTTCGAGGAGCAAACCAATGTTCTTCTGTTGCAGCAGTAACCAGATTTGTATCCTGCACATAAGTGTATTTTTGTTTTAAAGTTCATATATATATTTGTATGTAATTTATTGTTGAACGCGTACAAATAGCTTTTGTAAGCGTAAGGTGCGTTGCACTATGCGAGTCCTTTTCGTTAGCCTGGCCATCCCTTTATCAGCCTGCTAGGTGCGTTGCAGCTGGGTTGAGTTTGCGTTAAGGGGTTCAACTGATGTGCCAGCTACTCAGGATGTCGCGGTTATTAGTTTGAAGAACAAATGTGTGTAGGGTGGCGTAGCCCCCGAGTACAATAGTAACAGAAGTGAAAAAGAAAAACACAGAGTTTTGGGGCACTTAGCTTTTATTTATTTGGAGAACAGTACGAGGTACAATGTGTGGCTAAGTAGCCTTGGCTGGGTAACCTTATTTGCGATGTAAAAGTAAAAACAGCTAGGGGTAGAAGCGTCACAGTTGTGCGACGTTCCAAGGGTTGGAGTATGCGACTCCTGTTTCTAGGTCTTGAAAGCGATAGGCGCCACCTGGGATTACTTCTGTAACCAAGTATGGTCCTTCCTAGGGGGACTCGAGCTTGAGATGCCCCTGCTGCTTCAGTCGCAGGACCAGGTCACCTTCGACGAAGGATCTGGGGCGAAGCCTTCTACTGCGGTAGTTGCGCAGGTTCTGCCGATAGATCGTGGATCTTTCTGCGGCGATTTCTCTCGCCTCGTCGTGGAGGTCGACAGAGTCTTCGAGTGCAAGAGATGACTCTTGTTCGCTGTAAGCGAATATGCGCGGCGCCTTGTACCTTACTTCGGTGGGTAGTACCGCTTTTGCCCCGTGCACCATAAAGAATGGCGTGTAGCCTGTGGCGCTGTTTGGAGTTGTACGTAGGCTCCAGAGTACGGATTGGAGCTCATCTGGCCAGCAACCCGTGGCTTGTTCGAGTGGTCAAAGGAGTCGCTTCTTGATGCCGCTGCAGACGAGCCCGTTTGCTTTTTCCACCTGACGGTTGGTCTGTGGATGCGCGACTGAGGCATAACTGATGTTGATCCCCAGGTTTTCGCAGAATTCTTGGAACTCCTTGGATGTGAAGTTCGTCCCGTTGTCAGTGATGATGCTGTGCGGCACGCCGAAGCGGTAGACGATGGACTCGAAGAACTTGACTGCGATGTGCCCTGATTGCTTGGTTACTGGCATGGCCTCAATCCACTTGGTGAATTTGTCGACTGCGACCAAGAGGTAGACGTATCCTCCTTGCGAGGACCTTGGGAGTTTGCCAACCATGTCGAGACCCCACTGTGCGAAGGGCCAGGCCAATGGAATAGGCCGTAATTCTGCGCCTAGTGCATGTGGTTTGTCCGCGAATCGCTGACAAGCGTTGCACTTTTGGACTATGTCCTTGGCGTCGCGCATGGCCGTGGGCCAGTAAAATCCATCTCGTAAAGCTTTGGCAACGAGGGCGCGACTGCCGGCGTGGTGTCCGCAGGTTCCCTCATGTATGTCGAGGAGGACTGCTTTTCCATCGGCCAGGGAGACACATCGTTGTAACACGGATGTGATACTGCGTTTATACAGTTCGCCGTTGATAACGGCGAATGCCTTGGAGCGTCGTGCGATGTGCCGTGCGTCCGTCGGGTCGTCCGGTAGGCGCTTGCTGAGGAGATATGTAATGTACGGCTGCGTCCAAGATTGATCTATCATCATGACGCTCATTGGCCCTTCGAGTCCTGTGTCTAGCTCCCAGTCATCGAGTGCCATTGGCTCATTGGGTGGCGTAGCCCAAGGTCCATTGCTGCGCTTGTTTTCTTCTCTGCGGCCTTTGGCTTGATAGAGCGTTCGCTGATGCGCTCGAGAAATACCCCAGGTGGTATGGGGGCGCAGGTAGTGTTGGAGATATGCCCAAGAGGCAATAATAAAAGTGGTTATTATTATATCTTTGTGTTTATGATGAATGTTTACATCCCATGCTATAATTGTATTATTAGGAAACACTAATACATGTGTGTTTTGTAAACATAAGAGAGTCCCTAGTATGCCTCTTGTTGAACTAGCTTGTTGATTGATTGATGATCTTGGTTTCCTGATCATGGACATAAGGATGTGATTAATAACAAGGTTATATCATTAGGAGAATGATGTGATGGACACACACCCGTAGTAAGCGTAGCATAAGATCAAGTCATTAAGTTCGTATTGCTGTAAGCTTTTAAATGCATAGTAACCTAATCCTTCGACCATGAGGTTGTGTTAATCACCATCACCGGATGGGTACTTTGATGACATCAAACACCGCTTCGTAACTGGGTGGTCATAAAGGTGTCCTTGGGTATTCTGAAAGTATGTGTTGAAGCGCATGGACCAAGATTGGGATTTTTCCATCCATATGACGGATAGATATGCTCTGGGCCCTCTCGGTGGAATGTCATCTAGTTAGCTTGCAAGCATGTGACTAGGTCACAAGGGATGACATATCACGGAACGAGTAAAGAGTACTTATCAGTAACGAGGTAGAACTAGGTATGGAGATGCTGACGATCAAACCTCGGATAAGTATAGTATCGCGTGACAAAGGGAATTGGTTTCGTATGTAAATGGTTCAATCGATCACGAAGTCATCGTTGAGTATGTGGGAGCCATTATGGATCTCCAGATCCCGCTGATGGTTATTGATAGGAGATGTGTCTCTGTCATGTCTGCATATTCACGAACCGTAGGGTGACACACTTAAGGTTCGAAGTTGTTTTAAGTAGATATGGAATGTGCGTTGGAGACCGAATGTTGTTCGGAGTCTCGGATTGGATTCGGGACATCACGAGGAGATCCGGAATGGTCCGGAGAATAAGATTCATATATTGGGGATCATTTTCTGAGTTAGGAAATGTCCCGGAGTATTTGTATGAGGGTTCTAGAAGGTTTCGGAATGTTCCGGAAGGTTCTGGAAGATTTCTTGGAGTTTGCTTGAAAACCAAGGAAGGGATCAAGGAGTCCTGGTGGGTCAAGACTAGGAGTCGTGGGGGAGGAGGACTCCTTCCCCCCTCCCCAATCCGCCGGCCTAGGAGGTGGGGAGTCCTACTAGGACTCCCCCTCCCCAAGGCGCCCTCCCCTCTTTAAATAGACGGGCAGGGGCACCACCTCCTGGCCCTCCTACATAACTCCCAATCTCTGCCGCCTCTCTCCTCCTCCTTTCTTCTGCACAGGCATAGGCGAAGCCCTGCAGAATTCTCTACTCCACCACCAGCACGCCGTCGTGCTGCTGGGATTCCGTGGAGAAGATCTACTACCTCTGCTGCTCGCTGGAACGAGGAGAGGAAGGTCTGCTTCGACTCCGCACGTGTGACCGACTGCGGAAGCGCTGCCCGAACGCGGCGCCGGAAGGATCGTCCACTTGACCGACTGCGGAAGCGCTGCCGGAACGCGACGCTAGAAGGATCGTCCACACGATCTTAAGATCGGCAAGTGATCGACTACATCAACCACGAGATCTAATCTCGTTAACGCTTTCGGATCTACGAGGGTTAGTTCCTATCTATCTCGTTGCACATGTCTAATATATTAGATCTTGGCTTTTATCTAGATTAGATCTGGGTTTTGTTCGTTCTTGCGGTAGAAATTTTTTGTTTTCCATGCTACGAACCCATCAGGTAGAGCCTATGTTGGCGAGTGCGTCCGCCTCCTCGTTGCTTTCGCGACCTACGTGTCACAACTCGCAACCATCGAAGTCTCCCTCGAGTGTATCGTAGAGGTCACGGTATGCGATCATGTTGTCATTGAGTGCGTCGCACTCGTGCATTGTTTGATTGACGACCAGCTTGGAGTCGCTATATATGATGAGCCTCTTTGCGCCGTAGGCTTTTGCCATCCGCATCCCGTGCAACAGGGCCTCGTATTCAGCCTCGTTGTTTGAGGCTGTGAACTGCATTCGCAGGATGTATTTCAGCTTCTCTCCTTGAGGCGACGTCAATATGACACCTGCTCCTGCTCCGTTTTTCCGCTTGGATCCATCAAAGTGCATTGTCCAGAGGTAGGACATATCTGGCTTGTCCGGGAGTTGGTTTTCCATCCAATGCACAAGAAAGTCAGGGAGAACTTGCGACTTGATTGCGTCACGCTTTTCGTATGTGATGTCTCATGGAGACAGTTCGATTCCCCAAAGCGCGACTTGTCCCGTGGCGTCGGGGTTATTGAGGATATGTCCCAATGGGGCTTCGCTGACTACCACGATTGGGTGTTCCTGGAAGTAATGGCGCAGTCGCCGGGCAGTCATGAAGACGCCGTACGCCAGCTTCTGGTAGTGCGGGTACCGCTGTTTTGTTGGTGTGAGGACCTCGCTGAGGTAGTATACCGGGCGTTGTACGCCATGGACCTTGTTTTCCTCGGCCCGCTCGACGACGAGCACTGTACTAACCACTTGGTTGGTAGCGGAGATGTATAGCAGTAGTGGCTCCCTTTCTCGTGGAGTCACCAGTACTGGCGAGGTGGATAGCAGGCGCTTGAGATCTTCGAATGCTTCTTGCGCTTCCTTGGTCCACTCGAATTTGTCAGCTTTGCGGAGGAGCTGATAGAAGGGCAGTGCCTTTTCCCCCATTCGACTGATAAATCGACTGAGGGCCGCGATTCGTCTGGCTAGTTGCTGGACGCCTCTTATGTTCTTTGGCTTCTCCATGGCCAGTATGGCCTTTATCTTTTTCAGGTTTGCCTCAATCCCTCTCGCGGAGATGAGATACCCGAGCAGCTGCCCAGATGGTACGCCAAAGGTGCATTTGTCCGGATTGAGCTTAATCCGGTAACGATCGAGGTTGGCAACTGTTTCACGCAAGTCGTCGATTAGAGAGGCTTCCTCCTTGGTTTTGATTACTATGTCGTCGACATAGACTTGGATGTTGCGACCCAATTGCTCCTTGAGGCAAGCCTGCATGCACCGCTGATAGGTGGCTCCCGCGTTTTTTAGCCCGAAGGGCATTGTGTTGTAGCAGAACACACCGAAGGGCGTTGTAAACGTGGTCTTCTCCTGGTCTTCCTCCTTCATTCGAATTTGGTTATAGCCTGTGTAGGCATCGAGGAAGCAGAGGCGCTCGCATCCAGCGGTGGAGTCGATGATTTGATCAATCCGTGGTAGCGGGAAGTGATCTTTTGGGCAGTGCTTGTTTAAAGAAGTGAATTCCACGCACATCCGTAGGATATCCGTGTCCTTTTTTGGCACCAGCACCGTATTGGCGAGCCAAGTGCTTTCCTTGATCTCGCGTATGAATTTGGCCTCGAGGAGTCTGTTGATCTCCATGCCAACTGCATGCGCTCGTGGCTCAGACAGTCGCTTGATTGTTTGCTTGACTGGCCTTGCGTCGGGGTTGACGTTGAGTGCGTGCTCGGCGAATTCCCTAGGAACTCCTGGCATGTCCACAGGACACCAGGCAAAAAATTCCCAGTGCTCACGGAGGAATTCGACGAGCGCGAGTTCTTATGCGGGACTCAAGTTGTTGGCGATGAGGGCCATTTTGGCGGGATCTGTCGGATGGACCTACACCTTCTTTGTGTGCACAGATGAGTCGAAGGAGAGATCAGGTGAGCTTGGCCTGCTCGGGGGAGGCAGGTTGTTGTCTGTTGATTCCTTCAATCGCGCGAGTTCCTCCTGCATGCCAAAGGACTGAGAGATTCTGTTGAATTCCCTGTCGCAACTGTCAGATCGCTCAAAGCTTCCGTTGATCGTGATAACGCCGTTGGGACCTGGAATTTTCATCTGCAGGTAGGCGTAGTGGGGTACCGCCATGAACCTAGCGAACGCGACGCGTCCGAGGATGCAGTGGTATTGTGAGAGCCAGTCGACGACCTCAAAATCGATGCGCTCGCGCCGGAAGTTCCTTGGCATGCCGAATATGACGTCGAGGTTGATTTTGCCCAGGGGGTATACGCCTTTCCCTGGGACGATGCCGTGGAACGTTGTGTCCGATGCCTCCAAGCAAGTTAGAGGGATCCTCATTGCTCGCAAGGTACTCGCGAATATGAGGTTGATGCCGCTTCCGCCGTCCATGAAGACGAGACTCATGTCGAAGCCTCCAATTTGCGCCTCGAGTACGAGGGGGCAATGGCCTGGGCGAGGTACTTGAGGCGGGTGGTCTCGTTTATCGAAGGTGATGCACGACTCACTGCCACTGAGGTACTCAGTGGTGGATGGTGGTGAGTGTGTGGCCAAGTTGACTTGGCGAGTGATGGCTTTCTGCACCCTGTTGGAGGGGCGCCCCTTTTGGATCATCATGGTACCCATGGCCCGTGGGTACGGTTCTCCTCCGTGGTGTTGGTCCGGTGCAGCTCCGTTCGGTGGTGGCCCCGGTGGAGGTGGCGGTGCGCCATGTGCCACGGCGCCTGGAGCGGCCCCGTAGCCTCTTTCGACTGCGTTGTGGTTCATCCGAACCAATCCCTCGTGTAGCTTGAGGAACTCACGGCAGTCCTTGAGGAGGTGGCTGGACTTTCTCTTGCCGTCATGCTTGTCGATGTAGAAGTGTACCATGCATGGTCCGGACAGTTTTTCCTCGATGGAGGTCGCGGGTGCCTCGTCGCGAGTGCGGTGTTGCCATACTTGTATGGTTTTCCCAGAGTCGCGGTATCCACCGCTGCGGTATCCGCTGTTGCGGTTGTTGTCACGTCTATCGGCGTAGCCGGCTGCGACCATGTTGACGTTGTCACGGTCGTCGTATATGCGCATGCGGCGTTTGCCTCGGCGGTCGCGTCTGCGTTCGAGTTCCGCTTCCTCGTCGGAGTGAGCATAGTTCTTCACTGAATCTTCTCCATCAGCCCACCGATTCGCGATCTCCATCAGGTGGTCGATGGTCTGGGGCTTTGAGCAGCCCAGCTCCTCCCTGAGCTCTAGACGACGGACGCCACCATTGAATGCATCAATCGCGCGGTCTTCCGAGATGTTTTCCGCGGAGTTCTTGATGATGGACCACCTTCGTATGTATGAGCGCAGCGATTCGCCAGTTCTCTGCTGGCAGCATCTCAGTTCTTCGATTGATGCGGGCCGTTTGTACGTGCCTTTAAAGTTGCGCACGAAGCTGTAGACCAGCTCATCCCAACTGCGAATGGATCCGCGTGGGAGGCTATTGAGCCATGCCCGGGCGGCGCCCTGCAGCTATAGCTGCAAGCATTGCATGGCAGTACTTCGACTGCCTCCTTGGAGCCTGACGGAGGAGATGTGATCCTCTAGCCAGATTTTAGGGTCCTGTAGACCGTCGAACTTCGGATTTTCTGACGGAAGTTTAAACCCCTTAGGCATTCGCTTCTGCCTAATGGATATGCTGAAGCATCTGGCACCGCAAAGTTCCCTGTCTTCCTCTTCCGAGTCAGTCGACCGAGCACGTCGTGCTCTTGACTTGTCGATCTTGCGTTGTGTGAGGTCGTTGCACGCATCGTAGTCGCGACCGTGTCGCCGTGAACGACGGCGTCGAGACAGGTCGTGACTGTCATTGCTGGATGAGGGTGAGGAGTAGTGTTTTGCTAGCGCTTTGCCCTTTTTTGGGTCTGGTACTGGCTCCTTGTCGAGGGCGGCCTCGATTAGCTCCAAACCCGCGATCGTAGATCGGTGCATGGCGGTTCGGGGATCTCCAGCTGGCGGCTGGTTGTTGAGGAGGTACATGGTGGCTGCTGTCACCGCGGCCTGCGGCGTTCTGGGGACCACGTTGCCTCTTGTGTCGACTGTCATAGAGCCGAAGTCAAGGACTTTCGTGGCGTCTATGCGCTCTTGTTCGGTGAGGTGAGCCATTCGTGACTACCTCTTCTTGGCGATGTACTCATTGCCTCGTGAGGAGGAGAGCCCAGCGTGACGAAGGCTCGACTCGTCCGCCGCCTTTTTATGCGCCTCAAGTTGCGCGATTGCTTGTTTTTGGTGTGTGAACTCCTCTTTTAGGAGCCAGTGGTAGCCCATCAGCAGTTCCTGCGGGGACCCGAGGGGTAGCGGTGTACCTCGTAGGGCCTCGCAGAAGTGCTCCCACTCTTGCTCGTTGAGCTTGATTACGACGCATTCGCCGGTTTGCTCATTAATTATGCTAGGAGGTTCGACTGCTCCCCCGTTGGCGCCGTTACCGCCGTTGCCGCGATTGGCAGAGGTGTCGCCTGCGTTAATGACGGTGCACATGAAGTGATTGGGGAAGCTACTGCTTCCACAACTTTCAGTTTCAGAACCGTAGGTTCCATCTTCTGTGGCCAGATCGCTCAGATCGGAGTCGCGACTGCTGTCGCTAATCGTGTTCTCGACTGCCACCGGAGCATTGAGCTCACTGAGGGTGCCGATTGATGGAGGGAACCATGATGCCGGGGCAATCGCCGGTGTCGTCGGTTGATTAGGCATGCGAAGCGTGCCCATCTGACCAACTTGGAAGCGGAAGCTCCCAATCGCCAGGCTGATTCCGTCGCCCACGGATTCGAAGGCTAGGCGGGTGGCCGGCGTGTGGACGGTGAAGTCGAAGGCGTCGAAGAGCTGGCGAATCTCCGCTGTTGCGGAGTTGTAGATCGCAGTTGATGGGGCCGAAGAAGCCGCAACATCAGCACTCCCAATTCCCACAGACGGCGCCAATTGACGAGGGTTTAACTCATCAATGCCCATTGTTATGGACTTGGGTTTTGGAGAAGGAGGGAGTGCTGGAGACATCTGTCGGCTAGCAAACAAGCACACAGGGGACAAAGATTTACCCAGGTTCAGGCCTCGTAGAGGTCCCTACTCCTGCTTGTCTGCTCGTGGAGTTATCAAAGGAGTCGAAAGTTACAATGGTGCGCAGATGCAATCTGGCGAGAGTTGTGGAAACTAGGGTTGCGTGTGTCCTCCTCGCCGCCCCCTCCTAGCCTTTATATAGATAGACTAGGTCTCGGGTAGCAGGTCGAGTCGGTTACAAGTAAGGGTTTTCCCCTTCAAACTTTCTATCTTTAGCTTCTTCTTGTCTCTCAAACAATCGAGAGTCCGCAGGTTAGTCGAGTCCTTTCATCTGGCCCTTCGCGACATCGTGGGCCTGTACGTATTTAGACCGTATATACCAAGCTCGAGTACCTGTAAGGTATACCCATGTCAAGGAGATTCTGAGAAGAAGAGATATAGACTGGCTAAATGGAGTGTGTTGTGCCGACCCAAAGAATAGGGGGGGTGGGTATTCATGATCTAAAGATCAAGAATATCACCCTACTTAGTAAATGGCTCTTCAAGTTATTAACTGAAGATGGCATATCGCAAACTCTATTAAAAAGAAAATATGTTGGTTCAAAAGCATTGTCCCAAATAGTTTGGAAACCTAGTGACTCTCACTTTTGGGCCGGCCTGATGGTAACGAAGAAACATTTCTTCCGCTTCGGGACATTTTCTATTAAGGACGGTTTTCAGATAAGGTTTTGGGAGGATAAGTGGCTTGGCACTACTACACTCCATGAACAATATCCTATGTTGTATTCCATTGTCCGTTATAAGGAGGAACCGATTGCCACTGTACTAGAATCATTCCCCCCAATGTGAATTTTAGGAGAGATTTGATTGGCACCATACTGGACTCTTGGATAATGTTGCTACATCGATTAGCAAATGTTCAATTATCAGTTGGGCCTGATGAATTTCGGTGGAACTTAAGTGAGGATGACTCTTTCTCCGTTAGTTCCTTATACAATGCTTTAGCCCAGCTAGTTTTATCAGTTTTAGACAATACGATGTTATGGAAGATGAAGATATCTCTCAAAGACAAAATATTTGCCTGGTATCTTCGTCGTGGGGTTATTCTTACTAAAGATAATCTTATCAAACGGAATTGGCATGGGAATTCTACATGTGCGTTTTGTCATCACAACGAGACAATCAAACACTTGTTTTCCAATGCAATTTAGCTAGATCTATATGGTCAATTACCCAAGAAGCTTCAGGCTTGTATACACCACGTAGTATTGCCAACTTATTTGGGAATTGGTTGGTATAGATCATAAGTATAAGTTACTTCTTCGGGTTGGAGCGATTGCCATTATATGATCGCTACGGCTATGTAGAAATGATAAGGTTTTTAATGATAAATCTTGTTCTCCCATGCAGGTTATTTACAGATGTACCAACACCCTACGATCCTGGTCGGTGCTGCATCGTGCGGATTTCACGACCTTTATACGGAGGTGTGTACGCAGCTGGAGGATACGGCACGAAATTTGTTTACCCGTCATGGATGACAGCATAATCTTCGGATAGGCCCTCCTTCAGCATCCTAGGCTTTTTTTACAATTTCTCACTCTGATATGTAATCCACCTTTTTATTTTATTTCGCTAGATCTATGGACTTAGTCGGCTGCGTGCATCCTAGCTATGCAGAGGCCGGGTGTAATACGACTGCTCTCACTAGTTTGTAAAATAAAGTCTTATTTCTTGTATTAGTAGGTGGAGGGTGGAGGTAGTTCTGTTGTATAGGTAATATCCACAAATCTTATATGTATGTTTGTTTTGCAGGCTGTGGAGCGAGCATCTAATGCTGAAGGACATAAGATAAACTACAACATTGTAAATGAGTCGCATGGGTGATTTATTTTATCGCCTTGTGTAAGTTTTTCAGTTCATATTCCAAGTGATACTTGTTGATGTTTTCTACTTGAGTATTCATTGAAAATAAATAACAATTTATTTTGTACAAAATAGATCTCAAAAAGTTTGAAGACCCTGCAGAAGGTGAAGATGTTCTGGTCGCGAAGTTCCAGAAATACAAAATTAAAGATCAAACCTACAGTCAGCTGATCATATTGGTTTGTTGCTGCAACGCACATGTTCTATTATGTGGACCTTCTCCAACAAGCTGTGAGTTTTTACTCGTTTTCGGATGTTCAACGATAATGTGTATGCAATAGATAGGATGTTGAACGTAAGCCATACTGGTTGGTGGCGGCTCTAAAGTCTACACCCATCTAGAGTTTCGTCCCCTCATTTGCGACGCCAGCCGTCCACTCCGCCTCTATTGGTCTATGGTCCCTCGTCGGCGGGAGGGTTCTCGATTCTTTTTAGGTCTTTTTTCAGCGTCTTCTTCGGGATGATGACGTGATGGTTATATCTTGAAGTCAGAATAATTCCCTCCCCTCCCCATCCCCACTCCAGTGTGGTGCGTCTATTGGTAGCGGAGGGCACGTGAAGTCTTGTGTCCGGCGGATCTCTAGGGATCCTGTCATATTCGTTGATGTGGTTTGAGGTTAGCCCCTTCAGATGGTTTTCATCTTCGACGATGGTTGCTCTTCTGGTGCGTTGATCCTTTGGTGACTTAGCATGGCAACTTCTCGTCTACCAGACCAAGCTCTACTTGATAATATTTGCCCGGTTCCATGATGGAGCGGCTAGGATGACACTTTACCTCGTGCTAGTGTTAGTAGCCACCGCTAGGTGGTAAAATGACATATTTGTAATTTTATTACTTTTGGAACTATTTCTATACTGGTGTTGATTATTATTACTCTCTCCGATCCATATTAATTATCACTGGATTGGATGTATCTAACACTAAAACATGTTTAGATACATCCATTTCTACGATAATTAATATGGATCGGAGTGAGTAATAGATAGGTGGAATTCTGCAAAAGAAAATTTACTCCAGCATTTGGATCTCTCCTCCTATCATCCCCGGGACAATGACTTCCACTGTTCATATTGGATAACATAAGGCTGGTCCTAGTGGGAGTATTATAGCTAGTATCATGCACGCCATGTTGGCCAAAATCTGACGTGACACAACAATTAATGAAAAAGAGATGGTTAGAATATCATAGATAGATACCGTATCATAGCAAGTAAAACTAGAAAATCCCCATGCAAATAAATCTTGTACATAATTTTGCATTGAGATTCTATAAATCATTAAATATAGTACTAGTATGATACTATGATATAATACCATGTACTATGGAGATACTAACATATACTAGTATCATATGCATGATACTAGTATTATGATACTACCACTATGACCAGCCTAAACACAAAGCGTGATAACAAATTAAAGCAAGCAAAGTAATTTAATTAATTTAACTCGTGTTACAAAGGACGCAACTAACTTATTATTTGTCGCAACTAGAAGAAATCAACTCGCTAGGTGGCTATGCATTCGATTCAAGTTGTATATCTTGAGATGGGTCTGATCATCTAGCTTTTTTCTTGGCGATGAGCTCGATGATGTCGTTGGCCATGCCGGATAGCAGCTCGTTGCGGTAGTTCTCCTCGAAGAACGGGTCCTTGCCCGTCTTACTCTTCGCCAGCGCCAGATCGCAGAAACTTGGCTTGTACGCAGCGTCCTTGAGCTTGGGCCACGCCGCGTCGGTCTGGTTAGTGCGGAGGTCGTCGAGCGCGCCGGCCAACGACCCGTTCATCATCTTGTACATGGTGATGCAGTGCTGGAGGGCGTCGACGAGGTTGGTGAGGACGTGGATCGTCGTCGTGACGTTCCTGGCGGTGAGGTTGGCCGCGGCGGCGCCGAGCCCGCTGGCGTCGGTGGCGGAGGCGGCGGCCGGGATGACGGAGAGCGTGCGCACGCAGTAGGCGTAGGGAGTGAACCACGTGGAGTTGGCCGCCGCGGTGCACGTCGAGTTGATGAGGGGCGTGGTGGCGAGGCCATGCGATCCGGCCGGCGCGAGGAAAGTGAGGAGGAGAAGGGCAATGTGCTGTTGCTGGATCGCCATTGTTGGGGTTGCTTCAGTCGCTCCGGCCAACTCTGCGCAGCCCCTATTAATTGATGATGAGATGCCGTTGTGAATACCATGCCGGGTCCGAATTGGCCCAAGTTCCACGGCCACGAAGCCGTCTTCGCAACCAGTGTGCGGCGCAGGTTCCCTTTGATCCGTCCCCTCCGGCCCTAGTATACTTGATGAAATTTTTTTTCACCCCAAAACAGTTGTAGATGACGAGCTCTGGATTAGAGAAGAGCCTAGCTACATGCACCAAGTCAAGTCTCCACGCTAAAATGGTGCCACAACTTGGTGGTTTTGACTTCCTGTACTTTCACTTATTGACCGTACACTTACACATCCGAAATTATTTTGGGTTTTATCATTTCTGCCACTATGACCATCCCCAACCTCAATTTTACCATTTGCCCGCTCGAAACTCTATTTTTGCCAATGTTCCTTAGTTTTTCCACTCTAGTCATCTCTCCACCGTTAGTTTATAATCAGTTTTGCCATTTAAAGAGTTGGGCAGCCATAAACACATCTAATACAAGAAGATTGTAGTGGGAATTGAAAAATAATTTAGAGATATGCATAACAAAAGGAAATTGACGGTGAAGTGACACAACTTTGTAGGGAAAATTTAGCACGTACGTATGCATCATCTCAATTTGAATTTCCTCAATCTAAATTGTAATATACGGTCTACAGTTCAGTCTAAGTGCTTAGAAAAAGATGTGCATCCGCGATTCGTTTAGGTGCTTCGAAAAAGTTTACACCATGATTAATATAGAAACAGCTCATCTAAAAAAAAAGAAACAACTCTGAAGTAGACTACGATATAAGTCGACGCTGATGCATCTATGCAATTCCAAAACATGTCGAATTATCACCGATATCTTATAAAATCGTAATTGGAAGAATAACTATTGCATGCTTACCACATGTAGGACAAAACGGTTAGTGGTTACTGAAACAAACAATAAGAAGAAATTAGATACAGAAAAAACTGAATTGCCCACATGTAAGCTGGACAGGGTAATGGTTACTGGAAATACATTATGGCCGACTTCTTTCCAGCTTCCTGGACAGCTTCGAGGACCGGATCTCTCAATCCGAAAAGAACAAGGTCGATTCTACGCTGATTATTTCAACCGCGAAGCTGGTGCGTAGTGCAATCCCATAATCAGCGCTCGACCTGCTTCTTGATAGATTCCTGGGATTCCACCATCTCAACCGGACCGGTATCCACACCTGGCCCTGTTGTTGGTTGTATTTACAAAGGAATGCGACCCCATAGAAATTGAAGAAAATTGAAGAAAAGAAAAAGGAAACAGCAGCACGGTATATGCTTTTTTTGAGGTAAAACATCATATATTACCTTCCAGTCCCCTTAGATACCCTGGTAAGGAAACAGAGTGCGTCTGAAACTTGCAGCCCATCAGTCAACAACTGTTACATCAACTACGAGTTTAGGAATAATAAAACTAGGAGGGTCATCTGGCCAATTACAGGAATTTTTATCTAAATAGCAAACCCTAGCTAACTCATGCGCCACCTCATTTGTATCCCTCGGACAATACTAAAATTTAATATTACCAATGAGGGTTACCAGATCTATGCAATGCATAAACAACTGCAGACTCATCCTACCAAGCTTCTTCACCATTACAGGCCTGAATAATTTAGGTGGCGTCCGATTTAGCAACCAGATTACTACAACCCATACGGTTAGCCAACTTTAAACCTTCTCTCATAGCCATGGCTTCCACCACTGTCGAAGATCCAATATTTGGAAAGAAAACAGTTGATGCTGCAATAAAACCTCCTTTAGAATCGCGAAGAACAACTCCAATAGAGCCTGCATGAGTATCAGCATGAAAACACCCATCAACATTAAGTTTTACTTCTCTCCCCCTTGGTTTTATCCACTTCGGCTTTGGACCACTAGAGTTCGACTTTGCTGAAACTGCATTAGATACAATTGTTAACACTGATAGTTTGCATTTTGGCATAGGTGGAATTAGCTCATCATGTGTACGTCTCCTCCTTATCCACCACAGATACCAGGATGCGACAACTATAGTTTCCTTTAACCGAACATTGAAAGCAGGGAAATTTCCAGATTCCCTCCTGAGAAGGGACTCAAGGACCGCCGAGCCCGACCGATCGATAACCACTTCCTCTGTCATCAGTTGACTAATTCCAAATGTTCTGCTAGTACTAATTGCTAATGGTCTCCTGTTTGGGTCTCCTAGTAAATAATACACGTACAGTGTATGCTAATTACATAGTGCAATTCCTAATTTCGTTTTCAGTACATGCTAATTATATAGTACGATGTTCTGCTAGTAATTCCTAATGCTGCTGTGGAGGCTAATTTCTATGCGATTCTGTCGGGCTTTTCGGGTCTTGCTAGGCGACTTCTTTGGACCTACTTTATCGCTCAATCTTGGTCGCTGTGGCTGGTCCGCAACAAGCTGACTATTGAAAACAAGGTTATTCGTCACCCCGCTGACTTGCTGTACAAAATTATTATCTTCTTGCAACTGTGGAGGCTAAACGCAAAGAGAAAGGACAAGGAGGGCCTCGAGTGGATGGTGGGCGAGCTAAGACGCCTATACCTGCAGTTGGCTCCGGGAAGCATTGCAGTTGGCTCCGGGAAGCATTGAAGCGTAATGTGTAGCTAGCTGCTCTTTCGGCATGTTTTTTGGGGGAGGCCGACCCCGTCTGAACCTGTGTGTCGCGTTATTGGCCAAGCTGTAGGCCTCAACATGCTGTGTGTCGCTCCTGGTGTTTATCTATACTCTGAGATTTATTAATTTAAAGCTGGGCACTAGCTGCCTTTTATCTAAAAAAATTCCTAATGCTGCATAGTAGTATAATTTTTCTAGTAAAAACTACTCCCTCCGATCAAATTAATTGACTTAGATTTGTCTAAATTCGAGTGTATCTAGACATGATTTATTATTAGATACATTCGTATCTTCACAAATTTGAGTCAACTAATTTGGCCAGAGGGAGTAGTATAATTCCTAATGCTAGTAATTCCTAATTCTTAATGCGGTTGTTATTCAGTTCCATCTCTCATTACATACTAAAAACTAGATTGCACTTTTTTGGGATCACATATGGAATTTAGGGGCGTTCCAGACATTTCGCAACTCAACATGTCTAGAATCCCAAATTTCAAAAGCCAAAAAGAATGGAAGGCTACCGATTGTATGAGCTTCTTTCCACCATAGCTTCTCCCCACAATCTTTCAAAAGCTAGCTTGTTTAGAATCAGAAGCTGAAAAGAAGTCGGTCTATTATTTAAAGTCTTAAGGCTGAGAGATTGTGAGCTCAGTGAGCGATCGAGGAGCACTTCAGTATTGTGCGTGGGCCCTTGCAGCGTTGAACGATTGAGCACTGTTCCGTTTTTGCGACACGTCGAGTGCTGGCCTTCGGGTTGCGCTGGGTGGGCATGTGTGTGCCACTTTTTTAGTTTTTTCCTCTCTGACAGGTGGGCCTATTTTGTCCCGGGCCCGTTTGGTCATTGCCGTGGTAGCTGGGACGGGCTGCTTCGTTTTGCGCTTGATCGTGGGGTAGGGACTGGGTCGCCTGTTTATCTCCGGGTTGACTGGGTTGACTGCTTCTTCTTTTTCTTGCCTGTGGAGGACAGACGAAGGTGTTGTTCTTGGTCCTGGGATTGGAGGCGGCGGTGTTCTTGGTGGGTGGGGTTGGAGCCGCCGCTGTTCTTCATCGGTGCGATTGGAGACGCTGGGATTGGAGGCGGTGGTGCTGTTTTCGGTCTGCCGTTCCCGGTCTTTTCGCCGCGCACCTGGTCCTGCGTTGCCGTGGCGCTTTTCTCTCGAGGTTTGCTTTACGGAGTAGATTCTAAGCATGGTGGTGAGGACGTGCTGTGAGGAATCGTTGTGTTCGCTGTCTCTGTGCCTGGGCCCGTCCGTGTGGGAATCTGCGGCGCGTCGCTGTTTGGCAGCTGACCCGCACTCGAGCCTTACCCGAACAGCTCCCCTCCCCACCGCTCGTGAAACCTGGATCGAGCCGCTGTCGCCGTGCTCAAGGACCGGGTGGACCCGCGGCCTCCCGACGAGGTCCTTGCCGGTGGAGACGCCACGGCCGGCTCCACCATAGGCGAGCGACGGGATCGGATTTTGAGATGCTGGAGCACGTCGATCTCATCGAGGAGCGAACACGAAGGCAGGCCTTCATCGCGGCCAGAAATAGCAGCGGGGAAGACGACATCACAATTTACTTACCATTCGCAACTACCTTCATGGAGGAGGTAAAATCATCAACATCCTAGATTCTCGATTCCTGCGTGCTAAATTTGCCCCTCTCACTTCCATCTGGTGGTCGCCACCATCTTTTCCAGGTCGCACGGAAGCCTTCCGTTCGGTTCAGGTGAGAAGGCCCAAGAAATTCCACCGGACTCCTCCTATTTGTCCCTGTCTGCTCTTCTTCCACCGGCCATTGGTCCTTCAAGAGCACCCTCCTTCGTATTAAAGTTGTGGCCAATATCCTCCTTGCCATGTCCAGCTGAAAGTGGGTACCGATGTCCTACACTTGCCTCTCCCTCTCAACCTCTTGATTTCTTATTAGGTAAGTGTTGCAGCATTGTGTGCTCCGTGGTCTCATGGTAAGAAGATGCATACCTTAAGGTTTGCTTTTGTCTGCACTACAAATGGCCTTGGGTTTTCCTGTGTTGAAATCATAAGAACAATCTGTGAAAATAGTTGTATCAAAATAGGAAAGCATGTCTGCATGATTTTTAGCATCTATAGCAGACTTCGTCTAGCCACTGAATTTATATTGGTGTTTTTCACACCGACCATAGTTGGAATGACTTTGCTTTAGTCCAAAAAATAAGTTTTATCTTTCCTATAAGTCCAAGCACTAAAACTGAACTGGTAATGATTGGTTTGTGTGGCACCTGCCTATTCTTATTCATATATCCGTGTCACTAGAATTGTGACTTAGGACAGATCCTATTTGCAGTACAAATATCTGCAACAAAATGAATTAATCATCGCCATAGAGGCCTCTTTGGTTTAGACATGAGATCACGAGAATTCATAGCAGTACATATCCCTGATATGGTTAATCATCCCTATTATGGTCTTGGTTAAGTGATGAGACTACCAAAAGTTTTATGCAATATCTTTTTTACACCCGAATTTCTGAATTTGTAGCAAGCTTTAATAGTTACATTTTTTTTGGTCTTTCTGGGGTTGTAACCACTGGTGAGCTGCTATTGCTGAAGCTCAATTCAAGAGGGCAACATCTCGCTATTTTTTTCACCTCATTTCCTTTTCAAGGAATTGGGTATATGTGAAGTCATTGTGGTAGGTGAATTATTCAAGGCAAGACATCTGCCTGGATCACGCAGATAGTTGTTCTATGTATACATGACTTAGTTTGATCTTTTAGCTTTGTTGTGAGATGATGGAAAATAGAGAAGGTGTTCTCATATTATTCATTTGTAAATGTATGACCGAAAACTGAGCTTCAGTTAGTCATATGCAGCCACATATGGTTTTGCATTTTTTTTTAAGTATCTCAGGCATCATATTTTGTTTAGTTTAACAAAAATAGTTGGCTTCTGATAAGGTATAATATAACAAAATTTATTACTCTTTTGTTCGAAAAAAATATGCGACTGTACTTATTTTATTGTTTCATCGGAAAACAAAAAACTGATCCTTGTTGTTTTATACAATCAACAGATATTGGAGTTTTGTTTAAAAAAAACAGATATTGGAGTTTGCTTGATTTATATTAGTGTTTGTGTGTTTGTCTCTGTCCAGTGCTACATTGCGCAAATGAAATTCATTATATGTTTCCCTGCCATCACCCTATTAATGTTTAAAGTAGATTTGTGTACGATTTCTTATTGATCTCTGCACTGCAGATTACAATGCAGAAACTGTATTGTCATTTCTTAGAAACCAAGGTTGCCAAAATTGTTAGCCAGGTCCGAACCGGTGATTTGCTAAGTTGTAGCCAGCTCCACAGGAGGAAACTTCGGAAAGCAGCTGTAGTAGTAACTAACAACTGCTAGGTTGCTTGTGTTGACAGGTCTGAATCGCTGATTTGCTAAGTTGCAGCCAACTCTGTAAATGTGTTGCCTAGGTCCGAGCTAAAAAGTAGTAGCGATCACAGTAGGTCATAGAGTAGATTCACTATCCTGGACTAGATATCTCTCAGTTTTTCGGATCCTAATCATTGCTTGGTTTAGTTTCTGCGAACTTGTGTCTTCTGCTATACTTAGAATGTTTCATTTGCAGCGGAATGTTAGCTTTTGTTTTGGTAATCAGGTTGCTTTAAAGATCTTGGTAAACCCATCCTTAAAATATTGTTATTCTTGCTCTAATTAGAGTGATTACTTCTACTTCCTGATATTAGGAATATTCACTGAAAACATTTAAGTTTGTTGTTGTCTGTTCTAGGAATTGATGCCTGAACCCTGTCTTTGGCGGTGTCCAATAAATCAAGGAGACAACTGTGGATTCTTTGATGGTGTATGGTGGGTGTGACCTGGATTGGCTGAGTAAATTTAGAGGCACAAATCATTGTAGAGAGGCTGGGGGACTGAGAAGTCCAGTTTGGCGTTGACACACGTCCCTTAATCCGATGACCAGGTTCGATGCATATGTTATCTTTTTTGTACCATCAGTTTACACCCATGTAATCAAATCTAAATCTAAATACTGGTCCCTATGAATGTGTCTTTCTATTGACAATATTTAACAATGATGTTGGGCCTCCCTTACAACCATCAATGTAAACTCACGGGCTGACACCGCGATTTAGACGGAAAAGGATTGAGGCTAGAAGTGGAGTCAAAGAGGTTTTCGACTTCTTTTATGTTATTCTGCATGTTGCTTAATGCGAGTCAAATGTTGATTTCTTTTTTTATGTTGACTTGAGTATCTTCCAAGCGTTACGGATAGCTCAAAGTTCCCAAGTCTTATGTTCAAAAAGTTATTGCTATGGACATTATCTAATTTTCAGCCCATGATTTGTGTAGTATAGATATCTATTAAAAGGCATAATTGCATCAAGCACATGTACACATTGCACATTGAGAGATCTTCGCACCAATTAGCTTTGCTTTGCATGGTGCTCCCATACCTTGCATGTTATATTTGAGAAATACGGTGTCAAGGTTTTCAGTTTCGGATGATGGTTCCTACGATTTTATACTTAGATCTCCAGGTATTATTTTTCCCATATGGAATGTCCTTGAAAGGAAATAAAGTCTTTAGTGTATTTGTACTTCTTTTTTTACAAGATTGTGACCATGTGTAAAAAAATCTTCCCTGGATGGCAAACCACATTATAACTTTACTTTCACACTGGAGATGGACCATCATTTAGAACTTTAAAGTCTATGAAAATTGCTTCAGATACTTTCAGATTCCTCCATGTTCATTAACCATGGTGAAATTGGGAATGTCTATGAGGATTACTCATCTCAAATTGGAACATCAACTTTTGAATTATCTGCTGATAAAGAGTAGTACAGGTTATTTTGTAACATTGTAGTAGGGCCACTTGAACATAGAAAATATTAAAATCAAACTATGGGACGTGCATAACTAGGAAACTCAAGCAAATAAGGACCGCAAGCAAATACGCAATCACAAAGTAGTTTAACTAGGTGAAAAGGTAATATTTGTTTCTTGGTTTTCTTGACTTCAAACTTTGCACCATCTCAAAAGTTTTTATCTGCAATCGGCTATTAAGAAGCTTCGTAAGCAATCTGCTATTAAGAAGTTGCGTACACTGTTATCTGTACCAAAGCTGGCTATGACAAGGGA
This sequence comes from Avena eriantha, assembly GCA_910589775.1. Taxonomy (NCBI): domain Eukaryota; kingdom Viridiplantae; phylum Streptophyta; class Magnoliopsida; order Poales; family Poaceae; genus Avena; species Avena eriantha. The sequence continues at coordinate 140,872,108 of OU342742.1, read as the reverse complement.
ACAAAATAAAATTGAAAAGGTGTGCTTTTTTATTTCGTCAGGCACAACGAGGGACATGTGACATCTCTCCCTTATGCGATATTTTACTCAATGAATCCCAAGGTAACCAAAGCCATCTTTGATTACTGTCATTTTCTATTTTTATAAGGCTACCTGATAGCCAAGTTGTTGTCTAGAAAATTCTAATCATTTACGTCCTTCTATATTCAGCAATAACAAGATCTGTATTAATTTGAAGCGGACCTCTCTTGCTGCTGAGGAAAAAACTGACTGGTAGTCACTATCTGTTTCCTACGATTCAGTTTTACTGATTGAGTTCACCCCTTAAAAACGGGTTGTGTACAAGTGGCTTTTAGTTGTGAATTTAGGTACAACACATTGCTGGTTGCCTTAATTGTTTCCGTGCATTCTTAGTTCATATTGTATCTGATCAAATGAAAAATCACTATCTGCCGTAGCATAATTGAAATCAATAAGATGGTTATAGCATAAATGTTATCTGCTTGCCTTCTTCTACTTTCCACATCATGTGCAAAGTTCTCAAACGGAACTCTTACTATTGAGGAAGACCCGTAATCACTAATCTATTTTTTACAATTCAGTTTTACTGATCGAGTCCACCCCTTAAGAAACAACGGGTGGATTTAGGTATGAATTAAGGTACAACACAATGCTATTTGGCTTAATTGTTTACGTGCATTATTAGTTGATAATATTGTATCAGATCAAATCAATATGATGGTTATAGCATCAATGTTGTCTGCTTCCTTTCTTCTACTTTACACATCATGTGCAGAGAATCGAAAAAATTAGTTCTTTTAACAAGCATGCCACGTCTTTAATTTGGATTTTTTGGTTCGAGAATGGAGAGATCTACTATGCAATTTCAACTGATTGATTTTTTTTGGTTCGAGAATGGAGAGATCTACTACGCAATTTCAACTGATTATCAGAATAGCTTCATGCTGAAATGACATGTCAATTTATAGCCCATACTATATCTAGACCATATGCTAGGGAGCCATTTCTCACAATTTTTTTGTGTTGGTGGATTACCATACAGGGCTTGATGTTGATATCAAATTTATGTCTACAAGAGGTAATAGGTTTCCGTCAATTCTTACTACATGGACATCTATTTTTATACGTACGCACACTCAGCTATTTTAAGAATACATTTTTGGGTTTACGCTCCAAGGAGAACACGACTGTGGAGCTGAATAGAGAACTGTCTCTTAAACTGCTACTAAACAAAGCTTGCATCCCGGTGGATTCCATGGTTTAGTAAACATTAAAGGGAGCTTACCTGGCACCAATAGTAAAGCGTAAAGCTACTAAGGAAAGGAAATTTTGTTCAAAAATTAATGAGGTACATTGATACATTTCTTCATGGTTTTATATTTATCAGTACCAGCTGGATAAGCTATGCCAATAATTTACATTGCTATCCCAGGTTTGCTGTACCGGTACACACCTCATTATCTTGCAAAGCCCCGTGTTTCTTATGTTCTTTGTAGATGTCCTTCATTTCGATGTATGCAAATCCTAAGTTTGCTGATTGTTCTTTTGTAGATGGCAATTCATCACAGGCTATGTGAAATTTGTTCTGCCTACACTTTTTTTTTGTGATTTTCGTTGCTTCTTTTCTGTCTTTTATGGTTACATTTCTTGGGTCCCTGTCCAGGCAGACCAAACAGCTAGAAGAATTGAGGTGCTAATTAGATTAGTTTGCTCCAATCTATTTATTCATTTCTAATTAGGTAAATATTCTTTGGGTGAGGTTTGATCTAAGAAATAGCCTCAACCTCACAATGCTCAATGCTACCGGGACATTGTCTGGTCAGCCGCGAACAATTAAGGCAATGCTGGCATCGTCTAATATGTACTGTCAATTTGTTCATATTAGGAATTGAAAAATACACTTCTAGATATGTCAAACCAATTCTATGGTGGATATTTTTCCTACCATATTTATAGTTCATAGCAATTTGTTGAAAGTGAAGAAAATGTTGGATGCAAGGTATGTGCCAACGTTTCCTATAGGTTATCCAAAAAATCAGAAGTCCGTGATATAAAATTTCCTACGAGGAGCGTATATAATATTTTTTGAATCTGTAGTGAAATTATTGTTAGATACTGATGTTCCTTTTTTGAGAATAGTACAATGTACCACTGGCTCATTATGATGCAGGTTGGCACTCCTATTGGAGTTGGGAATTTAGAAGTAGAACATGAGATACATAATTGGTGATGTGATCCTAGAATCAAGCTGGTCTATTGGTTGCCTCATTTTCACTTTTAACCAATTTTGTGCAGTTTAGAATTATTATATGTAACTATACTTCACCAAATTAGCCGATACTTCTTTCTGAACCATCAAGTCCACTATGAACAGAGCCTATAATTTATCTTTGGAATGGTACTGATTACTTATTAGTTCTATTTTGACCATACTATCATCACCATACAGTACCTCTCTGGTTACTTAACTTTGTGGTTGTATATCAGTTCAATTTAAGTGGACTACCAACTCATCTTTATTTGTTGTAATCCCCACCTGAAAAACACCATGTGTTGCGACCACATGGTGCAATCTTTCTTAGTGCACCGAGATTTTGGATAAAAACTATCATGTTATATCAGACATGCTTAGACATGCTGAGGCTGTATAAATAACATGCACATTGAGCTATTTCAATTTCTACCTACATACTACCAAATAGCTATTTAAATTGTATATCTGAAACTAATATGCTTACTATCTTCAAGGTTACCATGCATAGTTTGTTTTCATTTCCTTTACACATAAATCACAGTTTCTTTAGTACTTAACAATAGGGAGGCATGGTTGATGAATATTTACAATGTGTTATCTATGGAACCAAAAGCTTTATAATTAATTTGTCGACTCTTTAGAAGATGAATATGCAATCTAACGTGAGCTTCTTGCAGGAAAAGTGTACTTTTGGAGTGCATAACAATTTTATTCTATCTTTTTGGTTGTTTCATGTTATCTTTTGTTTTTCTGATTTCTTTCCTTTTCCAGGTATTTCCATGGAACGTTCTCTGGACATGGAGTTTTTGTCTTTTCTGAATGTAAATGGTCCCTCAGACCGCTTGGTTTATTTTGGAAGAAGATTTTCTTCCAATGCGCCCAGCTGAGATCCTTGGGTTCGTCGGCAACATTCTATTCTGCATTCTTCTGCACCATGCTGTTCTAGGCTGCTTGATTTGCTTTTCTTTGTTAATTTTCGTCGGCCGCTCTCTTCAATTTGGCCAGGTAGTCCACTGAATGTTTTGTAGATTCTACCTATGGCCTTTCTTTTACTGTACTGGATGTTGGTATACCTAATGATTTTTCTGGTTTATGCTTTCGGTCCTTACCATTCATTTATTTTAATTTGGTCTTTGTCATGTTGTGTTGCCGTCTCTCTATTGACCGTTGTAGGTACTTATTTTATTCATGCTGGCTTCTGCCAATCGATTGGAACCATAGATTCGCCCAACAACATTATTTCACCGTTGGAGCAGGTGTCGTTTGTTGGGAACTACCTGTTGTTGTCTCTATGTTCTCCGTTGTTTTGTAATGGCACACATAGTTTGTACAATGCACTAAAACCTATTGTGATAATATGTTTTATTTGTCTATGTATTGCACTATGTAATGGGAACTTGTTGCTTGATTGTCCACTGCTGAATACAGTACAAACACTGGAACTAAGATTCAAAAATGTTGCAGTTCCTTTCCAGTTATCTCAACTGAACGATGTACTGGAATGTATTTTTTTGTTTTTTTATTGTTGGCAGTTTTTTGCATCACACTGGCATTCACAAATTGACTAAATTTTGTGTCTGTTTTTGAAGTGGCGTGGCTTTGTATTGTTCTGCCTGCTGTAGTACATGTTGGAGGATTAGTCTATAGCATGTCAAAAAGGAGGATTAGTCTATAGTGTCATCGCACATCTTTTCTTCGACCCAATAGCTAATAGCATTGTCCCAAAATTTTCTCCCTACTTCTGTTTTTATAGCAGTGTGTTAAACTCATGTCTTTACTATGCGTCCTCGGTGTGTTGTCTGGCCGTGATTGAAACCGTGATCTGAGTTGTATGATCCAGGGTAAATCAGCCAAGAAGGTTGAGATGGTGGTTCCTCATAATAGCAGCGTTTTGATCATGATGAAGTGCTCATAACCATTGTCTTCAAGGACCGGTTATCCATTTTACTACGACATTGGAGGGAGGTAAATTTGTGGAATTTTTTGAGTATTCACCACCCTCAGATGCAGCTAAACCTTACCCCTCCCTTTAAAGAGCGTCAATGGTTCCTAGCCAGCTAGCTCACTAACTAGCTGCCATTTATCCCCCAAAAAAACTAGCCGCCATATGTTTTCTATATACTTCCTCGCCCCTAATATGTTGCATATAATTATCCGTGCAAGTCAAACTTTGCTAAGATTAACTAAGCATATACAAAACAATACTTCCTCTGTCCAAAAATAGATGTCTTAGCTTTATCTAAATTCGGATGTATCTATACTATTTAGTGTCCAAATCCATAATTTTTTTGGCAAATCTTCGACATCTTTTTCGGGATGGATGGAGTATGAGTATGTTTGATACTAAATATATTATATAAAAATATATTTGAAGCCAATTCTAATAATATTAATTTTGATGTTGTATAGGTTCATATTTTTATCAAACTATTTGATCAAACATTGTAAAGTTTAACTTAGATAAAATCTTATATGCAACATAAATTGACCAGGAAGGAGTAGCATGCACGTGTATTCATAGAAAAATAGAGAAGTGCAAAAGGGAGTTAGCTAGCTACGAGCTGTTTGCTAGGTGCTCTGTTGGTGTACTCAACAAAGGTAAAAAAAAACTAAACATAAAGATATCACCAGCGATTTGTAGATATAGTGGCCGAACTGATTTTGCTATAACTACATTCATTAGAAGCAGTAGTAGTACATACGAGAACACAACCGTCGTGCATGCAGAAGTATCTTAAATCACCTTCCACCGCAAAACAGCGAGTGGAACAGAACATGCTCCACTGCAAACATGCTCCACCTTTCACCGCCTCCGTGTTCACCTCAACAAGATGACAGCTGATGACAATGCCTGCTGAAACACCCGTAGGCCACGTCATGTGACAACTGGGACAGGTGGGGCGGTGAAGCGCGTTTATTCTTCTAGTATACAGTAAAACTAAACTGCTATAGGACACACGACTAGTTGCACGTCCACAACTAATCAGATATAAAATAATTAAAGAGAAACGATGAAGAACCTAAGAATGATAAAACTGATTATAGACTAACTATAAACAGATGATGGAATGGCAAAACTGAAGAGCGTTCTAACGGAGCAGTGGCAAAATTAGTTTTGAGCGGTCAAATGGCAAAACTAAGGTTGAGGTCGGTCATAGTAGTAGAAATGATAAAAACCCAATTATGCCGTACATTATAAGGTTGATTCCCAAGTTGACCACTTCATCAGTTTTGCTAGACATTGTCGGACTATTGGTACATGCGGTACCACATCCTACCTAGTTGTCAGGCCCACATCACTCGCTCCATGAGGCCTCAAGAGGTCCAGGTCGCTCAAGAGGCCAGACACAGTCTCTGCACCAGCACGAGCGGATCAACTCCGGAAGGCAGACAACATCTTGGCGAGGCACCGTGGAGAGACACGGTCGTGACCCCGCTTCGACCACAAGATGACAACTTAATGGGCAGGCCCGCTGCGCATTGACCTGCTCGGTAAAGGAAGATGATGCATGGCCGCTTTAGTGCGAAAGGCAGGGTGACAACAGCTAAACCCCGCGGACCCCGACATAGCTGCTTTGGTGCAAGAAGACTGAGCCTGACGCCACGCCACTAGGAGGGGGAACGTCATTGGCGACTGCCGCAGTGGACCGAAGACCAGCGTAGGACCTAGACCCAGTGCACGAGAGGTGCGAATGTGCACTAGAGCTCCTTTGGCGGGAATTTGGTGACCCTTCCCGCCCAATATTCGAGGGGAAGAGACCCAACGCCACTATAAAGGGAGAGCCGCACCAAATTTAGAAGGGATCGATCGCTGCAATCTCCAAACCCTAGACATTCATCTAAGTTTGTACCCCCGCGAAGCACCGTGAGCAATACAACCAAGCAGGAGTAGGGACTTTACCTCCTCGCGAGGGTCCTGAACCTGGGTAAAAATCCCTGTGTAAATCTCCATCATGTGCGAGCTCCACTATCGTCACTGTGGCCAGTAAGACCTGAACGCATGTCCAGCCCCCTAACAAGCTCAGGTCACGTCGTACCCCTTGTTCCTTTGCGAGACATTAGTCTCTAACATTTTAAGAGGCCCGACGCCCCTATAAAGGGAGAGCCGCACCAACCTTAGAAGGGATCGATCCCTGCAATCTCGAAACCCTAGACATTCATCTACCTTTGTACCCTCGCGAAGCACCGCGAGCAATACGACAAAGCAGGAGTAGGGACTTTACCTCCTCACGAGGGTCCTAAACCTGGGCAAAAAATCCTGTGTCAATCTCTGTCATGTGCAAGCTCCGCCTTGGCCAGTAAGACTTGAACGCGTGTTCAACCCCCTACGAACTCAGGGCACGTCGGACCCCTTGTTCCTTCCCAGGACGTTAGTCCCTGACATTTGGCATGCCAGGTAGGGGCTGAGGCGCGCTTCTAGGAACTTACATAGTCGCAGCACCATGACCACGCACATCGGCACTCAGGACGACCGTCTCGGCGGAGGGGACCGAGGGAAGGACGGAGCTTACAACACACCACCTCCTCGACCTCGACACCGCCTAGGGCCACCGGGGGATTCCTCACGTGCCCTACCTTCAGGTGGCGCGCAAAGGACTCCTCCTCAACCGCTTCACCACCCTGAAGGTGCGACACCAAGCTCACCCAGGAGGCTGCGTGGTACACGATGAATGAGCTCCCCCGCTATGCCCCTGTCAAGGCTGCGTGAGAGGAGTGGCAAGAATGCCTCGCGGTGCTAGTGGACGTCACCTGGGATGGCTGAAGCTCAACTACTCCAGAGCTGGGGGCCGGGATGTGGCCCATGGAGCACCCCTTTCGCCTCCCATGACCGCTCGACCCAGGGGCCCCGAAAGCACGCGACCCTCACGCGAGGAGCAGCCATCTCGAGCCCCCGGCACAATGCGAATCATTCATTCGCCTGAGTACTCTCGCGTGACCATGGCCTGGCGTCATGGCCGTGAGGCCCGCATCGCCCATGATGTCACATAGTTCACAGTTGCAATTGTCAGAAACGAAGTGTGCTTATCATATTAATCATTGTTATCCGAGGATTTCTTTGACTGCATCAACCGTGATATCCGTGACTGGGTGACCATAAAGGTGCATGTTGGGTATCCAAAGGGGCATGTAGAGGCCTACGCATCAAGATTGGGATTTTTCTTCCGTGTGACGGGAAGACACACTGGGCCCACTCAGTGAATTATATTCATAAACTGTGCATCGTATGACTAGGTCACATGGATGGACTTTCACGTGAATGAGTAAAACAATACTTGTTGGCAATGAGAATGAGCAAGGTATCGTGTTACTGATGATCAGATCCGAGACAAGTCTTGTATCGCGTAACAAAGGGAATTGGACATATCATTTAAGGTTCGACAGAAGGTGATTCGTGGAGTGCATAAGGGTCAACATGGACATCCTGGTTCGCTATTGTTCATTGATCGAGATCATGTCTATGACATTCCCGAACGGTAGGGAAACACGCTTAAGGGCACTACGGATCTTGGAGATCCTCTTGTGAGATGGAATCGCAGTAGAGAGAGAAATCGGAATCATTCTGGATAGATCCGAAATTGTTCGGAGAAAGAAGGAAAGGAAATAGGCCGAAGGAATTTCAGATAAATGATAATTTATAATACGCATTTATTATATGTTAATTGTAAATTAACTTATATTAAATAAATATTAAAATTAAAATTTATAGTGCGACTTATCAACTAGGCCAAAACCCTAGAGGGATTTAACCCAACAGGAAACAACAGGAAAAAGGAAGAAAAAGCACCAAACAGCATAGCATCACGTAGCTGGGCCACAGTTACCCTTCCCAGGCAGTCCTGCCGGCTCTACGCGTCGCACAGGGCGAGCAGCAGCACCAGCCGCCATCGCTGCCGCGTCCCTGGGCCACGGCCTCCCTCTGGCCCAACACGGGAGGCGGGGTCGTGGGCAGGCTCGGGTGGACGAGCGGGCACGAGGTGGGCCGCACAAGGGCCCACCCATCCGCAGCTCCTCTCCGCCCTGGGCAGCTAGCCGCGCTAGGCCGCTACAGTTGGCTGGGCCGCGCACAGGGGCAAACCCACCCGAACCAGCCATGCATCTAGCGCTGGGTGCTGTAGTGGTGGGCCGCCGCGGTGAAGCTGGTCCACCTAGGCCGCCGTGGTGAAGAAGGCCCACCCGGGTTGCCTGGCTGCAGTGCTAGGCACAACGCTTGGCGGGCCACAGGTGGCGACTGGCCCACCCGGCTGGCAGCCTAGCAGCAGCTGCTGGCTATTAGGCTAGGAGCCTAAGGCCGAGCCGGCTGTAGCTACCTTCTTGCCTATTTCCTTTGCATTTTTTGTCCCATATGGCTAATCCAAAAGGCAGGGTACATCCTCTCTGCCTATATAAAGGGATGCTCATGGGTGGAATTAGACACACCAACAGATATTCTCTAAGGCACTTCTCCTTAGAGAAATACCCCCTCTCTCTTAGTTTTCTTTGAAGTGGCACGGTCCTGAAGAAGGATTATACACGCAAAGTCAACACCGTTGCGGCACACTGTTGTGCTACAGGGATTCCGGCCAGGAGGTCTGCTTTCGCAACCTCGGTAGGGATAAAGAGTCTGGGAGTCGTTGTATTGCACCATATGTGTGTGATAAATTGGGGGAGCTGTAGTTGTAGTGACCGGACCGTCATGCAAGGACCTGGAAAAGGGGTGACGTGCGAGGAGCTTCGCGACCTTGAGGTCGGACGAGTACGACTACATCATACACGCTCTCTTTCTCGGTCTTCAAGGGTATGTTACCATTATATTGCTCCGTTACTACATTGCTTCGAGATAGATCCTTGGGCAATTAGGGCGTTCCGCGTAGTAATTTTTTTGTTATGTGCTGCGGAAACCCGACAGTGGTATGAGAGCCTGATCTATGGTTAGTATGCTAGTACGGATAAACACATGCAGAGTGTGGGCATTGATACCCTAGTTGTTACCTTCTCACATGTATTTGTTTATATCGCGGTACTGTGAGATGAAGTGGCCCAGACAGATCTTACGTGAGACTGATCTCTCTCACAGTAGTTGATATGGAATCTACAACGAAAGGTCTCGAAAGGGGTGTAGTAAAGACAACTACTGTATCCATATTGTATCCATATTGTGGTTGGAATTTCATAGGTAGAAACGGTTCTATTGCGAAAGCCTAAACAACCACGTAAAATCTGCAATAGATATAGTAGAGGTGTCTAACATTATGTTGCAGGGCAGGCTTTGTGATGTGATATGGTTGCAATCTTGAAAAGGTAAGACATATTACTTTTCCTATTGCTAAGTCGTATAGTAGTAGTCATCATGAAGATGAACTACAAGACCAATGGCGTTGTGGACTTGGCATCAAACTGGAGTACTTGATGGAGATCATGGAGTGCGAAGACAACCATGTCACGTCACATTTATATTAGATGTGATTTAATCTCTATGTGCATCTTGTTTTAGTGCTAGTATTAGATACATAACGGTAGCATTTAAATAGGATGATCCCTAATTAATACCAATATAGTGTTCTCCCATTAGTGTGCACCACTAATAAAGTTCGTCATTATGAAGCAGGTCGTGATGATCGGGTGCTAGAAATATATACGTTCGCATACTTTGGGTGCAAGCCATGTATGCACAGCAAAACACTATGGTTGGATTGGCGAGCCTAGCATGTACATACATGGCCTAGGAACACAAAGATCGAAAGTTCAAGCATACGTCACATGGATGATGTGATCGACGGATATAGTCCACCCTAGCAGCCACATCAAACGCCGTGACGATCGCTAATGATGTGGTCTAAAGGGGTCGTGTAACCATTGAACTGTCTTTAGGGATGATAGTTTAAGTGGGAGCTCATTTGTTAATATTATTACAAATTTGAACTCCAATTATGGACTTAGTCTAAGTCCTTTTGCAAATGTCTTGTAGATTATAGCCATTCCCTCAGTTCAGGAAATCTTTGGTCCATTAATAACGGGAAGAAACTTAAGTTAGATAGGTCAAATTTCATCGACTAGTACCAACGCCTAAGAATTATCCTCATAGAAAACCATCTCCTCTATGTCCTTTGTGAACCCCTGGAAGATTTCCCTGATAAATCCGACGGTAGAGAAAATACGACTCTTTGTGACCGTCATGATACCTTCACCAAGGTCGAACCCAAAGATGGGATCATCGTCAACAGAAAGGGTATATGTGATATAAAACTAATAAATGTTTCCATAAAACACTTATGCAGGTTTCAAGTATTGGATACTTAATCTTATTTTATTGAAAACCGGACCCTCTACGTGAGAGTTACAGAATAGAACGAGACGCTGATGGCGTGATGACGACAAACAAGCTAGTTGATGGCCAACGACACTCCTTCCCTCGAAGTTTATCATTGGGATTAGTAGATTTAAATAAAAGCTTTGTAATCAAGTTTGTGAAACTTATTATTGTGTCTTTCTTATTGTGAGATGGTTATTTATATTAATAAGAAACAATTTAATTGTTCTATTTTTATGAATGGTCTCTTTTATGATTCTCGTTGGGAATATAAACAAGTTATTCTAGCCTTTATTTGTATGATAAAAGGACGTTTATGAAAATTGCCAAAAGATATTCAAGTTTAAATATTTAATAACACTATTGTTTAAGTCATTGTGGTTATTACATGTTTTTCATGTTTATAAAAATCGGGGACTTAGATATTTGGTCTAGAGACTTTGCAAAACCATGTCTCGTTGGGAAGAATGAATAAAACTCTGCATTTTGGTAAAACGGTGATATGTGAAGAATTGCTGAATTTTATACATATGATGTATTGTATTTTCAATAGATAGTGGAAATCATTATTTTATAAACTTCATGGTGAGTTTAAGCAAATTTGTGTGTTTACTCAATGAAACACAAGTTTGAAACTGTTTTTATTGTTCAAATGATTTCAGAATGAGGTGGATATAAGATTAACAAGAATTCCACAATTCTTTGTGATTTGATCCAAGTGACTTTGAGTTCAAGTTAATAGAAAATTGGCATATAAGGGACTTGTGAAAACAATTTCACAAATTATGGTGATTGGACTAATGAAATAGTATTGATATGTCTAATACATCATAATCATAGTATATAAGATACATATGGTCCAAATGATCTTCGGATGGATTAACATTATGAATTAGAGTTTAGAGATTGAATAATTGAACACTCGAAAGTATTAGGTACATCTAAAGATTCGCGAAAATATCACCATATGAGATATGGAAAGCTCGAATTTCTAGAAATTTTGATAGTTCGAGATCATTACGAATAGTAAGTCTTTGTGGTAAATTCTTAGTAAGACTATGAATACAAATTCCAAACTAATACCCGACGGAGAGAAAGTTTGTATTGTCTCAGCATGGTACTTCTTCGAGAAATTGTTTTCTCGTAGAAGTGTTAGTGGAAGGGTATAAGTGTAAGCTGAAGTTTTAGCTAATACTTTATAGAAGTAGGAGTCAAGAATTTGTTTTGCCATTTACATAATTTCATTCTTGACTCACTTGTCATATTATTCGAGTAAGACATACCCACGAACTACAAAGAAAGATTGATGGACCTAAGTTCAAGAAATGACTCAGAGTCATGAAATTAGCAAAGGACTAATCAAAACTATAAAGTCTTCAAGAGTTTGAAGGAAAAGATTGTAACTATTACAACAAAAAGTTTTGACCAATATGTAATTGTTAAGTCTTATAGCAAAAATTCTCGATATTGATGTAAGATCAAAGAATTTTGGATTTGTTAGGATTATCAAGAAAAGTCTGCAAGTTGAGTGGGAGCTAAGAAGTTCTCCAAATAGGATATGTGGATGACATATTTGAGTGGGAGATGAGTGATGATGGATGCAAGTGCACATATCAATTGTAGCTAGTTTCGAAATAAGAGTACTATACCCACAGAGAGCTATTTGGTTAAGGTATTAATATCCCTCGTTACTATCCACCAAAGGATACTTAGAGCTGCCTTTGATCTCAACTAAAGGGTGTTTGAAAGGTTTTTGATTGAGTCCAGGAAAGTAATAAAAACAAGTAAAAGAAAGCAAGTAACAAGAGCGTTTGGAAACGTGGTTGAACTCAATAGGGCTAAAGCATTCTCCGGGGTGTAGGACACCACTAGCATGATATTATTGATCATAATTAGGATAAAACACTTCTTGTGTCATAATATGTGTGGAGAGTGGATCTACAACAAGACATACGCCACTCACCAACAACAGGTAAAAATCATCAGAACTACCCACTAGATCATGCAGTATCCATTCTTGTATCTCACATATAGATCTGGGAATACAAGGGGAATAATACACATCAACCAATTCCATCTACCTTTCAACTTGATTTTTATATAGGGGGATTGGGTGGAGGGGTTCTCTCAGAATTGGATGGAAATGCCATGCAAGGTTCATCACAGAGGTTTAGAGGCCAACAGAAATATCTGCTCTTATCCAAAGGTGTGCCTTAGTCTATGCATCCTAGGCAGGGCCTTCCAAGTTATTAATTTCCAACTAAATCATCTCAAGTGAGTGATTCTAATTCCATCCATTCAAAGATTTAAGTGAAGCAAATCATGTTAGGTTCAAAACCACAGTGGCATCTATACTAATAGAAGCCACATCAAAAAAATCATTAAGCTAAATAATCATCTTCCTAGTTCATTCAACTAGGAATCATTTCCTTTTAACAACAAATTAACTAGTAAGGTTCTAAATCAACATTGGATCAATGATCCAGGCCTCAACCCTTGCATCATAAGACAAACCAAGAAAATCAAGTATAATATATGTTCTTATCAGTCTATAGAGAGAGGGGAGAGAAATACATGCAGAGAAGGGGAGCTTGATCTACCAGTGGAGCTGGTGATCCCTAATATAATAACAACATTCAGAGCGAGAAGTCAGAGGGAGTGATGAAAGCAACACAGGTGTACATCACATGCACACATGTGCAATACTTAAGATATTACAGCTGTAGCAACTAACTGAAATAAAAGAATAGCACCAATGAAGAAATTGTTTGGGTGCAACAAGTAAGAAATAGATCAGTAGATCATCTAGAATATGCATATAGATTCTAATTCTAAGTTAGTTCCAAATGGGAAGTATACAAGTTATACAACACCATGTTTTGTATTCTTTTAAAAAAAATATAAAAACATCAAACAACATATCCAGGCAACTAGAATAATTATGATGAGAAGTATAATCTACACTCAAGAACATAAAACATCACCATACTAAGCTGGCCAATATTCCATTCTCAAGTTATATCCTAGTGTTCAACTTTAATATTGTAATTAGGAGATTAACAACCACACTAGGCTAAACATTGAATGGGTGGTAGTGGGGTTACTAAGGAACATCTCTGTAGCTCAATAACAAAGTATACCCAGAACAGAGGAAGTTTAGCCAAAGTAGAACAAAGGAAGATAGAAACAGGTATCTAGTACCTGATTATCACTATAATAAGCACAAGACCAGGCAATAACTAGTACACACACGTTTTATCACTGACAAAGGAATACAGTTGGCACCACAAATTCTTGTTGGGTAAAAACTAATTCTAATCATCACCACCACAGATCTTGTGTACAATAGTCTACAAAGATTTTCTAAACCATCTGAAACGGTACAACCCGCAAGGATTGCACCTCTATGTATCACGCCAATCCCTGGATCGGTTCATTGGCATACATAGTATCGATAGACATCAAAGAATTAACAGTGCATCATTATTACAGTGGTATGATCCACAATATTGCATTTATTACAAAGTTTGCAAAGCATAACGCTCGCACAAATAAGCAAGTAGAAAATAGATAACATAAATAAAGTAGCTCCAGTCTCCATTAGACGCCACAGGCGAACAAAATGTTGAGTGGAGGGTCGCAACCAACACTACTACTCAGAGTAACCGGAAGAGTAACCTGCAACATGAAACGTAACAGCCCCGAAGGGTCAGCACTTGGAATGCACCGGCAAGTGGAATAATGAGAGAAATAACAAGACTAATAGCTATATGCATATCTGGCTTGTGAAGTTCAGGATTAGTTGCAGCAGCAAAATACTTTATCCTAACCTTTGTAAATCATTTGTAAAACATTTAATCTTCAACAAACAACCCAATTAAGTTTCAACCACAAGTTTTAGCAGTTACAAGTTAGAATGAATGAGAACATGTCATAGCACCCACAATTCAGCAACTCAATCGTCCATTACTAGGGACACGGCTAAGCACTTAGTTTTACACCCTGCAGGGGTTGCACACTTTACCCATATGACTTGGTCGACCCGCTCGTACCATGACACGCATATTGAGTCGTGAAAGGGAGAAGACCAAGAAGAGACAATTCGGGAAGTAGCTCCCCAAGCCCATCCACGCACCATACCAACCTATCACATTCACTACATCTCTGGATACGAAGAGCTCGGGTCGCCACAACCTACTAAGTCCATCCAGCCACCCATAACTCACTGGCATATGGTTGCACACGAAAGCTACCAAATCAAGACACTAATCATTTCTCAGAAACCTGGGTGACCATCCACAAGTGAGCTACTCGGGTAAACCATAGACATGGGCCCGGCATTCACGAACCAAGCAATTACCAATCCACCCAGATAGTTCATTAATTAAGTTGTTTTCACTTTCCAAACACGTTCTTTCAAAACCATCTTTGCCATGGTGTATCCCACCCGCGTCTACATAAGCACAGCTACTTACGACGGCTCGCCTAACAAGATGGACTACGACATAGTAGGATATAGCATAGCAATAGATAGAACTTGTAAAACAAAACAAGCTACAATGCATATAGAAAGTAAATAGGACATTTATGAAGCTCCACTTGCCTTGGTAGTTGCCGGAGTCAAAAGCACAGTCCGGACAGTCACACGGGTTACAATCCTCACAATCTACACGAAGCAAATCATCCAATAAACAAACCACACGTAGGGAAACAAATAAATGCAACACAATGCATGCATGGCACTTTAACAAAGCTTCGGTAGCTTGGTCAAGTTCTCTGATCAACTCTACTACTGGATGATGCATGAGAATACTTTTAATGCAATGAAACCAATTTATGCATAAAAGAGGACTAGTTAATAGGTCTTTAGTCAAAACATTGCACCAAAGCTGTAAATAGTGCAGTACAAGTTTGACAAAAATACTACTGGATGGATAGCTCCAAATAGAGCCTAGACCAAAAGGAATTTTGCCAAAAAGATTTACAGATCTTTTTCTATGAATTAAATACTACTTTAAGCCTTTCTATAATCTCAGGATAATACATACAATAAACCTGGGATATTATTGCAGAATAAAATTCTACACAAATTTGCGAATCCAACGATACCTTATTTGCAAAATTTGGCCCAGTAGATCTTTTTTATGAATTTTAGAATTTAAAATAAGTTTCTCCCTTTCTAATAAAAGCTGCTAAATCCGGGGAATATTTTGGGAATATTCCGGGGAATATTCCCCGCTGACGGGCGGGTCCCAGTCGACCGGCGGTTGACCGGTCAGCAGTCAGCCCACGGTAAAAGGGGAAATTTAGGCCGTTCGCTGCCAGATCGACGGCCGGGAGAGATCTGGGCGGCAGCTTACCTGGCAGCGGCGATGGCTGTCGGCGGCGACGGCGGCGGCGCTCCAGCGATGGGTCAGCGAGGGGGCGGTGGGGGTGCCGCCGGGGGTGGCGGTTGCGGGGGTGGGGTCAGCGCGGCCGGCGGCGAGCTCCGGCGGCGACGCTCCAACTCCGGCGAGCAATTGCCGGGGCTTGGCGGCGGCTTTGGTAGGGTTTTCGGTGGGGTTTCGACGAGGGAGTCGTAGGCTAAAAGGGGGTGGCGGAGAGAGGTCGTGGGGCAGAGTGAATCCTGCGGAAAACGGGAGTCAGGCGGCGGCTCGGTTGGCGTCCGTGTCGGACCCGGCTGGTGGCGGGCGGCGCGCTGACAGGTGGGGCCCACCAGTCGGCGGCATTGCGTGGGGTGGCGGCGGACGGTTACACGCCGCGCGTGCGGTGGCGTACGGCGGCAGTAGTTGGGCCCCGGGCGGGCCTTCTCGGTTGGGCCGGTTCGGCTGCCGCGGCCGAAAACATTTTTTTTATCTGTCAGCTAACTGAACCTGAACTGACTGTACTGTTTTAACCGAAACTGAAAATTCAGCAAAGACTAAAATTGACCTAACTTTTGATCTATAGCTCCGAATTGAGTGAAAAAAAATTCTATGGGTTCGTAGAGACGAGCTCTACGCAACCATGCATCTGGATTTCCCAAAAGGGGTCTCTCTTGCAGATGCAAGGCAAAAGTCCTAGTAGGCTTGCAAAAGGGATGAAGTAGCAAAAGGGGAGATGTTTCGGCAAAACCTTTAAAACTGAAACTTTTTGCAAAGATGCTCAAGATGCAATGACATGTATGTATGTTGTGCAAAATCTAAAATTTGGGATGTGACAAGACTAACCCTCTTAAGATGAATCTCGTCCCCGAGATTCGACGTGGCTAGCAAATAGGTGCGGATGGTCCTCTTGGAGGTCATCCTCTCGCTCCCAGGTGGCTTCCTCTTTGGTGTGGTGGCTCCATTGCACCTTGCAAAACCTGATCGTCTTGCTGCGCGTAAACCTCTCCGCTGTTTCCAAGATATTGACCGGTTTCTCCTCATAGGTCAAGTCGTTCTCCAGCTGAACCTCTTCAAGCGACACGGTGTCTCTCAATGGTGTATCCATCATCTCCGGCTGGCATTTCTTCAGCTGTGACACATGGAACACGTCGTGAACAACGGATAGAGCCTCTGGCATCTCCAGCTGGTACGCAACCTCTCCTTTGCGTGCCAGGATCTTCTAGGGCCTAATAAACCGAGGTGCCAGCTTGCCCTTAATTCCAAACCTCTTAATTCCACGTAGTGGCGAAACTCTGAGATATGCTCGATCTCCAATCTCATACGCCACTTCCTTGCGCATAGAATCAGCATAGCTCTTCTGTCTCAATTGTGCTACCTTCAACCTGTCCCGAACCAAACTAACCTTCTCTTTGGCATCCTTGATCAAATCCGGTCCAAACAGTTGACGTTCACCTACACCATCCCATAACAATGGTGTTCTACACCTCTTACCATATAGTACATCAAATGTTGACGTCTTGATGCTGGATTGGTAGCTGTTGTTGTAGGATAACTCAGCATAAGGTAGATTTTCATCCCAACTAGCGCCATGAGCCAAGGCACAGGCTCTCAACATATCCTCCAAAATCTGATTCACCCTCTCGGTCTGACCATCCGTCTGGGGGTGGAAAGCTGTGCTAAACTCTAACCTCGTTCCCAACGACTCATGGAGCTGGCGCCAAAAGTGAGAAGTAAATTGGGTGCCTCTATCTGACAATGCTCTTAGGAACTCCATGAAGGCACACAACTCTATGCATGTAGATCTTGGCTAACTTAGCACTGGTATAAGTGGTCTTCATGGGTATAAAGTGAGCTACCTTGGTCAAATGATCTACCACTACCCAAATAGAATCATATCCTGACTTGGTCCTGGGTAATCCTGTGATGAAGTCCATTCCAACTCTATCCCACTTCCATTCAGGTATCGGTAATGGCTGTAGTAACCCTGCTAGCTTTTGGTGCTCGGCCTTCACTCTACTACAGACATCACATAGGGCAATATATTCTGCAATCTCTCGCTTCATGTTAACCCACCAAAACCTTTCCTTCAAATCCATGTACATCTTCGTGTTGCGTGGATGTATAGAGTATGGCGAGTTATGAGCTTCCTGAAATATCAGCTTCCTAATCTCTGGATCGTTGGGCACACACAAGCGGTCCTTGTACCATAGCGTCCCTTGATCATCCTCGCGAAAACCTTCAGCCTTGCCTTTGGGTATGTTTCCTCTTATCTCCTCCAGGTCACTATCCTTCTTTTGAGCTTCTCTAATCTCGTCCAGAAGCGTTGGCTTAACTTCCATTGTTGCCAAATATCCCTCGGATACTACTTCCAACCTGAGGTCCTTGAGTTGTTCACACAAATCCTTGGGTAACTCCCCCACTATCAGGACATTGGCATACCTTGCGACTCAGCGCATCCGCTACAACATTGGCCTTCCCTGTGTGATATTGCAAACTCATGTCGTAATCCTCTATGAGCTCCAGCCATCTCCTCTGCCTCATATTCAGCTCCTGCTGAGTGAATATGTATTTCAGACTCTTTGATCCATAAACACATCACAATGCTTACCCATCAGGTAGTGCCTCCATACCTTTAGCGCGTGCACACCTGACGCTAGTTCCAAGTCATGCGTGGGGTAATTCCTCTCGTGATGTTTGAGTTGGCGCGAGGCATAGGATACCACTCTCCCATCCTGCATCAGTACACTACCCAGTCCTTGACGAGAGGCATCACAGTACACTTGGAAATCCTTGTGAATATCTGGCAAACACAGGATAGGTGCGGTCACTAGGCGTTGCTTCAGTTCCTGGAAACTAGCTTCGCACTCCTTGGTCCATTCAAACTTCTTCTCCTTCTTCAGTAGTTCAGTCATTGGCTTTGCAATCTTGGAGAAGTTCTCTATAAACCTCTTGTAATATCCAGCAAGTCCCAAGAAGCTCCTAATATCTCCCACATTCTTGGGTGACTCCCATTCTATAACTGACACCACTTAGCTTGGATCAACTGCGACTCCTTCACCTGACACCACATGTCCAAGAAATCCAACAGTGTTTAACCAGAATTCACACTTGCTAAACTTGGCATATAATTTATGCTCCCTCAGCTTTTCCATAATTAGTCGCAGGTGTTTCTCATGTTCAACATCATCCTTGGAGTATATCAATATGTCATCAATGAATACCACCACGAATTTATCCAAGTACTCCATGAATACCTTGTTCATCATGGTCATAAAATATGCCAGGGCATTTGTTAGTCCAAAAGACATAACTGTATACTCATATAACCCATACCTAGTGGTGAAAGCGGTCTTGGGTACGTCTTCCTCACGGATCTTCAATTGGAAATACCCCGACCTTAAATCAATCTTGGAAAACACCTTTGCTCCTTCCAACTGATCAAACAAATCATTTATATTGGGCAAGGGGTATTTATTCTTGATAGTCACTTCATTCAGTGAGCGGTAGTCAACCACCAATCTCTTACTACTGTCCTTCTTCTCCACGAATAGGACAGGCGCGCCCCAAGATGACGAACTGGGCTGAATAAATCCCTTGTCCAATTGCTCCCTAAGCTGCTTATTTAACTCCTTCAGTTCCTCCACATCCATGTTATACGGCCTCTTGGCTATTGGTCCTGTTCTCGACATCAAATCAATAAGAAACTCCACGTCCATGTCAGGTGGCATCCCTGGCAGCTCATCTGGAAACACATCGGGATATTCCTTTACTACGGCCACATCCTCTAG
This sequence comes from Avena eriantha, assembly GCA_910589775.1. Lineage (NCBI taxonomy): Eukaryota > Viridiplantae > Streptophyta > Magnoliopsida > Poales > Poaceae > Avena > Avena eriantha. The sequence continues at coordinate 140,852,392 of OU342742.1, read as the reverse complement.
GCTAACCCCCTTAAGAGAATTCAACTCGGCCACTCCCATACTGACAGGCGACTTATATCTGATCCGTACTCCCTTTGGTGTGGTGAGTGAAATTGCTCGTTGAGCACAATCTATCTGACCCTGATGCTCTGACATCCAATCCATGCCCAATATGACATCTAGACCCTAAGATTCTAGTATAACCAGGTGTGCAGGAAATGCATAAGGACCAATTTCTAGTGTCAATCCTCGACATGCTGCACTAGCTATCATCTCTCCCCTAGGGGAACTTACTCTAATTGATCCTCCAAGGGCCTCGGTAGGTAGCTTATACTTATCCACAAATGCCCTTGATATGAATGTATGTGATGCACCAGTATCGAAAAGAACAAATGCGATGTGGGTATTGATTGGAAACTTACCAACCACTAGCTCTGGTTCATTCTAAATCTCCTCGACGTTCACATGGTTGACCGTCGCCTTCTGGTTTGCATTAGGCTTGCTTCCTGCTTCAATCCTCTTCTCTGGACAGTTGTCAGCATAGTGCCCCATCTTCTTGCACTTGAAGCATTCCACTTCACTGAGATCCCTCCTGCCAGAGCGGTTGTGTCCATTGTTCCTTCCAGAGTTGCTGCTGTAGCTCTTGTGGCCATTGTGGTGGTGGCCATTATGGTGGTGACCATTTCCTCCACGGTGCCGATTGTCACACCTGTGACCATCGTGGCGATGTCCACTACTTCCACGGTGGTTACGGTCATCTCCGCCATGCTTAGAGTATCCAGAGTGTCCATCATACAAGGTGCGAGCACGGTGGTGTGATCCTGAGGAGTGATGGCTGCTCTTCCTCTTACGCCTTTCCACCTGTTGTTGTTTCCCTTCCAGAATTCTAGCCTTATCCATCAGTTCCTGAAAAGTCGGACAATAAACCACAGATAGCTGAAGTGAGAGCTCATCACTAAGACCATCTAGGAACCTCTCCCTCCTCTTGGCATCAATGTCCACATCCTCAGGGGCATAGCGATAGAGATTGTTGAATTCCTCTATGTAATCCGCCACAGTGCGGTTGGTCTGGCGCAGGTTGCGGAACTCTTTCCTCTTCAGGCTCATGGTCCCGGAAGATACGTGGTTCGTCCTGAATCCTTCCTCAAACATAGCCCAGTTAACTGTCTCCAGCGGGTGGGTAATCTGGAAAGCATCCCACCATGAGGCAGCTGATCCCTCTAGCAGGTGAGCAGCAAACCTCACCTTCTCAGCATCAGTGCAACCAACGGTCACCAGGTCCTTATTCACAGAACGAAGCCAGTCGAGAGCAATCATGGGCTTAGGTGCAGAGAACTTAGCTGGCCTCAGCCTCAAGAACCTAGTGAGAGCATCCCCCTGCGGCTGATTGTTCCCGTTGTTGTTGTTGTTATTGTTGTTGTTGTTGTTCTGAGTTGCCATGAATTGCGTCATCACTTGGGTCAGCTGTGCTTGAGCAGCCATGAGCTGAGCCATCTCATCAGGTTGGCGGCGTGACATCTGCGGTTTAGCACAGGTAAGATTAGAGAGAAACAACTACAGATAAGCGATAGCTCTCTACCCATGCAACAAGCTCAAGCCACAACAATCATAAGCAATCACCACAAAATCAAACCCACACACAAACATTGTTCCAGGTTTTCACTAACAATATATGGCTACAAAAATAGTTTAGAAACGCTGACAACAGCGTTTGGCCAAGCAAAACAGCAAAAAAAGCAAAACCAGAAAATCTGGCAGAACAGTTCTGTCCTGTTCACGAATTTTTCTGGGCACCTTAAACTCATCAGAAATTTTAGCCAATTTTTTTTCCTATGCTACAGGTAATTACGCTTCAGATCCTAAAATATGAGTGCAAACCGAGTTACCAGTAAGGAATTAAAAATCGCGCGGTAAAACTGGTCAGGCAGAAAACTGCAGCAGTAAAAACACGAGAATTACCCAAACTTGTTCAAAAATCATTTAATAAATCTCACGAAAATTCCTGGAACTTCAAGGTACTTAACTGAGAAATCTAAAGACAATATGCTAATAGTGCAGAAGTTTACATTGATCGATGCCTAAGACTAACGAATATCCCTAACAAAGACTAGTTTTGGAGGACCATCTTTAGCTATTTGATGAATAGGTTGCAGTAGGTTCTGGAGTCCATGCGCTGACGCTTCGCTCCTCGTGCATGCCACGGTGGTGGTGTGTACACCTCTCCCCAGTCCTCTTCACTTGAGTCCTCGAATTCCACCTCTTCGGGATCCTCCTCATCACTTCCTTCAACAAAAGCGTCCGCTGCATCTCCTCCATCATCGTCATTGCTTCCTCCATCATCACTGTTACCATTGTTTGGTGGAGGATTCTGCTGTGCTTGAAGGGCAGCAATCTGGGCAGCCATGTCCACAATGGTTTGATCACGTTCAGCCACAACTTGATTCCTCTGCACAATGGTTTGGTTCAGCGCTGCAATTGTGGCATCTCTTCGAATGAGGGCTTGCTCCATTGTATTCATAGCAGTGTGTAAGGTTTCCATCTCATACCCTTGTAGATGCACAGTGCCCTGAAAATAATCCAGCTCCTCTCTTTGCTGCATCAACTTCTCTTCCCTCTCCCAAGCTTTGATCTCCATGTCTTCTAACTGCTTCACTTGGAGTGGCATGTTATTCCGATCACCTGTGGTAATCATCACAAGCCCTTGCTCATTCCGACCTCCAAATGCAAGGAAGGGTGAACCTGCTGGTAGTCGGTGTCGGTGGAGATAGCACAGGCGTGACAGGGTCTCGTGCATGGCCGACTCCACTCCTTGCTCCCAGGTAAGGTACTTCTTGGTGAGGTTCAGGTTCTCAATACCAGGCACGGTGGGGTCTGCAAGAACAATCGCGGTGATCTCCCACACGCGATCTCCAGGAACATAGGTGTTCATCCTTCTCCCTTTGAACATCGGCATTAGCATGCCCAGTGTCTGGCAAAGCTCCGCCAACTGTCTTGCGAAGGGTCTTGGTGATTGGAGCCCAACATACTCAACTCTGGTGGCATCTCACATCTATCAATTAAAAAGAGGAAAGAGTGAGAACAACAAAGAGAAGAATTTACTAGAGTGAATGGCATAAGAATAAAGACAGAATTTAAAATAGGCTTAAGTAAACATAAGGCTTCCTATTCCAATCCTAGGTCACGATCCTACAGCCAACACACTGCTCTGATACCATCTGAAACGGTACAACCCGCAAGGACTGCACCTCTATGTATCACGCCAATCCCTAGATCGGTTCATTGGCATACATAGTATCGATAGACATCAAAGAATTAACTGTGCATCATTATTACAGCGGTATGATCCAGAATATTGCATTTATTACAAAGTTTGCAAAGCATAACGCTCGCACAAATAAGCAAGTAGCAAATAGATAACATAAATAAAGTAGCTCCAGTCTCCATTAGACGCCACAGGCGAACAAAATGTTGAGTGGAGGGTCGCAACCAACACTACTACTCAGAGTAACCGGAAGAGTAACCTGCAACATGAAACATAACAGCCCCGAAGGGTCAGCACTTGGAATGCACTAGCAAGTGGAACAATGAGAGAAACAACAAGACTAACAGCTATATGCATATCTGGCTTGTGGGGTTCAGGCTTAGTTGCAGTAGAAAAATACTTTATCCTAACCTTTGTAAATCATTTGTAAAACATTTAATCTTCAACAAACAACCCAATTAAGTTTCAACCACAAGTTTTAGCAATTACAAGTTAGAATGAATGAGAACATGTCATAGCACCCACAATTCAGCAACTCAATCGTCCATTACCGGATACACGGCTAAGCACTTAGTTTTACACCCTACAGGGGTTGCACACTTTACCCATATGACTTGGTCGACCCGCTCGTACCACGACACGTATATTGAGTCGTGATAGGGAGAAGACCAAGAAGAGACAATTCGAGAAGTAGCTCCCCAAGCCCATCAACGCACCGTACCAACCTATCACATTCACTACATCTCTGGATACGAAGAGCTCGGGTCGCCACAACCTACTAAGTCCATCCAGCCACCCATAACTCACTGGCATATGGTTGCACACGGAAGCTATCAAATCAAGACACTAATCATTTCTCAGAAACCTGGGTGGCCATCCACAAGTGAGCTACTCGGGTAAATCATAGAGATGGGCCCGGCATTCACGAACCAAGCAATTACCAATCCACCCAGATAGTTCATTAATTAAGTTGTTTTCACTTTCCAAACACGTTCTTTCAAAACCATCTTTGCCATGGTGTATCCCACCCGTGTCTACATAAGCACAACTAAGCACAACTACTTACGACGGCTCGCCTAACAAGATGGACTACGACATAGTACGATATAGCATAGCAATAGATAGAACTTGTAAAACAAAACAAGCTACAATGCATATAGAAAATAAATAGGACATTTATGAAGCTCCACTTGCCTTGGTAGTTGCCGGAGTCAAAAGCACAGCCCGGACAGTCACACGGGTTACAATCCTCACAATCTACACGAAGAAAATCATCCAATAAACAAACCACACATAGGGAAACAAATAAATGCAACACAATGCATGCATGGCACTTTAACAAAGCTTCAGTAGCTTGGTCAAGTTCTCTGATCAACTCTACTACTGGATGATGCATGAGAATACTTTTAATGCAATGAAACCAATTTATGCATAAAAGAGGACTAGTTAATAGGTCTTTAGTCAAAACATTGCACCAAAGCTGTAAACAGTGCAGTACAAGTTTGACAAAAATACTACTGGATGGATAGATCCAAATAGAGCCTAGACCAAAAGGAATTTCGCCAAAAAGATTTACAGATCTTTTTCTACGAATTAAATACTACTTTAAGCCTTTCTATAATATCAGGATAATACATACAGTAAACCTGGGATATTATTGCAGAATAAAATTCTACACAATTTTGCGAATCCAATGATACCTTATTTGCAAAATTTGGCCCACTAGATCTTTTTCTATGAATTTTAGAAGTTAAAATAAGTTTCTGCCTTTTTAATAAAAACTGCTAAATCCGGGGAATATTCCGAGGAATATTCCCCGCTGACGGCGGGTCCCAGTCGACCGGCGGTTGACCGGTCAGCGGTCAGCCCGCGGTCAAAGGGGAAATCTGGACCGTTCGCGGCCAGATCAACGGTCGGGAGAGATCTGGGCGGTGGCTTACCTGGCGGCGGCGATGGCTGTCGGCGGCGACGGTGGCGGCGCTCCGACGGCGGCGACGGGTCAGCGAGGGGGCGGCGGGGGTGCGGCCGGGGGTGGCGGTTGCAGGGGCGGGGTCAGCGCGGCCGGCGGCGGCGGCGGACGGAATGGCGGTGGCGCTCCAACTCCGGCGAGCAATTGCCGGGGCTTGGCGGCGGCTTTGGTACGGTTTTGGGGGGGGGGGGGGTTCGACGAGGGAGTCGTGGGCTAAAAGGGGGTGGCGGAGAGAGGTCGTGGGGTGGAGTGAATCCCACGGAAAACAGGAGTCCGGCGGCGGCTCGGTTGGCGTCCGTGTCGGACCCGGCCGGTGGCGGGCGGCGCGCTGACAGGTGGGGCCCACATGTCGGCGGCACTGCGCGGGGCGGCGGCGGACGGTTACGCGCCGCGCGTGTGGTGGCGTACGGCGGCGGTAGTTGGGCCTCGGGCGGGCCTTCTCGGCTGGGCCGGTTCGGCTGCCACGGCCGAAAACATTTTTTTTATCTGTCAGCTAACTGAACCTGAACTGACTGTACTGTTTTAAACCGAAACTGAAAATTCAGCAAAGAGTAAAATCGACCTAACTTTTGATCTACAACTCTGAATTGAGTGAAACAAATTTCTATGGGTTCGTAGAGACGAGCTCTATGCAACCATGCATCTGGAATGCCCAAAAGGGGTCTCTCTTGAAGATGCAAGGAAAAAGTCCTAGTAGGCTTGCAAAAGGGATGAACTAGCAAAAGGGGAGATGTTTTAGCAAAACCTTTAAAACTGAAACTTTTTGCAAAGATGCTCATGATGCAATGACATGTATCTATGCAGTGCCAAATCTAAAATTTGGGATGTGACACCATCTAATTGAACAACTGAATTGGAGCATGATTTGTTCACAAGTAAGAAATATTAAGTAGGTTATGTCGTAGGGGTAGAAGCAGTAGTAGAAGGGAGAAAGGAGGGTGGAGCACCTACCTGTGGCGAGTTGTGGCTCACCGAAGAGGAAGCAGAGACGACACTCGCAGAGACGGTGGAGAGCAACACCGTGGCGTGGCGGCACGAGGAGCATGACATCGCTCGACCCGTGCTGAGCCAGACCACAACATCCATCACCATCATCGCGGCATGGTGGCATCAAGGTGGTGAAACCCTAGATCCAGAGAAAGGAGCGGCACGGCTTAGACCAGGGACGACGACCAAATTGAAGGGTTGTGGGTGAGATAAGCAACATTAGTGAAGCTTCGCCGATTAGTAGCAGTAGCCACAACGTCTTGCATCGCCGAAATCGGCAGGCGATGGCGTCGCCAGCAGCCAGAAGGGGAACGCAAGTGTATGCGATGAGGAGTGAGGGAGAGGATGAGAGATGGGCTGGGCTGGGGATTTGACTCCAGGCTCAGGTGGGCCGAATTGGGACGAATCGGCCTGTGGGCTAGAATGACCCGTGGGTCAAGGCCAATATAAAATAAAAGTTTAAGAATAAATTAATAAAGAAAGTGAAATATTACCAAAATACCGCTAAGCTTATTTAAGCCCTAGAAAATTAATAAGAAACCTAAAATATATATGATATATCAAAATGATCACAAAAATAATATATACCTAGGAAAAATATAACATTACTTATTTGAGTTAAATAAAATGCAAATAAATAATAAAACCATTAAATACTTAGTGAAATTTATAAAACAAGGAAAAGTCCTAAAAAAATCTATAAAAATCATTTTGTGTATACAAAAAATCTAATATTTTATAAAAAAATACTAACTTAATTCTTTTATAAATAAAATTTGAAGTAAGTATTCAAAGACATGTGATCCTTTGTGGAATTTTATAAATGTAAGAATAATACTTAAAAAAATAAAAATCATTTTTAAGATCTTGAATAAATATATTCTTCTAGAAAAATATTAAATATATTATTTGAAAGGTTTTTAAGATTTTAAAGTAATAAATCCTTATCTATTACCTATTTTGTAAATTCTTTAAAAACATTTCTTGAGTAAGAAATAATCACAATTTTATGTAAAACCTTAAATCTTTGATATCTAAATACTAATTCCAAAACAATAAGTTGGATTCATAATCAAGCTTAAGTATAACTATTAACTTTATAATACTCTTTTAAAACCTTGAATTCAAATTAAAACCAACAACTTTTAAATTAGGTTTGTGTATCATTCACCCATATGGCTGGTGAATGCTCTTTATGTCTTAACCATACTAATCATAACATCGACCCATAACAAGTAATAAGATCATCTAATTATGTTTCCATTAACAAGTTGCATATTATCTTCATAATTGCAAATCACATTTAAACCCATCATTCACTTAAATTGAAAGTGAATGATTCCATATTCATAATTATACTTGTCAAAACCCTAAAACTTGATAATGTTCTAAACACATTACAGCTTAAGATTCACTTCTAGTTTTCTAGTTAACTTTGGTCTAAACAGTCATAAACATCCTATCTGAAGTTTATTTATGTTTAACTTTGGATTGTTCCAACTAAGTCATGAAGCATCTCAAGTCCAAATTTATCAAACAAATGCAAACGACATCGATTACATTCTAATGAACATACAAGATTGTCTAAACCTTGTTAAAGAAACCTTTTCTTCAAAAGTTATTTGTTTTGCCACTTCAAACAACAACCTTATAATAAGTCCTTGAACTCTTAACAGCCTAACACATTAACTTCTATCATAATTACTAGATCGTAATTCACCTCAATCTTAGAATGTTATTATAATTCATGTATATACTTTGCATGATAAACTCCCAAATGCTTTGAAGATATAATTACTTGTGAAGTAAACTTAGAAATAACTAAATCATAAAAGCATCACCTAAATTTAACCCATTCACGTTATTGGGGATTATCTCAGGATTTTACAAAAATGCATTACATTACTTATGCATTAGCATATTGCTTCTTTAAACATTAGTCCTTACCGGACCAATGATGCTGATTTTAGATATTGGATCTTCTATAGTTCTAAAGACCGTGAGTGCATAATCTTGCAATCACAAAAGGCAAGTTCACACTTGCTCATGTACTTTGATTATTTTCTATCAATTATTTGCAAATCAAATGATGTCATCACCTGCATTTCAAAAAGGTCAAAAAACGATATTTTCATAATGATATGAGTATGGGTTACTTACCGAATGGTAACAACCTACTATTACAGTTCCAGTGGTAAATGAACGTAACATTTAGGAATTAATCAGCCAATGTCGCAAGTGATTCTAGCATCATATATTACGCGTTAAGCATAATATCTATAATGGCTCTGGGGAAGTCAGTTGGATCTTCTCCCTTTCACATGAACATATGACCTTATTATCGTGAAGCTGTATATTCCCTGTGGGGGCTCACCACATGGGTGGACTCCTCAGTTCCTCGCGATATTGGTGTCTAGAATATCCCTGAGGGACTGTCGGAGGTATTTCTGCCACTTCGGTGGGGGTTGCCAGGGACATGATCTGCTCACAGGAGTCTCCAAGGGGTTGCTAGGGTTATATCTGCCAATATGGGGGTTAACGGAGGTATTCCTTTTTGGGGGGTCGTGTTCCATGTAGGGTCACAGAAAAGGGCAGTGATTGGCTTGGATCTTAGATTGGGCCCCATACCAAGGAAGTATGGACAAACTCGCGACTTGGATGTGTAATAAGGCTAAGGACTCTTATGGGTAAAGCAACACACCTCTGCAGAGTGTATAAAAATGTGACATATTACTCCCTCTTCCGGGAAGGAGTTGTGAACGCTGCAGAAAAGGAACTCCACGAAGTTCTAATCAACCTGCGAAGGCTGACGAACATAGCTTTTAAGAATAAAAGAAACCTTTGAAGAAATGTTTACAAAAATTTGCATAACCTAAGACCTTTGGTCTGTGGTTGTAGTTAGTGCATCAAACACTCCTTTTAGTGAACTTGATGAGTATGCTCGTACTCAACCATACCTTCTTAACCCTTGCTAGGTTCTAAAGACGATGAAGATGATGTCAACACCAACTTATACTCAAAGGAATCAACATTGAAAGCTCAAGTTCTTCAATTAAGTCAATGGAGTCAATATACATCAACAGAAGTAAAGATGAAGTTCCTGATTAGATAGAATTATAATATCTAGCCCTAGAACCTAGTTTTCTAGAGAATTGTTATAGTAGCGATTGCAAACCAAATAATTTAGATAATAGTCTTTTTAGCAAGATAGTTATGAGTTGTTATTTCTGATTCTTCTTTGTAAGAAGTTGCTTTCTTCCTCTTTAACCTAGAATGTTCTCTAGATATTTTGTAAAGAGTCGAGTTGTAACCTATAGTCATGCCTTGGAACTTCTATGTTTCTGCTGTACCACTCTGAGGGATGTAATACTAGTGAAACAGTGTTTCATTGGTGTTATGTCAACGACTATAGTGTACTACATCATTTAGTGGTATGCTGGGTCACCACATCTTTTTAATATCAACTTCAACATCCCAATCCCAACTTTTTAATAGAATCCAACTTTAATTAAACCAAACCTCTAGTAGCTCTCCCATAATATATATCAAATGGTGGTTTTACTCAAATACAAATAAAACAAAACAAACAAAAACAAAAAAAGACGCTCCAAGTTTACACGATGGTAATATGTTGCTCGAAAAACAGAAAGTAGACGTGTGCAAACAAAGATTATTGTTGATCCAGTGGGGTGCCTTGGGCATCCCCAAGATTATGGTTTTCACCATGCTTGGATTTCTCTTGGTGCAGCTTCTCTAATCCATGTGAAAAAACATCAACACAAAAAATTCCCATCTCTTTTCTGTGCGGTGACATTAGTGAGTCCAAAAGACACACTGGTTGCTTCAAGAAATCCTTAAACAAATGTATATATGAAATGTACAGTAGGTATATCATGTTGTATGATTTATCATGAACTCAAATCAATCAAAAATATTCAACTTAAAAGCTCAAAGAATGCATAAAACAAAATGGGATAGAATCTCTCCAGAATTTTAGCTGCAGCAAAACGTAATTAATTACCCTACTTAGGCATGTCCTAAAATCACGATATTTCTTGAGCATACATAGGATGAAAAGTTGTAACTACAGTTCAAATATGAGATCGATCTGAGTTACATAAAAAATATGTAAAATCATACGGTACAGAAACTTGTCTAGGAATCTACAACTCTATATTTATGTTCAACTCTTTCAATCTAAAATGGGTAAAACTTGGTCTCTTATTACAAATTCCAGAACAAAAAAAAAAACTAAGGTCTCTTATTATAGAAATAGGATACAAAGAAATTCGAAACAAAAATAATCGGGTTGCCTCCCGCAAAGCGCTTTCTTTATAGCCGTATAGCTAGGCTTACTTACTTGATATCAAGATAGTTTATGCTTATGAGGTAGCTTGTACATCCCCAATATTGAATGCTTGTACTCCTATTATACATGTGGGGTGCTCCTAGGAGTAACATCCCCAAGCTTGAGCGTTTGTCCTTCTTAATATTCTTTCACTTGAAAATTCTTTCCACATAAAACTCATCATAAAACTTGATTAGAGTGGTTAGTGACTCCATATATTAAATCCCAATAGGTACAACAAAGACATATCATGAAATAAACATTAGCTACTGTTACTATGGTTTTGTATTGCTCTTTGATAAAAAGGAACCGCACAAAACAAAGGTAATAAGACTAATGCATAATAGAAATAAAATCTGTCAAAAACTGGACAATATGTAAAGATCGAATTTTCGTAGGCACTTATGTTGCTCAAATAAAAAACTTTGAACTAATGAAATGTGGGTAAAGAGCTAAATATTGCTGACGTGAAATTTTAGATCACAATTCCTCTTCTGTGATTTTTAACATTTTTCGTAGTGAAGCTCAGGAATCTGTTTTCTGGATAGCAAGTTACAATTGTTTGATCTTACCTCTCAAAAGAGGTTATTCTTGGCACAAAGATGAGAAAGTAAGATACAAGGTGATGTTACAGTAGTAATAAACACTATTTTTATTTTGTTTTATAATGGGAGAAGTTTTAATGATAGAGATTTTGCAATGGTTCCATTGGCATGAACAACACATGTTCAAGATCGACCCCAACTTCTCCATTGTTCATCTTTCTCATTTACTTTCCCAAAGTTTATAAAAAGTGAAAATCTTAAATTAATTGTTATAAATCAGTAGGTAAAGTTATTTTACATGTTACATGGATATCAAGGTGTGCTCAGATTTAATAGTATTTGAAAGCATGTGGAGCACACCACAAAGCACATAGACATTAACTTTTAAGTCTAACTCTCTTCCTATGCATTGGCATTTTATATGTGAATAAATAGCAGCAAGGTTGTGGTATCCAATCCATATATAATCACTAGCTTGCATTTTAAATAACATAGAAATATAAAGAGGGTTCTTATCTCTTCCTCTCTCATAATAGTTGCAAGCATCAAAAGCAAACTTAATCTCATAGTTTTGAATAGATTCACCATATAAAGACAAGTCATCTAATGAGCATATTGGATCATCTAACTCAAATATATCACTTTCATCCTCCCATATATTAGTCATAATTTTTCCACATAGAGGACTACTATACAATGAAAGATCATCATCATTAATAAGAATGTGTCAATTACCATTGTTGGGTGTAGGAGATGGGTAGCTACTCCATTCTTCCTCCACTTGTTCTTCCTTTTCCTCTTCTTCTTGGGGTGGCATGGACATCCCAAGCTTAGGCTTTTGTCATCTCCTTCCTTGGCACTTTCAACATTATCTCTTGCATCCAAAAGGTTAGTGCCCAAAAGAATATATTTGACATAAAAATCATATATATCATGGTTAATCTTGGGAAAAGGATCCATCTATTTTTTTGGGTTTTAGTTTTATATGAAAGGTACTTAAAATAAACTACCAATGCTAACAAGAATATAAGTCTAGCGCTACACTCCCCGGCAACAGCGCCAGAAAAATATCTTGATAAGCCCCAAGTGTAGGGGATCACCATAGTACAATTTGATAAGTATTTGAGTGTCAAACCCACGAGGAGCTGAAGGTAAACTATCTATTCTCTAAAGCCCTATAACCCTCTTATATGGTCTTTTATGCAAAGCTAGGATCTAACTGTGTGTTTTTTGGTACTAGGTAGAAAATAAAGTATGTGTTAGTGGAAACTACAAGTAAACTAGTGCAAGTTAAATTGATCTAATGAAGTGGAGTGGAGTGGTGACAAGTTTTCTCAAGTAGCAAGTTTCTCTAAGGGAATAACTGTTTAGGCAACTGTTATTTCATTCGTTTGTTTGGTTGTTTATTGTTTCTTCCAGGACAAATCCTTAATTAGGTGCAGCCAAATAAATGTGCATACATAACTCTTATGATGGATCCTAAGGCCATGTTAGTGAGCAAACATAGGAATTATTAAGACATAATTGTCCCACCATAGCTATAAACTCTAGGGTCCCTGATATATGTCCCCCTAATGTAACTTTATGGATTGGACCATGATTTTCTGTCCTCCACGGTCCTCCCCACACCACTACACTATTGTGATCACCTTTCATGCATTCGCCAACATATGCATGCACTCATATATTGTACAAGACGACAATCATAAAAGATAACAACATTGTAAGCAACCAATAAAAGAACTATTTAACTTTTTCCATAACAATTCACTACTCAAACAAAGACATAGAGACACAATAGACCAAGGGAAAATAATATATTGCTTCACATATCATGTTTTCCAAGAGATTACATTAGGGAGATGGAGAGGATCTTGCTATAGGTGTTGATAATGAACATGCTGAAGGGGGTGGATCCCTCCGGAGGCGATTCTGGCGGTGTTTCCCCCCTCCGATCTTCTCTAGTGACTCTCTGTTTTTGTGTTTTTGACCTCTTCATCCGTCTGTGTTGAGGATCGCCGAAAGGGGGTATATATAGTAGGTTTTAGGTCAATGGCATCAGAGACTCAGGGAGGAAAGAGCATACCAGCCACGGCCAGGGGGTGGGCCACCGCTGCTGTGCCTGTTCCCTCCTCGGTCTTCTATTCTCGCGGATATTTGGCCCATTGTTCTTCATTCTGATAAATGCTGGGTCCCATGAAGTTTCAGGTCAACTGGACGTCGTTTGGGTACCTGACAGTCAAAAACATTGAAATAGGTTTTTTTTTGCCTTGGCAGGGTTAATTCCAAAGCAATATGGGAAGTGTGAATTATTCCCAATAATCATTATAAAACATGAATATACCCCATATATGATGCAAATATGCTGGAATATAAAGTAGTAAAGTGCAAAGTTCATGGATGTATTTTACATGCATCAACAACCTTTAGCTTCTTACTTCTTTTTTACCCTTCTTCTATTGAGTAGGGACTACTAACTCCTCACCAGCCACATGGTGTAGTGTGTTAGGGATGAAAACAATTCCACAATTGGCTTGTGGAGCATCGGTGATAGGTGGATGCGTATCTTGTGAACTGCCGAAGACTAGACACTACGTGCACATCATACTAGGACCAGTGATGACCCACAAGTATAGGGGGTGTATCGCAGTATTTTCGAGGGAAGTGAAACCCAATTTATTGATTCGACACAAGGGGAGCCAAAGAATATTTATAAGCCTTAACAACTGAGTTGTCAATTCAGCTGCACCTAGAAACAATCTTCCTCACAACATTTTATCAGTAGCAACAGTTTTGCAGTAGCAATAGCAAAGTAATAGCAGTAGTAGAAGTAAAGATAGTGGTAACAATTGCAGTAAACAGTAGGATTAAAGCGCGGTAGGCGTAGGGATGGATGGACAGGCAAGACAATTCATATAGCAATCAAGACATAGGGCATTTGCAGATAAATAAGATAAAGCACCTAAGTACTAAATAATCATAGGCATCTGTTCCATATATAGTCATACGTGCTCATAATGAGAACTTACACAACATCTTTTGTCATGCCAGCCCGTTTGCAGCGGGGCCTCAAGGGAACTACTGGCAATTAAGGTGCTCCTTTTAATAGAGCACCGGAGCAAAGCATTAACACTCCATGAACACATGTGATCCTCACATCAAAGCCATCCCCTCCGGTTATCCCGATTATTGTCACTTCGGGGCCTTTGGTTCCGAACAACAATATGTGTATACAACTTGCAGGTAAGACCACAAACAATACTATCATCATGAATCAATAACATGTTCAGACCTGAAATCATGGCACTCGGTCCCGAGTGACAAGCATTAAGCATAACAAGTTGCAACAAAGTCAAAAAGCACTAATAATAGATACTAGGCACCATGCCCTAACAATCTGATGCCATTACATGAATGATCTCATCCAATCCCTACCATCCCCATAGCCTACAACGGTGGATTACTCACTCATGGATGGGGGAATCATGGATGGTTGATGGAGAAGCGATGGTGATGATGAAGGTGATGATCTCCTCCAATTCCCCATCCCGACAGGGTGCCAGAATGGAAATTCTGGTTCCGATTCGCTGAATCTGGTGGTGGCGGTGTAGCGGAACTCTATCTAGAAAAATGTCGAACCCCCTCAGTTTTTAGGTCTGCAGGCATCTTATAGGCAAAGAGGGAGGCTGAGGGGGTGACCGAGGCGGCCACACCACCCCTAGGCGTGGCCAGGTGGTGTCGGCCCCTCGTGGCCCTCCTCCATCTCGTCTTCTGGCTCCGTGAGTCTTTTGGTGAAATAGGATTTTTGGCATATTTTCTGGGATTTTTCCTGATAGTTGATTTTCTGAACAAAAACTAGACACCAAGGTAATTCTGCTAAAAACAGCGCTAGTCCGTGTTAGTTGTAGCCAAATCACACAAGTTTAGAGGAGAAACAATAGCAAAAGTGTTCGGGAAAGTAGATAGGTTTTGGACGTATCAACTAGCTAGATCGTAGCGAGGATGGCCGAAGGGTTCAATAGAATGAATGTAAATTCCATCATTGGTGCCAGTGTTGAAAAATGCATCCATGTTGTCATCATTGCTGTCGTCGTGTTGCATATCCACTAGTGGTGGTGGCGGTGGCGATGGCTATGCGACGACCTTGCCATGGATTATGCTGGTGGCGATGACTGGTGGTGGCGACAGTGTTATCCTTGGGGTGGTGCCCCCCTGATACGCATCTAGGTCTTCAACCATACCAAGGGCCAGCTGTGGCATCCTCTGAGGTTCAAGTATTCATTATCTCCTTCGAATTGAACGAGGGGGGGGGCGACGTCATTGCAGCCCAGCAACACCTGATCCACGACAACCCTGAACATGCCATCATGCATGGGATTGTTGAGGAACATGTGGTTCTTCAGTTAAACGATAGTGACCTTGGAAACATCCTTCAACTTTCCCTCCACAGATGTAGGAGGGTACAAGCAACATCCTACGAAGAAACATACATGTTGGGCATCATAGATATGGCCGTCATCAAAGACAAAGGAAATGAAGCCATCAGCTCAGCATCCGAGATGCTTAGTTACCTTGGTGATGGAGTCGCGCTCTTCTAGTGTCAACGCACCACCGATGCTGGCGGGATTGCAAGAGATGGAGGGGATGCTTGCATCCGTGGTGCCGACTAGTGTATGCTCCGCCTCCAGCTGGGGTTCATTAAGATGAAGCACCAGCTACAACGCGGTGTTGTTGGGCGGCGTCATCACCGGTGAAACCGGTTGCACCGCATTGTTGTTGGGTGGTGTCATCACCAGTGCGACCGGTTGCGACGTGATGTTGATGACCGAGGTCATCACTGCCGCAAAGGTCAGCTTCCCTATGGCATCCGCGGGCAGGGTCACCAATGCGAACTGTGCCGGTGTTGCTTCCAGTCAAGCTGGGCAGAGCTATCGGCCCCTGGCGACTTGCTAGGTTCCAAGCATCAAGCCCATTCAACAAATAAGTAACGACTCTATCATATTCTGTCCCACTCGGTCATCGATCAGCTGCATAATATTATCCATTCTTCTCTTGATGTCTTCAAGCTCACGTCGTTCCTCGGCCTCCTTCCGCATCTTTTCTCCCTTCTAGCCTTGGCATCCTGTTTGTAGTGGTCCCTCATTTTCATTGTTGTGCCAAAGCCGGACACACGGTCACCTGATGTCGGTGTCTTCCACTTGTTCCTATGCTTGAAAAGGTATGTCACCCTATTGAAAGCACCATCCCACGGCGCCATTGACCCCTGATGGAGCCCACAGCTCCGGTTCCTCTTTCTACAGAAAGGAGAGTTAAACCTGTTTAGAAATTTGGATTCATCCTTAATTATAACTTGAGATCCGTGCAAGGTAAATTCCCTACCAGATGTTTCTCGAATTTCTTCGCATCATCATCATCGGTAATGAATTCCTTCCTTACTAGGTGCAGATAGTAGCGGTCTCGGACAAAGTTCCTCGTGTGCAGGTCCGTGAATTTGTGCCACGGATTTTCTTTACCCAGACATCAAAGCTCGATGTCCTCCTTGTCCCAAATGGGCTTTACTCCTTTGTAACCACCGCTTCGGCAATGATGGTTTCCTATGTTATGTTCCCGCATCTTCTTTCCCCATGTAGTCCACCATACGCCTAAGTCAGAAGCCACCTTCTCTTTGAAAAGGTTAAAGTCTTCATCGTCAAGCCTCGACTCATGCTCCTCATAGCTTTTACCCTTATCAATTCGTGCCTTCACTGAGTTCTCTAGCTGCTCAAGGCGGTGCTCATCTTTGTGAGGGCTACCTGGTTTGCCTTATTCCCTTTGAGATTTAAGTTGTAGAATGGATGTGGGAACTTGTATCGTTGGTGAAGCTTCTGGATGAGGAGATCGGTCATATGCGCTTGCTCAGGTACCCTTAGGTTTCCCGTGTTGATCGAGATGGTGTCCCGGACCGTCGTTGTATTGGGAATGGCAGTACCTAAAAAGGTTAGATAGAGGTGTGGGGACTAGCAGGGAATCTCTCAACGGCGTCCGCGGGCGGGATTGGGTACGAGCTTGTGTAGCGAGACACAAGAAGTACCCAGGTTCCGAGCCCTCGTGGTGAGGTAAAACTCCTACTCCTGCCGATCTGACTATGGGTAGAATACGGGCTACAATTGCTCCTCAAGCTGTATCTTCTAGCTATGTCTTAAATGCTCTACGTCCAACCCTTGCTATGAGAGCCTTGCCCCTCCTTATATAGGCAGTCCGGTTGGCGGGTCCCACAGGCGGTCCCCAGCCAGCTGGTCATCTACAGTATCTGGTATGGTGCGTCCCGTCGAAGTACACGCCGTGCGGGTCGTCGTGGGTACAGTCAATGCCGTGCGAGCCTGTCATCAGCATCCGGCCACTGTGCTCGCGTCATCAGCAAAGTCTTCGGTATGGTCTAGTAGTTGCGGGTCTTGTCGTAGTACCAGGGCATACCGTGCCCTGTGCTGCATGTCACCATGTCCTCCTGATTGCGCCCGACTATGCCCATGTAGCCAGATCCGTGTCTTGCCACCCTTCCTGGTTCCGGCTACCGGTTGTTAGCCGGTACAAAGTGCATGCGTCCGGCTACGATCTGCTAGCCAGGCATGGGCCGCTTGCCTTAGTTCTTGCCTGGTTGGGGTATCCGGGGGTCATCCCCCCAACACTAGGCCCCGAGCGCGTGTGGATTCCACCCTTTAGTGAAATGTGCGCATGCTCCTTCTTACATTTGAAATTTGTGTCTGGCTGGCGCCTGGCGGTTGTGCTACCCGTGACGTCAGTGCTAATGCCGGCCGCGCGAGCACACGCCATCATTGCGCTGCCGCCCGCAACGTTACACCGCGTCGCACGTCGCGCACGTCGCCTCGAGAACCGCCGTCTACCGTTTTGGTTTCCGGCCCAGGATCTATTGCGCATTCGGCGCTAGCACAAAGGATCATGAGCGGTGGTGGGGGTGCGAGGCGGTCCGATGGACACCACATGGAGGGGTAGAAGGTTGCGCTCCTCGGTCCTTAAAAGGTTGCCCGGGGGAGCCGTTCCCCACTTCTGCTCGCTGCCTCCCCATTCTTCCCTTGCGCCCTCGCTGCCTCACCGTTGCCTCTTGTGCACCCGCCACCGGATTTAGCTGCGCCGCCCCTTTAACATCACCGGAGACATGGGCCACCGCCACTCGGCACGCACCACCACGGTGAACGAACCACGATGGCCTCGGAGCGCGGCACCTAGTGTGGATCTTCTGTCACGGAGGAGAACATTGCCAAATATCACGCCGCCCGCGTCTTGCCGCCGGAGACGGAGGTGAAGGTGCGGCTCGTGCTACCAGAGGAGGAATCGCCGCACCCAGAGGAGGAGGAATCTCCTTGCATGTGCACCCCTTCCTCCTCATTGTTCTAGTGTTGTTCGATCTTCACCTCCACCACCTCGACGTCAACGCTATCGGCACACTCGCGCACTTCACAGTGTTTTGTGAGTTCTACCTCGGGATCCAGCCGGATCTCGAGCTCTTCTGTCGGCTCTTTCGCGTCCGGCCATAGGTGCAGTTCACTCAGGGCCCACTGGTGGCCTACGATGGTGCCTCCATCTACTCCCGCTCCTAGACCGGCTACCCGAAGTTCTGGCTACAGGACACGGTCCGACTATGGCAGCATTCATACATCTACGTCAGCAATGTCATTGAGGTCGACCGGATCAACCCGCCGGCCTTCCAAGACATGGAGTCAGCCCGGCAGAACTGGGACTTGAAGATCCATGGCGACAAGGTGGAGACGGATGCGATGATGCACCGGATGCGCTCCCTCGTCACTGCCAACTTGACCGGCCTGGACATCATGCTTAGCTGGATGTCCTGGCTGATGATGCCGTTGTAGCAGCGTGCCCACAAGATGTGCTACTACTCCGGTCGGCTGGACCCCACCCAGCTGTCCTGCCGTGATCCCCGCTACCACAACCTCAAGGAGTGGGTGTGGACAATCACCAAGGAGAGGCCGCCGGAGAACTAGAGGTTCGGGCAGGTTCCATATAGCCGTGACAACCGCGCGCCACGGGTGAGTTTCCCTATTCAACCGGTTCTTTTCGTCTTTTGCTCTAGAATTTTCATCCGTCTAATTTATTTTCTTCTGACAGAACTTCACCGGTATCATCTGGGAGGAGGGCGAGACTCCCCTCCAGGTCTTCACACCTGACCTCCCCGAGCCGCGCGCACGCCGATCTGGTGAGGAGTCAGATGGCGACGCTGACGTCTTCCCTAACTGGAATGATGAGCCGGCCCACGACCCCCATGTGCTGGTTGACGAGGAGGAGGAGGTCGTGCCGGCTCCCAAACTGACTTAGCACCGCGCTACGGACGGCTACTCCAGCTGGTCAGGTGCCGGAGGGAGCGTCTCTAGCCGGTCAGGCACCGGAGGGAGCGGGTCTAGCCGGCCCCCCATGGAGGAGTCGACCCCAAAAAGGAGCCGGACAAGCGCCCTCCCCCCGAGCCGGCTCGGCCGCAAGAAGGCACCGCCCTCTGTGGTGCAGGGGTAAGTACCTGCCGTCCTTGCCCTGCGCTTCTTCCCCTTTTCTTATTGCGCGATTTTTCCTTCTTTTGCTTTTCTTTTATTCTTTCAGCTTGCTTGTCTCTTTCAGCGCCGCCAGTCTGGCGCTAGCGTCAGCCGGCTCGCCACCCCGCGCGCCGCCTACTGCCCCGCCTCCTGCTGCCACTGCGACCCCCACTCCGCCATCCAGGGCTCCGTCGCCGCCGCCTCGCACGGATCTGGCTATGGGTGCCAGGACCGGTGATGCCCCGCTGACCAAAGTGGTGAGCCGGCCACCGCCACTTTGAGCCCACAAAGTGGAGGGGGTTCCTCCGTGGGGACTAGGAGGGCCACAGCCGGCAAGGAGCTGGTGGTCGTCCAGGACGACAACTCCGATGGTGAGCCGGGGGAGGAGTGGTGGGTGGCGGTCCGTGAGGCGAAGGAGTCACTTACCCTCAACACCGTCAACGACGATGCCTCCTCTGCCATTTCTCTTGCGGATCTGGCCGACACTCTGGAGCTAGCGGTGAAGGATATCCAGCTGCTCGAAGCCTCGATGAGAGCAACCGGCCGCTGGAGCAGAAGCTGGCCGCCGCGAATGACACCTCCCAGAGTAAGTCGTTTTACTTAGTTTCTCTTTTCCTTCCCCTTCTCTTTTTTTTCCTGATAGCCGGTTTTTTGCAGCCATCATCGTTGTGTGTGCCCAGCGGGAGATTGATCGCCTGATGAAGGCGAACGACCGGCTGTCGAAGTCCAACTCCTTCCCCCAGCTCCAGAAAAAAGAGTGGCACTCCAAGATGGACCGGCTAGAGGCCACCATCAAGGATCGCGACTCTGCCCTCGCCAGCCGGGCCTAAGCCTTCGATCTCCTTGACGCTTAGAGCAAAGATCAGGAGAAGGAGACCAAGCAGCTGTGGGAGCGGGAGAAGGCCTTGTTGGAGGAGCTGACGCAGATAGGCTGCACCGCCAAGGGTAAGTACTTTTTGACTAGATTTGCCTGTCTAGATCCGGTAGCCGGACCTGACTTTCTTTTTCTGACAACCTTTTATCCCGTCATACACCTGGTGGCCTACAACCGGTTCTAGGAGAACTGGCCGGGGGAGCATCCAACCTCCTAGGAGTTTGTTGCCCTTCTTGGCAAGGAGGCCGCTGAGCTGCGGAAAGCGGCTCACGTGGTCTTCGACTGTGGCCGGATACAGCAACACCGGAGACGATCGCCCAGCTGGCGGCCAAGGTGGCGGAGGAGCCGGCTGCTGTCGACCGGCTGAGGGACTTGGCAGCGTGAGCCTGAGCGGAGATGGCCTTGGCGTTGATGTTGTCCTGGTACAAGGACGTGCGTGTCGAGAAGATCGATGTGGGATTCCACGCCGGCACCGACCTCACTGCCATTCGCCAAGCTCACTCCAAACTTCGTGCCTTCGCCATCAAAATCGCCGGCTACGCCGACGTCGATGAGGTCCTCACCAACTCGGAGTCCGCCGAGACGCCAGAGATGGAGATCGAGCCAGTGCCGCAGCTGACGGGTGGAGACGTTGTAGCCGGAACCTCCAGTTTGCCTCCTCTGCCTCCCGAAGCCACAGCCGACCAGGATCAGCCTCACGGCAAAGGCCCCACCGTCGAGACATGATCCTCGGGATGCCGGGTGGAATTGTAATAACTTTCTCTTGTTGAACTTGATGCTTGTGCCGACTGTTGTTGATGTCGGTTGAACCTCTGGGAGCTTCGTCTCCCTTTATCTTAATATGGTGTTTGCTTGCTCCGGTTTTCCGTTGCGATCTTTTGTGCTTCGAAGTTTTTATATTCTGCCGACTACCTTTGTCCGGCTAGACTCTTTTATTCGGATGAACTCCAACTCCAGTGGGGGCGCACCAGCGCACCCAGTGGGTGTACCCTCGAGATTCGGAGTAGTTGGCAAATCCAAGTGCTTCAAATCTTCTTCTTCCTTTCCTTCAAGCTCTTGGCATCTTCTGGCTAGACACCTCTAGCCAGGTAATCTGACCTTCCTCGAGGGCGGTGGGCCAATAGAAGATGTGGCGAAAAGCCTTGGCGACTATCACCCGAGATGAAGCATGGTGTCCGCACTCACCCTGGTGGATGTCCTTGAGTAGCCGGTAGCCCGTGTCCACATTGACATGCCACTGGAAAATGTCGGATGTGTTGCGCTTGTACAACTCCTTGTTGTTGATGGTGTACAAGTGCGCGCGCCGCCAGATCTACCTAGCCTCTACCTTATCATCCGGAAGCTCTCCATTGGCGATGTAGTTCATGAAAGGGCTGCGCCCAGGATGGTATCTCCCGGATGGTGGGGATGCTCCCGTGCTCTGGCTGAGGGATGTCAGGGGGTCATCCGGACGAGGTACCCATGACGGCAGCCCCTGAGTCACTTGATGAGCCGGCAGGCCCCGGGTCTTTCGAGCCGGAGGGTGCGGATGCACCGGGGTCGGTGCGAGCCTTCTTTTTTTGGGTTCCGCGGATTCCGGGTCTACGAAGCCGGCAACCCCCGTGCTTCCGTCCCAGATGATGGAGTCCGACTCGAAAGACGGGGTGATGGAGGGTTTGCGCAGATTCTCCAAGGAGACCCCTGGTGGGATCGCCTACTTGGTGAACCCGATTCGAGCGAGTGAGTCGGCTGCCTCGTTGTTTAGGCGAGGGACATGGTGGAATTCACTTCCGTCGAAGCAGGCGCTGAGCTTCTGTACATGGAAGTGGTAGGATGCCATGTTCACATCGCGGGCGTCCCACTCGCTGGATACCTGCTGCACCACAGATCAGAATCGCCAAAGCAAAGGATCTGATTGATGCCGATCTCCTTGGCCAGCCGGAGGCCATGCACCAGCGCCTCATACTCGGCGACGTTGTTGGAGGCCTTGAAGTGGATCTGGAGAATGTACTCCAGCCGGTCTCCCTTGGGCGAGGTGAGGACGATGCCGGCTCCCAAGCCCCCGAGCATCTTCGAGCCATCGAAGTGCATCCTCTAGTGCTCCAAGTCGGGAACCGGTGGCAGGTACTGGGTTTCAGCCCAGTCGACGAGGAAGTCCGCTAGAGCCTGCAACTTGATCGTGAGCCTTGGCTTGTACCGGATGCAGTAGGCGATGAGCTCGATTGCCCACTTGGCAACTCGACCGGTGGTGTCCTTGTTGCCGATGATTTCCGAGAGGGGTGCTATGCACACCACCTTAATCGGATGCTCCTGGAAGTAGTGTTTGAGCTTCTTGCACGCTAGGTATACGATGTAGCACATCTTATGGTTATGGGGGTAGTTCTGCTTGTAGAGGGAGAGAACCTCACCGAGGTAGTAGATGGGCCTCTAAACTGGCTGAGCCTTGCCTTCCTCGGGGCGCTCCACCACCAGGACGGGACTGACGACCCGGTTGGTGGCTGCTATGTAGAGCAACATCGGCTCCTTGCTAGCTGGCATGGCTAGAACTGGCGATGTCGATAGCATGCGCTTGAGGTCATGGAATGCAGCGTCGGCTTGCGAGGTCCAGGAGAACTTGTCAGTCTTCTTCATTAGCTGGTACAAAGGGAGTTCCTTCTCCCCCAACCGGCTGATGAAACGGCCGAGGGAAGCCAGACATATGGTGAACTTCTAGACTCCAAGTAAGCTCTTGGGCGGTAGCATCCTCTCAATGGCCGCAATTTTCTCCGGGTTCGCCTCGATCCCTCTTTGCGAAACGATAAAACTGAGTAGCTAGCTGAATGGGACGCCAAAGACGCACTTCTCCAGGTTTAGCTTCATTTGGTACTGGCGGAGGTTGCCGAACGTTTCCCCCAAGTCCTCGAGGAGGGTGTGCTTCTCCTTCATCTTCATGACGATGTCGTCCACGTAGGCATGTACGTTCCGACTAATCTGCGAGTGCAAGCATTTCTGCATACAGTGCTGATAGGTATCTCCTGCATTTTTCATACCGAAAGGCATGGTTACGTAACAGAAGGCCACATACAGGGTGATAAATGATGTCTTGATCTAGTCAGCTGGGTTTAGCTGGATCTAGTTGTAACCGGAATAACAGTCCAAGAAGGACAACAAGTCACAGCCGATCGTGGAATTGATAACCTGATTGATATGGGGCAAGGCGAAGGGGTCTTTCAGGCATGCCTTGTTCAGGCTGGTGTAGTCGATACACATACGCCAAGTCTTTTTTTTCTTCAACACCAGGACTGGGTTAGCCAGGCTGTCCGAGTGGTACACTTCCATGATGAACACGGCTGCAAGGAGCCAGGTGATCTCGTCACCAATGATCTTCCTCTTCTCTTTTGTGAATCGGCACAAGGGTTACTTGACCGGCTTGGCATCCGGCCGCACGTGAAGTGAGTGCTCGGCGAACTCCCTCGGCACACCTAGCATGTCCTTGGGTGACCATGCGAAGATGTCCCGATTCTCACAGAGGAAGTTGACGAGCACGCCTTCCTATTTGCTGTCCAAGTTGGCACCAATGGTGACAAACTTGGTCGGGTCGGTGGGGTCAAGCAAGATCCTCTTCATCTACTTGGCCAGTTGGAAAGCCGCGTCACCAGTCGACTTCCTGCTAGCCGGCATCTCTTGTTGGGCCACGGCCACGTTGCGCATGATCTCGCGCTTCTCTTCGGCTATGATGAGGGCTTCAGCTAGCTTGGAGCCGGAAGACGCTCACTCCATCGACCGCCTGAAGCAGCCGGCGACGGTGATCACACCGTTTGGCCCCGGCATCTTCGTCTTGAGGTATGCTTAGTGGGGGACGGCCATGAACTTGGCGAGGGCGGGACACCCCAGGAGAGCGTGGTAGGAGCTTGCTAGGTTCACCACTTCAAACCATACCGGCTCGCGCGGAAGTTCTTCTTAGTTCTGAAGATGACGTTCAACTGGATTTTACCCAGTGGAGCGCAAGCTGGTCCTGGCAGGACGTTGTGGAACATTGTGGTAGTCAGGCGTAGGTCGCCCTCACGGATGCCAAGCTTCTCCAGGGATGACTGGTAGAGCAGGTTGAGACTGCTGCCTCCGTTGATGAAGTGGAAGGTACGCTCGTTGGAGAAGATGAGGGGGTCAAGCACCATTGCGTAGCCCCCGGGATTCGGGAGGCGATCTGGCTGATCCTCCCGGCTCTAGGTGATGGCGGTCTCCGACCAGTTTAGGTACTAGGGACTAGGGAGATGATGGCGTTGACCTCCTTCGAGCGCCGCCTACGGCTGTGCTTGTCGTCCAGCTCGGTCTCGAAGATGTGGTACACGGCATGCGGCTGAGGGTAGCCGTTGTTGTTGTTGCCGCCATTGCCATTGTTTCCGGCTCCCCTAGCCAGTGGTCGTGGTCTGCCAGGAGGGGGCGGGGGTAGACGGGGCTGGTGACCTTGGTCTTTCATCTCGCGAGTCCAGCTGCAGTTCTGGGTGGTGTGCGTAGGCGGTTTGAAGGTTCCGATGTGCCAATTGCATAGGCCGTCGAACATTTGATCGAAGGTGAGCTACGGCTTCTACCTTCTTGCATCGCTAGCCGGCGCACCGGGCGCGCCCTCCACAACATTGACCTGCCTCGCGTGGTAGCGAGGCTTCTGCTGTCTGGCTTGGTGGTCCCCGTGGAACCGTTTGTCGTTGTCGTGCCGCCTGAAGGATCCAGCTTCGCCACCCGGGTTACTTGGTCGGTCGCGAGCCGGCTCCGAGGGAGTTAGTCGCTCGTCAGCGTTCCTCCAGAGAGGCTTCTTCATTGCGGCATCAGCCGTGGCATACTGGTCCGCAACTGTCATGAGCTTCGCCATGGTTTTCGGCTCATCACACAGAAGCCGGTGGTGAAGCATGGTGCATTCTCGGCGTCCCACAACGAAGAACCCGATTGCCTGGCTCTCCAGGATGCCCTCACAAGTGTTGCGCATCTCTGTCCACCTAGCGAGGTACTCGCAGTCCGGCTCGCGGTCGCCCTGGATGCACAGGGAGAGGTCGCGAGGGCGACTCGGACGCTTGTACATGTTGGGTCCGCAGCATAGAAAACAAAAAATTTCCTACGATGAGAACTATACGCCAAGATCTATCTACTAGATACAGAGCAACGGGTGGACATACATCAATGGAGAACTTACCCTCGAAGACAACGAGTTTTGTTAACGAGTAGGAACTCGTGGTTGATGTAGTCGTACGCTTGCCGATCTCAAGATCGTGTGGAAGTCCGAGCGCCGCAAATCAGCAGCGCATCCGTCCTCGCACACACGTTCAAGCTACTGGACAACCTCCACCTCCTTGCTCCAGCGAATCAGCGGAAGCAGCAACTCCTTCCAGACGCAAGGCCACCGGGAACATGTATCTCGCTAATCCGAGACCATGGGGGAATATCTAGAGGGGGAGAGAGATCCTTCACGAGGAGGTGTGGTTTGTGAGAGGGGAGAGGGAGCTTTATATAGGAGGGAGGGAGACCCCTCCCCTCCCATAGCCGGCGCATGAGGGGGGGACTCCTCCCCTCCTTCATTCATGTGGTGAACCTCCACTCACATAAACATGGCCTCCACCCAAAATCTCACTCACATGTATTTAATTTCCACCAAATTAAATGCAAATCTAAATTTAATAAAACTCTTTTATTTATTTTATTCAGAATTTTGTTAATTACTTTAATTAACAAACATTCACATAAAACCCCTTGCAACATTTCAATATCACATGCATAACCACTTTCTGCAATTTCACCCGAAACAATTCTGGTTTCTATCGAAACAATTCCTATTTCTATCGAAACATTTCCTACGCTTTGCAAACCTTTTGTCTGGAACATATGTGCTCCTAAATGGTATCCGGCAACCCTTAAGTGTGTCACCCTACGGTTCGCAAATAATGCAGACATGATTGAGACTCCTCTCAGATCAATAATCAGAAGCGGGACCTGGAGATCCATACTGACTCCTGCACATTCAACAATGACTTCTGTGATCATGAGAACCTTTAACGCTAGCAATTTAATCCCTTTTTCTCATGATATAATACATGTACGAGATTCAATCATCGGTATCCAAATACCTAGTTTGATCTCGTTACCGACATGCACTCTTTTCTCGTTCCCGTGATATAACATTCTAGTGATCACATCACTTGCTTGCAAGCTATCTTAATGTGATATCACCGAGAGGGCCCATAGTATATCTATCCGTCATCGGGATTGACAAATTCCACTCTTGATCCATGAGCCTCAACATAACATCTTCATAGCACTGAACCCACCTTTATAGTCACCCTGTTACGGTGGGACATTCGATGTTATCAAGATACTCTTCTGGTGTTAGCAATTAACATGATCTCATGGTCTAAGGACTAAGACTACTTCGTATGATGTTATAGCAATATAAACATAATGACGTGATCGTAATGCTATACTTCGGATGAATGTTCATCACATCATTTCACAAATGTCGTGACCCTGTTATTAACAACATCCAATGTCCATGATCAGGAAACCTTGATCATCTTGTTAATCAACAAGCTAGTCTATAAGAGAGGCATAACTAGGAACCCTTTTTGTTTATTAAACACACATGTATTGACGTTTCCTATCAATACAATTATAGCATGCAAAATAAACATCTATCATATACAAGGAATACATAATAACAACTTTATTATTGCCTCTCAGGGCATATTTTCTTCAGTCTCCCACTTGCACTAGAGACAATAATCTAGTTTACATAGTGATAAATCTAACACCCATGGAGTTCTGGTGTTGATCTTGCTTTGCCCTATGGAGAACTTTAGTCAACGGATCTGCTGCATTCAGGTCCGTGTGCACTTTACAAATCTTTATATCTCCATCCTTGACATGCTCGCCGATGGAGTGAAACCAGAACTTAATATGCTTGGAATTCTTGTGAGACCTTGGTTCCTTGTTGTTGGCTATGGCTCCATTGTTGTCACAATAGATCACCATTGGGTCCAACGCACTAGGAACCACACCTAGTTCCGTTATGAACTCCTTCATCCAAACCGCTTCCTCCGCCGCTTCTGAAGCAGCAGCATATTTTGCCTCCGTCGTTGATCCAGCCACCACAGGTTGTTTGGAGCTCCTCCAACTAACTGCTACTCCATTCAAGAGAAATACGTATCCGGATTGAGACTTAGAGTCATCCGGATCAGTGTCAAAGCTAGCATCGACATAACACTTAGCGACTAGCTCTTCTTCACCTCCGTATACAAGAAACATATCCTTAGTTCTTCTCAAGTACTTAAGGATATTCTTGACCGCTATCCAGTGTTCCGAACTTGGATCGGATTGGTACCTACTAGTCAAACTAATAGCATGTGCCACATCCGGTCTTGTACATAGCACGGCGTACATTATAGAGCCTATGGCTGAGGCATAGGGGATCTTATCCATTATCTCTCTTTCTTCCGCCATAGCCGTACTTTGAGTCTTACTCAATGTCTTGCCTTGCAACATAGGTAAGAACCCCTTCTTACTTCCATCCATATTAAAATTCTTTAATATCTTATCAAGGTATGTACTCTGCGATAGCCCAATTAGGTGTCTTGATCTACCTCTGTATATTTTAATGCCTAATATATATGAAGCTTCACAAAGGTCTTTCATCGAAAATTTACTGTTTAGATAACTTTTAACACTGTTTAAAAGATCTATATCATTTCCAATCAATAATATGTCATCGACATATAATATTAGAAATGCCACATTGCTCCCACTCACTTTCTTGTAAATACAAGCCTCTCCACAAGTTTGGACAAATCCAAACTCTTTGATCACCTCATCAAAGCGGAGATTCCAACTCCGGGATGCTTGCTTCAGTCCATAGATGGATCGTTGAAGCTTTCATACCTTATCAGCATCCTTAGGATAGACAAAACCCTTAGGTTGTATTATATACAACTCTTCTTCAATATTACCATTGAGGAACGTAGTTTTGACATCCATCTGCCATATTTCATAATCGAAATATGCAGCAATTGCTAACATAATCCTAACCGACTTAAGCATCGCTACGGGAGAGTGTCTCATCGTAGTCAACTCCTTGAATTTGTTGAAACCCCTTTGCGACAAGTCGAGCCTTATAGATGGCTGCATTACCATCAGCATCAGTTTTTCTTTTGAAAATCCATTTATTCTCAATGGCCTTTCGATCGTGAGGTAAGTCCACCAAGGTCCAAACCTAGTTTTCGTACATGGATTCCATCTCGGATTTCATGGCTTCTAGCCATTTGTTGGAATCAGGGCTCATCATCGCTTCTTCATA
The DNA here is from genome assembly GCA_910589775.1 of Avena eriantha. NCBI lineage: Eukaryota > Viridiplantae > Streptophyta > Magnoliopsida > Poales > Poaceae > Avena > Avena eriantha. The sequence continues at coordinate 140,823,601 of OU342742.1, read as the reverse complement.
CGTCGCAAGGTCATCTATTTCATCAATCATGAAATTCATAACAGGATTGTCGTACAGTTCAGGAGCTGCACGTGTCCTGCTTGACCTGCGAGGTTTGGTAGTGTCCTCTTTCGGAGTTTCATGATCGATATCATTAGCTCACTCTTCATTAGGTGAAGTCAACTCCGAAACAACTTCTAGTGCTATGCTACTCGCCATTCCATGAAGAGAAGGTTCAATAACCTCTTCGAGTTCTACCTTCCGACTACTCACACATTTCGCGAGAAACTCCTTCTCAAGAAAGGATCCATTCTTGGCAACAAAGACCTTGCCCTCGGATCTGTGATAGAAGGTATACCCAATCGTTTCCTTAGGGTATCCTATGAAGACGCATTTTTCCGCCTTGGGTTCGAGTTTATCCGGTTGAAGTTTCTTCACATAAACATCGCATCCCCAAACTTTAAGAAATGACAGCTTAGATTTGTTTCCAAACCATAATTCATACGTTCTCTTTTCAACGGATTTAGATGGTGCCCTATTTAAAGTGAATGCAGCGGTTTCTAGTGCATAACCCCAAAATGACAGTGGCAAGTCTGTCAGATACATCATAGATTGAACCATATCCAATAAAGTACGATTACGACATTCCGACACACCATTACGTTATGGTGTTCCGGCAGGCGTGAGTTGTGAAACTATTCCACAGTCTTTCATATGTGTGCTAAAATCATAACTAAGATACTCTCCTCCACGGTCGGACAGTAGAAATTTGATCTTTCTGTTACGATGATTTTCAACTTCATTCTGAAATTCCTTGAACTTTTCAAAGGTTTCAGACTTATGTTTCATCAAATAGATATACCCGTATCTACTCAAATCATTCGTGAAGGTAACAAAATAACGATATCCACCTCGCGCCGGCACACTCATTGGTCCACACACATCAGTATGTATGATTTCCAATAAATCTGTCGCCCGTTCCATTGAACCGAAAAACGGCGTTCTAGTCATCTTGCCCAAAAGGCATGGCTCACATGTATCAAATGATTCAAAATCAAGTGATTCCAAAAGTCCATCAGAATGGAGTTTCTTCATGCATTTAATGCCAATATAACCTAGACGACAGTGCCACATATATGTACATATATCATTATCAAGTTTAATCCTTTTAGCATGAACATTATGAATATGCGTAATACTACTATCGGGATCCAACAGAAATAAACCATTCAACACAGGTGCATGACCATAAAAGATATTATTCATATAAATCGAACAACCATTGTTTTCAGACTTAAACGAATAACCACTTTGCATCAAACATGATCCGGATACAATGTTCATGCTCAGTGTAGGAACCAAATAACAATTATTCACGTTTATAACTAATCCCGACGGCATATGGAGAGGCAACGTTCCGACGGTGATCACATCAACTCTTGATCCATTGCCGACCCGCATCGTGACCTCATCCCTTGTTAGCTGTCGCTTGTTCCGCAGCCCCTGAACCGAGTTACATATATTAGCAACTGATCCCGTATCAAATACCCAGGTGCTACTGCGAGTACTAGTCAAGTACACATCAATAACATGTATATCACATATACCTTTGTTAACCTTGCCGGCCTTCTTGTCCGCCAAATACTTGGGGAAGTTGCGCTTCCAATGGCCAGTCCCCTTGCAATAGTAGCACTCGGTATCAGACTTAGGGCCAGCTCGGGGTTTCTTTTCAGGTGCGGCAACAGATTTGCCACCCTTCTTTCCCTTCTGCTTGCCTTTCTTGTCCTTCTTGAAACCGGCGGTCTTATTGATCATCAACACTTGATGTTCTTTCCTAATCTCCACTTCTGCAGTCTTAAGCATTGACAGAAGCTCGGGAAGAGACTTCTTCATGCCCTGCATATTATAGTTCATCACGAAGCTCTTGTAGCTAGGTGGTAGAGATTGGAGAACACGATGTATGCCTAAGTCAATGGGAATCGTTATTCCCAAGGACACAAGCTTGTCGGTGTAGCCAGACAATTTGAGTACGTGCTCACTAACGGAGCTGTTCTCCTCCATCATGCAACTAAAGAACTTTTCATAAGCATTATAACTCTCTACGGCAGCATGGGTATCGAAAATCATTTTCAATCCTCCCATGGTATCAAAGGCATTGCCATTTTCGAAATGCTTTCAAAGTTCTGGCTCTAGCCCATATAGTATGCCGCAATGAACTAAGTTGTGGTCCTCCTGACGAGTTATATAGACGTTCTTTTCCTCGTGAGGGGCATCAAGAGCTGGTGGGGGGCCTAGCGGCGCCTCTAGCACATATTGCTTTTGTGCAGCAGTGAGGAGAATCCTCAAATTCATAGCCCAATTGGTGAAGTTGCTACCATTCGCAGCAAGCTTCTCTTTCTCCATGAACACATTGAAATTAAAAGCAGGTGGTGCCATCTACAACAGAATTTGTAAAGTATATTTAGACTAAGTTTATGATAGATTGAGTTCAACTAATCCAAATTACTAATGAACTCCCACTCAAAAACGACATCCCTCGTGTCCTTTTGGTGATTACATGAACCGAATCCACTACACCAAGTCTGATCATCACGTGAGTCGGTGTAGCTTGAAAGGAGAGCATCTATATGGGCATCATATCAACTATATGACTCATGCTTAACCTTTCGGTCCGTGTTCTGAGGCCATGTCTATACATGCTAGGCTCGCCAAGTAAGAACCTTAGTATTTGCGTGTGTAAAACTGTCTTACACCCGTTGTACGAAAGCATAGAGTCGAAAACACCTGATCATCACGTGATGCCTCAAAACACGATCCACAAAACGGTGCATACTTAAGGAAGAAGTCATTTTATCTTGATATCTAAATGAGGGATCATCTTATAATGCTACCAAAAGCGCCAAACTAGCAATATAAGATGCTAACATCTAATGTGTGAAGTGAGATGATATGGTCCATGCATTTGATCTCTATCATTTGCATCGTGGTATGATCTCTATCATTCCTTTTTGTGTAAGGCCAAGGTATATGGAACTTACACGTTAAGTGAGTTGTAAGAGTATCTATCATACATCTACTTACAATAATACCATATCAAGACACTAGCCCAACAACGATCTAAACTAGACACCTCTAATTTATCAATTGCAAGTTTTACGTGGCTTAGGGCTTTCAGAGATAGAACCGTTCTTACCTACGAACATGAACCACAACAAGGATAACCAAGTTAATAGAAACTCGTTGTAAATCAGATATTGACTATAGTAGGAGAGACAGACACCCGCTAGCCACTTATGCAAAACTAGTTGCATTTCAGTCGTGGAACCGGTCTCATGTACGATGACATGTAAGGTTGGTCCGGGCCGCTTCATCCCACTATGCCACCAATATCCAAAGTACATAGAAGATGCAATAACATGATCATCATCGCCCACATATAAACATATGTGTACTACCCGTGCAAAGCACCTAAGCATAGATCAGGCTCTGACACCACTGTTGGGTCCGCAACATAGAAAACAAAAATTTTCCTACGATGAGAACTATACGCCAAGATCTATCTACTAGATACAGAGCAACGGGTGGACATACATCCATGGACCCTCGAAGACAATGAGTTTTGTTAACGAGTAGGAACTCGTGGTTGATGTAGTCATACGCTTGCCGATCTCAAGATCGTGTGGAAGTCCGAGCACCGCAAATCAGCAGCACATCCGTCCTCGCACACACGTTCAAGCTACCGGATAACCTCCACCTCCTCGCTCCAGCGAATCAGTGGAAGCAGCAACTCCTTCCAGACGCATGGCCACCGGGAACATGTATCTCGCTAATCCGAGACCATGGGGGAATATCTAGAGGGGGAGAGAGATCATTCACGAGGAGGTGTGGTTTGTGAGAGGGGAGAGGGGGCTTTATATAGGAGGGAGGGAGGCCCCTTCCCTCCCATAGCCGGCGCATGAGGGGGGGACTCCTCCCCTCCTTCATTCATGTGGTGAACCTCCACTCACATAAACATGGCCTCCACCCAAAATCCCACTGCCATGCATTTAATTTCCACCAAATTAAATGCAAATATCAATTTAATAAAACTCTTTTATTTATTTTATTCAGAATTTTGTTAATTACTTTAATTAACAAACATTCACATAAAACCCCTTGCAACATTTCAATATCACATGCATAACCACTTTCTGCAATTTCACCCGAAACAATTCTGGTTTCTATCGAAACAATTCCTGTTTCTATCGAAACATTTCCTACGCTTTGCAAACCTTTTGTCTGGAACATATGTGCTCCTAAATGGTGTCTGACAACCCTTAAGTGTGTCACCCTACTGTTCGCGAATAATGCAGACATGATTGAGACTCCTCTCAGATCAATAATCAGAAGCGGGACCTGGAGATCCATACTGACTCCTGCACATTCAACGATGACTTCTGTGATCGTGAGAACTTTTAACGCTATTAATTTAATCCCTCTCTCTCATGATATAATACATGTCCGAGATTCGATCAGCGGTATCCAAATACCTAGTTTGATCTCGTTACCGACATGTACTCTTTTCTCGTTCCCGTGATATAACATTCTAGTGATCACATCACTTGCTTGCAAGCTATCTTAATGTGATATCACCGAGAGGGCCCAGAGTATATCTATCCGTCATCGGGATTGACAAATTCCACTCTTGATCCATGAGCCTCAACATAACATCTTCATAGCACTGAACCCACCTTTATAGTCACCCTGTTACGGTGGGACGTTTGATGTTATCAAGATACTCTTCCGGTGTTAGCAATTAACATGATCTCATGGTCTAAGGACTAAGACTACTTCGTATGATGTTATAGCAATATAAACATAATGACTTGATCGTAATGCTATACTTCGGATGAATGTTCATCACATCATTTCACAAATGTTGTGACCTTGTTATTAACAACATCCAATGTCCATGATCAGGAAACCTTGATCATCTTGTTAATCAACAAGCTAGTCTATAAGAGAGGCATAACTAGGAACCCTTTTTGTTTATTAAACACACATGTATTGACGTTTCCTATCAATACAATTATAGCATGCAAAATAAACATCTATCATATACAAGGAATACACAATAACAACTTTATTATTGCCTCTCAGGGCATATTTCCTTCAGTACATGCCATTGAAGTTGTGAACGAACACCTTCTCGAAGTCTAGCCAGACGTTGATGCTGTCGGGCGTGAGGCTGTTGAGCCATGTCCTCGCTGACCCGGTTAACATGAGGGGGCGTAGCACACCGCTATGCGCTTGTTCCCATGGGCGATGCCGACTGCCGTGGTGTAGTCGGTCAGCCAGTCCTCTGGCTTCATGCTGCTATCATACTTGGGGGTATCCCGTGGCAGGGTAAACTTATCTAGAAACGGTTCATTCTAGATGCGAGGTCTGAAACAAACCGGACTGGTAGAATCTTCCTCTTCTGTGATGCGCGCTTGAGCTAGGAGCTCGATGCAGTCATGAGCATCTGGATGGTCCGGGTTGGGAGCCCCTACTCGGCCCAAGAGACGGGAACCAGCAGGTCGTGGCACTCCGGTTGGTGGAGGGGGCGGTGGTGGGTTGCTCTTCACCGTCTGCTCCTGACACGGCTGGCCCTTGTGGCAAGAGTTGCAATGCTTGCTGCGGGATCTTGCTAGAGGAGAGGACGCATGCCGGGTCTCGTGGGATGCGCCCTTGCTGTTGTCGGGCAGCTTGCTTTCCCTAGAGCAGCTGGGGTCCTCGTGCATCTGCCGGATGTCATCGTCCTTCTCATCCGCGATCCGAGGAGCTCCTGTACCCGGGCGTGCTGACGGTCTCGCTCCTCGCCCTCCATGTTGGGCAGTTCGTCCGTCATGGCTCGCGTCATGCGCAGGTTCTTGATGGGCATCCTGTAGGTGGGCTGGACAAGGATAGGCGGTGGGTCCGGCTTGCCGTCCCTCTCCATCCTTCTGCCTAGTTCGCGGACCCAGCGTCGCACTTGTCCATGCCGGCTCGGCTCCGTGGTATCCGGAGTGTGGCCATGGACGCGGTCGTACTCGTGCATGGTGATGTCGACTTGCTTCTTGGCGGCAGCTAGCTCGATGGCCTCCTGTAGGAGGAGCTGCCTCTCCATGGTGAAGTTCGCCTTCATGTCCTCCGTGTTGTCCCCGAGGTTAACCGGAGTGAGAAGACGGTCAATGGCCTCTTCCACTGGGTTCTTTGACCGCGGTGGGGTGGAAGTTCCCACCTCGTCGCTGCCCTGCTCCCGAGGACGGCGAGGCTAGGAGCTAGAGCCGGCCATCATGACCTCGATGCCGTGCGAGGCGACATAGACGCCGCTTCTGGGGAGCAGCGACTCCGGGACGGAGACGCTTTCCCTATGGAAACGCTCCAGCATGGTGGTGATGTAGACGGGAAGGTCACCGAAAAGCAGGATGGAGCCTTTTGCCGGGAAGGTGGATCCGGTGAAACACGACGCATGGTTGATGATGCAGTCAAACTTGCCAAGTGTAAGCACCAGGCCAGAGGCCACACGCTCACCGGCTGAAGTGCAGGGTCCCATGCGAAACGTGACTCCTGTCGAAGCCATCTCGCCCCATGGTGGGCGCCAACTATCGTTGTATTGGGAACGACAGTACCAGAAAAGGTTAGATAGAGGTGTGGGGACTAGCAAGGAATCTCTCCACGGCATCCACATGCGGGATTGGGTACGAGACTATGGGTAGAATACGGGCTACAATTACTCCTCGAGCTGTATCTTCTAGCTATGTCTTAAATGCTCACCATCCAACCCTTGCTACGAGAGCCTTGCCCCTCCTTATATATGTAGAGGGGCAACGGTCTCACTGGCCAGTCTGGCTGGCGAGTTCCACAGGCGGGCCCCAGCAGGCTGGTCATCTACAGTATCCGGTATGGTGCGTCTAGTTGAAGTACATGCCGTGCGGGTCGTCATGGGTACAGTGATCGCCGTGCGAGCCTATCATCAGCATCCAGCCACTGTGCCCGCGTCATCAGCAAAGTCTTCGGTATGGTCTAGTAGATGCGGGTCTTGTCATAGTACCAGGGCGTACCGTGCACTGTGCCACATGTCGCACTGTCCTCCTGATTGCGCCCGGCTACGCCCGTGTAGCCGGATCCGTGTCTTGCCACCCTTCCTAGTTCCGGCTACCGGTTGTTAGCTGGTACGAAGTGCCTGCGTCCGACTACGATCTGCTAGCCGGACGTGGGCCGCCTGCTTTAGTTCTTGCCTGGTTGGGTTATCCACGGGTCATCCCCCCGACACGGACGATGCACCCGATTTGTATCTTGTACCCTTTGACAAGGTCTTCAGGCGCTAAGGGTATGCCGGAAGCACTCACTTTGGTAAAATAGCCTTGGACAGTGCCGAGCACTAGCAGTTGCCGATCCTTCCTTTGCTTCTTGGCGCTATTAGGTTGGCTACCGCCATACGAGCATTTGCCGATAGTGGTCTCACCCCTAGTTCCACTACCGGTGGTGGCTTCATCCTGGCCACCACCACTATCAATGGTTTCATCGTCAGTGGCATCCTCATCTTTCCCCGGGTCATACATCTCGTCGTTGCGCTGACATGCTTCCCTAGATACGTTCGCTCGCTCCCTATCCCGGTTAAACTCCTTATTACTCTCTCGGGCTTCTTCTAAGATGTTTGTAGGCCGAGATGTGCCTACCCCATAGTTGCTGTGTCTACTCGACATGGTTAGTACTACATACAAAGATGCAACTAGTTAGTACAAAAACCCACAGGAAAATTGGGCATGACCTTTGCTAATTTATGGACCTAGGAGTCCCCATTTTTCACCGAAACGGAAATGAATCAACATTTCAGCGAAAATGGGCAACTTAAATAAATTCCCTACACAAGAATAATTCCTACATAGGCACAACCAGATCTTCACAACCATTAATGGGTTGTAATCCTCAAAGCCCTTAAAGGGTTGAAATCCATGCATATTATACACATACACAGAGGAGAAGCACTTCACAAGAGGCTGCCATTTTAACTAGAATTTACTTTAGTGCACATTATTTTAGTGCTATCTCAACCAGAATTTACTTTAGTGCACATTACACAGAGGAGAAGCATACTTCACATGAGGCTACCATTCTAGAAATATGCACTGAAACCATTCTAGAAAACAACCATTCCAGAAAACATGCATGCCACTAGTACTTTTCTCCAAACAGAACCAAATCTAGCCAGCTAAAATAGTGTGATGAATTATCTATGATAGTGAAGCTGCAAATACAAATTTCCAAGTAATAATGTGATGAATTATCAATGAGACCATGCTAAGCTGTAGGAAAGCAAGCACTAGAACTCAAGTAGAACATGCATAACAGAACCACAATAACAAAAATATATAGGGGCATCCTAATCCATAAACATGCCAAGTTTCTTGTGTAGAATAACACACTACAAAAATAACAAAGCTTATGGAGAACAAGAGGCACTTCATATTCAATGCTTCAGCTGCAGAGCTACATCTAGGAGAAAGGGAAATAGTTGAGGTGACACTCTCTACTATCAGACCACACTACAAACAAGATAGCACTAAGCTAACAGTAGAGCATTGGCACACATCATCATGTCCTAATTAATATGGCAACCAGTAATTCCATCACAGAGGTTACAAAGTAGAGTCAACATGTTTCTTGCATGCAGACCAAAAAAATAACAAAACAAAAGCCAGTGCATGCCATAGGCTCAATCACTTAGTTTAGAATGAACATGAAGTATTAATCCTTAAAATGCTTAGCAGGCAAAGGAAAATTATAAGAGATCACTCCAACCAATGCAACAAAGAAACAGTGCTAGGATGGAAGCACAAAAGGCATTCAGAGATTATTTAGGTCGCAACACTAGCATTTTCTAAAGAATACTACAACTCCTTGGAATAATACAAATATAACCAGGTCCAATTATTGATATATGTTGCGCTTACTAGTCTCCCACCCTCCGTAAGACCTACCTTACTATATGCAATAAATTCATGAAGAAAGACGAATTAACATTCCATTGAGAAGTTGACTATGATGCAACCATTTAATTTAATGGGTAGTGCTCCAAGTCCTTCTAAAAATTGACGGAGCATGCAATCCAACAAACAGGAAGTGTGCCTCTTTTCATCCTAACACAAATTTTCTATAGCATCAAGAGCAAAAGAAGCAAGCAAGCACACTAAGCAAGCACTGCACCTACTACACCTACTGAACACTAAGCAAGCAAGGAAGCACACAGTCTGAACCTAAGCACACTAAGCAAGAACATAGTCTGAACCTAAGCACACTACTGCAAGCACTGCACCTAAACCCGAACCTAATGAAAGCACTACACTACTACAAGACTACTGCAAGCACTACACTAAGCACAATACTGAACCTGAACCTAGCTACTGCACACTACTGAACCTCTTTGAAATGGAGGAAGTAGAAGTGTACTTTGTCCACAAAGAAAAGAAAAGATCCAGCAAGCCAAGGCTAGCCCGAATGACAGACATGTGATGTGAAGCAAGTGTGCGTATAATCCAATAAAGTAAAAAAGATACAACAAATGTTTCTGTAGAACACTAGTACTACTAATCCTATCTACTACTACAAGCTGTAAAAATAATGCTAATACTACTAACCCTGGCTAGATTCTACAAGAAAATTCGGCCACAGCTAGCTCTAGTAGGGAGAGGGGCTGGGAGGGGGAGAAGGGAGGGGTTGGGGGAGGGTGGAGGGGATGGGAACCTCGATAGCAGCGGCGGGATGAACAACAACGGCGACGGGTTGGACAACACGTGACAACACATCTCCTGCTCCTCCTCCTTGTGCCCCATGGACGGTAGAAGCAGGATGGTGAGATGGGCGCGCAGAAGGCTCCTCCTCCAATTTCCGGTGCTTAGAGTCTTTGTCGGTGCCCTGCTCCTCCTCATTGTGCCCTACTCCTCCTCCAATCACCGCTGGTGCTAGAGAAGGGGAGGATCTAGATGGGAGAAGACAAAGGGAACAGAGCCAGCCGATTCGACAAATTCGCTAAGTGGGGTATCCGTGGCACATCCCTGAGACGTGTGTCGTGGATATTAGTGGGCCCATACACGCTGGAAAAAGGGCGATACACTAGAAAAGGTTCCACGAATATCTGTGGCGTATATATGTGCGGTGCACACCGATATTGACACCCCTTAGTACAAAAAGGTCACGCAAAGTGTGGTTGACAACAACACCACACATCTGCATTGGTAGCTGACCTTGTACTTAACTAAACCTGGGGCATCCAGGTTCGAATCCTGGGTGTCTTAGTTTTTTAATATATTTTACTTACTCCCTCCGATTTAGTACTAGTTTAGTACAAAGTTTGTACTAAATCTCTGGCTCTTATTTTGGATACTTTAGATGTTTAAACATATATTTTTAATATTATAATTCATCAAGAACAAATATTTTGGATATTATAATTTGCAAGAAAAACCAACTAATTAACACATGAATATATATCATAATAGTCTTGTCGAGAATGCATTCACACACACGGTGCTTGCGTTTGACAATCTTCTTTCCCTTCACAATCTTCTTACCCTTCTTTGTCGCTATTCAATAATTTAGCCTAGGAATTTGTTGACTTCTTCTCATGAACGGACAACCTTTAGCTGGTAGGGTGGTCCTACTTCTTATTTTTGAAGTAGTAGGTATGTCGATGTCCTCTTCCATCTTTAGGTCATCGTAGTTGTCAAAGTCTTGGCCGTTGGCTACTCCTTCCATTTCGATGATGCTCCTTTTTCCCCTCATCATGATAACATGGCTAGGCTTTTCCAGGTCGGTAATGAAAATGCATTAGTCCACTTGGCTAGCCAATACCCACGGCTCATTTTTAGCGGTGACGTTCACGCTGACAATTATTGTTTTGGCTTCGGGTATAACCATGGTTGTGAAATAACAATCTTCTTTTTCGCTGTTCTTGGCCCATATAACACGGAACATCGGCACCTTTTCTCCATAGTAGTCGAGCTCCCATATCTCCTCGATCCTTCCATAGTATCTTTCCTTGACGGTAGTCGACTCATCCATGAAGCATTCCATAGTTACTCCTGAGTTCTGATATTCGTTGTTCTTATCCTGTTCATCGGTGTAGAATGTGTAGACGTTGATGTTGTATGCCTGGTAGGTCCTAAGGTTGTGTGTGGGTCCCTGTGACAAGGTGGATATGAGTTTTTCGTCTTCCGTGCGAGGACTCTACGGGGAATTTTTCAGTAGGTTCTCCTTGAACCACTGCGTGAAGGTGGAGTTGTGCTCTCTTATTATTTCTCCTTGAGTCCTCGTTCGGTCCAGGTCATTGTAATTCTTCTCAATAAAGCTTTTGTGCTCTATGCACCAAGGGTCGACCAATTCTATGTGTCTTGGCACAACTAGGTTTGCCCTGTTAAGGTCGGCATGTTGACTAGTGTGGTCGACATGGATATCGCTGTGACCCTCGCGATGACCACATCCAGTGAGCCTGTCAGGGTGCCTATTTTTGCCTACCAGACCAACAGGGTCCTCGTCTATTCCTATATAATTCGGGAAGAAAGAGATGCACTCGTAGGTCAGAAAGACCTTGGCTATGCTTGCATCTGGACATGCCCTATTGCGGATGAAGCCCTTGATGATTCCATTCATCCTTTCGAATGGCATCAGATTGTGAAGGAATGTCAGTATGAAGTTGATGATATCATCCATGACATGGACTAGCAGATACACCATGATGTCGAAGAATGTGGGTGGGAAGTAAATCTCGATCTTGCATAGTATCACCATGATCTTTTCCTATAGCCTTGCGAGTTGTTGGATGCTGACTTCCAAGAGATGACGTCGAAAAAGTGGTAGAGGACAAACAACATCTCACAGATTTGCTTGTCCATTATCCCTCGCATTGTGATAGGAAGTATCTGCGTCATCAGCATGTGACAGTCATGATACTTCATCCTGCTGAACCTCCATTTTACTGCATCTATATATCTGCATATCTTCCCCAAGAAACCATAAGGAACTTTCACTCCTAGGAGGCACTTGATAAACTGCTCGATCTCCTGTTGACTTAGAGTGAAGCAGGAAGGGGGCAGTAATAGTCAGACTTCTTGTCCCTTTTTCTACTGTGACGACCTTCTGTCTCCTCCTTCTGATCATCATCATCATCGTCGTCGAGGCATCCTCCCTGAAGATCTCCCTTGATGCCTAGATGTTTCAGGTCGCTTCTTGATTTTGGCCCATTTTTGGTCCTCTCTAGCATGTTGAGAAGGGTGCCAACCAGACTCTCTAACACGTTCTTCGTGATGTGAAAGACATCAAGGCTATGGGGTGTGTGGAGGATCTTCCATTACGGTAGGTCCTAGAAAACAGATCGCGCTTTCTATACATTCATGAGCGGTTTTGGCATATTTCACTTCTTTCCCCATGCAGGGCACTCTTTCCAATTATTCAACAATTCCTTAATTTATTCCCCGCTCCTAGGACATGGGACGATTCCATGCTCGGCTTTACCATAGAACATATCTCCGCATTTTCTCCACGGGCCATCTTTGTGAAGCCACCTTCAAGTCCCTGGGTACACGGTTTTTAAAGACACGGGATCCTTTTCTAGTTGGAGATGTAGCATATGCTCCATGCACTTGACACATGCGTAGTGTCAGTGGCCCACCTGGCACGAGACATACGCGCAACCAGGATAATCTTGCATCATCATGAGCAACGAGGCTCTAAGGGGAAAATATTCTCCTGAAAGGGCTTCCCACGTATTCGCTGGTGTCTCCGACAACATGGCTATCTCCTCTTTCAATAGTCTGAGATATAGATGGATATTGATACTTGGTTGGTTCGGCCCCTGAATAAGAATACTCATGTGTACTTACCTCCTCTTCATGCACATACATGGAGGAAGGTTGTACGGCCATACAAACATGGACCAAGTGCCGTGTTTGCTACTCTGGTTGCCCAATGGATTTAATCCATCGGTGCTCATACTCAGTCTAATGTTCCTTGGATCATCCCTAAAAACGGAACTTGATGTCCATTGCATTCCACTAGAAAGCGTCTGAAGGGTATGTTAGCATCTTCTCCTTATCCGGATCATCCTCGGGCTTCTGCCTTTCCGCGTGCCAGTGCATGAGCTTTGCTTCCTTAGGGTCTATGAAATACTATTGTAGACGAGGAGTGCTCGGAAAGTACCATACCACTTTTAGTGGATATTTCTTCACTCTATTGTATCGTACATGGTTGCACACCGGACATGTGGTTCTCTCTGCGTACTCAGTCTGATAAATGATACAATCATTGATGCAGGCGTGGTATTTAACATGCGGTAGATAGAGAGGGCACCTGACTTTCTTTTCCTCCTTGATACTTGTTGGACAAGTGTTCCCTTGGGAAGACGATCATGCCAGAATCTAATCATATCGTTGAAGCTTGTGTCAGTCCAGTTGTGTTCCGCCTTCATGTCTAGATCCTTGAGCGTTACATTCAAGCGGGTATCCTCGGGACGACATCCTTAATACAATGGAGTACTCCTCCAGTTGCGCCAGCTTGGCTTTCTCTCTAGTGGCAGCTTTGGCATTGCTCATCTCCTTGAGGAGCAGTTCTTGAACATGAGGGTCCCACAAGGCTATTTTCAGCGTATGCGTGTCCACGTATTCTCAATCATCTACCCCTGCATCTCCTTCATGATGATCATGTCTGGCATCTCCTTCTTCATGATGATCATGTCCGGGAGGCTCTTCGCCTTCTCGCCCGCCCTCTCGGTTATTGTCCTGCCTCCCTTCCTCATTTCTTGTAGTCCCATTAACATCATCTTCATCACTTATCCAGCAAACAAAGCCATGCATGAAACCATGCACAAAAGGTGGTTCTGCAATACTCCAGAATAAGGTTCCATCAAGCCCCTGAGTTTGCATTTGCGATACGGACATCTTATCTGGGTCTCGTTGTTCTGGATCATTTTGGTCGTCGTGCCTTTGAAATATCTAGCCACGAGGCTTTCGCTCATCTTGATGACCATGATCTCCTGCGCGATGTAAAGCAAGAGAATATTTTAGGTTGTGCACACACATGCATGCATCACTACTAGGAAATAGGCTACCTGTAGCGTGCTTTTTTTGAGGTTTGTAGCGTTCCCCCATGCTACAGGTAAGGTGCCACTAATAACTTGTACCTGTAGCATGGACATGGAACACTACAAATAAGCACATTATCAGTAGCGTGGGGGTTGCATTCTACATGTAATTCCTTTATCATTGGCGTGGGAAGCATCCTACAAGTATAATTTCGATATTGAATTTTTTTTGCCCGCAGCTGAATCGAACAAGCACCATTTAGAATCATCGACAGCATCCAAAAGCAATAACATCATACCAGTAGCACAATATTCAACATCCACAATAAAGATATTAGTTATCCTGTTCAATTTCTCTACATAGTTTACTAGCAAGTCCTAACTATGTACTCTCACCATCATAGATAGCACTAACTAGTCTTAATGGCAGAAGCAGTAATCTCATCATCTGAATAAGTGTCAGAGTCTGACGAGGCATCGAGGCCTAGGTAGTTGAAGTAGGTCGTGCCATCTTCATCAAGATAGAAGACACACTTCCCCCCGGGGTCCATCCCAAAGGTTCTGATCATCTTAGTCCACCTTGGTCCCCAGAAGAAGGTCCGATTTGGCTCGTTGGTGACTTGGACCGTGAAGCATGGGCTAGGTTGCTTTAGCGGGTCTAGATGGACCTCGAACTGACCCGCTTGCCACAAGGGCTACACGAAATGATCAAGAAAATCACTTCTAAACTTGTAGGGTATGTTCTGAGTAAAATAAGATATGAAAACAACAATTAGTTCAAGCAAAGGGAGCACTATGACAAGTTAGATTGCTTGAAAATGCACATATCATTTTAAATTCAAAGTTACGATGGAGCATGATGAGTGCATATTTGCATCATGTTTTATATTATTATTTTGCATTGTAGATGTAGGATCTTGGTATTTTACGGTGCTTGCGTGCATATTTTATGTCTGTTTTCACCAGGATCATGACAGATGATAGATACAATGGACACAATTCTTGGAGCAGTTATACTGGGGACAAAAGGAGTCAAAGACAACATAAATCGCTTATTTGGGAAATACCAATAATACCAAAAGAAAACCCGAAACGATCAAGGCACACAAACGGTTTAACGACCAACTATACGGCGGAAATAAATTTTCCGGCCGTATAGTTGGCACCACCACCGCCTCCTCAAATAGTTTCACCCCATGCAACTGGATCGGGGAGACGACATACAGAACACACAGAAATCGCCATAACCTCACCTCCGGAAGGCATCTGGAGGGGGAATTTGTCCAAGGGACCCATCTTCACCCTACGCAGATTTGGGAGGCCAAGGCATCGATCTCCATCTTCATCAACTGCTGCACCACCATCATCATCATCCATCCCATCTTCACCCCATCTACATCTTGTTGTAATTTTCGTACTCGTTGTTGATTTATACAAGAACTATTCATTTACAATTGTTTCCATTACCATTGTCATGATGTTGATTGCCTCCATGTCTGAGTAGACCTCTAGTTCTTGGGGAGATGGAGAAACCCTAGCATATGATTGAGATGAGATAGATATTATTATGTTATACATCATTATGTGTATGTGTTAATTGTCTTCATCTTGATGTTGGGAGGTGTGCACCTCCTTAATATTTGCCTCTTATGGGGACTCGATGAAGGGGATTACTTATTGGTAGGCGGAGGGATGATAGCGCTTACTGTGACAATAAAGTTGTTGTCATTCTTTACGTACTAACTCATTAATCCATGTCCATGACATGGGATAAATCCCTTAATAGCGGGATAATACGATTGATGTTGTTTATTTGTTAGCTGTGGTTATGAAGGATTATGTGAGCAGTGGTTGCTGCCTATTTGTCCATATATGGAGCTCTTCCTATATAGATACATATTATGAGAATATTTGTTATAATAATCTTGATTGTTGGGTCTAAATTGCTAGCGGTGTATCCACCACTCCCTGAGAACGCCTTTTTTCCTATTGCAATTCCAAGTTCTTTTTCACACACGATTCTTACTTTTTGCATTAAGTTTTGCTTTACTTTAAATTGCCTCGTTCAACCAAAAACCCCAAAAAAACTCTACTTTTCTTGCATCTTAAAGTTATTCCTTAAGTACTACGTATAGTTTTTAGTTAAAAACATTTTAATCTTTTGCCTACTACTCCCTGTGGGATCGATATCTTTATTTCAAAACTAGCTACAAACGATTTGTGCACTTGCAGTCATCAGAGCAGTATGACAAGCTTCTTGTTTCTACACTCTTTGTAACCACAATGTTCACACGACTTATTCATTATACCTATATATGATCATGAGAACTTAATTAAACATTTACCACAGTATAACATAGCATGATGTAATTACCATATATTAGCTAAACATAACATATAAACAAGTAGCACGATGATAATAAAGTAGCTCCATAGGTAAACATAATAAACATAATAAAGTAGCTACCTAGTCGTCCTACTCTAGTCCTCCACGTCCGGTTCTGCCGCAAGTAGAGTCCAATCAACCCCGCCAGCCCACATGTTCTCCTCCACATCAGACCACATGCCCTCCTGTTGCTGCTGGGGTGCAGCGTGCATCTGCTCTTATCTAGAAGGACTAGTGGCATGCCTCTAGTGGGCGCTAGACGGACCAGCCCCCGGGCCTGCTGCTGGGGCGCGGCGGTGGGTCCACCTATGAACCAAGCGTACTACGCCGCCTTCACCTCTGGATCCTATAGACAAGGCTAGAGGAATGTCTCCTCCTCTGGCGATGTCTAAGGTGCAGCTAGTGCTCATCATGTCTGTGCTCGAGCTCCTGTGCCCTAGTGATAGTGTGCATATCACTTGGGGCGCGCTGTTGCAGGGTGGCTCGGTGCTGCGGAAAGTTGAGTCTCTCCGTAGCACTAAAATGCACGATCACGCTCCAGTCGTACGCTCGTGCCGCGATCTCTTGGTCCCTCCACACGCCAAGGTGTATATTAACACCGTTGATGGTGATCGTAGCCGCCCACTTTGGCACCTTGGTTCCATTTTTCAGGAAAATACCATGGTACCGACGAGGCTCACTTGACATGCTAGCTAACAAATAAAATATAAACATTAATAGTTAGATAATAAAACGATAAATACCAGTAGCACAATAATATATATTAGATTCATATTCATCATCCACAATCAATTTATTAGTTATCTTGTTCAAATTCTCGACATAGTTCTACTAGCAATCAGATAATATCACTAATACATCTCGCTCAATCAAACTAGATGTCGACTCCCGGGTCCTAAGACGCGGGCGGTGAACACCCAAAGAGAAGGAACCATCATAGGAGCATAGCTCGAGTGGGATCCCTGAAGAAACTACCAGGTATTGGAGAACCTGACGTCCAACACAACCACATAGCAACGGACGTGCTTGTCCTCCTCCCTAACACGATTCTGTATCACCTCCTCGGGGGCCGGCTCCCTCTGCACCGATAGTGGACCACTCAACCTCCACCAAAGAAGCTTCGGGTCGACGACGAGACCCAAATTCCTAATCAAGCTACGCGTCTCGGAAGGTAGAACCTCCTAGTGCTAGCCCGGCGGAGCCCAATCTCGGACATGTCTGGCGGAGCCCAGTCCTCCGTCGTTGCCGCCGAGTCGACGTCGAGGAAGCGGGATGTGCATCTAACATATTTGTACTACATTATATATCAAATTTGTACTACATTATATACTATTTCTATTTCTATCTCTATTTTCTATTTAATATTTCTCCTATTTCTATTTTCTAAATCATATTTTCTAATATCCCTAAATTCATCTAAAATACTCTAGGTTTGGTAGCACTAAAATTCTAAAATCCTAAATTCATCTAAAATATTCTAGGTTTGGTAGCACTAGATCATCTAAAAATGCATCTAATTAACAAAAAAAGAGGGGCTTGGAGATTAGCTGTGTGCGGTGGCGACGGACGGCTTCGGGTGGCGGGAGAAGGAGGAGGTGGCGGGTGGGAGGAGGAGGAGGTGGCGGCGGGTGGCTTCGGGCGGGAGGAGGAGGCGGTGGGCAGGAGGAGAGTGTCGGCGACGAGTAGAGTGGAAGGGAGAGGGGAGGCGTGGGTTGGAAGGAGCATGCGACGGGTGGGCCAGGGCCCGGTGTGCGCCTATGCATGGTAGGGTTAGGTCAACTATAGCGTGGGCCCACACGCTATATGTATGTTATAACTGTAGCGTGTGGGCCCACGCTGCAGGTACAACTTATCTGCCCACGCTACGGATATGCTGGGATATTTTTTTAATGAAAAAAGTGGGGTTAAAAGGAGGGATTGAATCAGCCGTGCTGATAACTTCCACTCCAATCCTCTCTTCTGTTTACCTGCTCCTCCTTATACTACTCTCTCTCTATTTTTCTTCTCCATTGATCTCGATCGATCTCTCGATTCGCAGAGACACCCCCGATAACGATGATCGACACGCCTCGATGATCAATCCCCACCCTCCCGCAGGTACCGTCTCCCCGTCTCTTGTCCGGCCGCCGTTGGTGTGTGACATTTTTCTTCGATATATGATTTAGTTATGATATGTATATATAAATTTGTGTATGGAAATTTTTGTGTTATAGGAGGTAATTAATTTATGTACACAGAATATGACACCATGCTAAGTTTGCAAACATGATCACGATGCCCGTATTTTGACAGCGCATGATTCTATGTCACTATTGCATCTGGTCATTTCGAGGATTTACTGGTGTAACATATAGAAATTATTTTTCTCTTCATACTATATATTTATCCAGTTTAAAGTTATTCACTATATTATTTTTACTTTTGTTTGTGTAGACTACACCATGCAATGTAAGATTGCACTTTAATGAGATTACCGAAAATACTATCCCATTCCGTTCGAATGGACTAACATATATCATTGAAGTGCATCAAGATCAAACAAATACTACTTTAAGAGGCGTTGAGTGGAACCGTTTTGTTGCACAACAAAACCTTACCGGCGGACAAATGCTATTTTTTTGGTTGGATGAAGGAGCTCCAAGGATAAATGTAATAACAGCGAGGAAGATGAAGAGGAAACCGAAGACGACGATGAAGGGGAGGAAACTGAGGAGGAAATCAAGCAACAAGTGATCTGTTTCTACTAATGATGCATCCTCACGTGTGATGCACTATAATAAATAAGTAGATTTTTCTACTTTACGCTTTTTTCTGCTTGATACATGGTGTTTGAACATAATATGTGTTGCCCTGATTTTTTTGGAACTGTGAAATATTATTATATTTTTTTAACGATAAGTTGGTGTTTTGTTGGGGTATGCTCCTTGGGATTGCCCGATCTTTCACGAATCCCTTGAAAATCGATGCGGGGGTGAGTGGAGGGAGAGGGGGGGGATGACATCCGCAAACTCACCCACGAAGAACACGATGAACTCACACACGCTGGAAGACACGATACAAGCTAATAGCTCACGCCGGCGGCTACCGGTCTAGCATAATCCCTAGAATAAGCGTCGGACAAGACTTGGTCGGGCGGGGTTCTACGGGTTCCCTTATTTCTACAAGGTACTGGCGGGAGGTGGGGAAAGGGGTTGGCTTGCTCATCACGTCAGTGCTCTGGTTTGGCTGGCCACCTCGCCTAGAGGCGGCCGTCGTTCACCTGTCCATGGTTCTTGCTGGCCTTCGGCCTCCTCGATATATGTGCATCGTATCCTCCGAACCGAAGAGGTATCGTGAAATCTGAGCCGTCTTTGTGTTTTCGCTCTAAATATTTTGGTAAAGAGGGTGTATTTGAAGGAGAAGCATTTATTTTCAGGATGATTTTGTGTCTCCTTAATTTTGGAATACTATAATTAGCAGCCATAGATGGCAGCTGTGACTCGTGGATCACGGCCGGTGGATCACGACGACTGCATGCACGCAACGAATTTTGTCCGCGTCCTATGGACGGTCACCAGGACGCGTTGGCTCAAGGGACGCAGCGAAGCGAGGGGCCAAAACGGTCCACAATCGACGGGCACCTCAGCATTCCAGCAGTAGCATCCTGCCGGGCACGTCACTAGCAAGCTCGATCCATCTCGATCTTGGCGAGACGTGGACGGCGGATGGCCTCTCTCGCCGCCCTATAAATCACCAACCTCGCCAAGCAGATCAGGGCAGAGCAGAGCAGACCACCAGAGTTCTTTCATCAGACAGAGAGAGAAGCAGACCGAGGTGCTGTGTCGAGATCTCCACCATGTCGTGCTGCGGAGGTAACTGCGGGTGCGGATCCGGTTGCAAGTGCGGCACGGGCTGCGGAGGGTAACTCATCTTCCCCAACCAATTCGTCTCCCCTCTCCTCCATTTTATTCTGCCCACTCTGTTCTTCCATCCCCTCTGATCTGCTAAATCAAAGATCAATTGAGATTGCATCGATTGGCCCCATACATGTTGTGCTTTTAATCTGTTTTGCGGAAATATGCAGAGAGATCTCATACGTGTATGGATTGTATAAAAAAAAATAGATCCCCCTTTGAGATGGGTCATCGGAGAAAGAAAGAAAGAAATTTAACCTTGTGACTGACCGATGGTGGTGTGGGGTATGCATGCAGGTGCAAGATGTACCCTGAGATGGACGAGGGGGTGACCACCGGCCAGACTCTCGTCATGGGCGTGGCGCCCTCTTCCAAGCCATCGTTCGAGGACGCCGCCGGAGCCACCGGGGCCGAGAACGGAGGCTGCAAGTGCGGCGCCAACTGCACCTGCGACCCGTGTACCTGCAAGTGATCCAGAAGACTTCAACTGATCAAAAGGATGGATGGATCATCGATGGGAGGAGCAGTACTAGTATGAGTCGCGTGTGTTTGTGTTACTGTGTCATGAATAAGACGTGATCCGTCGATCAAATGGTACAGTGTAGTTTGTCCGACTGTACGTTACAGTGTGCAGGCATGCTCTGGTGCGTGCCTTTCCTAGTGTTCTGAAACCGTATGTGTCTGAATAAATAATATCACTCCGTTTGGACTTTCTATTGAATTAGTAGGCCAAATTTTCACAACTAATTTTAGAATATAAAGCATGACTACAACAGGTAGATCATGTGAGACATACTATATGTACTAATCAACACGAAAGTAAAAGAACAGATCAGACCAAAGTGCACGTACTAATTATTGAAAGATTTTATAAGTTGCCACACTTTACTTTGGCTCTTTATAATTACTATGACTTTGTATTTTACTTCTTTACCACACATTACACCCATACTCTTATAATTTACCCTCTTTCTTTCTTTACAGGTATACAGATTTTTTACTCTAAAATATGGTGCGAAATACACGTACACCTGGCTGGCCTGAACCAAGTCGTCTCCATAGATCAATCAACCGAGCAAGTTCTAATTCCTAGCGGAGGAGAAATAGGGGGCCTAGAGCAAAGCGCCCTGCCAAACCAAGTCGGCTTCATAGATCAATCAACCGAGCCAGTTCTAGGAAGTTCTAGTTCCTAGCGGAGGAGAAATAGGAGGCCTAGAGCAAAGCGTCCCGCCAAACCAAGTCGGCTCCATTGATCAATCAACTGAGCCCGTCCCGCCAAACCAAGTCGGCTCCATTGATCAATCAACTGAGCCAGTTCTAGTTCCTAGCAGAGGAGAAATAGGGGGCCTAGAGCAAAGGGCCCCACCAAACCAAGTCGGCTCCACTGATCAATCAACCGAGCCAGTTTTAGTTCCTAGCGGAGGAGAAATATGGGGCCTGGGACAAAGCGTCGTCGGCAGGCCTTGCATTAATGGCGGATAGAGAGTACATGTCTTTTGGAGAAGAAGGGCATCATTTATAGGGGGCTCTACTGCCAGCCCGCCGGTGCTACTCGGGCCTAGACAATAGTACTGCCTAGCCATTACGAATGATATTTATATCATGGTAATAAGGTGGTAGTACTAGTCCATAGTACTGGCCAAGCAAGGCTGGTACTTATGAATGGTACTACGACCCCACTACTCGAATGTAGTTCTGGTAAAATGTGTGCACCATCTGGTACTCAGGGGCGGGCCCACTTGAAGTCAAATATATTCAGATGCATATCCAAATGTTTGGACTAAAAACTACGTATGTATAGGACATAGGAGGTATATATGCATGAGAAAAACCGAAAATAAAGCACACGGTAGAATTTGCGACGGACGTGACAAAAGCCAATCTCTTTATGTGGCCCAGCTAACTGAAGGAGATATGTCCTAGAGGCAAATAATAAAAAGACATTATTATCATATCTTATTAGTTCATAATAGTTTTATATCATACTATAACTGGATCAAGCGGAAACATTGATACAGATGTGATATACAAACAACCTAGGTTCCTAGTAGCATCTATTTAACTAGTTCATTAGGCAGACGATGGTCAAGGTTTCCTGATAATGGGCTAAATAAAAGTCACTGACAATAAGATCATGTCATCTAGAATGATGTGATAGACTATTTACCACCAATGATTGTTGCAACACGATCATATCACTTAGTTCACGTTGCAATTGTCGAAGAAACAGATTGTCCTAATCCTTAGACCGTGAGATCATATAAATTACTGTTACCGGAGGGTGCTTTGACTGTATCAACCGTCATCTCATAAAAGGGTGGCCATAAAGGTGCACGTTGGGTAGCCGAAGGAGCACGTAGAGGCAATATGCTTCAAGAGCGGGAATTATTCTCCCGTGTGACTGAAAGATACAACTGGGCCCATTCGGTGAATTATATCTATGTTGCGTAACACATGAGTGGTTCATGGAGATGGTATTTCCCAGAACGAGTAAAAAACAGTACTTGTTGGAAATGAGATTGAACAAGGTATCGGGATACCGATGATCAAATCTCGGACAAGTCTTGTATCAAGAATACGGAAATTGGATATATCGTTTCAGGTTCGAACACGATAGAGAATCGTGGAGTGCATAGGGGTCAATATGGGCATCCCGGTCCCCCTGTTGATCATTGATATAGATCATATCTATAGTACTCCTGAACCGAGGGAAACACGCTTAAGGGCAATACGACGTTTGGAGATCGTCCTGCTAGATGGAATTACAGAAGAGAGAGAAATCGGAATCATTTCGGAAAGATCCGAAGTTGTTCGGAGAAAGAAGGAAAGGAAAAGACCGAAAGGTGTTTCGGATAAATGGCAATTTATAATATGCATTTATTATATGTTAATTGTGAATTAATATATTATAAATAAATATTTAAATTCAAATTTACAAAGTGACTTTATTATTAGGCCGAAATCTCGGAGGAAATTGGTCTAGGAGAAAGCCACAAGGAAAAAGGAAAAGGAAAACATCAATTCTGCCACGTGTGGGCCTGTCGGCCCACATAGGCGCGCAGTAGGCACTAAGTGCCGCCCTGGGCAGCGGCGTGCTGGGCGCGCTCGCGCACATGAGCCGCCGAGCCACTGGCCCACTCGGGCTGCGCATCGCCACCCCGCCGCTAGGTGTTGGGTCGCCCGACGCTAGCCTACCGGGGTCTGTTGGCCGACGCGCCAAGCCGACCACGCGGGCGAGCTAGGCCGCGGCAAGGCCGGCCCACCTGAGGCCTCACTGCTGCCTAGTGCATCTGGGCCGCGCAATGAGCAGCTGGGCCCACCCCATCTAGTTCCGGCCAGCTGCTGTTTGGTTTTATGTTTTGTCCATTTTGGGCTGAGTTTTGGCCCATCCGGCTAGGACGAAAATCCCTAGTATTTTTCTTTATGTTTAGTCCCACATGGGGCGCCTAAAGGGGAGGGTATGCCCCCCTCCTAAATATAGGGGTGCCCATGGGAGGACTAAAACACAACCCGAATAAGCTATTCTCTGAGGAGTTCTTCCTCGGAGAATACCCCCTCTTTCTCTAGTTGCCTTTGTCGTGGAGTGGTCTCAAGTTAGGACTATGCGCGCAAAGTCAACGCATCCATGGAACACCGTTGTGCTGCGGTGATTCCGCCAGGGGATCTACTTACGCAACCCCAACAGGGATCAAGGAGTTTCGGGAGTCGTCGCATTGCACCGTATGCATGTGATAACTCAGTGGGGCTATTGAAGCTTCCGGGCCATCGTACAAGGACCTGGACAAGGGGCGACGTGCGAGGATCTTCGCGGCCTTGAGGTCGGACGGGTACGACTACATCATCAACGCTTCTGCATGAGCATAATGCTCTCTCGGTCTTCAAGGGTACATTACCTCTGTCATCCTCCGTTACTGCATTACTTCTAGATAGGTCCTTGGGTATTCAGGGTATTCCACATAGGTAAGTTTTTGTTATGTGCTACGGAACCCTACACTAACTTTGGCCCAATTGCCTCTATCCACACCGCACATACAGAGTAGAGACAACAGAGTCCTTCCTGTAACTACCTGTCCTCCCGATCGCCGCCTGATTCCTGGCACCACTAATCGATCACCCTAATCCTAGACGAGAGTTTGCGACGGCGACGAAGGAATTCTCGTGACAGTGTGGTACTCATCCTTCCCTATGGCCTCCTCTTCCCCAAGCCCTAGCGCGGCAGCTTGCTGCCCGGAGCGCCTCTGTGTGTGTTGCCTTCTTCGATCGCAGTACGCGAGGAGCCCAGGATCTTGTTTACCTCCGCATTCGGCAATCAGCAGCTCACCAGAACCAGGTAAATAATCCATACCCACACAGGAACTTGATTTTTCTCAGATTTTTTTTGTTCGATTGTTGAGATACATTAAAAATTCAGAGCACCTTCCGTTCCAGGGCTAGCAACTACAACAGGGGCATGCATCACTTTAGCCAGAGATCGGGGGACTGGCCTAAATCGGTAGTTATGGCATCTCCACCGAGCCGACCCAACCCACCCAGGAGCATCCGAAAGTGTCCACGCGGACCGGTGGACGGCTGCGCGATGGCTCAGTGATGCGACCCATCCGGACAAACACGCGTGGATCGACCCATCCATGCATCAAATTTGGACAACAATTGCGTCATCCTGGACAGTGCACTTGTCCTCCCACTTGTTCGCCCGGGCCCTCTAGCCATTGGCACAAAAGGCACTCCTCCCCCAAACCCTCGCCTTCCGTATCCCGCGGTCAGAGCAGGCGCAACCGTCGCTGCCGCCATCGCCTCCCGCGATATCGAGTAGCACCACGACAGCCACATGCATAGCTGGAGTTGACTGGATGCTCCATAGGCCATCCCGCCGCCCCGTCCTCTGCCTATCGATTGGACGTGCACAACCTATTTAGTTGTTTGTCGAGGTGCGTCCGCTGGTCCTTTCTTGGTTATATAGTCCGATGCGGTAGTTGGCATAGACATTAATAGCAGTGTACTGGATAGATGGGTAGCAGTCGAAGGGCGATCGAGTTCTTTTACAAGAATTTTGTCGAGTCATCATCCGAGGAGGAGTCCAACAGTGAGACCGAAATTCTCCTGGCAGCTGCACAAATGGTGCATGACCACTAGCTCCTCCCACTTCATAGAGGTGGCTCGGTGAAGCGGCGTGAAGCTAACCATGAACGCGACCGAGAAGAGGGGCACATAGGCCTTTACAAGGACTGCTTCCACCCAACTAATCTAGTCTTCAAAGAGAAGGCATTTTGTCGCCGCTGTCAGATGTCTAGGAACCTGTTCTTGGACATACTCAATGGGGCGAGGGAGTACAACGACTACTTCGAGGCCAAGTATGATTGTACTGTTAAGATTGGCTTCTCCTCTTACCATAAATGTCCTGCTGCCATTTGATAGCTTGCATATGGAGTGCCCGGTGATCTCCTCGACGACTACATGCGAATGAGCGAGTCCACATGCCATGATGCCATGTATCAATTCTGCAGCGTAGTTGTAGTGTTGTTTGGCAAAGTATATCTGAGAGAGCCAAAAAAACCAAAGACACTGCTCGCCTTCTGTCCATCAATGAGAGTAGGGGTTTCCTGGGATGCTTGGTGATACATTGCAAATGTATCTATCATTTTTGATGTTCCATGCTTGGTTTTATCTACTTTCTTGTGTTTTTTCCACACTTTGGAGTACTTTTCATATGATTTCTTGGACTAACCTATTAATAAGAGCCACAGTGCTAGCTGCCTGTTTTCTACTGTTTTTGGTTCTAGGAAGTCAGAAAATGAATATTCTCGGAATTGGACGGGACAAAAGCCAAAGTTATTATTTTACCGGGGGACACTTGGAGCCAGAATACGAGACGGAGAAGGGCCAGAGGGCGGACACACCACCTGGCCGCGCGGCCAGGCTTGGCCCGCGCCAGGGGGTGGTGTGGTCAGCCCAGGCACCTCCTTGGCCTCTCCTTCCACCTATATATTGCCTCTGATACGGAAACCCTAAGGACCCGATCAAAAATCC
Source organism: Avena eriantha (assembly GCA_910589775.1). NCBI lineage: Eukaryota > Viridiplantae > Streptophyta > Magnoliopsida > Poales > Poaceae > Avena > Avena eriantha. Next base: position 140,797,239 of record OU342742.1, on the reverse strand, counting down.
ACGAAAGAGTCCGTAGCCGCCATCGTCTCAATCCCTAGATTGGGAGGGATCTGAAGCTCTTCCTAGCACCCTGCCGGAGAGGGGAATTCACCCTGGAGGCCTTCATCATCATCATGCAAGCCTCCGGCATGATGCGTGAGTAGTTCATCTCTGGACGACGGGTCCATGTAGTAGCTAAATGGCTGGTTCTCCTCCTTTGTGCTATCATGTTTAGATCTTGTGAGCTCCGTTCATGATCAAGATCATCTATTTGTAATTCTGCATGTTGTGTTTGCGGGGATCCGATGGATATTGAGATGTTATTTCAGATTGATTATTGATTCTATCATGTCTTTGTTATTTGTGATCTTGCATGATTTCCATTATTAGTAGCTATCTTGGCCAAGTAGATGCTAGCAACTCCAAGAGTTAGTATTTATGCTCGATAGTGGGTTCATGCCTCTGGTACTCTAGGGAAGTGACAGAAATCTCTAAGGTACTAGATGTGTTGTTGCTACTAGGGAGAAAACAACAATCCTTTGTTCATAGAACAATCGTATTGTTTACTTCACACGCAATTCGTAATGCAATAATATATGCTTGCAACTTAATACTAGAGGGGGTTCGGATGATAACCTGAAGGTGGATTATTAGTCATAGATGCAGCTGGATGGCGGTCCATGTATAATGTTGTAATGCCCAATCAAGTCTCAAAGGAGTCAAGATGATTAGTATATGCTTGTATGCTTTCTCGATGTTTGTCAATTGCCCCGCTGTAATTTGTTCACCCAACATGTTATTTATCTTAAGGAGAGCCACCTCTAGTGAACTATGGACCTCGGTCCTTTCTTTTACATCCAATCTACAATCAAACTGTTTACTACTTTGTGTTTACTTTCTGCAAACTATTACTCTCTTCCATTCGATACGTTTAATCCTTTGTTTTTAGCAAAACTGGTGAGATTGACAACCTCATCGCAAGTTGGGGGCAAAGTTCTGTGGTTGTGTTGTGCAGGTCTCCATGTTGCTACTAGCACCGGTAGTGCGCTCTACCAAGGCTCAGCTAGCAACACCTTTGGGGTGTTTCCTTGCTCCTACTGGATTGATAACCTTGGTTTCGTACTGATGGAAAACTTGCTGATGTGCTCATCATACCTTCCTCTTGGGGTTCCCCAACGAGCTCGATATATTTTGGGCCATCAAGCTCTTTTTCTAGCACCGTTGCCGGGGGGTCAAGGACATCTTCACAAGGGGAGTCCCTCATAACCAATCTCTTTACTTTGTTATTTTTGTTTTGCTTAGTTTCTTTTTGCTTTGTTTGCTTGTTTCTTTATAAAAAACACACAAAAATTAGTTCTGACTATAGTTGTTATTTTCATTGGTCTGTTATTTTCTTGCTTTATCATGCTTTCTATCAATGGTTGGTTTCTTTGAAACTGAATCTTATTGGCAAGGTGGGTTCACGGAAGAACAAAAATATTATTATAAGGAACACCGCTTGTCACAAAAAGGGAAACACTTATGGGAACAAATTGATAAATTGTATACCGTTGCTATAAACGTGTGCTCTACTTATAATGTTACTTATTGCTTTGATAAATCTTGTTGTTGTAGGAGGTATAAACACCTCCATTTTCAATGTGAGTATAATGATAATGTTACCATATCTTCTTAAGTTAAAGGGAATTATGACTTTTATGATGTGGAACAAATTGAAGAATTTATTGCTTGGAAGGGTGCATTTGAACTTGCTAGTTTGCTTGAAAATATTGATGATTCACCTTATAAATATGAGGTTTATGATATACTTCAATTTTTCTTTGATAACTACAAGGTAGAAAATGGCTATATTCTTGAATATCTTAATAGATGCTCTCCACCAATGGAAGAGACTAATGCCTTGCAGGAGCCTATGGAAGAAGAAATTGCTAAAACTGAAAGCTCATTGGATGAAAAAGAGGAGGAGAGTGATGATCAAGAGGAGGAAGAATGGATCTACCCATCCCTACCTTCTAATGAGAGTAACTATTAACCCCTTACATTATTTGATTATCCCCCATGCTTACCAAAGGAGGACGAATGTCATGTTCCTGAGGATTCTTTTGAAAATGTTTATAATAAAGCTCTAGTGTTTGTAGATCATGAAAAACATGCTTTATGTGATAGTTATATTGTTGAGTTTATTCATGAGGCTACTGAAAATTATTATGAGAGACGAAAATATGGTTGTAGAAGTTTTATGGTATTGAAACACCTCTTCATGTGCTTAAAGTTTTGAAGTTATTCTCGTTTTATCTTCCTATGCATGTAACTTTGTTCTTTGTGAATTTATTTGCATACGAGATTCCTATGCATAGGAAGTGGGTTAGACTTAAATGTGTTTTGAATTTGCTTCTTGATGCTCTCTTTTACTTCAATTCATATTTTTTTATGTGAGCATCTTCTCAAACTGTCATGCCTAACTTAAAGGCGTTAAAGAAAAGTACTTATTGGGAGATAACTCAAAAGTTTTAGATGAGTCTGGGAAGTTATTACTTCAGTAATAACCGCTCCTTATCCTTTTTATTTGCTTTTTGTGCCAAGAGTAAGCTCTAATGAGAGAGAAGTAATTATTGGGAAAGTTGTTGTCCTGAAACAGATTTCTGTGCTTCACCGTAAATATTCGTGTAAAATCTCTATACGTCCTTTTTATGCGTGAATTTGTGTGCTTCTGCCCCAGGTTATTATATAACTTTCGTTAGTTCAACACTTTTTTTATTTGATCAACAGAAGGGCTTCAAAAAAATCCGGCTTTACCTACTGGTCTGTTTTGACAGATTTCTGCCATTTTCTGCATTTGCTTCTTGTTGGTTCCTTTTTGAGTTCTTTTGGGGAATTGAGCTTTTTGATGGAAGTGCTACAGTATCTAGTGTTTTAATGGAAGTTTTATTGGTATTAGAACTGAACCTAAAGACTTATTATCTTGAGTGCACTAATGTTGCTAATAAAGATTGTGTGAAGTTTTGTATGAAGGAAAAGTTTCAGGTGTATGGAAGGAATGAGTAATGAGATGAAGGATGGACTAAAGCTCAAGCTTAGGGATGCCACGCGTGTCACCCCAAGAAATATCCAAAAATTACAAGCGTCAAAGCTTGGGATGCCCAAGGCATCCCCTTCTTCATTAATAAAAATACCAGGTTTTTTCCAAACGCTTCATTTTTATTGTTTCATGCACAGTTGTGTTGTTCTTGGAGCGTCTTCTTTTTCGTTTTCATTTTGGTTTTTTGTTTCCTTTTTTTCTTAGTTTGCTAAATAAATTGGTTGGACCCCCTCTTTCATACATTAGTTTTCAAATAGTTTGGTTTGGATTGGAAAAGAGTAGGAAAGTTCATGCTTAAGTGGTAAAGAGAGCTTGTTTTTGACTGTGGCCTATGCTTTGCCATGCCATGCTTGATATTGTTTTTTCTTTATGCTTAGTATTCTTTGCTGTAGCATGACTTGTTATAAACAATTGAGATTTCTTAATATGCCTTGGATGAATCATGCGTTGTTTTAGCATATTAAATCATAGTATTGTGGTATTCTCCTTTGATGCTTTATTTGGGTTGACTTGGCGCATGCTCACACCATGTTATGACTATCCCAAGTCACCATAGCCTTTATGATCCTTTATTTTTCAACTTGTAGTATCACTTTATGCTTTTATCAATGATGTTTTGTCGCTCTACCTGATTATGGCCATTATTGCTCTCTTAGTTTGTCGCTCCTAGTCTTTTGCTAGCCTCCGCAACTAAGTATGAGTTCCACTCATGCATACAATTCCCTAAACCAAGTTATTCCAAAGAGTCCACCATACCTACCTACTAGTTTATACTATTCCAAGTATATTCATGTTTTTGTTTACCTTCCAAATTAAACTTGTTATGAGAAAACTAGTGATTAAAGCTCTCACGAACTTGATGGCACACTTTACTTTTCTTGCCCTTAATAAACTTGAATCATTGTGTCGTCTATGTTGTATATGCTTGCACTTATTTGTTGGGGATTAGCAGAACCATGCTGTCATGGGGAACGCTTTCAACATTGCACTGGTACTTTGTACCTAGTTGATATCATGCTCTTTTGTCTATGGATGTCGTCGGTGTGAAATGAAAGGGGAGCATGTAAGTCCATGGAGTTATGTATATGTGTTAGAGAAACGCCTGGGCTGCTGGTCTAATCCATGCTGACATGGTGGAAACCTGTAGAGTAACCATAATGAGCTGTCTATGAAGCATTCTTCTTATAAAAAAAGAGAGTCCTATATTGAGAAAAAAGAAAAAAAATGAGATTACGAAAAGAGGAAAGAGAGAAAAAGCACCATATTCCCATGGTAAATAAGAAGATTGCTGAGATGCTCGTTGTCTGCTTGCCTTGTCATTTTGATATGGGGATTCTTCCGTATCATCGGGCAAGGGGTACCCCATCGGCGGTTCTCTATGATACACATGTACTTACGATGACAAGAACTTACCGGTGACTAAACTTGAGTAGCATGAGGAGCGGCCCTCGTATTCAAGGGACATGAGATTTCTAACTTATACTTCGTCAAGCATATACACCATAGTTTGTTCACTTTAACCTTAATCACTTCAAGATTCTTATGATAGAGGCAATGAGAGCTGAAAGCTATAAGTACCATAATTTTTGGAAGCTCTTTATGAAACTTGAATCTCTGCTTCCTTCTATGAAGGCCTTTCTTCCACTTATATGTTGAGTCTCCCCCTTCTATCTTTATGCACCTACTTTGAGAGCATAGTGGCCATTCTTAGTTCTATGTGCATTGTCCCAAGACTAGTTGATTAATGCATAACGTGATATTGCTTGTTTTAAACTATTTGTATCTAGTCACTCTTATGAACTTTGAAGGTGTCCTATGCATTTATATTTTCTACTCTATGAGGGACAAGTTGAATGCCATTATGCTATGTTTATATATGTGAAACAAACAAACGTCTTGCAAAGCATTGTTATTCATGAATCTTTTGTTTGTGCCTTTTCATGTTGCAACATAGTTTTCTTTGTCTTATTGCTAGAACTTTGTCTTTCATGCTATGATTGAAGTACTATGATCCCAGCTTTGAATGTTTTACAAATACTTTGATCAAGTTTATGATGGTGCATGTCACCTCAAAAATTATTCTTTCTTTTTATCACTTACCTACTTGAGGACGAGCAGGAGTTAAGCTTGGGGATGTTGATACATTGCAAATGTATCTATAATTTTTGATGTTCCATCCTTGGTTTTATCTAATTTCTTGTGTTTTGTCCACACTTTGGAGTACTTTTCATATGATTTCTTGTATTAACCTATTAACAAGAGCCACAGTGCTAGCTGCCTGTTTTTTGCTGTTTTTGGTTCCAGGAAGTCAGAAAATGAATATTCTCGGAATTGGACGGGACAAAAGCCAAAGTTATTACTTTATCGAGGGACACTTGGAGCCAGAATACGAGATGGAGAAGGGCCAGAGGGCGGCCACACCACCTGGCCGCGCGACTAGGCTTGGCCCGCGCCAAGGGGTGGTCTGGCCAACCCAGGCACCCCCTCGGCCTCTCCTGCCGCCTATATATTGCCTCTGATATAGAAACCCTAAGGACCCGATCAAAAATCCACGAAAGAGTCTATAGCCGCTGTCGTCTCCATCCCTAGATCGGGAGGGATCTGAAGCTCTTCCCGGCACCCTGCCGGAGAGGGGAATTCACCCTGGAGGCCTTCTTCATCATCATGCAAGCCTCCGGCGTGATGCGTGAGTAGTTCATCTCTAGACTACGAGTCCATGTAGTAGCTAGATGGCTGGTTCTCCTCCTTTGTGCTATCATGTTTAGATCTTGTGAGCTCCGTTCATGATCAAGATCATCTATTTGTAATTATGCATGTTGTGTTTGCGGGGATCCAATGGATATTGAGATGCTATTTCAGATTTATTATTGATTCTATCATGCCTTTGTTATTTGTGATCTTGCATGCTTTCCGTTGTTAGTAGCTATCTTGGCCAAGTAGATGCTAGCAACTCCAAGAGTTATTATTTATGCTCGGTAGTGGGTTCATGCCTCTGGTAATCTGGGGAAGTGACAGAAATCTCTAAGGTACTAGATGTGTTGTTGCTACTAGGGAGAAAACAACAATACTTTGTTCATAGAACAATCGTATTGTTTACATTACACGCAATTCGTAATGCAATAATATGTTGCTTGCAACTTAATACTGGAGGGGGTTCGGATGATAACCTGAAGGTGGATTATTAGTCATAGATGTTGTTGGATGGCGGTCTATGTATAATGTTGTAATTCCCAATCAAGTTTCAAAGGAGTCAAGATGATTAGTATATGCTTGTATGCTTTCTCGATGTTTGTCAATTGCCCCGCTATAATTTGTTCACCCAACATGTTATCTATCTTAAGGAGAGCCACCTCTAGTGAACTATGGACCCCGGTCCTTTCTTTTACATTCAATCTACAATCAAACTATTTACTGCTTTGTGTTTACTTTCTGCAAACTATTACTTTCTTCCATTCGATACGTTTAATCCTTTGTTTTTAGCAATACCGGTGAGATTGACAACCTCATCGCAAGTTGGGGGCAAAGTTCTGTGGTTGTGTTGTGCAGGTCTCCATGTTGCTACTAGCACCGGTAGTGCGCCCTGCCAAGGCTCAGCTAGCAACATCTTTGGGGGGTTTCCTTGCTCCTACTGGATTGATAACCTTGGTTTCGTACTGAGGGAAAACTTGCTGCTATGCTCATCATACCTTCCTCTTGGGGTTCCCCAACGAGCTCGATATATTTTGGGCCATCACTTGGCAGCATCGACTACATGCATTGGCAGTGAAACAACCGTCCTTTTGGTTGGAAAGAGTAGTTCAAAGGGTATGCGGAGGGTTGCCCCGGCATACTAGCGGCTGTTGCATCACAGGAGCTCTGGATTTGGCACTCCTTTTTTGGCATGGCTGTGAAAGAACATGTGTGCCCCATGTATGGTTTTGGTAATTAATGACAATCTTTATGGACTTATGGTTGCATTGAGTTTTACTTGTAGGATCTGTCCATAGGCAATGCTTGAACCATATGTTGGCTTCAAGGTTGGAAGAAGAAGAAAGTGAAGAAGATCAAGTGGTGATCAAGGTTTCAAGGAATGATCCGGAGATTGGTCAAGTAGCAGTTGAGCCTATGGAAAGTGTGTCTTGAATAATAAGATGATCTCAAGTGTAGCTTGCCATCCTTATGGTGATCATGGATATGTGAACATATTCCTAAAAGAGAGGCTCTTCCATAGTGGAGTATGGGGGAGTAAATTCCAAGTCTTCACCAAGCTAGCACAGTCAAGAAAGGTGTTCCATCTTGAGGTGTAAAAGATCGTCATCATCAAAATCAAGTCGAATATACACAAGACAATTGTTTGATCTTGATAGGGTTTCTTTCTTATCGGTCTCGTGGTGTTAGTTGGGGAGACTGGTTTATAGGATAGATAACCGTACTATCAAGAGGGGCTCTTGAGTGAGTAACTTGATCATATCCCTCGGTGAGAGCTCAAACCTTTGCATACTTGGCATCATCTTTCTTGGTTCTTATTTGGGTCTTACTCATGTGAGTATTTAGATCTTGTGTTCATCTCCATGACAATCTCAAGTTCATAGAAAACGAATTTCTGCATTCTCTATTGCATTTTCGATGTTTGAGGTTTTATCGGTTCGTCTTTTTGGGAGAGGTCAAACCTTTCATCATCTGGTTCTATCCAATTAAGTTGTGGAGATTTCCTCGAGTTTGTTTGTTGGGAGCCTCCAATTGAGTTGTGGAGAAGTTCCCCAATCTTTGTGAGAGGTTACGGATTGCCACCGACAAGTGCATTGATAGTGAAGAAGTGAACCAGACCTCTTGTGGCGAGGTTCACAGGAGAATAGGGTGAGGCCTTTGTGGTGGTGGTTTTAGTACCGCCCACCCCTCCAATGAGACGTACTCTCTTTATGGGAGGAACTCGGTAATAAATCATCATCTCTGTGTGCCTTGGTTATCTCTATACCCAAGCTATTTACTTATGCACTTTACTTCGTGATAGCCTTCGTGCTTGAAGTCTTATATCTAGCTATCATATAGTTGCTTGTATTGCTTAGCACAAGTTGTTGGTGCACATAGGTGAACCGTAGTTTATATAGGTTTTGTGCTTAACAAAGTAAACGCTAGTTTTATTCCGCTTTTGTTAAGCCCTTCTCGTAAAAGATTTAAACCGCCTATTCACCCTCCCTCTAGGCGGCATCTTTATCCTTTTCAATTGGTATCAGAGCCTGGTCTCTATTTTTTGGCTTCACCGCCTTGAGAGTAAAGATGTCGGCTAGGGGATTAGTGCATGATGACATTTTCATATTCGATGGCACATGTTATGAGATTTGGAAAATTTGTATGCTTAATCATTTTCGGTCCATGGACCCAAATTTGGAGCAAATGGTAGATATAGGTTTTTCTCCTCCAATGGATTTTCTAAATCTATCTTGTGAGGATGAGAAAAACTTATATCTCGATGCTCAAGCTTCTAATGTGCTTGTTAATTCTTCGAGCCATGTAGTTACTTCTTCAATCATACCTTTTTGGAGTGCTCATGAGTTATGGACAAAACTTCAAGATAAATATTATGTGTCCAATATTATTGAGGATGATGGTATTGCTTCCACTTCCGTCCGTGATGAGTTATCATCCTCTTCCACTTTACCAAAGTGTAGCAAGACACAAGGTAATGATATGGTAAGTGGTGATGAAAATTGCAATGTTGATAGTAAGCTTACTGTTGATGATTCTTCATCTATATCTCATTACAATGCCTCATCTTTGGACTTAAACACTTCTAGCACTATATATGATTTACATGCTCGTGTTGATGGTCCTTGCATATCATGTGTAAGTTGTTTGAATACATCTCATGATGATATGCTTGATATTCCTTGTTGCCATGATATAAATGCTTCTATTTCCTCTAGTTGTGTTTCTAACAATGTAGAGGAAACTGAAGATTCTACGGGTCAAGACAACATCTTGAATGAAGCCTCAAGTAATTCTTCATTATCATCATCTCACGGTTCTCATCTATGCCTTATGGCTAGGGATTCAAAGGTATATCCTACTTTGGAACCCAATACCTCTTGTGATGATGAGGATGAGTATAATGAGGAAGAAGAGATTGATGTTGATTTGTTACATGAAAAGGGTGAGATTGTTTATCATGCTCTTGTTAAGAATAATATTGCTTGCTCTAACTTTGTTGAAATATTGGGTTTTGCTATTGAGAGCAAAGAACGTATTGATAAGTTAGAAGCTCAAGTTGAGGAGCATGATAACACAATTGACAAAATGAGTAGCCTTGAGCGTGAGTACGCTAATGATATTGCAAATCTAAATGAAGCTCTTGAAGAAGCACAAGCAACCAAAGAATCTCTTGAGGAGACGTTTACTCTAGAAGTGTCTAAAGTAAAGGAAACCCGTGATAAAGCTCTTGAGGTGGCAATTGATCTCAAAAGAAAATATAAGAGATTGCCAAGTTGTCTTCTACTATTTCTAATTATAATAATGCTTGTGCTACTAACTCTATTTCTTGTGAAGCATCTATTTTGAAGGAGAATGTTGAGCTAAAGGCTCAACTTGCTTTGCTAACTAGCAATTATGGGAAATTGGAAGAAAGTCGTCTTATGCTATCAAGCTCTCATGAGGATCTTCTATCCTCCCATGATAGGCTAAAGTTGGCTCATGAGGCTATTGTGTCAAAGGTAACATCTAATGAGCCTCGTGTGGACATTATCACTACATCCACTACAAATGTCGTACTGCCATGTGCTAGTCCTAGTAATTCATCATCTCATATTATTGCTACACCTTGTAATGAATTACATTCCTTGCCTTGTTGCTCTAACAATAAAGCTTCTACTTCCTCTAGCATTTGTGTTGATACTAACCATGTAGAGGAAATCAAAGAGCTCAAGGCCCAAGTCTCATCTTTGAAGAGGGACTTGAAAAAGGGTCATGAAGGGAGGGCCACACTCAACAAGATCTTGAGTGTGCAAAAATTCCCCAATGACAAGAGTGGGCTTGGATTCAAATCCAATATCAAGAACAAGTCCACTAACAATAATAAGTTCAAGAGAAACAAGAAGAAGGGCCAAGAACATGTCAAGAATTTGGTCAAGATTGTTTGCTTCAAGTGCAAAATTGAAGGGCACCATGTTAGATCTTGCCCAATGAAGAATAAGACTCTTAGTGAGAAGAAAAAAGGGAAGAGGCCTCAAGTTCAAGGTCATGGTGTACCTCAAATTGAAGAAAGGCTACTTTGCAAAAAGAATCAAGATAATACTCCCATGGTGGATAAATCAAGTATGAAGAAATGGAAGAAAAGAACTTGCTACATATGTCGTGAGAAAGGTCACCTATCTTCTTCATGCACTATTGGTAACTCCTCATCCAACCCTATTATGATTTATGATGTTTATTCTCTTCGTAAGGATGAGGTTGGAAATGTGTTTGCCAAATATGTTGGTGCCCAATGTGGTGTCAAGAAAAGAACCATTTGGGTTGCCAAGCCTATTGTGACTAACTTCTTAGGACCCAACTTGGTTGGGGACCAACAAGCTAAAACTTGATCAATAGGTGTTGGTGGAGGGCATTGGAGACTTCGCTACATCATGAAGAATTAAGGGAACTTCATCAATTATATTGTCTCAAGCCAAGTGATTTATATTATCTTATCTCTATCATATATCCAATGTTCCTCCTTGCGGTAACATGTTCTCAACTCATTACATTTAAAGTTACTCGCCCCTTGTTCATGTGTTGGTTTTTTGTACCTTGCATGTGTTTTTATATGTTGTGCATAACCACTTACTTATCTTGAGTTATCAAGTTTATTTGTGTATGTTGGCTTGAACACCATGTACTTGTTTTTTTGTGTTGAGCCTTTATTAAATCTTCATGTTATCTCATTTTTGGATATTTCTTTGACTTGAAATCGTTAATGCTCTATTTGATGTAGGTAGAGATGATGATCCCATGTGGGTGCATTTTGTATTCAAATGCAAAATCTTAAATAATGCACTAATCATGGGGGAGTTTTCCTATATTGTGTAGAACACTCCTTTTATGCTTCTTCACAACATGTTTTGCTCCATATCATGTTTTATGTCTTTGGAAGATAAATTTTCTTTTGGTACTTTGTGACATCTTGAAAAGTGTTGAGATTTTGGTGTGTTTTTTAAACCTTTCTCTTTTGGGGAGTTGGCTTTATCTCATTCCTTGCTAACTTTTTTGACCTTTTAGAATGAGATAAATCCTTGAGAATTTGTGTTTTTGTCTATCGTTTTCTCTTTGTTTTTGCCTAGTTCATTTGTTGAACATGTGGTCTTTCATGAGTTGATGTGGTTATTTGATATAATTTGAACAACCTTTTATCGTGTCACACTTTGGTGTTTCTTCTTGGTTTACTTGGTATTTTCTTCAAATTGTATCTCCTTTGGTTCTTGAAAGTAGTGTGCATGCATATTTACTAAATGTATATATTATGGCGTGCTTGCTTTACTTGATCCAATATATAGGGGAAACTACAAAAAATCCTAATTGGCTAAGATGTGAATGAAATTCAATTTCATATCAATATGCACATATTTAGGTGGAGTCTCTCCTATGTATTGTAGTTTCTCTAACTACTTTGGACCTAATAAGTTTGGGGACTATATTGTACTTGAATTTGGTTTTAGGTACATTGGAGGTGCATTGTATGCTTGTCTCTTTCATAAGGAATAAGTGATGACTCAATGATAATTTGAGGCAAGCAAGGATGATCAACAAACTCCTATCTACTTCATCACACCAATGATATCTCGTAACAAGTATCTCTTACTCATGCATACATATATTGCTTCCAACCTCTTGTAGGTTGAGTCCTGGCATGAATTTTTGTGTTTGAAATTGTTGTGGTTCTTGCTATTGTTTTAAAGAAAACTTTTTATTGCATATGTGAGTAAGTTGAGATGACTGCATATAATTGGGACTATACAAAATCATGCTCACGATTCATCAATCCCAAATTTGTCAATCTAGCAATTATTTGGCCTATCTCTTCCCCACAGTACTCTCATGTGCAATATTGATGAATTTGAAAGGTTGATTCGTTCTTTGTGATACTTTTTTCCTTTCTAAATACATTGTAACTATCTCTTTTTCCCTTAGTGATAGTTGTGATATTTTGATATGTTTGTGGTTGAAGTTCATCAATATACAATAAGACAAAATTGAGCCGTTTGGCCATGCTATAAAGCAAAGATCTTATTGGTGTATTGATGACTTCGTTTTGGATATCATGATCTTTTTTAATCTATTTTGTGTGTACATGTTTATTTCTGGATAAGTATCTTCGTTAGATTGTCTAGTTAGAAACCTATACACATGAGAGATGTTACTTCTCTATTGTTGATATCTTCTTTGACTCTTGTGTGTTGTATGGTCATACTAAGCAATATCATTCATTGAAGACTATGTTGATGCTCAATGATCATCCTTGCACTAGTCTTATACTATGCTTTGTCATGCCTCTCACACATCCTTGTGTTGAGCCTGCTACTATGTTGTCTCTTACTCGTTGCTCAACCATTTGTTTATTGCAAGTTTTATGCCTTGGTTTATGCTCTTTTTGTCAAGTGGTTCTTTGGATCTTTTGATTGCTTGCTTCATTTGTTGATGCTTCTTCACCTTGTTAAATTTTTTTTGCAATCTTTTGATCCTTAATATTGTTTAACCTCCTCTTAAGTATTCTTCATTGGATATGTGCATTTTATTCCACTCACACTATGAGAAATGTACACATTTTGGAGGAATTATCACTCTATTGGCCGTCTAGAGCTTTTCACCCATTTTGTCAATCCATGCCAATGGGGGAGAAGTTTTGGAGGGTTTAAGGGAAGTTGGTTTCATGCTTTGAGTTTGTTCTTAAGAATTTGCCTCTCATGCTCTTGCATCTTTGTTATTGCTTTGCATGTTGAATATATAGATATAAAACCTCTCAAAGGGATTGTCATCAATTACCAAAATGGGGGAGACTGAAAGAACATGTGTGCCCCATGTATTTTTTGAGGTGAAACAGTAGAGAAAATCCCCACTGCAATTTTTATTATTATTATATATGAATATGTTACAATGAGAAATGATCTAAGGTAGATCATAAACAGTTACAATTAACTCGATCTATGCAGACATTCTATTCTATCCCTGGTCTAATTGCTGGTTGAGCCAGGCTTTGAATTTCTCTTTGTATTTTACTTTGATTTGAATTGTATCCATCTCATTTCTTGGTAGAAAATTGCTTTCCATCTATCAAAAGTGGGTCTTTTGTCATTAAAAATCTTCTCATTTCTGCATATCCAGCTACCCCAGGAAGTGTGCCCCATGTATGGTTTTGGTAATTAATGACAATCTTTATGGACTTATGGTTGCATTGAGTTTTACTTGTAGGATTTGTCCATAGGAAATGCTTGAACCATATGTTGGCTTCAAGGTTGGAAGAAGAAGAAAGTGAATAAGATCAAGTGGTGATCAAGGTTTCAAGGAATGATCCGGAGATTGGTCAAGTAGAAGTTGAGCCTATGGAAAGTGTGTCTTGAATAATAAGATGATCTCAAGTGTAGCTTGCCATCCTTATGGTGATCATGGATATGTGAACATATGCCTAAAAGAGAGGCTCTTCCATAGTGGAGTATGGGGGAGCAAATTCCAAGTCTTCACCAAGCTAGCGCAGTCAAGAAAGGTGTTCCATCTTGAGATGTAGAAGATCGTCATCATCAACATCAAGTGGAATATACACAAGACAATTGTTTGATCTTGATATGGTTTCTTTCTTACCGGTCTCGTGGTGTTAGTTGGGGAGACCGGTTTATAGGATAGATAACCATACTATCAAGAGGGGCTCTTGAGTGAGTAACTTGATCATATCCCTCGGTGAGAGCTCAAACCTTTGCATATTTGGCATCATCTTTCTTGGTTCTTATTTGGGTCTTACTCATGTGAGTATTTAGATCTTGTGTTAATCTCCATGACAAGCTCAAGTTCATCGAAAACGAATTTCATATGCATTCTCTATTGCATTTTCGATGTTGGAGGTTTTATCGGTTCGTATTTTTGGGAGAGGTCAAACCTTTCGTCATTTGGTTTTATCCTACCTTTCTGGACTATGATGTTTCTCTGGATGATCTTGTTGAGCTCATTGTCCTCTTTAAAATGATCCCAATATTATCAAAAACGGAGTCCGGATGCAAAAGTTATGATTGTTTTAGTTTTGCTGTTTCTGCCAGTTTTCAGGGGGGCGGATTATCCGGCCATGGGGCGGATTACCCGGCCCAATTTTTGGAAAACGGCTAAGGACTTTGAGGCGTGGCTCTCTGTAATAGGGGCAGATTATCCAGGCCTCTAGGGGCGGATTATCCGGCCCAAATATCCGCTCCCTATACAGAGGGTCGCGCCGCGAAGTCCTTAGCCATATTTTGTCCCGGGGAACCTGGAATATCCGGGGGAGGGGCAGATTATCCGGCCTGGGAGGTCCCAAACGGTCATATTTCGTTGGGGAGGGGTATAAATAGACCCCTTCTTCCTCCTTAGGCAGGTTGCTTGCATTCTCTCTCTCCTCCATTGTTTTGACCTTCAAGAACTTGCAAATACTCTCAATCCCTCCCATATTTCTTGAATCTTTTGGGGGATTTGAAAGGGGGATCTAGATCTACAACTCCACCAATACATCTCTCCTCTGTGTGAGGGGAACATATTGGGATCTAGATCTTAGGGTTTCTTTTGTGGATTTCCTCTTGTGTTCTTCTTCTCTTATTCTCCCACTAGCTTTTGTAGCTTTGGTGGAATTTGGGAAAGAAGGACTTGAGCACTTTTTGTGTTCTTGCCATCGCATTTTGTGCATCGGTTTGAGTTCTCTGTGAGGATTCGATTGGGTGATAGGTGGGAAGCTTTTTACTCTTAGGTTCTTGGAACCCTAGACGGTTTAGTTGTTTTGCAGGTTTGTGGATTACTTGGGGCCTCCAATTAAGTTGTGGAGCTTTCCTCGAGTTTGTTTGTTGGGAGCCTCGAATTGAGTTGTGGAGAAGTGCCCCAATCTTTGTGAGAGGTTACGGATTGCCACTGACAAGTGCACCGATAGTGAAGAAGTGAACCAGACCTCTTGTGGCGAGGTTCAAAGGAGAATAGGGTGAGGCCTTTGTGGCGTGGTGGTTTTAGTACCGCTCACCCCTCCAACGAGACGTACTCTCTTTATGGGAGGAACTCGGTAATAAATCATCGTCTCCGTGTGCCTTGGTTATCTCTATACCCAAGCTATTTACTTATGCACTTTACTTCGTGATAGCCTTCGTGCTTGAAGTCTTATATCTAGCTATCATATAGTTGCTTGTTTTGCTTAGCACAAGTTGTTGGTGCACATAGGTGAACCGTAGTTTATATAGGTTTTGTGCTTAACAAAGTAAACGCTAGTTTTATTCCGCTTTTGTTAAGCCCTTCTCGTAAAAGTTTTAAACCGCCTATTCACCCCCCCTCTAGGCGGCATCTGTATCCTTTTCAGGCTGGATCAAGCAACGACATCAATGTGCTGCAAAGGTATCCGGTGTTTGCTAGGCTGGCAGAAGGCAATGCCCCACAAGTTTCCTATGAGATCAATGGCAACACATATGATATGGAGTACTATCTAGCTGATGTATCTATCCATCCTGGGTCACCTTTATGAAGACAATCCGCAACCCTGGAGATGAGAAATGCAAGAGGTTTGCAAAAGAGCAAGAGGCCGCTAGGAAGGATGTGGAGCGAACATTTGGTGTGCTTCAGTTAAGGTGGGATATTGTTTGATACGCTGCTAGAACCTAGAGCACAGAGAGGATGTGCGATGTGATGACTGCTTGTGTGATCATGCACAACATGATCGTCGAGGACGAGCGTGATGACGACATCTTGGACCAAGGCTGGGATTTTCAGGGTCAATTGGTTGAGCCAGAGCCAGATGTGGCGTCTTCGCAAGAATTCATGCAAGTGCATAAAAATTTGCGTCATAGGCACCCATGACCGGTTTCAACTAGATTTGGTTGAGCATATATGGGTTCGTGCAGGAAACTAAAATGCTTAACCCCTTATTTATTTTCTGCAATTTGAGTGATGTTTGGCTAATTTTTATCGAATCATGTGAGTGTATATTATTCATATGTAAGTACTATTTTAATTATATTACCTAATCTAGTTTATTTGCTTGTCAAAATATACATGTGTCTATGTAATTTGAGTGTGAACTATTTATGTGCAAAAAAGAAGTAAATTATGGTCAGCTCTGGACAGCGTTGCGCTGGGCGTGGTCGGACGGACATGCAAACCGCGACCACAAAGCGACCGTGGACCGACCCAAACGGATAAGAACGAACCATTTCGGTCACCCATTTGGATCGGTCCGATGGAGATGTCCTTAGTACAAGCAGTTTAACACCGGTCTTCATGCATACTGGACACAAGTTCATTGGGCCGGCTTCAAATCTTTAGTTCGTGGCGATCTATTCGACTATTCTATAAATTTGTGATATTGTTCCCAACTTGTTTCAGGTATTCTTTGTATTATAGAGTTTTTATGAGGGATGTGTATTATACAGTTAGAACTGTATGATTCTATAATCGTGCCAAAAACTAGGCTTTAGACTGTTTAAAAAAATTGTGGACTCTTAAACTTTGAATACAAACTCTAGGAATCTTGGACCCGCCGCTGCATGTACTGATGTACTACATCGAGTAGCATGGCCGCTCCAAGAATACGACATCACTATAACATGAGTAAAATTCAGTGGTAGTACCTAAACTCGGCACTCCTTTTCGATATGGTCATCGATCTCAAGAATACACAATTTACGGTCACTAAATACGACGACTCGTCCATCTAGGTCACTGGAGCCTGTAGAGCAGCCCGTAGAGCGAGCATCCGCTGACGTGGCATGGTGTTGACCGGTCCAAGCAGCGTGATTTTTTGCAAAAAGAACCTCCCCTACATCTTGCTTTCTTATCTGGCGAACCCGTTTACAGTGCAATTCCAGATGAAGGTGGTGGACATTGTTGATTAGTTCGAAGAAGGGCTGACACCAGTGGGGGTAGACCTTCAGTGCGATCTCGTGAAGGAGATCGTGAAGGAGATCGTTTGATCGATTTCTTTGATTTGATCGCTACTTATGGCGTGCGCCTTGGGCCCTCGTACGAGCTAGCGTTGAACATGAGCTACGAATAGGAATCCGCTGATTCCGACATCTTTCCCTTCTTCCATAACTCCACTACTAGCCAGGAGAGACTGACATGTAGGTTACACTGGTCAGACTGACAGGTGGGGCTCATATGTTAGTGTCAGGTACCCCTTCTTCCTCCCTTTCTCCCCAGCTTCTTCCTTCTCTTCTCTATCCCCACAAAACGCCGGCGCCCCTCCCTCCCGACGCTGACCACCTACGCTGCCCCTTCCTCCCCATGCTCGCGTAGGCCCCATCCCCCTCCAGACGTCGGCGACCCTGCCTTCCCACGTCGGCTGCCCGCACGGAGAACCACGAGCACGAGGTCGGACGCCCGGCTCCGGCCACCTCCTCCTCCCCGTGCCCTCCCACCCTATCTCCGGCGCCCGGGATTAGCAGCATATGGATGCGGCAAAATATAGCAGCAGCGCGCTCGCGACCCCTCTCGAACAAAATCGCTCGCTCCCGTAGGCCCCTTCCCCCACCAGACGTCGTCGCCGCTATTGCTCCGGTGAGCAATTCCCGCCGGAGGAAGCCTCTCTGAGTCATGTTGACTAGCCGTGGAGAACCATAGATACATACTGAGCCTCCCACTCCGCTCCAGCGATCCCATAGTTCACTAGAGCAACATCCTCAATGAGGCCGAGCCGCACGGTGCCGTTCTTCTCCGATTCCGGGCGAGATAGGGAGGGAGCGGGGAGGAGTTCTAGGAAGAAGGGAAGTGGCGCAGGCGCGGGAAGGGCGGCGCTGGCTGCCGGCTGCCGAAGCCAGATGCGGGGAGGGCGTCGTTGGCCGCCGGCCACCCGAGCCAGACGCGGGGAGAAGAGACAACCTTATCTTTGGCAATTTTGCACTTGGGCCCTTTCAATTTTTATTATTGTAAATCTATTTCCTGTATGTGTGGCGGCACTTGGTGCCACGTCAGCAAATAACTTCCTATACCGAATCCAATACAGAAGCCAGTGACCGTCATGACACACCCGCCGTATTTAGTGACCGTAAATTGCGTATTTCTGAGATCAATGACCGTATCAAAAAAGGGTGCCAAGTTCAGGCACTAACGGTAAATTTCACTCCTATAACATTTATCAACTTTGTCCAATAATTTTGACATCTGTGGTGAGTCTTTGAGTTATGTTAAAATATACATTGTGCAATGAAAATATTAGAAATTACTCCTACTACTAGAATCTACTACTACGAGACATTACTAGAAACTAGTAACTAGTACTACGATCTAGTCCGAAGAGGAGATCGAGATGTAGTCATCGCCGGACGAGACCAGTGTCGTGTCGGACACCGGCGTCGATGACCAGTAGTCATCCCAATAGGGATCGTCATCAGAGATGGTCGTCGACCTAGCCATGTGCGCTTCGATCAAGGTGCGCCTCCACGCCTTCTCCACCCGGCGGTCGTGGCGGTCCTGGTGCTTCGCCGCCCTCATCGCCGCCTTGACTGCCGCCTACTCGGCGTCGTGCTTGCGCTGCGCCGCGACGTCTTCGGGGAAACGCTGACGCTACTCCTGCCGCAGGCGCTCGTCGTGCTCAACGATGAGCAAACAACGCTCCGTTTCGCCCCGGCGGCGGCGCTCCTCTTCCGTCACGAGGCGAGGTGGCGGTGCGAGCGCCTCCGCCTGCTCGCACGTCCAAATGTCGTGAAATTTCATCGACGCGCGCGGGCGGCCGAGCCGCCATGACACGGCGTCGTAGGCGCGGGCGGCCTCGTGCGCGGTGTCGAAGGTGCCGAGGGCGATGCGCTCGTCGCCGGTCCGGATCTCGGCGTAGGAGGTGCCGGTCGAGCGCGCGTGCACGCCGCGGTACCCGGAGCATCCTCGGCGCGGCGACATGGTAGCGGTGTCAGCATCGGCAGCGAAGCGGTGGGGAAGATGATTTTTTGCGCACGCTGAAGCGGAAGGAAGCGGTTGCTTTCCACGTGCCGCGCGCCATTTAACGAGCGCACTGACCCGCTGCGAGTTGCTCTTAGAGCCCATGCTGCTGTCTTCTACATAGGGCCGTCTCCCACTCTATTGAAAACATATATATTAGGCTCGTCGATCTAAATTTTATGGATTTAGATTTGTCTAAATTTGAATATATTTAGCACTAAAATATGACAAGATACATTCGAATCTAAATAAATCGGAGTTCATTAATTTATATCGGAGGGATCATTGCGCTTAGTTATGATGTTGTTGTGGTTTGAACTGTATTGAAAAACTGCCTTGGAATGAAAGAATTTCAACTAGATCGACTCGGGGCCGTTACAAGTAGAATTTACAGCTGAACTTTTAACCCAACTCCTCTAATTTTTGTATGGGCTGAGCTGAGCTGAGTACTGCAGTCCTATGTTTCTTAACTAAACATGGTCCATAAACCATCACAATGTGCATGCAACGTGCACATGATTTTCTGTTCTTTCTGCTCCGGTTTATCTTTAAGATTACGATCCAAAACAATAGGCAAATGTGGTTGACTGTTAAAAGCTCACTCAGACACGACATATATTTCATAGATTTCGTCTGTATTTCAGAAAACCACACACACGGATTGACATTCAAATGAAACAGGTAGAAAATATTTATCCATGATGACTAGATAGATGGACCCTTAATTAATCGAGTTCACACTTTGCTCTTGAGGGTGGGTTTGGAAAACACGTACTAGTAGTACTAACAGAAATAAAAGTGTAGCAGCAAAATTAAAGAAACAAACTGAGGATGCAATGTGAGAACTAATAAACTACGCGAGATCTGTTTGGAAAGCTTCGGCCATGCTCTCAAAGTAGTTGGCGGCCTGCTTGGTGAGCCTGGCGAGCTCCTTGAAGTAGGAGACGCCTCCGTCGAAGTACATCTCGGCGGAGTTGCGCTCAATCTCAGCGAAGTCGTGCAGGCGCTCGAGCGAGGCCTCGGCTTCGCCCTGGAGGCACTCGAGCAGGGTGAGCTTGGCCCCTGCAGCGTAGAAGCCGTAGGCGTAGGTCCAGCGGAGCATGCGGCGGCCGTGGAGGATCTGCGTGTAGGCGTCCATGAGAAATCCGACCTGCGTGCGCGCCTCTTCGGCGGCGGCGCCGCCGAGGGCGGCCAGGGTGCTCTCGAGCTCGAACATGTCCTCGCGCGCCTTGTGGCGGGACACCTCGTGCGCGGCCCAGCGCTCGTAGTAGTGCAGGTACCTGTCGAGGGACGCCTTGGCCTGCTGGCGCCGGAAGGTGGAGTCGTCGGCGGCGACGTAGCGGTTGCAGTTGTAGTTCCCGGTCAGGTGTTCCTTCCAGGGTCCGAGGCAGATCCAGCAGAACTCGTGTTGGCAGGGGCTCCCGCACCTCATGTGGTTGCACCCGAGGTTCTTCTCGATGGGGCGCCGGCACTTGGGGCAGTGCTTGGCGTTGGCCAGCACCCAGTTGGTCGTCTCCGACTCCGAGCTGTTCTTCTCCATCCACTTGCGCACCGTGCCGCACGCCACCGGCCGGTGAGGCTCCTCCGTGCAAAGGATGCAGAAGCCGTGGCCACACGTGCACACCACGTCGATTGGTCGCCGCACTGCTCCCCGTCCACGGCGAGCGCGCACCCGGGCGAGGGGCACCACCTCATCTTCTTGCTCTCCTCCACGTACGACCGGAGCGCGAACCGATCGTACCGCTGCCTGTCCTCGTCGTCGGCGACGTCGTGGACCAGGTCACGGACCACGGCCAGCGAGCAGGACGGGTCAGGGCACCGCAGCGACAGGGAGCGGGCCCCGTCCTCCACCGCCGCGCGGAGGTACCCGCGCCAGCACTCACAGCAGTAGAAGTGGGCGCACCCCGCCGATCGCATCTTGCCTGGAGAGTGTTCGTCGAAGCACAGGACGCAGGTGAGCGGCGCGTCGTTGCGCTTGAGCGCCACGGGGACGCCGGTCGACGGCAGGCCGACGGCGTCGCGGACGCGCTGCTCGTCCGAGAACCACCTGTCCTGGACCACCATGGGGCTCCAGTTGCAGTGCCGCAGGACAACGGCCGCGAACGCCGGCGGGACCTGGATCAGGTCGGCGACACTGGCGATGCGGTCCTCTTGGATCGCGCGCACCGCGTCCTCGGTGAGAACTTGGAACCTCAGCTTCCCCCCCGACGCGATTTCGTCGTCCGAGTCTAGCTCGACCAGCCCATCCTCCTGGTCAAAGTCGCTGTAGTAGCCTTGGTCGTCGTCGTTGCTGCTCGACGGCGCCATGGCTGGATCTTGGGACGACCTAGCGAAATTTCTTTGTTATTATCGAGGGAGGAGCGATTTCCTGGCGAACGAGAGTTTTAGGGCTACTCTTATAGCGGTATAGTCGACTCCTCGATCTCCCCAGATGAATTGATCCGCTTCCTAGATTAGAGCCCTTTTTCCTCTCCAGAGGAGTCCTTTACGGATTCAAACTCTTATAGCTGCAGAATCAGAGATTCGAACGGTTGCGATTCTTCTTTTTTTTTTCCCTTTTTTTTTCGAATAACGGTTGCGATTCCTGCTCGTGTTATACAATGTGACCTGCCATGTAATGTTTTAAGTTGTGCACACGATACGGTTAGTGATCTTTCCTGATACCATACCGTACATGTAAACATATCTTTGAAATCAACTAACCAAGATCACAACCGTATCAAATCCTGTAAACCCTAGAACGTTGGAACATGCAGCCCAAGGTGAAGGGTGTCGCTTCAACAAAGTATTATACTTCCTCTGTCCGAAAATAAGAGTAACTCGTATACTGATCAATCTAAATTCTCTGTGCAGTTTTAACCTATAACCAACTTGTCATCGGAGAAGAAACCCAATCTATACATGCTAGACTAGCCAGAGAGGAGCGCACAACAAAAAAGGCATGCACGGTAAAAGGCCCTAGGACTCACGGCAAAAAAAAAAGGGGTAGGAGAAAGCGCAGAAAAGACACTCGGCAAGAAATAATGCACCGCAAAGGCAAGAAACGGCCCACTCGATGAGATTACATCCATAAATATTGCACAACATGTGACTAGGTCACGGGGATGGAATATCACAGAATGAGTAAAGTAGTACTTGTCAGGAACGAGATTGAATAACGTATCGTGATACAAATGATCAAATCTCGGGCAAGTAAAGTATCTAAGTGTACTCAACGTTTATGGTTCAAACGATATTGAAATCGCGGAATGCACAAGGGTCATTATGGGCATCCCGATCCCGCTAATGATTATTGATATGAGATGTGTCCCAATCATGTCTGTGATGTTCCCGGACCATAGGATAGCACACTTAAGGGTTTTAAGATGCTCGCAGATCATTTTGGATTTATCGGAATCATAGAAAGAAAGAGATGGGAATGCCGGAAGTGTTCCGTAAGAGAACCGGAATCGTTCCGGGAGGATCTGAGGAAGTTTGGAGTGAACCAAAAGGTTTTTTGGGTCAAAAAGAATTTAATAATTTGTATTTATATTAATTGTTAGAATTAATATTAAAAAAATCCCAAATGGGCCAAGTCCTCGGGGGGACAAGGCCTAAGAGGCAAGCCGCTATGGGGAAGCCGGTGCAGCCTAGGGCTAGGCACGCGGACGGGGGCACCCAAGCGTCGGCCCCTCCATGGGCCTGGCTTGCGATCCCAACCCCGGTCCGCCCTCATCCTTGGCACGCGCCTCCTCCCTCCTCCCTTGGTTTAGTCCCACACTGGGACTTTAGTAAAGCGGTGCTCTCTTTTCCCCTACATAAGAAGGTTCTTATGAGAGGGAAATACACATAACAAAAATATTCTCGAAGGCAATTTCCTTAGGGTAATCTCTCTCTCTTCTCTTACAATTGCAGCCCCAAGTAAGGGTTGTGCGCGTAAGAGACTACTTCGCTGCGGCACACCGCTGTGCTGCGGGGATTTCAACCAGAAGATCTACTTCTGCATCCCGGCTGGATCAGGGAGAACGGAACTCGTCGTCAAAAACCGGACGTGTGTGAGACCATGGGGGTGCTGCCACTTGTGGAACTTGGACTGTTGTGCAAGGACCAGTGGTGACTTGCGAGGAGATTGGCGACCTTGAGGTCGGCAACGGGTGCGACTACATCATCCATGTTCCGCACGAACGTTAAGTTCTTTCGATCTATAAGGGTATGTTACCAAAACCTTCTCCGTTACGGCATTACTCCTAGATAGATCTTGGGCATTGGGTGTTGCGTTAGTCATAATTTTTTTTGTTTTCTGGTATGAACCCCTTCAGGGAGGCCTTGCTACAATGGCTTGTCGGCCTTGCTACCAGTGGTGGGCGCCTTTGCCATGAGCGGTGGTGGGCTCCTTTGCTACGAGCGGTGACATGATTTTCTACCCGCAGTGGGACTCGCTGTTACAAGGGGTGGCTAGGTTGCTACCAATGTCTTCTTCGGTGATGATGCCTTTTTTCTGCGAGTAGTGGGTTGCTCTGCTACTAGCGATAGGAGGCGCTGCTATAAGGGGTGGCTGGTGTTACTACCGCATAACGGCATCTTCGCCGACGATTGCGTCTTCTCCAGCGAAGTTTTGGATACGAAGGAGAGAGGGGGTACTAGGGTAGGTGTAGAGTATTTCCTTTCATGGGAGAGAGAGAGGGAGAGGAGAGGCACACGGTAGGGAATGATCCATCGTTGACCAAGTACACGGAGACGTGTCGGTCTCTCGACCCGGGGGGTCGGGGTTTTTGATCCCCGGGGGACACCTAGCGATGTCCATGATATTACTGAGAATATGCACATAATTTTAATCTAATTAGTCCATGATCATGGCCTTTATCAAATCCTTGGCCCCTTATGACGTTGAGATGAACTCGATACAGTACTGCTTGAGCTCAGGGCAGTGGTGGCCTTGAAAGCTTCGGTGTACTAAACACATTCTCTTTCAAGATTAACTTGGCCAACAAGCTCTCATACATGGCTTTCATCCTCTCCAAACGGATCCGGCAAGCAGCGATGAGCATGCAATAATCTTTAGGCAGCTTGTTGGTGTAGATAAAGTGGAGTACGGCCTTGAAAACTATGCCTTCAGGTCATCGATCCGTACAATGTGACTGTATTTGTTGGTTGCCTCGTATAGGACCGGTGATCTCGCGGCAAGCTTCAGCTTGTGTACATGGTTCTCAGTGTTCACTGCTAGGAACCTCACGTCTGAGCCCTCGTCACTTAGCATGCAGGAGCTTCTTGAGTTGGCAGGTCTTCAAGGAATCGTTGTCGGTCACTATATGCATATCTAATTTTCTTTTGATCATAACTGTGATTAAGATGAACACAACGATTCATTTCCCCCTCCTCTCCTCTCCTCCACTCTTGAGAGTCCCTATGAGTTCCCGACTCCCCTCTCCTCTTTCTCTCACGGCTTAGCCAGCTGGAGACGACGAGGGGAGGCGGTCGGCTTGTACTTGTAGGGTTTGTCGAGCTTTGTCTCGGTTTGGAGTCATGCCGGTGGAGATCTGGTGGTTGAGGCTGCCGAGCGACGCATAGCGATTGCGGTGAAGTTGCTCCTGCTTGCGGCGCGGAAAGAGACAGAGGTGAGCAGCGGTGATCTCTAACCTCCACATAAGAAAATCTCGTTGGAGCTCCGGCTTTGGATATCTCTATCAAAAGTTACGATGTGGTAAAGGGTTCTACTCAGATGAGTTCCCAGTCCCTGTAGTTCTCACTATATAGGCACGTTGTGGTGCTAGCAATACATTTGCGATACAAGTACAATACGTTTAGGACTCTAAATACTTACCGCTAACACCCTTCCTTAATCACAACTTGGTCAAGTTGAGATTATACTTGAATGCCTCAAGCGCTCTATATGACAGTGGCTTTGTAAAGCCATCAACAACCTGGTCCTCGGATGGTATGAAGCGGATCTCAAGTATTTTGTTGAGCACTTGTTCCCTGACAAAGTGAATATATCTCAATGTGTTGGCTCGAGCAGGAAACAGATGATTAGCTGACAAGTACGTTGCTCCCAAATTATCACACCATAGACATTGCATTTGTGTCGTACCTGCATCTAATGACCGTATCCATATCACCTTTGTTGTAGCATTGGCTACAGATTTATACTCTGCCCCAGTACTGGACCATGAAACATTGGTTTGTTTCTTAGCACTCCAAGAGATCAGATTTGGTCCAAAAACACAGCAAAACCTCCAATTGATCTACGATCATCAATACAGCCAGTCCAGTTTGTATCTGAAAAGTCACTGACTAAAGTGGAGGAGGACTTGGTAAATGCTAGTCCAACGGCGATGGGACTCTTGACATACCTTAGGATGTGTTTTGCTGCTGTCCAATGTACTGTGGTGAGGGCATGTAAATACTGACAGACTTCGTTAACTGTGTATGCAAGATTGGGTCTGTTAAGTGTGAGGTATTGTAGTGGACCTAGCATGCTTATGAATCTGGTGCTATCCTTAGGGCCTAACAAGCTTCCATCCCGTGCAGAGATTTTTTCTAAAGATGACAAAGGTGTAGTAGTACCTGTACAATCTATCATACCAACACGTGCTAGTACATCATTAGCATACTTTTCCTGATTTAGGACTAGTCCATCGCCAACTTTCTTCACTTCAATGCCCCAAAATGATAGTGAAGATGACCAAGATCCTTGAGTGCAAACTCCTGACTCAAATCTTTCAAAAGATCATCAGTTCATCTGGAGAGGAACTAGCAATTATGATATCATCAACATATATGAGCATGAAAATGATGAAATTGGACCTGATAAATAAAAAGTGAGGTGTCGGATTTGGAAGCAACAAAACCAAACCCAATTAATTGTGAACTCAACCGTGAGTACCATGCTCGAAGTGCTTGTTTCAGTCCATATAATGCCTACTACAAGAAATTTGTCAACTAGTGACATCTTTTAAACGACCATGAATTTTTTGGTCATAGATCTATGACAATTTCAAACCAAATGGTCGTAGGCCATTTAGAAGGGTTCAAACCTTAAAAAACAACGAGCTTTTTTATCAGTAAGATCATAATTTAATTACAACAATAGGTCATAACATAGACAACACTGATCTATGACCTTAATAGTAGGCAACTACGACCAATTTAAATGTTCGTTATTTCTAATACATGATTAGTTGAAACGAACAGACTATCAACTAACTAGTTTCACCAAGGTGTCATGTCCAAGTGTTGAATTTTTCCTACATATCATATCCACATGCCAATTTCCGTCCACGTGTCAGTCCATGCGGACTAAGAAAGAACACGTGCCAATTTTCGTCCACGTGTCGGTCTCCATCCTTTCCCTCACGTTTCTTACCACTACACCACGCCAACCTTTGGTGAAACATGTGCGCACGGCTGGCTGCTTGGGCTGCTTTCTAGGCTGTACTTGGGCCGGCGGCAGCGTACCAGCACGCACAGCCGGCTAGGCTGCGCCGGCTCGCTGACCTGTTCGCCCGGCCGGGCGCCTCCAGCTCATTATTTCTCTTTATTCTTTTCTATTTTTTATCTTTTGATTCATAACTCCAAAT
The DNA here is from genome assembly GCA_910589775.1 of Avena eriantha. Classification (NCBI taxonomy): domain Eukaryota; kingdom Viridiplantae; phylum Streptophyta; class Magnoliopsida; order Poales; family Poaceae; genus Avena; species Avena eriantha. Next base: position 140,770,542 of record OU342742.1, on the reverse strand, counting down.
TGAGTCAAATAAAATTCGGAAAAAATCAGAGAATATTTTTAAAATATTATGGAGCACTTTTATTTTCCATGAAAATACAAGCATATATTATTCCAATAAAACCCTTAATAGGTGTAAATAGACATTTTGAATCATGGTTTTGACAATAGGGTTTAAAATTTTAAAAAATCATCTAGAGGATGAGTCTCGCTAAACTTGAATTAGATTTTTTGATAAAATAGCATATTATGTATCTAAAAATGATTTTCGTAAAATTCATGAGAATTAGGTCATGTACATTAATACGTTGCTAACGTATCTATAATTTTTTATGTTCCATGCTTGTTTATATCTACTTTCTTACATTTTGTCCACACTTTGGAGTACTTTTACACATTTTCTGGAACTAACCTATTAACAAGGTGCCACAGTGCCAGTTGTCTGTTTTCTTCTGTTTTTGGCTCTAGAAAAGTCAGAAAATAAATATTCTCGGAATTGGACCGAACAAATCGATATTTTTCCGGAAGACTCACGGAGCCAGAAGACGAGACGGAGAGGGGCACAAGGTGGCCACACCATGTGGTGGCGCGGGCTAGCTCTGGTCACGCCACCAGGTGGTGTGGGCCCCCTGGACGCCCACCGATCTTGCCTCTTCGCCTATAAGACCCGATGCAAAAACCCTAAATCGTCAAGCCTCCAGCCACGAAAAGTTCCTATGCACCGCCGCTATCAAAAGGGAGATTCGGAGGACAGAAAGTCTCTGTTTCGGCACCCTATCGGAACGGGGAAATGCTCTCGGAGCCATCTCCATCGATCTTCACCACCATCTCCATCACCATTGCTGATTTCCATGATCAGGAAGGAGTAGTTCTTCCTCGAGGCTAAGGGTTCTACCCGTAGCTATGTGTTCATCTTTCTCTCTATGTAAGATTATGAGCTTGTAATCTATAGATCTACCTTGCTACTCAAGTGCTTTAATATATCGCTGCTCTCCCCATGTGTGTGAAGTTGACCGTGTGCACACCATGGTGGCACTTAGGCTAGAGATTACAAATACTTGTTATAAGTTATATTTGGAGTTGGATGTCTTTATGAAATTGTGGTGTTTGTTGGAACCATCTAGGCTCAAGGTGACAGTATGGGGTTACCTGGATGGGAAAGATAAACTTTGAGGTGTGCTGTTATAACCCTACCAATGATTAGAGTGTCCAATCGGAGAGTAGTTCAGCGTAGTATCATAAAGGAGAATATATTTATATGAGAGTGTTCACTAGTGAAAGTATGATCCCTAGGCCTTGTTTCTAAGCATTGAAACATCGTTTGCAATTAGATTTGTTACATGTTTGTTTGCTTCCATCTTTATTTCAGTTTGCCTTTAGTCTTTTTCCACGTCAACCACACACCAGCAAGCTATTTTCTATCACCGTTACCACTTATAATTATCTATACCACTTGTATTTCACTATCTTTTCGCAAAATTAGTGCACATATACAGCTGACAAGTGTATTGGGTGTGTTGGGGACACAAGAGACTTCTTGTATCTTGATTGCAGGGTTGCTTGAGAGAGGATACCTTTGACCACTTCCTCCCCGAGTTCGATAAACCTTGGGTGATCCACTTAAGGGAAAACTTGCTGCTGTTCTACAAACCTCTGCACTTGGAGGCCCAACAACTGTTTACAAGAATAGAAGTGCGTAGACATCATACATATAGTTTAAATCGGACCTACTTCCTACCGATTTGGTAGATATTTGTATTTTCACGAGGGGTGGACGTGAAGGTTTGAGATACACCGGTTTAGACATTGTCCATCTAATACGGTCTAGTAGTTTTGAAAAATATGGTGGTAGTATTTTGAATTATGCTATTGGTCGTTGCTTCACAAAACGCCATGTTTTTTGGTACTCGAAAAATAGAAAATTGCGACGATAAGCAAAACTTCCGTCTTTAACGTTGTTCGCCATCCCAAGATGCACATCCATGCACAATTCGTACACATCACAAATTATGTCGCGATTCTGGCCATAACATTAGTCGTTTAACCTGAAAGCCATGAAAACTCGAACATGATAGGTCCTTTCTGGGAAAGTTTTTTTTGAAATATTTATAATATACCAAGTTTGTTATTTTTCATTCCAACTATGTCACATAATATGATGCCATGTGAAGGTTTTACATTGTTCGGACCGCTTCTTATGTCCGTTTCAAACTATGGTCAAAACGGCCAGCCTTAAGGTTCTTAGCTAGGGGTTGAGTCTCTCTAAACTTGCATTGGATCTCTGATAAAACAGCATATTTTTAGTCTCAAAATCATTTTGTTTTCAAAAATTGATGAGCGTTAGATCATATACTTGTAGTATAAATCAGACCCACTTCCAACCGATTCAGTAGACATTTTTTTTTGTGAGAGATGGACGGAAAGATTTGAGATACCTAGGTTAGGACATTGTCCACGTAATATGGTCTAATATTTTTTGAAAAATATGGTGGTAGCATTTTGAATTATGTCTTTGATTGCTTGGAAAATGAAAAATGGTTTTTTGTGCGACGAAAAGGAAAACTTCCTTCTGCAATATTGTCCGTCATCTCAAGATGCACATGTCTGCATAATATGGACATATTATCACAAACTATGCGACGATTCTAACCATAATATTGGTTGTTTGACCTAAAAGCCATGAAACCTCGAACATGATAGGTTATTTCTGAGAAATTTTATTTTTAGATATTTACATTATACCAAGTTTGATATTTTTCATTACAACTATGTCACATAATATGACGCCACACAAAGGTTTTACATTGTTTGGACTGTTTTTAAAAAAATTATGCCTATTTCAAACTATGGCCAAAACAGCGGGCATTAAGGTTCTGAGGTAGGGACTGAGTCTCACTAAACATGCATTGGGTCTCAGTTAAAACAATATATTGTGAGTCTAAAAATGATTTTTTCAAAAATTCATGAGCATTAGATCATATACATGTAGTTTAAATCGGACCCACTTCCTTTCGATTCGGCAGACATTTGTCTTTTTCGCGAGGGGTGGATGGAAAGGTTTGCGATATCCCTCGGTTGGAAAATTGTATACATAATATGGTCTAGTATTTTTGAAAAATATGGTGGTAGCGTTTTGAATTATGCCTTTGGTGGTTGCTTCACAAAACGCTATGTTTTTGGTACTCGAAAAATGGAAAATGGCTTTTTTGTGCGATAAAAAAGAAAACTTCCTCCTGCAGCATTGTTCGCTATCCCAAGATGCATATATGTGCATAATATGGACAGATTATCACATACTATGACACGATTCTGATCATAACATTGCTCGTTTGACCTAAAAACCATAAAACCTCAAACATGATACGTCATTTCTGAGATTTTTTTAGATATTTAGAATATACCAAGTTTGCTATTTTTCTTGCAACTATGTCACATAATATGACGTCACATGACGGTTTTACGTTATTCGTACCGTTTGTGAATTACTTATGCCCGTTTCAAACTATGGTCAAAACGGCGGGCATTAAGGTTCTTAGTTAGGGGTTGAGCCTCACTAAACTTGCATTGGATCTCTGATAAAATAGCATATTGTGAGTATAAAAAATATTTTTGCAAACATTCATGAGCATTAGATCATATACATCTAGTTCAAATCAAACCCACTTCCTACCAATTTGTCAGACATTTGTCTTTTTCGTAAGGGGTGGGCGGAAAGGTTTGAGATACCTCGATTGGAAAATTGGCCACGTAATATGGTCTAGTATTTTTGAAAAATATGGTGGTAGAATTTTGAATTATGCCTTTGATTGTTGCTTAACAAAACGCCTGTTTTTGGTACTCGAAAAATGAAAAATAGTTTTTTTGTGCGACTAAAAGGAAAATTTCCTCCTTCAATATTGTTCACCATCCCAAGATACACATACATGCACACTATGGGCACAATATAACAAACTATGCCATGATTATGGCCATAACATTGGTTGTTTGACTTAAAAACCATGAAACCTTGAACATGATAGGTCGTTTCTAAGAAGTTTTTTTTAGATATTTACAATATATCATGTTTGTTATTTTTCCTTGCAACTATGTCACATAATATGACTTCATGCGAAGGTTTTATATTGATCGGGCTATTTTTGAATTTCTTATGCCTGTTTCAAACTATGGTCAAAACGGTAGGCACAAAGGTTCTTAGCTAGGGGCTGAGCCTCGCTAAACTTGCATTGTATCTCTTATAAAACAACATATTGTGAGTCTAAAAATGATTTTTGCAAAAAATTATGAGCATTAAATCATATACCTGTAGTTCAAATCGGACCCACTTCCTACCGATTCGACAGACATTTGTATTCTTCACGAGGGGTGGACGAAAAGGTTCGAGACACCCTGGTTGGACATTGTCCACATAATATGGTCTAGTACTTTTTAAAATATCCTGGTAGCATTCTAAATTATGTCTTTGGTGGTTGCTTCATAAAATATCCCGTTTTGGTACTCGGAAAATGGAAAATAGTTTTCTTGTGTGACGAAAAGGAAAACTTCCTCCTGCAACATTGTTCGTTATCCCAAGATGCACATGAGTTCACACATTACCACAAACTATGTCGCGATTCTAGCCATAACATTTGTCGTTTGACCTAAAAGCCATGAAACCTCGAACATGATAAGTTATTTTTGAGAAGTTTTTTTTACATATTTATAATATATCAAGTTTGGTATTTTGTTTGCAACTATGTCACATAATATGACGTCACGCAATGGTTTTACATTGTTTGGACCGGTTTTGAATTTATTATGCTCGTTTCAAACTATAGTTAAAACGGCGGGCATAAAGGTTCTTTACTAGGAGTCGAGCCTCGCTAAACTTGTATTGGATCTCTTATAAAATAGCATATTGTGAGTCTAAAAATGATTTTTGCAAAAATTTATGAGCATTAGATCATGTACCTGTAGTTCAAATCGAACCCACTTCCTACTGATTCGACAGACATTTGTCTTTTTTGCGAGGGGTGGACAGAGAGGTTTGAGATACCCTAGTTGGAACATTGTCCACGTAATATGGTCTAGTATTATTGAAAAATATGGTGGTACCATTTTTAATTATGCCTTTGACGGTTGTTTCACAAAACTCCCTGTTTTTTGGTACTCAAAAAAGGGATCGGATATGCGTCTATCATTTGAATTTTGAACAAGTAAGTTGGATTTTGACCGAGAATAAATATCATCTAATGTGAGTGGTTTGAATAATTTACCTGAACTTCACGAAGTCCCTCAAATACTACAAAAGTTTTCTAATACTCAACAAGATATTTGCCTTTTTTAAATCTGTCAAATCCTCTTCTTCCATTTCTAGAAAATAGAGACATATAATAGAAAATCGTTTTGTAAAAAAAGTGCCTGCCGGCTAGGCCCACGGCCGAGCTGACCACACCCACCTGGCCACACAGTGAACCCTAAGCTCCTCCTTCTCTCTTCTTATCCTCACATCGCTCTCCCCCAACCGCACACGACCCTGTCGCCTCTCTAGATCCTGCCCTCCCCGCTGCGGCGGCGCCCTACCTTAACCTCACTGTCACCCTCGAGCCCCATCTCCCTTACCCTCCCCTCACGAGATTTCTCCCCTACACCCAAACCCATCCAGATCGAGGGATGTAGTCACCCCCGACCCACCCTCTCCTTCCTCTCTCCCCGGCAGAGCCCATCTCCGCCTCCCACCGGCACAGCCTCGTTCCTTCCCCCATTCGATCCCCCACCGAGCAGATGAGGCGACACTAAGAACTACTGGTGGAGGACTCTGACGGCATCGAGGCGAGCAGGGGGCTCCGGTGCCGATGGACCCGAGGACGGGGGAACTAGCGGTGATGGGAGCAGGAAGAGGGGTGGATGCGGAGGAGGAGCGCCTCCCAGACCGACAACACATGATGCCCCTGTGGCCGCATGCAGTGTTGCCATATCACAACAGGCCCCCTCTCTTCTTCCTTTAGATTAGTTCCTGTGCTAGATTAGTTTGTAAGAAGTTTGCTACTACTCCCTCCGTTTCAAAATATAAGATGTTTTAGTTTTGTGAATGGAGTGTATCTAGACTCGTTTTAGTACGTAGGTTTATCTAGATTTGAAGTGAACCTATACACTAAAAAGAGTCTAGATACACTCCTTTCACAAAGCTAAAACATCTTATATTTCGAAACAGAGGGAGTACGAATTATAGAATCCCAGAATGTTGTTTAGGGCTTGTTGTGTTCCTGCCTGCTTTAGTTCTGCAAAATCATAAATCCAAATAGAATTACAGACTTATTTGTCTAAAAGTTGTCCATTATATAAGAATAATTCGGCAAATAAGAGATTTTACATTGTTGGTTAGAATAATGGACCGTGCTAAAGAGCGGCGCCGCATACTTACCGATCCGCGTGGCGGCACCGTCCCCGTGTCTGTTAGAGCAAGTGGCATGCAACCAATCGCACTGGTCCCGGCTGGCCCCGCGAATGGCCTATCTTTCGGTGCAAATGAGCGTGCATGCAGCATTGCCAGGTTGCGTGCAACTATCAACTACTAGCACACCATTTACAAAAGTATATGCACTGTAGTAGCCTAGTACTCCTAGTAGCACCAAATGACAATGTTTGCACTAGCAGTTTTTAACGTTGTGCCTGCAGAGGCTTGCATCACATAGTTATTTTTAAAATCTTATAGACAATTCTAATGCAGGTTTTTGAATTTAAGTACCAATTGAAAATGGATACCATATTATTAACCAATAACTACAAGATTATTTAACAATAGCTACCATATTGATTATTTAATAATAGCCACTAGTGTATTTAGCCAAAGCTACCATACTAATTTTTTGCGAAATTTCACCGATCTATTAATAATCATCTACACTGGTCTATTAACATCAGCTATTAGGTTATTTAACAATTGGTTATTTAACAATAGCTATTAGATATTTTGTAACAAATTTCATGTTGTTAGCAAACCAACACTTTATTTAACAATAGCTACTAGGTTTTTCGAAACAAATGTTAGTTTGCGCACAATATAATTTCCAGATTATTTAGTTGTAGCTATCATATTATTTATCAATAGCTACCACATTAGCTAAGAACAACTACCAGGTTAATTTACAATAGCTGCTAGGTTTTTCAAACAAATGTCTGATTATGCAAAAATACGATTACCAGATTATTTATTTATAGGTACCAGATTACTTATCGTTAGGTACCACATTATTTAGCAACAGCTACCAGGTTAATTTACAATAGCTATCAGGTTTTTTTTCTAAAAATACCAAGTTGTGCAAAATACAATTACCCTATTATTTAGCAATAGCTACTTGATTAATTAGCAATAGCTATCGGGTTTCCTAAATCAAATACACCAGATTATTTAGAAATAAACCAGATTATTTACAAATAGCTGTAAGATATTTTTGAAGAAGCTCCAAATCTATCGAATATAGCTGTCGGGTTGCGCTAATGGAACGGTCAGGTTTCTCAAAATTAACATCCCAAGTTTTTTGTCCAAGCTATCAAAAATTCTAGCATTTTTGTAAAAAACAAAACGTTTTCGTTAATCTCACCTAAGTAGTCACATGCTAGGAGATTTTGTACCTAACAAAAATTATGTTTGATTGAGAGTTTATATAGATAAGGTGGCAGTACTCCAAGCAGTTTTTTTTTTGACAAATGTACTCCAAGAAGTTACTAGGTCTAGTAGAGCAAGGTAGAAAACAGTGTCCAACTTAGGAATAAAAATATGGTACCTAGATGAAAATAGTCGTGCAGTACTACATAGTAGAAGGCCATACAGCTACACTATAGCATAGTCCTCTCCATTACTTTAAAGCAAACTGTAGCACTTAGTCCATGTAGTACCTTTAGCATGCAAACTATACAGAAAAGGTATCCTATGTGTGCTCGTTAACACCGGAAGACCCAAGACGTGCCAGGAACCACATGCAATGACTAGTAGGCCCACTCGTCGTTCCTGTCCACATCGCGTGAACCGCGGGATAAAGCCGAGCCAGAAGTTTTTCTGAATCACTGCGCGCCGCATGAAAAGGACACCGATGCGGCGCCTGCTATTATATTTTTCCTAGAATAATTATGCAAATCAAAATTTGAAGGTTAATTGATAATTAATTTCAATCAAGTAGCACTTAATTTCTTGTGATGAATGAGTTGTCTGAGTTTACATATTGATGAATGGGCTGTGTAGATCTTAAATTAGATGGTATAGTTGTCATGTACTTGATTTGGTCGCATATGTTAACCCTAAAATTAATTATTTAGCCTATGCATGTATTTGAGGTAGCTGATCTATTATTTTGATAATACTTCCATGTTATGGTGTTTATCTAACAAGGTTCTTATCTCTACACTAGTAGAAAACAGACCTTTGGTCCAGAGGTATTAGCCCAGGTTTTGCTACAAACCGGGACTAATGCCCCGGTCCAACGGCTAGAACTGGCCCCAGGGGGTGGCAGGCACTAGCCTCGATTCGAACAGGACCTTTAGCCCTGGATCGTGTAACAAACCGGGGCTAAAGGGTTTCACGCAGGCCAGGTCGGGCGCCAGACCCTTTAGTCCCGGTTTGTTATATGACCCGGGGCTAAAGGTCTGGCTATATCTTTTTCCCCTGCCCGAGCCACCATTCAAGCTGGTGGCTCTCCTCTCTCTCTCTCTTTCTTGCTTCAAGCTCGAGTTCATGCCCTTTTTTTCCTCAAGATTTGTCTATATTTTGTGGTGCCCCATCTATCCAAAGGTTCTAAAAGGTGAGCAACTTCATCCTTTAAACTCTCATTGCTATATTAGCTCATTTCATGCTCTATCTTATAGATGGATTTGTGGATTTAGTTTGGTAGTAATTTTTGCAATGATAGCATGAGATCGATGTTTAGATTCTATCTATCTTGTATTAATGTAAGGAACTGTAAGGTAAATATCACAATATGTGGATTCTATCTATATATGTCTTGTTTTGGCACATAGTCTTGAAATTTGATTTTAGAAGCACACACATGCGTGAGTTCATCATTCTAACTAGCTAGCTGGGAAAAATATCCTTCTTTGTCTACCTGCGTTCAACAAACTGAAAAAGTTGTAACAAAGATAGGGTTAATTCATAGAAGCTTGATAAGAAGACATCACAATTCACATATTAGGGAGTGCCTCTATGGAGAGATCCTCGAAGATGTCTGAGGACGGGATCCTAAGACATCTTCGAGAAGCTCTGCCGTAGTGGTGTCCCTGCTCTCGCACACCATCTTTCGGTTTATATCTTCTCTAGGTAAATCAGTATGCTGGTGGAGCTAACTAATTTCACATATTAGAGAGTGCCTCTACGGTGAGCTCCTCGAAGATGTCTGAGGACGAGGTCCTAAGACATCTTCGAGAAGCTCCGCCGTAGTGGTGTCCCTGGTCTCGCACACTATCTTGGAGTTCTTCACAAGAATGCATACCTATTTATAGATTAAGAAGCACAACATAGTGTCGGGCACTGATGACATAATGTCGACACACTCACCCTGGCATAGTGCTGCCACCCACAAAAAATAGTGTCGCCATTTAATTTACTGGCTTAGTGTTGCCCACTGAGGACATAGTATCGACATGTTGTCTCCACATCCACATTTAGTCCTGGTTGGTGCCTCCAACCGGGACTAAAGGTTCATCATATCTTTAGTCCGGGTTGCTGGTTTTAATTTTGTTTTTTAGATTAGTACTAATTAATTATGATTATGCTGCCACCCACCCAAAATAGTAGTCATTTAATTTACTGGCTTAGTGCTGCCCACTGAGGCCATAGTGTCGACATGTTTTCTCCACATCCACATTTAGTCCTAGTTGGTGCCTCCAACCGGGACTAAAGGTTCATCATATCTTTAGTCCCGGTTGCTGGCTTTAATTTTGTTTTTTTAGATTAGTACTAATTAATTATGATTATGTTTAATGTACTTAATTAATTATATAATGCAGATGAGCCGGCAATGGATGTACGATGACCGACTCTCTAACGAGTTCATTAAAGGCGTGCATTCTTCTCTTCTTGTGGCCGAGGAAAACAAGCGGAATGGTTTTATGTCTTGTCCATCTGGTGTCTGTCGGAATCATAAAGAATACTCTTCCTCAAGAGTCCTTCACAGCCACCTGTTTCGGTCTGGTTTCATGACCAGGTATAATTGTTGGACCAAGCACGGAGAAAGAGGGGTTATGATGGAAGACAACGAAGAAGAAGAGAATGACAACGACTACCCTAAATATGATGGTACTACAATGGAAGACATTGATGAAGAAAAAGATGAAGAACGGGCATCAGATCTGCCCGATGATGATCTTAGTCGGGCCATTACTGATGCCCAGGAAGAATGCGTAACTGAAAGGGAGAGGTTGAAGTTCAAGAAGATGTTAGAGGATCATAACAAATTGTTGTACCCAAATTGTGAAGATGAGCACAAAAAACTGGGTAGCACACTGGAATTGCTGCAATGGAAGGCAGAGAATAGTGTGACTGACAAAGGATTTGAAAAGGTGCTGAAAATAATGAAGAAGTTGCTTTCAAAGGATAACGAACTGCCCGCCAGTACCTACGAAGCAAAGAAGGTTGTCTGCCCTCTAGGATTAGAGGTGTAGAAGATACATGCATGCATTAATGACTGCATACTCTACCGTGGCGAGGAGTAGGAGAAGTTGGATGCATGCCCAGTATGCACTGCATTGCGGTATAAGATAAGACGAGATGACCCTGGTGATGTTGAGGGTGAGTGCCGCATGAAGAGGGTTCCTGCCAAGGTGATGTGGTATGCTCCTATAATACCACGGTTGAAACATTTATTCAGGAACAAAGAGCATGCCAAGTTGTTGCGATGGCACATGGAAGACCGTAAGAAAGACGAGATGTTGAGACACCCCGCTGATGGGTCGCAGTGGAGAAAAATCGAGAGAGAGTTTCCGGACTTTGCAGGTGATGCGAGGAACTTATGGTTTGGTCTAAGTACAGATGGCATGAATCCTTTTGGGGAGCAGAGCTGCAGTAATAGCACCTAGCCTGTGACTCTGTGTATCTATAACCTTCCTCCTTGGTTGTGCATGAAGCGGAATTTCATTATGATGCCAGTGCTCATCCAAGGCCCGAAGCAACCCGGCAACGACATTGATGTGTACCTAAGGCCATTAGTTGAAGAACTCTTACAGTTGTGGCACGGACAAGGTTTACGTGTGTGGGATGAGAACAAGCAGGAGGAATTTGACCTACGAGCGTTGTTGTTCATAACAGTCAATGATTGGCCTGATCTTAGTAACATTTCAGGACAGACAAACAAGAGATACAATGCATGCACACACTGTTTAAACGAGACTAAAAGTATATATTTGGATAAATGTAAGAAGAATGTGTACCCAGGGAATTGTCATTTTCTTCCGCCCACGCACATCCTAAGAAAGAAAGGTAAGCATTTCAATGGTGAGGCAGATAGCCGGTGTCAGCCTATCCGCCGTACTGGTGATGATGTATTTGACATGGTGAAGGATTTAAAAGTAATCTTTGGAAAGGGTCCTGGTAGAAAATATGTTCCGAAGGACGATGTCGGACACGCACCCATGTGGAAAAAGAAATCTATATTTTGGGATCTACCCTATTGGAAAGTCCTAGAGGTCCGCTCTGCAATTGACGTGATGCACCTGACGAAGAATCTTTGCGTGACGCTGCTAGGCTTCTTGGGCGTGTATGGGAAGAGCAAAGATACACCTGAAGCACGGCAGGACCAACAACGTATAAAAGACCGAGACAGCATGCATCCAGAGCTGTTTGAAGGTACTGCTAGCTACGCTCTTACCAAAGAAGAGAAGGAAATCTTTTTGAAGTCCTTTACAGTATCAAGGCCCCGTCTGGTTTCTCTTCGAACATAAAGGGAATAATAAATATGGCAGATAAAAAATTCAAAACCTAAAGTCTCATGACTGCCACGTGCTTATGACCCAACTGCTTCCGATTGCATTGAGGGGAGTCCTGCCGGAAAATGTTCGAGTACCCATGGTGAAGCTATGTGCGTTTCTCAATGTAATTTCTCAGAAGGTAATCAGTCTAGATAGTCTACTAAGGTTACAAAAAGATGTGGTCCAATGTCTTGTCAGCTTCGAGTTGGTGTTCCCACCATCCTTCTTCAATATTATGACTCACCTCCTATTTCACCTAGTCGAAGAGATCAACATTCTTGGTCCTGTATTTCTACACAATATGTTCCCCTTTGAAAGGTTAATGGGAGTGTTAAAGAAATATGTTCATAACCGTGCTAGCCCAAAAGGAAGCATCTCAAAGGGATATGGAATAGAGGAGGTCATTGAGTTTTGTGTTGACTTTATTCCTGACCTTAAGCCCATTGGTGTTCCTGAATCACGGCATGAGGGTAGAATTAGTGGAAAAGGCACGCTAGGAAAGAAAGCAAGGATATGTGTGGACGTACATTCTCTCACTAAAGCACACTACACAGTTCTGCAAAGTTCCACCTTGGTGGCTCCGTATATCGAGGAACACAAGAATATTGTACACTCCAACAACCCGGGGAAGCCTGGCTCCTGGATTAGAGATGAACATATGAGGACTTTCGGCGGTTGGTTGCAGACACATCTGATGAATGACATAAATGTTGGAGAGCAGTTGTACTTGTTGGCCAGGTCACCATCTTCGACTATATTGACTTTCCAAGGGTACGAGATAAATGGGAATACATTTTACACGATCGCCCAAGATAAAAAGAGCACCAATCAAAACAGTGGTGTCCGATTTGATGCAACAGACGAGAATGGGCAAAAGGATACATATTATGGTTACATAGAGGAGATATGAGAATTTGACTATGGACCTTTTTTTAAGGTTCCTTTGTTTCGGTGCAAATGGGTCAAGCTGACAGGAGGCGGGGTTGAGGTAGACAAGAAATACGGAATGACAACAGTGGATCTCAACAACCTTGCGTATAGAGATGAACCATTTGTCCTAGCCAATGATGTGGCTCAGGTTTTTTATGTGAAGGACATGTCTACCAAACCGAGAAAAAGGAAAGATAAGCAAAAGAATACAACATCCGATGAGCCAAAGCGCCACATAGTTCTTTCAGGAAAAAGAAACATCGTGAGGGTGGAGGATAAGACAGACATGTCAGACGATTATGATAAGTTTCATGAAATTCCGCCCTTCGCTGTGAAGGATGACCCAAGCATCCCGTTAAGTAAGGAAGATGCTCCATGGTTACGGATTAGAAGAAAACCCTAACATGTGTGGATGTTGGTGATGTACAATATTATTAAACCTTAACAATATTATATGTATATGGATATGAACTATCTCGATCTCAATAGGTAGTATTGCAACTTGTTGTGGCCAGACATTTATTAATATTAAAACGTAAAAATTAGTCATAATCATATCTAGCCCTATAGTACATAGCTTCTGGGTCGTCTTCGGAATCGTCATCGTCATTGTCGTCGCTCGTAGCACACGGATGGATCCTCAGCCCTTCCTCGTGGCACGCGGATGGATCCTCCGGCCTCGGATTCACGAAGCGCGGGGGAGGGGCTCCCGGATGACGACCCCAGTATGCCCTAGGCCTTCACCACCACCACCATTCTTGTGGCTATGCTGCTGGTGAAAGTGCGGGTACCTCAGGCGAGGATGGTCTCCCATGGCGATATAGCGCATCACACCGGCGATAGTCCGGTTCGCCCACCACAGGTGGCGTCTAGCCTCGTTGTGGTTCACTGGGGCAGGCCGTCACCCTCGTACCTGGCGAGCTCCCTATCCCGCCGGTTTGCGAAGAAGGCATTCCAGGTGTCGAGGTTATCCATCCGCTACTCCGGCGTGAGCTCGAGGTAGAAGTGATTCGTGATGGCCGCCTGGCGGGCCGAACCTTGAGGCACAGGAGGAACATGAACCCCTCCAGTGCTCAGCATCCAGCCAGCGGGCAGCTGGTACCCCGGCGGGCATGGGTAGCTGGAGGCGCACAACGCCTCGGTCTCCTCGAGTGTTAGAAAAGCCCAGTAAGCGGTGTCCATTGTTGTGAGAGAGAAGGTGTGGATGTGTGGATGGACATGGCGGTCGGCCTAGATATAGAGGGACATGGCGGGAAGCGGGGGAAATAGCGGGAGAACATGGCGGAAAGCGGGGGAAATGGCGGGAAAACATGGCAGGAAGCGGGGGAAATGGCGGGAAGCGGGGGAAATGGCGGGAAAATATGTTTTAGTCCTAGTTAATAGTTTTAGTATTAAATATTATATTTCTAATGAGTCTATTATTTTTTGTGAATATTTTGGTATATTATATGTATTTTTCCATTTTTAAATAATAAACTATATTTTTATTATTTTTGTGAACATTTGTACTAAATATAATACTTGTTAAACAATACATAATTTCATTTAAATTGTATAATAAAGTATGATAATAGATTTAAATTATAGATCATCTTTTTCTGAAAATTTTGATATATAATACATAATTTTCTGAAAACTATAAACCATTTTTGGATTTGGCGCCAAAAACAACCTTTAGCCCCGGTTTGTACAAACCGGGGCTAAAGGGGTGTGGCGCGGGAAGTGCGATGGGCCGAAAACACCTTTCCTTTAGCCTGGTTTGTATTACAACCCGGGGCTAAAGGGGGGTATAAATACCCCACCCCCACCCCCACCTCGGGTCGTGCCACGACCTGGAGAGCCAGTTTTCACCTACTTCGTTCCTAGCGGAGCTCGCCGCTCGTTCGTGCCGCCGCCCGCGTCGTCCGCGCCGCCGCCGCCCGCCGCCCGCGCCGTCCGTCTCGTCTCCGTGCCGCCCGCGCCGTCGAGTCACCGCGCCGCCCGCGCCATCCCGTCTCCGGCCGCGCTGCCCTCACCGTCTCCCGCGCCGCCCGCACCGCCTCGCCATCAGGTGATCGCCGCCCTCAATTTGGTTAATTATGTGTTAATTTTGGTTAATATTAATTAGGTTAGTATTATGTTAGTATTAATTAGGTTAGAATTAGGTTAGTATTTAGTATTAGTATTAGTATTAGTATTAGTATTTAGTATTAGTATTTAGTTAGTATTTAGTATTTAGTATTAGTATTTAGTATTAGTATTAGGTTAATTGTATAGGTTAGTATTATCTAGGGTTAGTTAGGGTTAGTTAGAATACTTAGTTAATTAGGTTTAGTTTAGTTAGTGTCAGGTTTAGGGTTAGTGTTATTACTTTAGTTAGCTAATTATGTTTTATGATTGTAATTTATTGCTATTATTTAGTTATGCCGCGTCCACCTCGTCCGAGCCTACTGGAGTCCGTCGGGGATGTTCGAGTATGGGCTCCGTCGGGTTGACACTGGGAGGTGCTACCCGTCAGGACTCGTACCTTGGTGAGGAATCCAGGTATCATCGTCGACCCGGAGCTTCTTTGGTGGCGTCCACGAGGTCCAGGAGTGGTGCAGAGGGAGCCAGCCCCCGAGGAGGTGGTATGTCGTCGTATCAGGGAGGAGGACGAGCATGTACGACGATACATGTATCTTTTGGAGACTAGGTTCTCCAATATTTGGCGGGCCCACGGATCTCACCCGAGCTATTCTCCGGTGAAGGTTCCTCTTCTGAGGCTGCAGAGCTCCCGTAGCACAGAACGCGGCAGCCGCGTTTGCTAGTTTGATATGAGCGAGATGTATTAATAATGTACTTTATATTATGAGCGAGGTATGAGCGAGATGTATAAGGGATCAATACGGATCACAGAAGTCATCGTTGAACTTTATATTATGAGCGAGGTATGAGCGAGATGTATTATGAGCGTTAAAGGTTCTCACGATCACAGAAGTCATCGTTGAATGTGTAGGAGTCAGTACGGATCTCCAGGTCCCGCTGCTGATTATTGATCGGAGAAGGGTCTCGATCATGTCTGCATTATTCGCGAACCGTATGGTGGCACACTTAAGAGTTACCGGACACCATTTTGGAGCACATATGTTTCAGACGAAAGAATTGCAACGCAGGAATTGTTTCAATAGAAACCAGAAATTGTTTCGGGTGAAATTGCAGAAGGTGGTTCTGCATGTGATATTGAAATATTGCAAGGGGCTATATGTGAATGTTTGTTAATTAAAGTAATTAACAAAATTCTGAATAAATTTAATAAAAAGAGTTTTATTAAATGAGAGAGCATTAAATTTAGAGAAATTTAATGCATTCAAAGTGGAGACTTTAAAAGGGAATGTGAAGAGGCATTTTAATGTGGAGGGGTTACCACCACATGAATGGGGGAGGTGAGGGGTCACCCCCCCCATGCGTCGTCCATGGAGAGAGGGGGCACCCCCCTCCTCCTATAAAAGGCCACCCATTCCCTCCTTCATCCACACACCTCCTTGTGAAGGATCTCTCTCCCCCTCTAGAATTATTCCCCCATGGTCTCGGATTAGCGAGATACATGTTCCCGGTGGCATTTCGTCTGGAAGGAGTTGCTGCTTCCGCTGGATCACTGGAGCGAGGACGTGGAGGTTGTCCGGTGGCTTGAATGTGTGTGCGAGTGCGGATGCGCTGCTGAGTTGCGGCAAGTGTACGACTACATCAACCACGAGTTCCTACTCGTTAACAAAGCTCGTTGTCTACGAGGGTAAGTTCTCGTTGGCTATATGTCCACCCGTTGCTTTGTACCTAGTAGATAGATCTTGGCGTGTAGTTCACACCGTAGGAAATTTTTTGTTTTCTATGCTGCGGACCCAACAGTGGTATCAGAGCCTGATCTATGAGTAGGTGCTTAGCACGGGTAGTACACATATGTTGATATGTGGGCGATGATGATCTTGTTATTGCATCTTCTATGTATTTTGGATATTGGTGGCATAGTGGGATGAAGTGGCCCGAACCAACCCTACATGTCATCGTACATGAGACCAGTTCCACGACTGACATGCAACTTGTTTTGCATAAGTGGCTGGTGGGTGTCTGTCTCTCCTACTATAGTCAATATCTGATTTACAACGAGTTGCTTATAACTTAGTTATCCTCGTTGTGGTTCATGTTCGTAGGTGAGAACGGTTCTATCTCCGAAAGCCCTAAGCCACGTAAAACTTGCAATTGATAAATTAGAGGCGTCTAGTTTAGATCGTTGCTGGGCTAGTGTATTGATATGGTATTGTTGTAAATAGATGTATGGTAGATACTCTTACAACACAGTCAACGTGTAAGTTCCATAGACCTTGGCCTTACACACAAAGGAATGATAGAGATCATACCACGATGCAAGTGATAGAGATCAAATGCATGGACCATATCATCTCACTTTACACATTAGATGTTAGCATCTTATACTGCTAGTTTGGCGCGTTTGGTAGCATTATAAGATGATCCCTCATTTAGATATCAAGATAAAAATGTGTTCTTCCTTGAGTATGCACCGTTCTATGGATCGTGTTTCGAGACATCACGTGATGATCGGGTGTACTCGAATCTACGCTTTCATAGGAACGGGTGTAAGACAGTTTTACACACGCGAATACTAAGGTTCTTACTTGGCGAGCCTAGCATGTACAGACATAGCCTCGGAACACGGACCGAAAGGTTAAGCATGAGTCATATGGTTGATATGATGCCCATATAGATGCTCTCCTTTGAAGCTATATCAACTCACGTGATGATCGGACTTGGTGTAGTGGATTTGGTTCATGTAATCACCAAAAGGACATGAGGGATGTCATTTTTGAGTGGGAGTTCATTAGTAATTTGGATTAGTTGAAATCAATCTATCATAAACTTAGTCTAAATAAACTTTCAAAATTCTGTTGTAGATGGCACCACCTGCTTTTAATTTCAATGTGTTCATAGAGAAAGAGAAACTTGCTGCGAATGGTAGCAACTTCACCAACTGGGCTATGAATTTGAGGATTCTCCTCACTGCTGCACAAAAGCAATATGTGCTAGATGCGCCGCTAGGCCCCCCACCAGCTCCTGATGCCCCTGACGAGGAAAAGAATGTCTATGTGACTCGTCAGGAGGACCACAACTTAGTTCATTGTGGCATACTGTATGGGCTAGAGCCAGAAGATCGAAAGCGTTTCGAAAATGGCAATGCCTTTGATACCATGGGAGAATTGAAAATGATTTTCGATACCCATGCTGCCGTAGAGAGTTATAATGCTACAGAAAAGTTCTTTAGCTGCATGATGGAGGAAAACAGCTTCGTTAGTGAGCACGTACTCAAAATGTCTGGGTACGCCGATAAGCTTGTGTCCTTGGGAATAACGATTCCCATTGACTTAGGCATACATCGTGTTCTCCAATCTCTGCCACCTAGCTACAAGAGCTTCGTGATGAACTATAATATGCAGGGCATGAAGAAGTCTCTTCCCGAGCTTCTGTCAATGATTAAGACTGCAGAAGTGGAGATTAGGAAAGAACATCAAGTGTTGATGATCAATAGGACCACCAGTTTCAAGAAGGACAAGAAAGGCAAGCACAAGGGAAAGAAGGGTGGCAAGTCTGTTGCCACGCCTGAAAAGAAATCCCGGGCTGGCCCTAAGTCTGACACCGAGTGCTACTATTGCAAGGGGACTGGCCGTTGGAAGCACAACTACCCCAAGTATTTGGCGGACAAGAAGTCCAGCAAGGCAAACAAAGGTATATGTGATATACATGTTATTGATGTGTACTTGACTAGTACTCGCAGTAGCACCTAGGTATTTGATACCGGATCGGTTGCTAATATATGTAACTCGGTTCAGGGGCTACGGAACAAGCGACAACTAGCAAGGGATGAGGTCAGGATGCGGGTCGGCAATGGATCAAGAGTTGATGTGATCGCCGTCGGGACGCTACCTCTCCATTTGCCATCGGGATTAGTTATAAACCTAAATAATTGTTATTTGGTGCATGCGCTAAGCATGAACATTGTATCTGGATCTTGTTTGATGCAAAGTGGTCATTCCTTCTAATCTGAAAACAATGGTTGTTCGATTTATAAGAATGATATCTTTTATGGTCATGCACCTATGTTGAATGGTTTATTTCTATTGGATCTCGATAGTAATATTATGCTCATTCATAATGTTAAT
This sequence comes from Avena eriantha, assembly GCA_910589775.1. Taxonomy (NCBI): domain Eukaryota; kingdom Viridiplantae; phylum Streptophyta; class Magnoliopsida; order Poales; family Poaceae; genus Avena; species Avena eriantha. The sequence continues at coordinate 140,751,515 of OU342742.1, read as the reverse complement.
GCTAAAAAGATTAAACTTGATGATGATATGTCTACATATATGTGGCACTGTCGTCTAGGTCATATTGGCGTTAAACGCATGAAGAAACTCTATTCTGATGGACTTTTGGAATCACTTGATTTTGAATCATTTGATACATGTGAGCCATGCCTTATGGGCAAGATGACTAGAACGCCGTTTTCCGGTTCAATGGAACGGGCGACAGATCTATTGGAAATCATACATACTGATGTGTGTGGACCAATGAGTGTGTCGGCGCGAGGTGGATATCGTTATTTTGTTACTTTCACGGATGATTTGAGTAGATACGGGTATATCTATTTGATGAAACACAAGTCTGAAACATTTGAAAAGTTCAAGGAATTTCAGAATGAAGCGGAAAATCATCGTAATAGAAATATCAAATTTCTACGGTCTGACCGTGGAGGAGAGTATCTAAGTTACGAGTTTAGCACACACATGAAAGAGTGTGGAATAGTTTCACAACTCACGCCTGCCGGAACACCACAACATAATGGTGTGTCGGAACGTCGTAATCATACCTTATTGGATATGGTTCGATCTATGATGTCTCTGACTGACTTACCTCTGTCATTTTGGGGTTATGCACTGGAAACAGCTGCATTCACTTTAAATCGGGCACCATCTAAATCCGTTGAAACAATATGGTTTGGAAACAAACATAAGCTGTCATTTGTTAAGGTTTGGGGATGCGATGTTTATGTGAAGAAACTTCAACCGGATAAACTCGAACCCAAAGCGGAAAAATGCATCTTCATAGGATACCCTAAGGAAACAATTGGGTATACCTTCTATCACAGATCGAGGGCAAGGTTTTTGTTGCCAAGAATGGATCCTTTCTTGAGAAGGAGTTTCTCGCGAAAGGTGTGAGTAGTCGGAAGGTAGAACTCGAAGAGGTTATTGAACCTTCTCTTCATGGAATGGCGAGTGGCGCAGCACCGGAAGTTGTTTCGGAGTTGACTTCACCTGATGAAGAGAGAGCTAATGATAATGATCATGAAACTCCGAAAGAGGACACTACCGAACCTCGCAGGTCAAGCAGGACACGTGCAGCTCCTGAACTGTACGGCAATCCTGTTGTGAATTTCATGGTTGATGAAATGGATGACCCTGCGACGTATGAAGAAGCGATGATGAGCCCGGATTCCAACAAATGGCTAGAAGCCATGAAATCCGAGATGGAATCCATGTACGAGAACCAAGTTTGGAACTTGGTGGACTTACCTCACGACCGAAAGGCCGTTGAGAATAAATGGATTTTCAAAAGAAAAACTGATGCTGATGGTAATGTGACCATCTGTAAGGCTCGACTTGTCGCAAAGGGGTTTCGAAAAATTCAAGGAGTTGACTACGATGAGACATTCTCTCCCGTAGCGATGCTTAAATCGGTTAAGATTATGTTAGCAATTGCTGCATATTTCGATTATGAAATATGGCAGATGGATGTCAAAACTGCGTTCCTCAATGGTAAGATTGAAGAAGGGTTGTATATGATACAACCTAAGGGTTTTGTCGATCCTAAGGATGCTAATAAGGTATGCAAACTTCAGCGATCCATCTATGGATTGAAGCAAGCATCCTGGAGTTGGAATCTCCGCTTTGATGAGGTGATCAAAGAGTTTGGATTTGTCCAAACTTATGGAGAGGCTTGTATTTACAAGAAAGTGAGTGGGAGCAATGTGGCATTTCTGATATTATATGTGGATGACATATTATTGATTGGAAATCATATAGATCTTTCAAACAGTGTTAAAAGTTATCTAAACAGCAAATTTTCGATGAAAGACCTTGGTGAAGCGTCATATATATTAGGCATTAAAATCTATAGAGATAGATCAAGGCGTCTAATTGGGCTATCGTAGAGTACATACCTTGATAAGATATTAAAGAAGTTTAATATGGACGAAAGTAAGAAGGGGTTCTTACCTATGTTGCAACGCAAGACATTGAGTAAGACTCAAAGTCTGGCTATGGCAGAAGAAAGAGAGATGATGGATAAGATCCCCTATGCCTCGGCCATAGGCTCTATTATGTATGTCATGCTATGTACAAGACCGGATGTGGCACATGCTATTAGTTTGACTAGTAGGTACCAATCTGATCCAGGTTCGGAACACTGGATAGCGGTAAAGAACATCCTCAAGTACTTTAGAAGAACTAAGGATATGTTTCTTATATACGGAGGTGAAGAAGAGCTAGTCGCTAAGTGTTATGTCGATGCTAGTTTTGACACCGATCCGGATGAATCTAAGTCTCAATCCGGATACGTATTTCTCTTGAACGGAGCAGCAGTTAGTTGGAGGAGTTCCAAACAACCTGTGGCGGAATATGTTGCTGCTTCAGAAGCGGCGCAGGAAGCAGTTTGGATGAAAGAGTTCATTACGGAACTGGGTGTGGTGCCCAGTGCATTGGGCCCGATGGTGATCTATTGTGACAACAATGGAGCCATAGCCAACGCAAAGGAACCGAGGTCTCACAAGAATTCCAAACATATTAAGCGCCGGTTTCACTCCATCCGCGAGCATGTCAAGGATGGAGATATAAAAATTTGTAAAGTACACACGGACCTAAATGTAGCAGATGCGTTGACTAAAGTTCTCCCTAGGGAAAAACATGATGAACACCAGAACTACATGGGTGTTAGATTTATCACTATGTGAACTAGATTATTGTCTCTAGTGCAAGTGGGAGACTGAAGGAAATATGCCCTGAGAGGCAATAATAAAGTTGTTATTATATATTCCTTATATATATGATAGATGTTTATTTTACATGCTAGAATTGTATTGATCGGAAACATCAATACATGTGTGTTTAATAAACAAAAAGGGTTCCTAGTTATGCCTCTCTTATAGACTAGCTTGTTGATTAACAAGATGATCAAGGTTTCCTGATCATAGACATTGGATGTTGTGAATAACAAGGTCACACCATTGGTGGAATGATGTGATGAACATTCATCCGAAGTATAGCATTACGATCAAGTCATTATGTTTATATTGCTATAACATCATACGAAGTAATCTTTATCCTTAGACCATGAGATCATGTTAATTGCTAACACCGGAAGAGTATCTTGATAACATCAAACGTCACACCGTAACAGGGTGACTATAAAGATGGGTTCAGTACTACGAAGGTGTTATGTTGAGGCTCATGGATCAAGTGTGGAATTTGTCAATCCAGATGTCGGATAGATATACTCTGGGCCCTCTCGGTGATATCACATTGAGATAGCTTGCAAGCAAGTGATATGATCACTAGAATGTTATATCACGGGAACAAGAAAAGAGTGCATGTCGGTAACGAGATCGAACTAGGTATGGAGATACCGATGATTGAATCTTGGACATGTAATATATCGAGAGACAACAGGATTTAGTTACAAGCGTTAAAGGTTCTCACGATCATAGAAGTCATCGTTGAATGTGTAGGAGTCAGTACGGATCTCCAGGTCCCGCTGCTGATTATTGATCGGAGAAGGGTCTCGATCATGTCTGCATTATTCGCGAACCGTAGGGTGGCACACTTAAGAGTTACCGGACACCATTTTGGAGCACATATGTTTCAGACGAAAGAATTGCAAAGCGCAGGAATTGTTTCAATAGAAACCGGAAATTGTTTCGGGTGAAATTGCAGAAGGTGGTTCTGCATGTGATATTGAAATATTGCAAGGGGCTATATGTGAATGTTTGTTAATTAAAGTAATTAACAAAATTCTGAATAAATTTAATAAAAAGAGTTTTATTAAATGAGAGAGCATTAAATTTGGAGAAATTTAATGCATTTAAAGTGGAGACTTTAAAAGGGAATGTGAAGAGGCATTTTAAAGTGTAGGGGTTACCACCACATGAATGGGGGAGGTGAGGGGTCACCCCCCATGCGCCGGCCATGGAGAGAGGGGGCACCCCCCTCCTCCTATAAAAGTCCACCCATTCCCTCCTTCATCCACACATCTCCTTGTGAAGGATCTCTCTCCCCCTCTAGAATTATTCCCCAATGGTCTCGGATTAGCGAGATACATGTTCCCGTAGGCATTTTGTCTGGAAGGAGTTGCTGCTTCCGCTGGATCGCTGGAGTGAGGAGGTGTATGCGAGTGTGGATGCGCTGCTGAGTTGCGGCGCTCGGACTTCCTCACGATCTTGAGATCGGAAAGTGTACGACTACATCAACCACGAGTTCCTACTCGTTAACAAAGCTCGTTGTCTACGAGGGTAAGTTCTCGTTGGATGTATGTCCACCCGTTGCTTTGTACCTAGTAGATAGATCTTGGCGTGTAGTTCACACCGTAGGAATTTTTTTGTTTTCTATGCTGCGGACCCAAGAACTGGGGGGTCTTATTATGATGGCTCCGAATATCTTAATTTGTCTGGAGGAGACGATGGTGGAGAAAATAGTGGAGACGATGGTGCTGACCATGGTGGAGACCATGGTAAAGACACCATAATAATGACAAACTCCGTCGAGGTATATAAAGCTTCTATCGATCATTCACTAGTATAGATGCACTAATTGATTCGTATATATGTACTGACGAATGTTTCTTCTCTTAGACCTCCGCTTCCGGCCAATCTTGTACAAGGACAAGAGGCCCGACACACAAGTTGCCCGCTGATGTCCATTTTAGCATTGGCTTAGTCTCTCCACAGGGTCAACCGCTGAAGCCCAAAGAATCTGCGAATGCATTTACAAGTCAATGCGGAGTGATTGTTAGAGACAAAGTCCCGATCACCACACGAAATTGGAACAAGCCAGGAAAGAAAAGGATCCGGCTGGGGCTATTTTTGTAGATGACAGAGCGAAAGAAATGATGTGGAATTCTCTCATGACACATTTCACCCTACCAGTCTTGGAGACTGATGATCTCACACAGCAAATGACGAGGAAAGTCAAGCACTTTGCTCTTAAGAAGATGGCCGAACTATTCAAGGAATGGAAAAAAGATTGTACCACAAGTATGTCTTGAAGAAAAAAACTTCTCCATTCACTGGCCCACTAGAGTTGCAGCAGGATAACTGGGACGCATTTGTGGAATACAAGACCTCGGAACCAGCTAAGGCAATGTCAGCAAAAAATAAGTTAAATGCAGCCAAAAAGAAATATCACCATCATATGGGCACAGGTGGCTACAGGAGTGCCATGCCGAAGTGGGATAAAGCTGAGGCTGACCTGGAGGCTAAAAGGGTCACTCCAACTACGTCTAGTTGGCCCTTGAGGTCAAGAAATTGGGTATTCAGGCATGGGGCATCATTAGACCCAGAAACAGGAGAGATTGTTGCAGCCGAAGAAATTTCTTCACCCAAGAAAGAACTTATTAAAGTGATAAAAGAGGTTGAAGAGGGAACGTTTCTTCCCGACAGAGAGAACGATGAGCTGACAAAGGCTCTCGGGAATCCTGAAAAGGCTGGACGAACAAGAGGGTTCGGACCTTCTTATCCACAGGTTATCGGGTTTCCCGAGCACCTTGACACGTACAAAAGTCGATCGAGAAGAACAAAGCGGCAAAAAGAGGAGGATACAGAGCGGTTCGCGAGGTTTGAAGCCATGCTGCAGGAGCATCGCTAGGAGCTTAATGAACTTAAAGGACTCCGACAGCAAGATCCTGCACCGGACAGTACGGTCGGCCCATCGCAACGGAAAAGAAGCGTGGCTCCACGGAGGGCCACGGTAATGATGCAACGATGGATGTGTACCCCGTGGATGCAATTAAGGAGAAGACTAGTTGTGAGCTGCATGTTGAACTGAAGAATATATCCATGAAGGTGGCGGTCGGCTTTGCTTTACCTTCTGCACCCGGAGCGACCTACCATTGCAATCCGATTCCAGCTGGCTATGCTCGTGTCGATGTGGATGAAATTCAACCTATGTGTCAGTCATTACAACTTGACATCCCTGGAGGTGAAGGGGAGACGACACTAGGAGAAGTCACGAGTGGCTTCATTCTTTGGAAAAAAGAATACATCAAGTTTCCAGGCTCGACACCAAGGCCACTCATACATTGCAAATGTATCTATAATTTTTGATGTTCCATGCTTGGTTTTATCCACTTTCTTGTGTTTTGTTCCAACTTTGGAGTACTTTTCATATGATTTCTTGGACTAACCTATTAACAAGAGCCACAGTGCCAGCTGCCTGTTTTCTGCTATTTTTGGTTCCAGGAAAGTCAGAAAATGAATATTCTCGGAATTGGACAGGACAAAAGCTAAAGTGCCTATTTTTCTGGAAGTGATCAAGTGCCAGAATACGAGATGGAGAAGCGGCAGGGAGCCACCACACCACCTGGCCACGCGGCCAGGCCTAGCCCGCGCCAGGGGGTGGTGTGGCCGCTCCTGGCACCCCCTCGGCCTCTCCTTCCTCCTATATATTGCCCTCACGACGAAAACCCTAAGGACCCGATCAAAAATCCATGAAAGAGTTTGTAGCCGCCGTCATCTCCATCCCTAGATCGGCAGGGATCTGAAGCTCTTCCCGGCACCCTGCCGGAGAGGGGAATTCACCCTGGAGGCCTTGTTCATCACCATGCAAGCCTCCGGTGTGATGCGTGAGTAGTTCATCCTTGGACTATGGATCCATGTAGTAGCTAGATGCCTGGTTATCCTCCTTTGTGCTTTCATGTTTAGATCTTGTGAGCTCCGTTCATGATCAAGATCATCTATTTTTAATTCATACATGTTGTGTTTGCGGGGATCCAATGGATATTGAGATGCTATTTCAGATTGATTATTGATTCTATCATGTCTTTGTTATTTGAGATCTTTCATGCTTTCCGTTGTTAGTAGCTATCTTGGCCAAGTAGATGCTAGCAACTCCAAGAGTTAGTATTTATGCTCGATAGTGGGTTCATGCCTCTGGTAATCTGGGGAAGTGACAGAAATCTCTAAGGTACTAGATGTGATGTTGCTACTAGGGAGAAAACAACAATCCTTTGTGCATAGAACAATCATATTGTTTACTTTACACGCAGTTCGTAAAGCAATAATCTGTTGCTTGCAACTTAATACTGGAGGGGGTTCGGATGATAACCTGAAGGTGGATTATTAGTCATAGATGCAGTTGGATGGCGGTCTATGTATTATGTTGTAATGCCCAATCAAGTCTCAGAGGAGTTAAGATGATTAGTATATGCATGTATTGCTTTCTCGGTGTTTGTCAATTGCCCCACTGTAATTTGTTCACCCAGCATGTTATCTATCTAAGGAGAGCCACCTCTAGTGAACTATGGATCCCGGTCCTTTTTCTTTACATACAATCTATAAACTGTTACTGCTTTGTGTTTACTTTCACTTCTTTCCATTCGATACGTTTAATCCTTTGTTTTCCGCAAAACACGGTGAGATTGACAACCTCATCGCAAGTTGGGGACAAAGTTCTATGGTTGTGTTGTGCAGGTCTCCACGTTGCTACTAGCACCGGTAGTGCGCCCTGCCAAAGCTTAGCTAGTAACACCTTTGGGGTGTTTCCTTGCTCCTACTGGTTCGATTAAACCTTGGTTTCATAACTGAGGGAAAACTTACTGTTGTGCTCATCATACCTTCCTCTTGGGGTTCCCAACGAGCTCTACATCGAAAGTCGAGCGCATCAAGATCTTTTCTGGCGCCGTTGCCGGGGAACGAAGAAGAAGAAACTCCCACGTCAACACCGCACCAGATCTTTTCTGGCGCCGTTGCCGGTGAGTCAAGGACATCTTCACAAGGGGAGTCCCTCATAACCAATCTCTTTACTTTGTTGTTTTTGTTTTGCTTTGTTTGCTTGTTTTGTTCTTCAAGAACACAAAAAAAATAGTTTTGGAAGTTTGTTTTCTTATTTGAAAACCCAAAAAAATGACTACTCTTTAAAACACTAAGTTGTGTGACTTCACTAGCACCAACAACAATGATTTTATGAGCACACCTATTGCTCCACCTGTGGCTGAAAATACTTTCTTTGAGATAAAACCTGTTTTGCTCAATCTTGTTATGAGAGAACAATTTTCTGGTATTGGTAATGAAGATGCTGCTTCCCATCTAAATAACTTTGTTGAACTTTGTGAGATGCAAAAGAATAGGGATATAGATGGTGATATTATTAAGCTGAAATTGTTTCCTTTCTCTTTGAGAGGAAAAGCTAAAGAGTGGTTGAATTCCTTAACTAGGAATAGTATTGATTCTTGCACTAAGTGCAAAGATGCTTTTATTGGAAAATACTATCCTCCTGCTAAGATTATATCAATGAGAAGTGAAATCATGAAGTTTAAACAACTTTATAATGAGCATGTTGCTCAAGCTTGGGAAAGAATGAAATCTTTGGTAAAGAATTGTCACACTCATGGACTGACTGCTTGGATGATCATCCAAACTTTTTATGCAGGATTGAACTATTCTTCAAGGAACCTATTGGATTCTGCTGCTGGAGGTACCTTTATGACCATCACTTTGGGTGCTGCAACAAAACTTTTGGACAATATGATGGTTAATTATTCTGAATGGCATACTGAGAGAGCTCCACAAGGTAAGAAGGTAAATTCTGTTGAGGAAACCTCCTCCTTGAGTGACAAGATTGATATTATTATGTCTATGCTTGTTAATGGGAAAGCCCATATTGATCCAAATAATGTTCCTTTGGCCTCTTTGGTTGCTCAAGAAGAGCAAGTTGATGTGAACTTCATAAGAAATAACAATTTTGGTAACAACAATTATAAGCCATATCCTCCCAACAATGGTAATGCTTATGGAAATTCTTACAACAATAATAAGAGTGCTCCCTCTGAACTTGAAGTTATGCTTAAAGAGTTTATTAGTAAACAAACTGCTTTCAATAAAACTATTGAGGAAAAACTCTCTAATGCTGAAAGAAATATAGCATCTTTGGATGAAGCTCAATGTACTTTGAATAAAATGGCTGCTAAACCTGAAACTAATGAGAATCCCTTTGCAGCTACTAATGCCATACAAGTAAGAATTGATGAAAATGTTAGACTATTAGCTGAATTACATGCTAAGTGGGAAAGAGAAGATGAAATTGCTAGAAACATTAGTGTTTATACTATTACCACCACTAGTGTTGAGGCTAGTAATAGTTCTACTACTTTAGATGATAAAGTTGATTTTGATCTTGATGGTTGCAATATCTATGAAGTTATTAAGTTCCTACAAAAGCTTGCTATAAGTCCTAATGCTAGTGCTATGAACATGGCTTTTACAAAACACATTACTAATGCTCTCATAAAGATTAAAGAAGAAAAGATGAAACATAAAGCTTCTATTCCTATAAAGCAAGAAGATGGTTGGCAAAGTGAATGACTTTGATTTCAAAGCTTTGTGTGATCTTGATAGTAGTGTTTCTATTATGCCTAGAAGGATTTATGATATGCTTGATTTGCCTCTTCTTGAAGATTGTTATTTGAATGTCCCACTTGATGCTAATGCTAAAAAGAAACTCATGGGGAGTCTTAATGATGTCCTTATTATGGTTAACAATTCGTATGTCCCCGTTGATTTCTATGTTTTGGATATTGAATGCAATGCTTCTTGTCCTATTACTTTGGGAAGACCTTTTCTTAGAACTGTTGGTGCCATTATTGATATGAAAGAAGGCACCATTAAATATCAACTCCCACTCAAGAAAGGTATAGAACACTTCCCTAAGAAGAGATAGAATATTTCTTTTGCTTCTCCTATGAAAACAAAATTTGGTCTTAATGCTTCTTCATTTGAGAACACTTGATTCTTTCTTTGCTTCTTATGCCTAACTTAAAGGCGTTAAAGAAAAGTACTTATTGGTAGATACCCAAAAGTTTTAGATGAGTCTTGGAAATTATTACCTCTGTAATAACCGCTCCTTATCCTTTTTATTTGCTTTTTGTGCCAAGAGTAACCTCTATGAGAGAGAAGTAATAATTGGGAAAGTTGTTGTACCGAAACAGATTTTTGTGCTTCACCGTAAAAATTCGTGAGAGAGCTCTGTATGTCGGATTCATCTGTAATATTTTGTGCTTCTGCCCCAGGTTGTTATCTAACTTTAGTTAGTTCAACACTTTTTTATTTGAGCAATATAAGGTTTTCGAAAAAAATCATCTTTACCTGCTGGTCTGTTTTGACAGATTTCTGCCATTTTCTGCATTTGCTTCTTGTTAGTTCCTTCTAGAGTTCTTTTGGGGAATTGAGATTTTTGAGGGAAGTGATACAGTAGCTAGTGTTCTAATGGAAGTTTATTTGGTATTAGAACTGAACCTTAAGACTTATTTATCTTGAGGGCACTAATGTTGCTAATAAAGATTGTGTGAAGTTTTGTATGAAGGAAAAATTTCAGGTGTATGGAAGGAATGAGTAATGAGATGAAGGATGGACTAAAGCTCAAGCTTGGGGATGGCACGCGTGTCACCCCAAGAAATATCCAAGAAGTACAAGCGTCAAAGCTTGGGGATGCCCAAGGCATCCCCCTCCTTCATCAATAAAAATCTCAGGTTTCATTCAAACACTTCATTTTTATTGTTTCATGCACAATTGTGTTGTTCTTGGAGCGTCTTCTTTTTCATTTTTGTTTGCTTTGTTTACTTATTTTGCTTAATAAATTGGTTGGACCCCCTCTTTCATGCATTGGTTTTCAAATAGTTTGGTTTGGATTGGAAAAGAGTAGGAAAGTTCATGCTTAAGTGGTAAAAAGAGCTTGTTTTTGACTATGTCCTATGCTTTGTCATGCCATGCTTGATATTGTTTTGGCTTTATGATTAGTATTCTTTTTTGTAGCATGACTTGTTATAAAAAATTTAGATTGCTTAATGTGCCTTGATGAATCATGTGTTGTTTTAGCATATTAAAGCATAGTATCGTGGTATTCTCCTTTGATGCTTTATTTGGGTTGACTTGGCGCATGCTCACACCATGCTATGACTATCCAAAGTCACCATAGCCTTTATGATCCTTTAGTTTTCAACTTGTAGTATCACTTTATGCTTTGATCAATGATGTTTTGTCGCTCTGCATGATTATGGCCATTATTGCTCTCTTAGTTTGTCGTTCCCAGTCTTTTGCTAGCCTCCACAACAAAGTATGAGTTCCACTCATGCATCCAACTCCCTAAAACAAGTTATTCCAAAGAGTCCACCATACCTACCTACTAGCTTATGCTATTCCAAGTATATCCATGCTTTTGTTTACCTTCCACTTGTTATGACAAAACTAGTGATTAAAGCTCTCACGAACTTGATGGCACACTTTACTTTATTGCCTCTGATAAACTTGAACCAATGGGTCCTTCTTTGTTGCGTATATGCTTGCGCTTTATAAGTTGAAATTAGCAGAACCATGTTTCATGGGGAACGCTTTCAACATTGCACTTGTACTTTGTACCCCATTGATATCATGTTCTTTTGCTTACGGATCCCGGCAGTGTGAAATAAAAGTGGAACTTGTAAGATCATGGAGTTTGTATGTGTGTTAGAGAAACGCCTGGGCCGCTAGCCTAAGCCATGCCTAATCATGGTGGAAACTTGCAGCATCACCATAATGAGCACTCTATGAAGCATCCTCAATAAAAACCTATGCAAATAGCGAATAAAAGATCGCTGAGATGCTCATTGTCTGCTTGCCTTGTCATTTTGATTATGGGAAGGCTCCTGTATCATGTGCAAGGGGTACCCCGTTGGCGGTTCTTAATGATACACATATACTTACAATGACAAGAGCTTACTCGTGACTGAAGTTGAGTAGCATGAGGATCGGTCTTTGTAAGTAAGGGGCATGAGATTTCGGTTTATAACTTGTGAAGCATATCCTCTTAGTTGTGTCACTTTAACCTTAATCACCTTCAAGATGCTTATGATAGGGGCAATGAGAGTTGAAAGCTATAAGTACCATAATTTTTGGAAGCTCTTTATATGACTTAAATCCCTACTTCCTTTTACAAAAGGCATTTCTTCCACCATTATATTGAGTCTCCACCTTCTATCTTTATGCACCTACTTTGAGAGCATAGTGGCCATTCTTAGTTCTGCGTGCATTGTCCCAAGACTAGTTGATTGATGCATAACTTGATATTGCTTGTTTTAAACTATTGTATCTAGTCACTCTTATGAACTTTGAAGGTGTACTATGCATTTATATTTGCTACTCTATTGAGGGACAAGCTGAATACTTTTATGCTATGTTTTCTTTATGTGAAACAAACAAACGTCTTGCAAAGCATTGTTATTCATGAATCTTTTGTTTGTGCCTTTTCATGTTGCATCATAGTTTCTTTGCTTATTGCTAGAACTTTGTCTTTCATGTTATGATTGAAGTACTATGATCCTAGCTTTGAATGTTTTGCAAATACTTTGGTCAAGTCTTTGATGGTGCCTGTCACCTCAAAAATTATTCTTTCTTTTTATCACTTACCTACTCGAGGACGAGCAGGAGTTAAGCTTGGGAACGTTGATACATTGCAAATGTATCTATAATTTTTGATGTTCCATGCTTGGTTTTATCCACTTTCTTGTGTTTTGTTCCAACTTTGGAGTACTTTTCATATGATTTCTTGGACTAACCTATTAACAAGAGCCATAGTACCAGCTGCCTGTTTTCTGCTGTTTTTGGTTCCAGGAAAGTCAGAAAATGAATATTCTCGGAATTGGACGGGACAAAAGCCAAAGTGCCTATTTTTCTGGAAGTGATCAAGTGTTAGAATACGAGAAGGAGAAGGGCCAGGGAGCCACCACACCACCTGGCCGCGCGGCCAGGCCTGGCCCACGCCAGGGGGTGGTGTGGCCGCTCCCGGCACCCCCTCGGCCTCTCCTTCCGCCTATATATTGCCCTCGCGACGAAAACCCTAAGGACCCGATCAAAAATCCACGAAAGAGTCTGTAGCCGCCGTCATCTCCATCCCTAGATCAGGAGGGATCTGAAGCTCTTCCCGGCACCCTGCCGGAGAGGGGAATTCACTCTGGAGGCCTTCTTCATCACCATGCAAGCCTCCGGTCTGATGCGTGAGTAGTTCATCCTTGGACTACGGATCCATGTAGTAGCTAGATGGCTGGTTCTCCTCCTTTGTGCTTTCATGTTTAGATCTTGTGAGCTCCGTTCATGATTAAGATCATCTATTTGTAATTCATACATGTTGTGTTTGCGGGGATCCGATGGATATTGAGATGCTATTTCAGATTGATTATTGATTCTATCATGTCTTTGTTATTTGAGATCTTGCATGCTTTCCGTTGTTAGTAGCTATCTTGGCCAAGTAGATGCTAGCAACTCCAAGAGTTAGTATTTATGCTCGATAGTGGGTTCATGCCTCTGGTAATCTGGGGAAGTGACAGAAATCTCTAAGGTACTAGATGTGCTGTTGCTAGTAGGGAGAAAACAACAATCCTTTGTTCATAGAACAATCATATTGTTTACTTTACACGTAGTTCGTAAAGCAATAATCTGTTGCTTGTAACTTAATACTGGAGGGGGTTCGGATGATAACCTGAAGGTGGATTATTAGTCATAGATGTAGTTGGATGGCGGTCTATGTATTATGTTGTAATGCCCAATCAAGTCTCAGAGGAGTCAAGATGATTAGTATATGCATGTAGTGCTTTCTCGGTGTTTGTCAATTGCCCCACTGTAATTTGTTCACCCAGCATGTTATCTATCTAAGGAGAGCCACCTCTAGTGAACTATGGATCCCGGTCCTTTTTCTTTACATACAATCTATAAACTGTTACTGCTTTGTGTTTACTTTCACTTCTTTCCATTCAATACGTTTAATCCTTTGTTTTCTGCAAAACGCGGTGAGATTGACAACCTCATCGCAAGTTGGGGACAAAGTTCTGTGGTTGTGTTGTGCAGGTCTCCACATTGCTACTAGCACCGGTAGTGCGCCCTGCCAAAGCTCAGCTAGTAACACCTTTGGGGTGTTTCCTTGCTCCTACTGGTTCAATTAAACCTTGGTTTCATAACTGAGGGAAAACTTACTGTTGTGCTCATCATACCTTCCTCTTGGGGTTCCCAACGAGCTCTACGTCGAAAGTCGAGTGCATCAGCCACCTTCTCCACCGAGAAACAATCCATCACCTCCAAGGCAACCATCTCCTCCCAGTGCATCGTCTCCTCCAAGTCCACCTCCAAGTGCACCATCTCCTCCCAGTAATAGTCCAATCCATGACCCCAACATGAGTCCATCTTAATCTACGCACCCGCCTCCACCCACTAAGGGCCAAAAGCGAAAGAATATCACTGCTCCGTCGAGCGATAACCGCCGCCCAAAGCGACAGTTGTCGCCCCTCCCAAGAGTACCGCTGGTTCGTCCCAAGAGGGCTTACGACCTGACCGATGAGGAGACCGATGCGGTCGTACGGGCCGAAGTGGATGCTCATTTTAAAAAGAAACAACCTGAGCCAGAGGTCCAAATAAAACCGGAAACCAAGGAGCACTTTAGGAAATTACTGACGCAGTCATCCTAAGCTCAGTTAAATGCGCCAGATGACTATACACGATGTCTTCAGAAGACACTGAAACAGAAGAGATCAAGCGGTAGAGGAAGCATCACAAAAGAGGTTCCCCAGCAGGGGAACAAGCAAAACAATCAAGTGGTGGCGGAAGCATCAGGATAGACGTCCCCCAGCTGGGGAAACAAGCAAAACAATCGAGTGGTAGCCGAAGAACCAAAAGAGATGTTCCCCAGTTGGGGAAACAAGCAAACCAATCGCTCCCCCCACTCCAGGTGAACATACACGGGCCTCAACTATATGAGGTAGAACCTATGGATTCGGAAACGGCTAGGATATTGTCCGAGCAATATGGTATGCCTATTCATGAAATTCTTCACGGCGATATGCCCAAGGTTGAGGTAGCACCCAAATTTGTTCACGGGGAGCCTCTGGTCAGTTCTGAGAGGCTTCAGGATATGCCAACACGAATGCGACGATTCCATGAATGGTACATGAAAGCATCAAAAGAACAGAAAAAATGGCTCTTAGTGAAAGTTCGAAAATCGCATTACTTCACTAAAGACGAGGTCCCTACTGAATTTACAGAATTATTTCAGTTATTCAATCAGAAGGAACTCGACAAAACTATCCTTAGTGCGTATTGTCTGTAAGTGATTACTTTATTTAGGTAATTAGGTCTCTATCTCAGCTTGTTCAATTCATTGCCGGTAAGTATACTCACTATATTCTTTTGTACGCTATATATAATGATGCAGAATGAAGATGCTCGATTGTATAAAAAAGCTATCAATGGATTTGGGTTCATTGACCCACATCGAGTTCATGGAGCTATACTAAAGTATAAACCACTGGAGGTCGAGCACAACTTGTTGCGGTTTCTCACGAAACAACATTTCTATAATAAAATACTATTTCCTTACCACGACGGCAAGTGAGTTTTTGTACACATTAAATTTTGCTTACTCGATGTTCAGTGTAAATGATGAGTTACTAACGTATGTAAATCTTGCGTAGGTACCACTTGATTCTTCTAAGCATTTCACTTGACTTGGGAAGAGTTCACATCATGGATTCACTAAACAAAGACATTGAAAACTACCGCATCATTATCGATGCGCTCCAGAGGTAATTTCAACCATTATCGCACTATATCGGTTTCTTTCGTTCATTTCCTGGGATATCAAGTAGTTATTAACTCATACATTGATTTTCTTTGTCGGGTAGGGTTTGGACACAGTTCAAGAACCATGTCCGCGGTCAATGGCGTGAGGAGCTATTTTTTAAATCACTCTCGGTAAGTAGTACGAGCTAAGTCCGCGCATCTATTTAATTCTAGTTTATGTGCATTTATCATGCTAGAGTTATTATTTGATTGAATTCTATTCTTGTAAAGTGCGCGAGGCAGCCACAGGGGACTAATCTATGTGGATTCTACGTGTGCGAGTTCATTCGCATCAGTATTGAGAAGCCCTCAGAAAATGTTCTAGTAAGTAAACAATATATTCACCCTTTATTTTTATTACAAAAAGTTGTGTTGTGTCTAATTTATACGATCTCCTTTTTATATAGTTGGACACGATGCGAGACAAGCTCCTACCTGAGGACCACCTAATAGCAATCCAAGAGGAATTTGCTGGATTTTTTGTCGACAAGGTCATAGACCCACGCGGAGAATACTCTATACCTAGACCCTAAAGCATCCATGTAATGATCTCCATGTAATCAAATAGACATGCTCTGGACCCGGTTGGGACTCCATGTATGCTTGTAAGAGAAATTATATTATATATTGCGTCAATGTGTACAAGTATTGTGTAGTAGCGTTCTGTATGTATACGAAAACTTGTTTCTAATGAAAACACAGAATGAAAAATAATTGAACACAAAACACAAAATGAAAAGAAAAACACAAAACCCTAAAACCCTATCCCCTGCCACGGCAGCCAAATGGCCCAAAATGCTGCCGCGGCAGGGAACCTTTAGTCCCGGTTCGTAACACAATCCGGGACTAAATGTCCTGCCGCCCAGCGCGCCTCGCAGGGCCACGTGGTTGGACCTCTAGACTCGGTTCGTAATAGAACCGGGGCTAAAGCTCGGACCTTTAGTCCCGCTTTGGCAGCCCCGGTTCGCAATCCGGGACTAAAGGCCCTTATGAACCGGGGCCAATGGCCTGGTTTCTACTACTGCTAGGACCACAAGTTAGATATTCCATTGTCGTCTTGTTAGCCTTAGGTGAAGAAATGTGATATTCAGTTGACTTGGCATTGGTTTCTTAGGTTGTAGATGCAGTTTCTTAGGTTTGCTTGGTCATATGTTTAACGTCTTGATATTTCATGTGCTAGTGTAAGGTAATCTAATGTCTGTCTTAACATCGTGCTCTCTTTTTTCTTGATATTCATATAAGCAATCTTGCTGCCACTTAAAACTATTCTCTCATAATAATTTGGTGATGTGCTTTTATGTATTGGACATGATGTTTGGTTCATTTAGCACAAGGTTGGATTCCATTGTATCAATAGTGTTTCCTATGCTTGTTTCAGCTCATGGTCTGAACTCCATGTGTATATTTCACTTTCTGTTGGTATTCTAGTGTTCATGGCGCACATTATCTGTCATTATTTTATTGGAGCGCATAATGTTGCGGCTTCGATTGCATCTTGCTATATATTTCACTTTGTGTTTGTACTACAGTTCCAATGGCGCACATTATCTATCCTCTTTGTTGTTTCTAAGTGCATAATTTTGTGGTCTTGGCGTATGAATCAAATCATATTTATTGTCTGATAGCTCTGTCAAATTATATTGATGTGGTGTGTCACATTTTGAATAACGTAAGGTTTAATTTCCACCCTCCGAGTCTTACTGTTTGTCTCTGTTTGCTTGACAGGTTGGCCTTTCGAGACATTTGTGTGGCAGTTCCTCTTCTACAAGAACTCCATGTCTAAGAAATTTGATGCTTGAAGCCCTGAAGCTGGCGCCTAGTAACATGCTGAACCAGCACTATATCTTACATGAGAGTTTTGCATGCCTCCTCTATATTTGTACTTCTTGAGGGGGAGTAGTAGTTAGAATATCAGAGTTGTAACAGAGTATGTAAAGATTGTAATACTCCCTCCGATCCAAATTAATTGACTCGGATTTGTCTAGATTCGGATGTGTCTAGCACTAAAACATGTCTAAATACATCCGAATCTAGACAAACTCAAGTCAATTAATTTGGATCGGAGGGAGTAGACTTAATCTGGTAGGTTTTTGATGAATTTAATGCGTTATGTACTGTTTTTGAAATATTGTTTATGTGTGAAGTTTGAAAACATGTGATGTATAAATCTGCTTGTGGGACCCATTTCTACAAATTGTCCCTTATAATCAACTAATTTATGAAATCCGTGTGACAAGTGGGACACATCTGAAAAACGGGGCTATCTGACTACTGGGGTCAGCTTTAAAAAAATTAAAAATGGACAAAAATATTGGGCCAAAAATGCCAAGGCTGAAAAATATATGGGCTAAAATTTTGGACTTGGCCTACTAAATAACTGGACCGTAAATGCCAAATTTGTAAAATGAAAAAACAGGAATTGTTGGGCTTGGCCCACATAGAGCATCTCGCTGAATTCGGTTGAATTCGATCTACAAGCATTGTCATGTAGGATTGGCTTACGTGGAGGCTTACATGGACATGCTAGATAGCTGGTAACCAAACAATCTATATTGGTCATAGTAGTCTATGATCAATGCACAGAAAATGGCTATATTCTCCATCAGTGACTCTGAGCTTTTGACCATCTGTTTTTGGTCACAAGAAGGTCACAAATGAAGAACAATGACCATCTAGTGACCAATATGGAGGGTCAAAAATTACCACATTTCTTGTAGTGGCCTTGTCAATATTTCGTATATAATTTGGTATTTGTTTGTCCTCGTACCCTGGTGGTTGTCTCGTGTAGACCTCCTCTTCCAGAACACCATGAAGAAACCGTTCTTAACATCTAACTGCCGCAAACTTCGTCACCTGGAAACAGAAATTGCCAAGACAAGGCGAACAATGGCAATCTTAACAACTGGAAATAAGATATCTTCATAGTCAATACCATAATGTTGTTTGAAACCTTTGTCTACCAGCCGAGCCTTGTGTATGTCAATGGAGCCATCTGCCATGCACTTTATTTTATATATCTATCGACAATCAATGATATTTTTACCTTGAAGTGGTGGAACAAGCCTCCATGTTTTATTCTTCATGAGAGCTTCAAATTCCTCATCCATAGCCACCCTCCAGTTTGGATCATCCAGGGCGACCTGTAGATTCTTAGGTTCAACATCTGTATTGGGAAGACACCACCCTATTGTACCATCGGTGTATTCCTTGGCTCGAGACACGCCTTTGGAGGCGTGTGTAATAGGCCTAGATGCAGTAGGCACAATTTGGCGCTCAGGAGCAGCCGATGCAGTGCCCTAGGTGGCTGCAGCATCCATGGCAGGAGAGACAGACGGGGACATCGCTATCGATGATGTAGACAATCATGTGGTCCGTAGTGTGGCAGGCTGCGAGGCGGTGGGTGACGTTCTTCTGGGTGTTGGTGTAGAGGATCCAGGTAGGGACCGCGGGACGCCGGGTCCCGTGCGCACACCGGACGCAAGTGAGCGGGAGCGCGATGCGCTGGGTTGGGTTGGTGGCGTTGGATCCAAGGTGGATCGAAGCAATCCCGAGGCGGATCCGCTCGGGAAATCATTCTTGTGTTCTGCACTTTCGTCTTCTTCTACCAATATTTGTTGTGAGCGGTTTGAGCTATTTGAATCATCATTTTGACCCAAATTTTCTCCCGGTGCTGGATTTAGTGGTGTAGTATACTGCAGAACAGCACAAGTAGAGTATTTACCATATTTAAATCATCAATAGTATCGTTCCGAGGGGGGGAGATTATGTAGGGAAAGATCAAGAAGAAGAATCTCCTTGTGGAGCAAGGCACTGACATTGGGATGTAGATTTTTAATGGGAAAACAGCTTCATCAAAGACAACAATGCGTGAGATGTACACGCATCTGGTAGATATCTTGAGACACTTGACACCTTTGTGTCGAGGACTATAGCCTAGAAAACACATCGTTTGGAGCGAAACGCAAGTTTGCATTTGTTGTAGGGCGAAGTTTTGGCCAACAAGCACAACCAAACACACGAAGTGTAGAATAATCTGGTTCTGTTCCAAGTAGGCGATGAACAGGTGTATCATGATTTATGACTTTACTAGGAAGAATATTAATGAGGTAAGTAATCGTAAGAAAGTCTTCTTCCCAAATTTTTAATGGAATACATGCATTAGCAAGAAGGGAAAGACCAACCTCAACAATGTGATGGTGCTTACGCTCGGCGGCACCGTTTTGTTTTGTGCATGAGGGCAAGATACAAGGTGAGACATTCCTTGGGTCTGGAAGAGAGAGTTAAGTTTAACATATTCCCCCCCCCCCCCAATCGAATTGCATGGTGAGGATTTTCCTATCAAGTTTGCATTTAACCAATTTTTGGAAATTGATAAACGCTGCAAAAGCATCAGATTTTTTCTTAAGCAAATATATCCAAGTAAATTTGCTATAATCATCAATAAATCTTACATAATAGTCATGACGACCAACAAAAGTAGGTGTAGGATCCCATACATCAGAAAGGGCTAATTGAAGGGGAATTGTAGAAACACTGGTAAAAATATGATAGGGTAGTTGATGACTCTTAGCTTGTTGACAGGGATCACAAATTGACTCGATACTAGAATCTCTCACATAACAAAGTTTATTCTTGCTAATAATTTGACTAACTATGGCTAAAGAAGGATGACCGAGATGACTATGCCATTGTGCATGGGATGGCTTGGCGGCGAGTCAGGCACAAAGGCATCCTTCATCGAATGAGAGGACTCCAATGATGAAATAAGTGGATATACCCCGCTAACGCACCTCCCTTGATGCACGATTTTCTGGGTGACCTGGTCCTTGATCATAAAGAAGAAGGGGTGAAACTCTATGAACATATTATTATCAAGAGTGAAACGATGAACGAAGAGTAAATTTTTGGAGGCGGTGGGAACATGTAAGATATTGAGAAGGTGAAAATTATAAGAGGGGGAACGAATTATTGAATGAACAATATGGGAAATATTCATACCTTGGACATTGGTCGTGTTCACCCTATCCCTATCGTAGCCTTTGTACGTGTCCCGCACCAAGAGGTTGTTGAGATCATTGGTGACATGGTGCGTGGCACCGTTACCCGAGTACCAATTGGTGTCCATAATGTAGGACGCGACATTGGAATCATTGTCACCAAATTACTCATCATCATCATCATCTTCAAAGCGCTACCAACAATACTTGGCGGCATGTCCCTCTTTGTTGTATATCTAGCACTTCACATCAACCCATGGGGAAGTGTGACGCCATCCGTGGCCACGTCCTCGCCCCCTCCTGGGACGCACGGCCGCCTCCACGACCATGCTAAGGGGGCGGTCATCATGGGGATGGTCATGATGTTGCTTGTCATGGAGATGAACATAGTCACACGGTCTGTCGTTGGTGGGATACCCATTGTTGGACTAGCGAGGGAGACATTGGCGCAATGCTGCATTGGCAGATGTCTTGAACTCGCTAGCCAAAGTACCATGATTCAGCTCTTGGTGTTGATCATAGTTGTGGAGCTGCGAGTAGAGGAAGATGAGGGAGATTGGCATGTTCATGATGCCCAGGGTTACCACGAGTGCTTCATAGTCGGAGCCAAGGCCGGGGAGAATATAGGAGACACGCTCCTTGTCTTGAAAGGGGTGTACAACAACCCCAAGTTCACCAGCAATGGTTTGCATCTTTGTGAGATAGACCGAGGTATACATGTTGAGCTTATTAGTGTTTGCAAGAGAGATCGGCAAGTTGGTGATCTTGGCCTCACTTTGTGCAGCAAACATCTCCTCGAGAGCATGCCAGACACCAGCCGAGTGCTCGATCTGATGGACATGGGGAAGGGTCTCAAGGGAGAGAGACTAGAGCAGGTAACACAGGACAATCTGGTCCCAGGAAAGCCAAGCGGCCAATGCCCATTTGGTGTCGTCTTGGCTGGCGTGGAGCTGGTTTTGTCAGCCAGTTCTAGGACCAGTAGTTTCTCCGGGGTAGCATCGGTACCATTTAGTAGTCGACGAGTTGAGCTCCACGGATCAGAGGCAGCACATGATACCTCCAGAGCGGGTAGTTTTGACATGTCAATTTGTCCGACGGTGGGTTGCCGAGATTGATCGATGGGTTGTTGGTGCTAGAGGAAGCCATAGCTCGTGGGGCGGGTGATCTAGGGTTGACAGAAGATTGAGTAGCAGCGATGGTGGAAGTTTGGGGCGGCGGTGATGGTTTTGGGGATGGGTAGGGTTAGGGTTTTATTCGCAATTAGGTAGATGCGATGGAGAGGCAGACTCTTGATAACATGTCAAAAGTGATGATGCAGTAAAGGGTTCTACTCGGATGAGTTTTGAATCCCTGTAGTTCTCATTATATAGGCACATTCGGTGCTAGCAATACAATTGTGATACAAGTACAATACATGTAGGACTATAAATACTAGTATCGCTAACAATCTCCCCTCTTTCGAAGGAAGGGATGGGAGATCTCGATCCGAAGGCTCCGGTTCGAAGGAAGAAAGCAACTTCTTATAAAGAAGAACCAGAAATAACAACCCATAACTATCATAGTAATAAGACTAGTATCTAAACTATCTGGCATACAATTGCTGCTATTGCAATGCACTACAGAAGTAGGTTCTATGGCTAGAGATTATACTCCTATATAATCAGGAACTTCACCTTCTTTTCGATTGATGTATATGTTGACTCCTTGAGGACTCTAGTGAGTAGAGAAATGTCCCTAGAAGTCCCAGCATAGTGGTAGACCTACCTACAATAGTCCCTCACAGATGATCTAGAAACCAAGATCACAGGGAACTAAGGGGTACCACCCACGTACTGGTCCTCGAAAGGAAACCCAGTGTCACAATATGGTCATTCGTCTGCGAAACGAAGAAGATTTAGCTGACTTCTCCGTCCCATTCCAGATCTTATGGTTAACGCGTATTATATGGCACAAGAATCATTGGTGACATTGGTTGTTAAGTCCTAGGTATTATGTTCCTTTACCACTGGAACCTGAATAGTAGGTTATTAGCCCTTGGTAAATAACCCATAATCATATCAATATGAAAATAGAGCCTTCTGACCTTTTCGAAATGCAGGTGATGACAAAAGTAGATTGCAAATACTTGATAGAAAATAACCAAAGTACATGAGAAAGTGTGAACCTTGCCTTTGTGATTATAAGGTTATCAATCACGGTCTTCGAGACAATGTAAACTCCAATGTCTGAAAACACCATCATTGGTACGATAAGTACTAATGTTTTAAAGAAGCAATATGTTATTATGCATAAGTAATGCTATGCGTTTTATAAAACTCCCGAAGTGAATCCCCAACATTATAAGTGAGTTGAACTTAGGTGGTTTCTTTAAGATTTGGTTTATCTTCAATTTTACTACACAAGCAAATATATCTACAAGAAACTTAAGAGTAACATACAAGATATAAAAGTAAAGTAAAGTACTACACGTGTAACTATTATGAAAGTCCATGTTTTGAGGTTGTTAAGAGTTGAAAGAAACACCATAGTGTGTTTGTTTGAAGTGGAAAAAGAATAACATTTGAAGAAAATATTGTTTATGTTAAGTTAATTAATTATCAAGATTGCTAGGATTAAAACAATGGTTTTTGATAAAGTACAAATGATCTTGATCTATTATACTTCTAGTTTATTGTATATTAGACCAAAGTTAACTATAAAAAATAGAAATTGACTTAATACATGTTGTTTATGGCATTACCAAGTTCTAGGGTTTTCCTAAGTGTAATCAAAGATGTAAGTGGATGATATGGTTTATCTTTTAAGGAAAACCTTACATTTATGTGTAAGTGTTGTAAATATTACATAAGCAAGTTCAATAACCTAAATACTAAGTTGATATAACTATGGACTCAAATGTATGTTGTTTGACTTTTTTATTTGTAAAGAAATCAATATGATTCTTTGGAATAACATATTTTTAGTTGGATTATTGATAAATTTCTAAAGGTGACTTTTTTGAACATAATGGTTCCTACTATGATTTATCTATGGTAGAATGGATACTTTACCCTTCTTTGTATGTTTTACCCAAGTTATGAAGGGAAAAGTTATTTTTAAAACATTAAAAACATCTTCTGCATAACTACTAAGGAAAGAATTTCATTTATTCATGAAAATAAATTCTAATGACTCAAAGTAAAGTTAAAAGGAATTTATTTGATTTTATAGGTGATAAAATAAAATACATTCTATTTATTTGAATGCAAGAAAAAATTTAACACTCTTTTATCTCATTATTTTTAGAAATTCCAAAATTACATGGAATTTCATATTTAGTATCTTTCTATAGTGGTGGATGAATTTTCATTTACAGAAGTGATTTTTATTCAATTTTATGATTTTTCCTTAATTTTCTTATCTCATTTGAGATACTTAATGGTTTTAATACTTGGTTGTATTTTATTTCACTCGGACTAGCAATGTTATATTTTTCCTAGGTAGATATTATTTTTGTAAACATTTTGATATATTACATGTATTTTTGTACACTTTTCTAGAGCTAAAAGTATTCACATGGTATTTTTGTAATTATTTATTTATTTCCATTGATTTATCTACCTTTCTCTTAAAATTGGCCTAAATGGTCGAGTGGAGTTAGTTTGGTTGAGTGGCCTAGCTGGCCCGACCCAGTTATGCCTAGCTCGAGGCACACCACACTGGCCCCAACACCAACTTACACACACGCAACACACACGCGAACATCACACCTAGCTCCGGCGATCATCGACCATTGCAGACGTCGTCGGCAGTCACCGAAGCTCCGTTGTGCTCTATTACCCCAGCTCATCCTGTTCGATTTGGTTTCAATGCCCCCCTTGCGCTCGTCCTCGACTCCTTTGTGGCTCGGGAGAGATATTGCCGTCAGTCACCACCCTGGCCTCCCTAGCCATGGTCAGCTGTATCCCGTGCCGCCCGCTGGCGCTACTCTGATGCTAGTTTACCGTAGCTTCGACTAGTGTCTACGCCTCCACGCATGATACCGCTAACCCTAGCATGGCCTCTGTTTACCTCGACTTGCTATTACGGCTGATTTCTTTTATGGTGGTGCGGTATTGCAGCACATATTGCGACCTACTCTATTCTTTGATGCCGGAGGGACGACATTGTCTGCAACCCCGGTGCTGACTTCCCTATCTATTCCAGTTACTATGTTCTTGCTTAATCTTCTCCTACTTTGATCCAGGTAATTCTTGTGTGACCAGCCCTCGAGCTGATGATTTTTCCTAGTTGGATGGTATTAGTAGCTTGCAGTACTTGGCCTTGATCCATTGGTTGTTTAATTTTTGATCTGGTCCTGGAAGATAGGTTTTGGTATATTTAAGACTCATGGTTGCTAGATGCTAATTTGGTTTGCATCTATAATTATCTGAACTTTAGTTTATAATCACTTAGGTTGTCAAGTACTTATGTAAATAGGTTGCAAATATTTGTTTGAGTTCAAACTATTGGTTTAAATTAATTCACAGTATAGTTCCCTTACAGTAGTAGGAAAAAGCCTAGTGGCAGCGTTCGGAAAAGGGGGTTCGTGGTATTTAAGCCACATGCTACTAACCTCATGCCACTAGTAGGTCATAGTGGTGGCGTGCAGGGTGAACGCCAGTACTAAGTTAGGTACTAGTGGCATGCGAACGGAATGCCACCAGTAAGCTAACATGTAGTGGCGTTCGAGCCTTCCTGAATGCCATTAACTGTAATTCAGAAATTAGAAAAATACTGAAAATCTTGATTATAGCAACAATATCAAATAACAGGATATAACAATTAATACTGGATATCATTCAGAATACAATGATACAAAAATTAATACTGGATATCATTCAGAATACAATGATACAAAACTATCTTAGAAGACTATCTAGCATGTTATATCTAAGGGCATGGTCTTCAAATTTAGAAGACTAGTTCTACCAAAGGGAAAGATCTTCAAACTAAGAAGACTCTAAGTTAGGGATCTCTTATGAGAAAAGGACAAATCCACAAGTTTTGTCTAGGTAGATTCTCAACCTCATCCTGGCATCCAGCCCATACCATTCTACCAATTATTTCCAAAGTGGTCCTCTAAAGTAAGTTCGATTCGCCTCGTTGACGACTAGAATCTTGTAGGTATTGTCGGGTATTGTCTCTTCCACCAAGGTGACATCAAATTGTCCATGCTGATTGACACGTCTGTTCATATGGTCAATAAAGTCCTTTCTTGCGTGTCAATGGATGGTCTGAAAAAAGTTATATGAAAACAGCAGTTAATTAGTTTCGATCAAAATGCATCCAAGGATGGAAATCATAATTAAGCTAAACCTGCCGCCATAGTCTCAAAGTCTTTAGGACGTAGTATGATGAACTTATTATCTTGACAACTTTTATGGCCATAGTTGATGCAGGGATGCATTTGGTGCATGTTCATCTAATATATTAAATATGTTCAAGTATCCAGAGCTATGTTTCGATATATTAGGAAACTCAAATATAAAGTCAACCAAATGATCTTACAAATGCAAGATGTTACAAGTGCACTAAAAGTAGGGCCTCATACTCGCATTTGGACGCAAAATAATTTTAGGGACAACATAAGCGAGATAAGTAGAATGCACAAATTATTTATTTGTGCATCTCACAAGCTCGCTCACACCATCCCCGAGATCGCATCCTACCATTTTTAATCATCGTCCATATGGAAGTAGAAAACCAAAATCAACCTAAATTCATCTAGATTTTGTACCCCTACAATTATCTAAATTTTCTATATATCTAAAATCATCTCGATTTTGTACCCCTACAATTAAATCACCTAAAAATGGTATACATCCAAAATCACTAAACTAAATACACTAACTAAGAGGGAGACGGGAGTCCTACGGCGGTGCGAGGTCAGGGGAGGCGTGGGTGGGCGGAGAGGGCAGGGTCACCACGGGGCCAGTGGAGCCGTCGCGGCGCGGACCGATGCGGGGCTGGGCCAGTGGCGATGGGGCTAGACCGGGGCGGGGCGGGTGATACGTCATAAACGTATCTATAATTTTTGATGTTCCATGCTTGTTTAGTATCTAGTTTATTATGTTTTATTCACACTTTGAGATATTTTTATACATTTTCTGGAACTAACCTATTAACAAGATGCCACATTGTCAGTTGCATGTTTTCTGCTGTTTTTGATTTCAGAAAAGCTGGAAAAGAAATATTCTCGGAATTGGACCAGACAAAAGCCAGAAGACTCATGGAGCTAGAAGACGAGACGGAGAGGGGCCACGAGGTGGCCACACCGCCTGGTGGCGCGGGCCAGCCCAGGCGACGCCAGGGGGTGGTGTGGGCCCCTCGGGCACCCACCGACCTTGCCTCTTCGCCTATATATTCCCCCCGGGATGAAAACCCTAAGTACCAGATCAGATTTCCACGAAAAGTTCCGCAGCGCTGCCTTCACCGAAGAGAAGATTCAGGGGACAAAAGTCTCTGTTCCGGCACCCTGCCGGGACAGGGAAGTGTCCCCAGAGCCTTCTCCATCGACTCCACCACCATCTCCATCGCCGTTGCTGACTCCCGTGATGAGGAGGGAGTAGTTCTCTATCGAGGCTAAGGGCTCTACCGGTAGCTATATGTTCATCTCTCTCTCTATGCATGATCTTATTGAGATCATGAGCTTTGTAATATATAGATCTATTCTGCCACTCAAGTGCTTTAATGAATCTCTGCTTATCCCCACGTGTGTGAAGTTGACAGTGTGCACACCGTGTGGCACTTTGGCTAAGATTACATAAATACTTATCATGAGTATAATTTGAGTTGGATGTCTCTATGAGATTGTGGTGTTTGTTGGAACCATCTAGCGCTCAAGGTGACAGCGAGGGGTTATCTAGATGGGGAATGCGAACTTTAAGGTGTACTGTTATAACCCTACATCGTCCAACCGGAGAGTAGTTTAGGGTAGCATAATGAAGGTAAGATATTTATATGAGAGTGTCCACTAGTGAAAGTATGATCCCTAGGCCTTGTTTCTATGCATTGAAACGCCGTTTACAATCTGTTCTGTTACATGTTTGCTTGCTGCCACTCTTATTTCAGATTGCAATTACCACTTATAATCATCCATATTACTTGTATTTCACTATCTCTTCGCTGAACTAGTGCACCTATACACCTGACAAGTGTATTGGGTGTGTTGGGGACACAAGAGACTTCTTGTATCTTGATTGGAGGGTTGCTTGAGAGGGATACCTTTGACCACTTCCTCCCTGAGTTCGATAAACCTTGGGTGATTCGCTTAAGGGAAACTTGTTGATGTTATACAAACCTCTGCACTTGGAGGCCCAACACTGTCTACAAGAATAGAAGCGTGCGTATACATCAAGCTATTTTCTAGCGCCGTTGCCGGGGAGGTAAGGTAAAGATACTCACATCCTCTGGCCACTAAGCTATCTTCTAGTACTGTTACTGGTGTGTGAGTGCTCGAAGTTATTTCCTTTAGATTCTGCAATTATATCTTTTGTTTCTTGTTTTTATTTTCACTGGTTAGGCTTAATGGAAAACAACAACAAAATTAGAGAACTTTATAGTATTTATCTTGAGTTAGGACATGAAGTGTTTGAAGAGAAAATAAAAAACTTATATAACTTTATTTGCATGATAATAGCAATGTTATTAGTATGAATTCTTTGAACACCATTATTGCTAATGTTATGGCAAAGTCTAAGTTTGGGGAAGCTAGTTTTGATGAGCATGATATTTTTAGTCCCCCAAGCACGAAGGAGAAAATTTACTTTGATGATACTATACCTCCGATATATGATGATTACAATGATGAGTATGATATTTTCAGTCCACCTACTATTGAGGAGAAAATTAATTATGATTACAATATGCCTCCTATATTTGATGATTATGGTGATGAGAATAATAATGATAGCTATTTTTATTGAATTTGCTCCCACTACAATTAATAAGAATGACTATGTTTATTTGGGGAGTATTAATTCTTTTATGCATGTGACTCATGATAAGAATGTTTTATGTGATGTTTATATTGTTAATTTTATTCATGATGCTACTGTTATTATGAGAGAGGGAAACATGGTTTTATGTGTCTCAACAATATTAAGTTCCCCTCTTTATGTTATTTTTTTTGAAGTTGCACTTGTTTTGCTTTCCTATGCTTGTTGCTTTGTGCTTTCATGACTTGTTTCTTTACAAGATTGTTTTTTCATAGGAAGAGGGTTAGACTTAAATTTATTCCAAATTTGCTTCTTGATTCTCTCTTTTACTTCAATTCATATTTCTTATGTGAGCATCATCAAAATTATCATGCCTAGCTCAAAGGCCTTAAAGAAAAGCACTTATTGAGAGATAACCCAAATTTTTAGTCAATAATTTTTTCTTTTGTTGAGTATTGGAAGTTATTACTTCTGTAATAACCTCTCCTTATCCTTTTTGTGTGGTTTTTGTGCCAAGAATAACCTCTAATGAGAGAGAAGTAAAACTTGGAAAAGTTGTTGTCCCGAAACAGATTTTTGTGCTTCACTGTAAAAATTCGTGAAATATCTCTGTACGTCGGATTGAGTTGTAATTTTTTGTGCTTATGCCCCAGGTTATTATCGAACTTTCGTTAGTTCAGATCTTTTCGATTTAAGCAATAGAAAGTCTTCAACAAATTGGTTTTTACCTGCTGGTCTGTTTTGACATATTTCTGCCATTATTTGCATTTGCCTCTTAATCTCTTTTTCTTTGAGTTCTCTTTGATCACTTGAGCTTTTAGAAGGAATTGCTACAGTAGCTTGTGTTTTAATAGAAGTTTTACTTGTGTTGAAACTAAACCCAAAATACTTATTATCTTGAATACACTAATGTTGCTAATGAAGATTGTGTGAAGTTTTGTATGAAGAAAATTGTCAAGTGTAGGGAGAGAATGATGTGACGAGATGAAGTATGGACAAAAGCTCAAGCTTGGGGATGTCACCCGTGTCACCCCAAGAAATATTCAAGAAATACAAGCGTAAAAGCTTGGGGATGCCCAAGGCATCCCCATCTTCATCAATAAAAATCTTAGGTTCCAAACACTTCATTTTTATTGTTCCATGCACAATTGTGTTGTTCTTGGAGCGTCTTCGCCTTGTTTTTAGTTTTATTTTGTTTGGTTTGCATAAATAAGTTGGTTGATCGCAACACACTTTTTTTCGAGAGAGACACACCCCGTTATTCATTGCCTAGAACACTCTAGTTTTCACTCTTATTATTCTACGACTGTTCTCCTTTGCTAGCAGTACGTTTAGCTTTAGTTTTCGATTGGTGTTGGAAAAGAGTAGGAAGTTCCATGCTTATAGTGGTACAAAAGGAAGCTTGTTTTTGACTATGACTTAGACTTTATCATGTCATGTTTGATATTGCTTTGACTTTAGCTTAGTGATTATTGTTGTAGCATGACTTGTTAACAAACAATTGAGATTGTTTAATGTGCCTTGAAAGAATCATGCGTTGTTTTAGCATATAAAAGCATAATATTGTGGTATTCTCCTTTGATGCTTTATTTGGGTTGACTTGGCGCATGCTCATACCATTTTAAGACTATACCAAGTCACCATAGCCTCTATGATCATTTAGTTTTTGACTTGTAATATCGCTTTATGCTTTAATTAATAATATTTTGTCGCTTTGCATGATTATGGACATTATTTCTCTCTTAGTTGGTCGCTCCCAGTCTTTTGCTAGCCTCCATATCAAGTATGAGTTCCACTCATGCATCCAACTCCAAATAAAACCAAGTTATTCCAAAGAGTCCACCATACCTACCTATTAGCATTTGCTATTCCAAATATATTCATGTTTTATCTACCTTCCGAATTAAACTTGTTATTGAAGGAAATATGCCCTGAGAGGCAATAATAAAGTTTTTATTATATATTCCTTATATATATGATAGATGTTTATTTTACATGCTAGAATTGTATTGATCGGAAACATCAATACATGTGTGTTTAATAAACAAAAAGGGTTCCTAGTTATGCCTCTCTTATAGACTAGCTTGTTGATTAACAAGATGATCAAGGTTTCCTGATCATGGACATTGGATGTTGTTAATAACAAGGTCACACCATTGGTGGAATGATGTGATGAACATTCATCCGAAGTATAGCATTACGATCAAGTCATTATGTTTATATTGCTATAACATCATACAAAATAATCTTTATCCTTAGACCATGAGATCATGTTAATTTCTAACACCGGAAGAGTATCTTGATAACATCAAACGTCACACCGTAACAGGGTGACTATAAAGATGGGTTCAGTACTACAAAGGTGTTATGTTGAGGCTCATGGATCAAGAGTGGAATTTGTCAATCTAGATGACGGATAGATATACTCTGGGCCCTCTCGGTGATATCACATTGGGATAGCTTGCAAGCAAGTGATATGATCACTAGAATGTTATATCACGGGAACGAGAAAAGAGTGCATGTCGGTAACGAGATCAAACTAGGTATGGAGATACCGATGATCGAATCTCGGACATGTAATATATCGAGAGACAAAGGGATTTAGTTACAAGCGTTAAAGGTTCTCACGATCACAGAAGTCATCGTTGAATGTGTAGGAGTCAGTACGGATCTCTAGGTCCCGCTGCTGATTATTGATCGGAGAAGGGTCTCGATCATGTCTGCATTATTCGTGAACCGTAGGGTGGCACACTTAAGAGTTACTGGACACCATTTTGGAGCACATATGTTTCAGACGAAAGAATTGCAAAGCACAGGAATTGTTTCAATAGAAACCGGAAATTGTTTCGGGTGAAATTGCAGAAGGTGGTTCTACATGTGATATTGAAATATTGCAAGGGGCTATATGTGAATGTTTGTTAATTAAAGTAATTAACAAAATTCTGAATAAATTTAATAAAAAAGAGTTTTATTAAATGAGAGAGCATTAAATTTGGAGAAATTTAATGCATTTAAAGTGGAGACTTTAAAAGGGAATGTGAAGAGGCATTTTAATGTGGAGGGGTTACCACCACATGAATGGGGGAGGTGAGGGGTCACCCCCCATGCGCCCATTCCCTGCTTCATCCTCACACCTCCTTGTGAAGGATCTCTCCCCCCTCTAGAATTATTCCCCCATGGTCTCGGATTAGCGAGATACATGTTCCCGGTGGCATTTCGTCTGGAAGGAGTTGCCGCTTCCGCTGGATTGCTAGAGCGAGGAGGTGGAGGTTGTCTGGTGGCTTGAACGTGTGTGCGAGTGTGGATGCGCTGCTGAGTTGCGGCGCTCGGACTTCCTCACGATCTTGATATCGGCAAGTGTACGACTACATCAACCACGAGTTCCTACTCATTAACAAAGCTCGTTGTCTACGAGGGTAAGTTCTCGTTGGATGTATGTCCACCCGTTGCTTTGTACCTAGTAGATAGATCTTGGCGTGTAGTTCACACCATAGGAAATTTTTTGTTTTCTATGTTGCGGACCCAACAATTATGTGATAATTAGTGATTAAATCTCTCACGAATTTGATGGCACACTTTAGTTTTCTTACACTTAATAAACTTGAACCATTATTCCCATCTATGTTGCGTATATGCTTGCATTTTATAAGTTGTGAATTAGCAGAACCATGTTACTGATGGGTTCGTAGCATGGAAAACAAAAAATTTCTACCGCAAGAACGAACAAAACCCAGATCTAATCTAGATAAAAGCCAAGATCTAATCTATTAGACATGAGCAACGAGATAGATAGGAACTAACCCTCGTAGATCCGAAAGCGTTAACAAGATTAGATCTCGTGGTTGATGTAGTCGATCACTAGCCGATCTCAAGATCGTGTGGACGATCCTTCCGGCGTCGCGTTCCAGCAGCGCTTCCGCAGTCGGTCAAGTGGACGATCCTTCCGGCGCCGCGTTTCGGCAGCGCTCCCGCAGTCGTTCACACGTGCGAAGTCGAAGCAGACCTTCCTCTCCCCGTTCCAGCGAGCAGCGGAGGTAGTAGATCTTCTCCACGGAATCCCAGCATCACGACGGCGTGGTGGTGGTGGTGGAGTAGAGAATTCTGCAGGGCTTCGCCTATGCCTGTGCAGAAGAAAGGTGGAGGAGAGAGGCGGGAGAGATTGGGATTATGGGAGCGGGAGTTGGAGGGGGCGTCCCTGCCCTTCTATTTAAGGGGGGAGGCGCGCCTGGGGAGGGGGAGTCCTAGTAGGACTCCCCTCCTATGGCCGGCGGTGGGAAGGGGGGAGGAGTCCTCCTCCCCCATGAATCCGTGTCTTGCCCTACTAGGTTTCCTTTGACCCTTTCTTGGTTTTCAAGCAAACTCCAAGAAATCCTCTAGAACCTTCTAGAACATTCCGAAACCTTCTAGAATCTCCATCCAAACACTCCGGAACATTTCCTAACTTAGAAAATGATCCCCAATATATGAATCTTATTCTCTAGATCATTCCGGATCTCCTCGTGATGTCCCGAATCCAATCTGAGACTCCGAACAACATTCGGTCTCCAACACATATTCCATATCTACTTAAAACAACTTCGAACCTTAAGTGTGTCACCCTACGGTTCGTGAATATGCAGACATGACAGAGACACATCTCCTACCAATAACCATCAGCGGGACCTGGAGATCCATAATGGCTCCCACATACTCAACGATGACTTCGCGATCGATTGAACCACTTACATACGAAACCAATTCCCTTTTTCACACGATACTATACTTATCCGAGGTTTGATCGTCGGTATCTCCATACCTAGTTCTACCTTGTTACTGATAAGTACTCTTTACTCGTTCCGTGATATGTCATCCCTTGTGACCCAGTCACATGCTTGCAAGCTAACTAGACGACATTTCACCGAGAGGGCCCAGAGCATATCTATCCGTCATATGGATGGACAAATCCCAATCTTGGTCCATGCGCTTCAACACATACTTTCAGAATACCCAATGACACCTTTATGACCACCCAGTTACGAAGCGGTGTTTGATGTCATCAAAGTACCCATCCGGTGATGGTGATTAACACAACCTCATGGTCGAAGGATTAGGTTACTATGTATTTAAAAGCTTATAGCAATATGAACTTAATGACTTGATCTTATGCTACGCTTACTATGGGTGTGTGTCCATCACATCATTCTCCTAATGATATGATCTTGTTATTAACGACATCCAATGTCCATGATCAGGAAACCATGATCATCCATTAATCAACAAGCTAGTTTAACAAGAGGCTTACTAGGGACTCTTTTATGTTTACAAAAACACACAAGTATTAATGTTTCCGGTTAATACAATTATAGCATGGGAGTAAACATTTATCATAAACATAAAGATATAATAATAACCACTTTATTATTGCCTCTTGGGCATATCTCCAACAGTTACTATGGGGAACTCTTCAGCATTGCACTTTATTTAGTTGATATCATGTTCTTTTGCTTATGGATCCTGGCGGTGTGAAATGAAAGGGGAGCTTGTAAGGCTCATGGAGTTTGTATATGTGTTAGAGAAACACCTGGGCGGCTGGTCTAAGCCATGCCTAATCATGGTGGACCTACAGCGTAACCATAGTGAGCAATCTATGAAACATCCTCTATAAAAAACCCTCTGGAAATAGGAAAGAAAACAAGAGAAAGAAAAAAAAGAAAAAAAGAGGCCTATGCAAATAGGAAATAAAAGGATTGCTGAGATGCTCATTGTCTGCTTGCCTTGTCATTTTGATATGGGGAATCTTCCGTATCATCGGGCAAGGGGTACCCCGTTGGCGGTTCTCTATGATACACGTGTACTTACAATGACAAGAACTGACCTGTGACTAAAGTTGTGTAGCATGAGGTTCGGTACTTGTAAGTAAGGGGCATGAGATTTTCAGCTTATAACTTATTAGGCATATCCTCATATTTGCTCACTTTAACCTTAATCATCTAAAGATGCTTATGATAGGGCAATGAGAGATGAAAACTAATAAGTACCATAATTTTTGGAAGTTCTTTATGAAAGTTGAATCCCTGGTTCCTTCTATGAAGGGCCTTTCTTTTACTTTTATGTTGAGTCTCCATCTTCTGTCTTTATGCACCTATTTGGAGAGCATAGTGGCTATTCTTAGTTTAATGTGCATTGTCCCAAAACTTGTTGATTGATTCATAACTTTGATATTGCCTATTCTTAAATTATTTGTATCTAGTCACCCTTATAAACTTTAAAGGTGTCCTATGCATTTATGTTTTGCTACACTATGAGAGACAAGCTGAATACCATTCTCATTATGTTTTCTATATGTGAAACAAACAAACGTCTTTCAAAGCATTGTTATTCATGAATCTTTTGTTTGTATCTTTTCATGTTACAACATAGTTGCTATGTCTTATTGTTAGAACTATATCTTTCATGCTATGTTAAAATACTATGATCCCAGCTATCAATGTTTTATAAATACCTTGATCAAGATTATGATGGTGCATGTCACCTCAAATTTATTTTATCATTTACCTACTCGAGGACGAGTAGGAGTTAAGCTTGGGGAAGTTGATACGTCGTAAACGTATCTATAATTTTTGATGTTCCATGCTTGTTTAGTATCTAATTTCTTATGTTTTTTTCACACTTTGAGGTATTTTTATACATTTTCTGGAACTTAGCTATTAACAAGATGCCATGGTGCCAGTTGCATGTTTTCTGCTATTTTTGGTTTCAGAAAAGCTGGAAAAGAAATATTCTCGGAATTGGACCGGACAAAAGCCAAAGTCAATATTTTACCAGAAGACTCACGGAGCCAAAAGACGAGACGGAGAGGGGCCACGAGGTGGCCACACCACCTGGTGGTGCGAGCCAGCCCAGGCCACGCCAGGGGGTGGTGTCGGCCCGTCGGGCGCCCACCGACCTTGCATCTTTGCCTATATATTCCCCCCGGAACGAAAACCCTAAGTACCAGATCAGATTTCTACGAAAAGTTCCGCAGCGCCGCCGCCACCAAAGAGGAGATTCGGGGGACAAAAGTCTCTGTTCCGGCACCCTGCCGGGACGGGGAAGTGCCCCCGGAGCCATCTCCATCGACTCCATCACCATTTCCATCGCCGTTGCTGACTCCCATGATGAGGAGGGAGTAGTTCTCCCTCGAGGCTAAGGGCTCTACCGATAGCTATGTGTTCATCTCTCTCTATGCATGATCTTATTGAGATCATGAGCTTTGTAATATATAGATCTATTCTGCTACTCAAGTGCTTTAATGAATCTCTGCTTATCCCCACGTGTGTGAAATTGACAGTGTGCACACCGTGTGGAATTTTGGCTAAGATTACATAAATACTTATCATGAGTACAATTTGAGTTGGATGTATCTATGAGATTGTGGTGTTTGTTGGAACCATCTAGAACTCAAGGTGACAGTGAGGGGTTATCTAGACGGGGAATGCGAACTTTAAGGTGTACTGTTATAGCCCTACATCGTCCAACCGGAGAAAATGAAGAGCGGTGTATCAGTCTTGGAGGAAGCAAACCCAAGCTGGTGGAGAAGCTGACACAGTCATGCATACCAAGCCCATGGAGGCTATTTCAGGTCATAAATAGACCACTGAATCTTACAGACATGAGAAGGATACCTCACATCTTCAAAGCCTAGCGGTTGTTGCATGTAGACATCCTCAGCGAGGAACCCATGCAAGAAAGCATTGCTCACATCAACCTCTCGAAGACTCCGTCCGCGAGAGACTGCGAGAGACAATACCAGGAAAACTGTGGCTGCTTTGACGACTGGACTAAAAATATCACCATAGTCAATCACATGCTACTGAGTAAAACCACGAGCTACTAACCATGTTATGTGCTTGTCGCTAGACCCATCACGACGGTGTTTGGTCTTGAAGATCCACTTGTTGCCAACGATATTGATGCTAGGTGGCCAAGGAACCAAGGTCCATGTGCCAATCTGCTGTAAAGTAGCAAACTCATCCGACATGGTTGCATGCCACGCCGGCTCGAGAAGAGCCTCTCGATGTGATGTTGGAGCAGCAAAGAACGTGCGGCGACGCAAATCATAATGGACCATGTCGTCGGTGTATACCTTCTCGCGACGGGTATGATCATGATGACGAGTGATCATCATATGCTGAGGCTCGGCAGGTGGGCTAGGCAGGGACGTCACAGCCAATGGCACTGCAATGGGCGACACGAGCTAGTCAGGAGCAGATGAAACCGGCCCATGTGCCGGTGCAGGCGGAACCGGGATAGTCACATGCGACTGCGGCAGCTCATGCACATCAATCACATGCTCCCCGTGTACGTCGATCGCATGTCATAACTTCACACAGGCTCACTAGTAACTGGTTCATCAGAAGGAAAATGAATATCTTGTTCAAGAGTGGGCACATCAATAGAGACGTAGGGAGTGGCAAACGTAAACACGGACTTACCAAACACAATGTCACGTGAGATGTAAATTCTCCCCATGGATCTATCCAAGCACTTCTACCCCTTATGCATAGGACTGTGCCCCAGAAAAACACACATCTTAGAATGGAATTCTAATTTGTGGGAGTTATATTTACGAAGGCTAGGCCAACAGGCATACCCAAAAATACGAAGGAAGGAGTAGTCGGGTTGAATATGCATGATTCTATAAAGAGGTGTTTCCTTGTTGATGTCAGGAGTAGGCATATGGTTAATGAGAAAACACGCAATAAGAAAAGCTTCATCCCAATAATGTAGAGGAATCTACGAGTGTGCAAGAAGGGCAATACATGTCTCGACCAAGTGACAGTGTTTGCGCTCAGCAATCCTGTTTTGTTGAGAGGTGTGGGGGCACGAGACACAATGAACTATGCCTATGCGCTCAAAATAGTGATCAAGTCGATGATATTCCCACCCCAATCAGACTGAACTACCTTGATCTTGGCATTTAAAAGACATTCAACATGAGCCTGGAACGTATAGAAGACTTGCTGAACATTAGACTTGTGTTTTATAAGATATATCCAGCAAAACCGAGAATACTCATCCACAAAGCTAATATAATACTTGTACCCCCATAGGAAACATTGGCTGGCCCCCAAACATCAGAGTGGATAAATTCAAGAGGTACAGTACAAACATGAGAAGACGATGTGTAAGTTAACTAATAACTTTTGTCACGTTGACAAGCATCAGATGATAAAGAATTATTTTCTGAAGGAGAACACGAAATCTCATTGGTTCTAACAATATTTTGAACTACACTATTTGATGGATGACCAAGGCGTTGATGCCACTACTGGGAAGTGGCACTATCCGATGCATGACCTGACAAAGACGAAGCTTTGACGAATGGGATGGGATGCAGACCACCTCGACTCCTACCAAGAAGAAGGACCCTCCTTGTGGTTTTGTCCTTTATATAGAAAAAGTGATGGTGAAATTCAACAAACACGTCATTGTCACAAACAAGACGATAAACAGAAAGGAGATTCAGGCACATGAAGAATATTTTTTGAGATGAAGTGATGAACCAGGTAAAATTGAATGACCAATATGCGGAATTGACAAACCTACACCGTTGTCCACTTGCACCTGATCCTTTCCCCCGTAGCATTTGTAAGCCTGAAGACGTGACATCTCGCTCGTCAGGTGATCCGTTGTCCCCGAATCAATGATCCAGGGGTTGTTGTTGTAAGTTGTCGTAGCAGCATTGCCGGCATGTTGCTGTGGAGGATGATAGTTGGGGTCGTCGCGGTTGCGGTAGTACTTGGCTTCGTGCCCCCAATTACTGCAAAGCTGGCAATGTGGTCTCCAGCGGCGCTGGCCGCCGTTCCCGTCGCCATTGCGGCCATTGTTGTTGTTGTGATCACCGTCATTGCGGCCGTCATTCCAACTGCCATTGCGACCTCCATCACTGCGACTGTAGTCGCTATTCCAGCCACCATTGCGGCCATAGCCGCCGTCGTTGCGACTATAACCGTCACCATCCTGTCGACCACCGTCATTGCGGCCATAGCCTCTTCCGCTGTTGCGGGCCTGCCCTTAATGGACATCATTGTTGTAGGGGCGGTAGGAGGATCTTCCACCTTGGTAGGTAGGGTTAGGACGTGTTGGCACGTTTAGCAAGGACGACCGTCCCTCGGCATGCACCCACTGCGCTTGGAGAGCCTCGAAGGAAAGGATATGCAAGTACACGTTGGATTAGGAGATTTACTAGTTTCCAACAGTGAGCGACGCGGCGATGGAGTTGTACGCAGAGTCGAGCCCGATGATGATATAGTCGATGAGTTCGTCATCGGATACAGGAACTCTGGCGGCGGCCATGTCATCTGCGAAGGACTTCATCTTGTGCATGTACGCGGCGGCGGAGAGACCCTCCTTGCGCATAGACGTTAGCTGGCAGCAGATGTGGCGGACATTGGCGCGACTCTGAGCACCGTACAAGGCATGGACACCATTCCACACAGCTGCAGAGGTTTTGCAACCGATGAGCTAATTGGAGATATCGGGTTCCACGGAGCCGAGGATGAGTCCGACGACCCGCTGGTCCTGAGACCACCAGCGAGCGTATTCCGGGTTGACCATAGTGATAGCCTTGTCGCCTTCTCCCTCCGCGACGGTCTTCTCGGGCGCCAAGCAGCGGTTTCATCAAGGTGAAGATGGATACCGACGCCGAAGAGGTTGGGGAGAAGGATGCCCTTTCAGAGGTTGAAGTTGTTTGCCTCCAAGCAAACTGAGATCATGGGAACGACCTCGGCGAAGACGTTTGCGGTCGAGAAGGAAGCAATGGCCCTGACGGCCGTGGAGAGCTGAAGGGCAGGTGACGTCATCACGGTCGCGGAGGGGACCTCTCTCGACAGTGGCGGCGGCAGATGGATCGCACAATGGTGGCGGACAAGACTCATGGAGGCTACGGGCTCTGATACCAAGATTGAATAGAGAATTTAGGGTTTTGTGTGTGGGTCAAAGGCACCGCACGTGCTCGACTTATATAGTCATGACCACATACAAGTTACATATGTATACAACAGGTACACGTGATATACAACAGACGGGTTAGTCTGAATACAATTCTAACACAACACTTATTCCTTTAGTTGTTTTTTAGAAGTTTTACAAACATGGTATGTACATATACGCCTAATTTTCAAGGTGCAGCTCATTTTTAGTCTACAAAACTAAATCGTGTACCTTATGGCATCCAGATTCCAACACATCACATAGCCTAATTGCTTCTTGTGATGGATCCATTAGATATTTTACTTTAAAATACAAAAACATCCAACAGACTCTACTTGTGCCAACTTTCTTTTGGAAGTCCAAGTGTAACAAGTAAGAATGGAAATAAATAAATAGGCCATCTTTAAAGGCTTATTTCTCTATCAGTTTCGTGTAACAAGTAAGAACGGAAATAAAAAATAGGCCATCTTTAAAGGGTTATTTCGCTACCAGTTTTTTATACCTGATAGACTTATAGGTCAGTTGGTCTAGTAAAAATATACTTGTACCATTAAGAAACACTGTTATTTAAGTAATACATACTTAGATAGACAATTGATGTTATAGAAATTACCAGAATTGCGAAGAGGAGTGTCTTGATACCGTACATAACACCACACAAATGAAAAGATATAAAATTGAAGAGAAGCAGGCGATTAGAAATAACCATGGTGACGATAAGGATTAACTTAACCTTAGAAACAACGTAAATGTTCAAAATAAAAGGATATGAAGACTGTCAAGAAATACCTGCTTATTTAAAAACTATTAAGTTTGGTCAAATCATCAACACACAACCTTTGCCTGAATAATAAACTTTTTTGTATCCTATTGTCATAAATTCCTGCAAGTTGGAGATCTGCATCGACTGGATGTTCTATGTATCCACTGGACAGTATGATTCAAGCTTAATTATATGAAAATAGACTGAGTAAATTGCACAAGCATGTCAAATGTGTACCTTCTAGCTCTCATCAAAACTATCTTCTGCCTAGTAAAGTCTGAAAGGTTGACCCTGTGCTCTGACAACTCCAAGTATACCAGCAAGAGCAACTCCTAGGACCCCCTATAAAATATAGGAAGACCACAACAAAAGATATATAAAATAAAAAAGGGAAAGCATTTCTAATAAATTACAGAATAGAAAAGTTTAGGGACCAAAGTAACATTGCATCATCGTTGAATGTGCAAAATCATCGGATATCTTTGAAAAGTTTCAAATGTCCCATTACATTTGGAGGTCTTCAAAACGAGATTTAACCACTTTAGCAACATAGTATGGTTGAGTTAGAAGCTAAGTATGAGCACAACACAATACCTGCACAATTTCTTCATGCCATCGTGCATGAACAACTTCCATAAATTTATCTTCAACGGCTAAGTATTGCTCTCCTACCAAGAAAGGTTGACATAATCCCAGATCCAAGAAAATACACACTTAGTAGGCTACTCCATGCTGCATGAATTTCCTCCAAATAGAAAATCAGTTTCTCCACATTTCTTCTAAAGAATTATGTTAGACTCTTCAAACTAGGTTGACCTAATCCTAAATCTAAGAAAACAATCACTTAATAAGCTATACTATGATGCAAGACTTTTATCTAAATAGAAAATAAATTTCTGCTTGTTTCTTCTAAACAAGTACGTAAGGATCTTGAGATCCCTTTAGAATTAAATCAATCTACCAAAAAATAATTAGGAAAATCTTCTTAGGCAACCATTGAATTTTTATGGAATCAATCTCACAAAATACCTCAGACACAATTACCCATACACAAATGAGGGGTAGTAGGAAACCAGAAGGAGGATTGCAGCTAATGTGTTAAGGGAACACTAAGGAAGCCACTGGTTTACTTTGAGCCGCACGCAGTCACCATTGTCGCCCGTGCAACTGCTCGTCGGCGTGGCGATCCTATGGATTTATGGGGGAGTGGGGTTCCACGTAGCACGTTGTCCGACGAACTCCCGTCCAAAGTAACATTGCATCATCGTTGAATGTGCAAAATCATCGGATATCTTTGAAAAGTTTCAAATGTCCCATTACATTTGGAGGTCTTCAAAACGAGATTTAACCACTTTAGCAACATAGTATGGTTGAGTTAGAAGCTAAGTATGAGCACAACACAATACCTGCACAATTTCTTCATGCCATCGTGCATGAACAACTTCCATAAATTTATCTTCAACGGCTAAGTATTGCTCTCCTACCAAGAAAGGTTGACATAATGCCAGATCCAAGAAAATACACACTTAGTAGGCTACTCCATGCTGCATGAATTTCCTCCAAATAGAAAATCAGTTTCTCCACATTTATTCTAAAGAATTATGTTAGACTCTTCAAACTAGGTTGACCTAATCCTAAATCTAAGAAAACAATCACTTAATAAGCTATACTATGATGCAAGACTTTTATCTAAATAGAAAATAAATTTCTGCTTGTTTCTTCTAAACAAGTACGTAAGGATCTTGAGATCCCTTTAGAATTAAATCAATCTACCAAAAAATAATTAGGAAAATCTTCTCTAGGCAACCATTGAATTTTTATGGAATCGAATCTCACAAAATACCTCAGACACAATTACCCATACACAAATGAGGGGTAGTAGGAAACCAGAAGGAGGATTGCAGCTAATGTGTTAAGGGCACAGTAAGGAAGCCACTGGTTTACTTTGAGCCGCACGCAGTCACCATTGTCGCCCGTGCAACTGCTCGTCGGCGTGGCGATCCTATGGATTCATGGGGGAGCGGGGTTCCACGTAGCACGTTGTCCGACGAACTCCCGTCCTACCCCCGCCCCACACACACACACTCCATCTAAAAGAAAGGAGCACCAATGAAGAAGGGCGTTGAGAAGGATCGTCTGCTTAGTCTGAGGATGTTTGTCTGGCCGCCTCTCATTCAGCGGGAGAGAGCGGCAGCCTCAGCATGCCCTCGATGGAGATATGTGATGACCCACAAGTATAGGGGGTGTATCGCAGTATTTTCGAGGGAAGTGAAACCCAATTTATTGATTTGACACAAGGGGAGCCAAAAAATATTTATCAGCCTTAACAACTAAGTTGTCAATTCAGCTGCACCTGGAAACAATCTTGCTCACAGCAGTTTATAAGTAGCAACAGTTTTGTAGTAGGAATAGTAAAGTAACAGCAGTAGCAAAACAAAGACAATAGTAACAAAAGCAGTAAATAGTGGAATTCGAGTGCGGTAGGCATAGGGATGGATGGACGGGCGTTGCATGGACAAGACAATTCACATAGCAATCAGAACATAGGGCAATTGCAGATAAATAAGATAAAGCACCCAAGTATTAGACAATCCTAGGCATGTGTTCCATATATAGTCATACGTGCTCGCAATGAGAACTTGCACAATATCTTTTGTCCTGCCAGCCCGTTTGCAGCGGGGCCTCTAGGGAACTACTGGCAATTAAGGTGCTCCTTTTAATAGAGCACCGGAGCAAAGCATTAACACTCCGTGAACACATGTGATCCTCACATCAAAGCCTTTCCCTTCCGGTTATCCAGATTTCTGTCACTTCGGGGTCATTGGTTTCGGACAACAACGTGTGTATACAACTTGTAGATAAGACCAAAAACAATACTATCATAATGAATCAATAACAAGTTCAGATCTGAAATCATGGCACTCGGGCCCTAGTGACAAGCATTAAGCACAACAAAGTTGCAACAAAGTTATAAAGCACTAATAAGAGATACTAGGCACTATGCCCTAACAATCTGATGCCATTACATGAATGATCTCATCCAATTCCTACCATCCCCATAGCATACAGCGGGGGATTACTCACTCATAGATGGGGGAAACATGGATGGTCGATGGAGAAGCGATGGTGATGATGATGACGATGAGCTCCTCCAATTCCCCGTCCCGGCAGGGTGCCAGAACGGAGTTTCTGGTGCTGTTTCGT
Source organism: Avena eriantha (assembly GCA_910589775.1). Taxonomy (NCBI): domain Eukaryota; kingdom Viridiplantae; phylum Streptophyta; class Magnoliopsida; order Poales; family Poaceae; genus Avena; species Avena eriantha. Next base: position 140,708,068 of record OU342742.1, on the reverse strand, counting down.
GGAATCTAGTGGTGGCGGCGGAGTGGAACTCCTTCTGGAAAAACGACGAACCCCCCGAAGTTTTTAGGTTAGAAGGCTTCTTATAGGCGAAGAGAGAGGCCGAGGGGGTGCCTGGGGCCACCACACCATGCCCTGGCGCGGCCAAGCCCAGCCCGCGCCTAGGGGTGGTGTGGCCAGGCCCTGGCCCTCCTCCGTCTCGTATTTTGGCTCCGTGAGTCTTCTGGAAAAATAGGCACTTTGGCTTTTGTCCCGTACAATTCCGAGAATATTCATTTTCTGACTTTCTTGGAACCAAAAACAGCAGAAAACAGGCAGCTGGCACTGTGGCTCTTGTTAATAGGTTAGTCCAAGAAATCATATGAAAAATACTCCAAAGTGTGGACAAAACACAAGAAAGTGGATAAAACCAAGCATGGAGCATCAAAAATTATAGATACATTTGCAATGTATCAATATGGTGTAGGGAAGGGAAGGAGACGACATGGGAGGAAGGGTGGCGTTTCGTTTGGCCGCCTCTCATTGAGCGGAACATAGTTGCAGCTTCAGGCCGCCCTCAACGGAGATGTGGTGTAGGGGCGGGGAGGAGACAACGTGGGAGGAAGGGTGGAGAAGTAGGATAGGGTTTGGCTTCGTCGGTGACTAGAAACGCGCCGTCCGCCAAATGCCCGCGCCAGCTGCAACGCACGCGCAAAGCCATCCTTAGCCCACAAGCAGCGGAGGCCCACAAGTAGTGGTAGCATGTGCACCAAATGGGCTCGGCAGATGGCTTCAAGGCAGCTACATGCGACCAATCTTAAACAATTATTACTAGTTATAGTTATTAAGGAAACCAGAGGTATAAGACAAGGTGATCCCATTTCACCCTACTTGTTCTTATTAGCAGTAGAGGTCCTTTTGTGCCTTTTAAAACTCACAATGATTCATCAGCTCTTGGAGGAATCAAGGTGGCCGCGTCGGCTTTGCCGGTTAACCACCTTTTATTTGCATATGACAGCTTGTTGTTCTTTAAGGGGAGTAGTGTGGGAGCGGAAAAGCTGTCTTCTCTTTTGACGGATTATTGTCAAGCTTCGGGACAAAGGGTAAACAAGGACAAATCATCTATCTTCTTCACCAAAGGGTGCCCTCAAGCTAACCGCGATGCAATCAAGGCTATTTTGGAGGTTAATAATGAAGCACTCAATGAAAGGTACTTGGGGATGGTGTGGGTGCTTCTAAAATGGGTACCCTTTAAGTTCCTCAGAGATCGGGTTTGGAACAAGATAAAGGGATGGTTGGAGAAGATCCTATCGGTAGGAGGCAAAGAAGTACTGATCTAATCAGTTGCCCAAGCAATCCCTGTTTATTCCATGGCTTGCTTCCGTCTTCCTAGAGGACTTTGTGAACACATAAATTCTCTTATTCGACAGTTTTGGTGGGGAAGCAAAGAAGGAAAACGCAAACCATGTTGGGTTTCTTAGGAGGTGATGACTAGGCCGAAACACTTAGGAGGACTCGGATTCAGAGATATTGAACTCTTCAATTTGAGCTTACTTGCAAGGCAAACTTGGAGGCTTCTGCAGACACCGGACTCGCTAAGTGCCCGTATCTGGAAGGCGGTATACTTTCCCCAATCGACAATCCTTGAGGCTGATCTTGGCGCCCACCCTTCCCAGATATGGCGGGCAATCCTTGATGGTTGAGAGGTGTTAATGCAAGGGCTCATTCGGCGGATTGGAGATGGCAGGACGCCGAATATTTGGTCTGATCCTTGGCTCCCGCGTGATCACCAATTGAAACCTATCACTTGCCGTATGATCTAGCCACCTCAGTTGGTCTTCGAGTTGATCGACGTGACCAGTGCAACCTAGAAGGAGGATCTTGTCCGACAGTGTTTTATTCCAATGGACACAGCTATTATTTTAGGCATACCTTTATGTACAAGAAGACAATCTGACTTTTAGGCCTGGCACTATGATAAAAAGGGGATGTTCTCAGTTAGATCATCACACCGCATGATGATCAACACTAAGATTCGAAGAAAGAATTATTTTTTGGGCAACCCAGGGTCTTCTGATGCTGAATGAAGAGAAAGACTGGGTTAAACTCTGAAATACTACCGTCCCATCTAAAATCATAATCTTACTTTGGAGATTGGCACGTCATTCAATCCCAACCGCTCATGTTCTTGAACACCGCAATATGGCGATGACGAGCAGATGCAGCCTTTGTGGCTCGGAAGATTCATGAAGACATTCACTTCTTGAGTGCAATATGGCAAACAACGTATGGATGTTATCTGATGGCTTGATGGTTAAACATATGCTATCATGTACTGAGTTAAATGCGAAGCACTGGCTATGGAAACTCTGCCGCATGATCAGATTACTCGTTTAACCATAACTCTTTGGGCGATCTAGACTGCTCGACGTAAAGCAGTACATGAGGAGATTTTTCAGAATCTGGTATCAATACACGGATTTATCAACAGCTACATTGATGAATTGAAGATTGCAACGAAACCACCCATCGTGGTTGCGTGCCAGGTTGCAGCCCCTGCCATTCAGCCCCCCTTCTCCTAATTGTGCGAAGATCAATGTTGATGCTACCGTGTCACGAAATGAGCAGAAAGGGGTGGCTGCTGCTATACGCCGGGGTAACAATGGCCAATATCTGGGAGCCTTCGCGGTTGTTTTCAACGCTATTTCGGATCCAGCTACTCTTGAATCGTTAGCTTGCCGGGAAGCTTTGGCTCTAGCAGAAGATCTTTACCTTGAGGACAGATTCATGTGGCATCGGACTGCAAGACGGTGGTCAGTGAGATTTCTGAAGGATCATCTGGACGTTATGGGGCGATAGTAGAGGAAATAAAGGCACGCTCAAGAGTGTTTGATAAATGTTCCTTTGTATTTGAAAATCGTGCTTCTAACTTTGAAGCTCATATCCTTTCTAGATTCTCGGTTAGTTTGGGAGTTGGCCGCCCCCTTTGGCTTGGCGAACCATATTCATCATCAATTTATGATCCATGAATAAAATCTAGCAGGTTGTCCTTAAAAAAGTTACAGTATTAACGTGCGCGTCATCTGCCTCGCCGCTCAACGTCTCAACGTGACGCAACGATGCACGAGTTTCGTTGCTTAACGTCAATGCAGTTCCGAGCCATGCCGCGTGTCCTTTCCCTTGCCACGCGTCAAAGCGACCTTGCCAGCACGGATGGCCACGTCGGCAGCCGAGCTCGTGCCACGCATGGACGGCTGGGATCTCCGTCCAGCGGCAAGACGTGTACGGCCGCGATGTGACCGCCCTGAGAGGAAGAAACCGAAGAAAAGAAAACAGGGACGGGGAGGGAGGGAGGGCGAGCAAATCCAGTCGAACGCAGCGGGCGGGTTCCCTTCCCCAAATCGCGGGCCGGGAGGCAACGGTGGTCGGGCGGACAGACGGAGAGGGCGGCGACGGTGGTAGGGCGGACAGACGGAGAGGACGGCGATGCGGACCCGGACGTCGGACCACCTCGAGGCCCTCTCCCACGAGATCGAGCGCAAGCTGCACAAGGTCTCATTCCGATCCCTCCGCCCGCCCCTTTCTTCTTCTTCCAATGGTCGATTCCCAATCGCCTAATTTCTAGCAAGGCAGGCGGTTCCTTTTTCATTCAGCCGTTTAGTTTTTGCTAGCTTGGTGGGGAATTGGTGTACGCTCGGGGGATGCTTATACCGACGGAAAAAAAAGGGTGGAATTTTGGTTCGTTTGGAGAGATTCAGCAAAAAACAAAGTTTGCCCTTGTGTTTGCAATCCCTTTGGTGTGTGGCTCCTCGGTTGTTCTCCGTTTCAATTTGCTGAGCCTCCGTGAAAATTTTAAGACCGATGCCGTGGATGCTTTACTGCTTTGTTGCTCTGCCTGCAGGCTCTGACCTCCAACTCGCAGCGTCTCAAGCTGCTGCAGCAGCTCTTCGCCGACATCGCCCTCAAGGTGGACGACCGTGCTCGAGGTGATGACATCTCGCCTCATATATCGCTTCTAATGTTAATGCTAATGCTACTCATCTTCCTGTCATCTTATTGTGAATGCATACATGTCTGTGATGTAGCATCTCAAATGGTTGCCTTCTCTAGATTTGCTACCAAGAGCACTGGATTTTGTGCTAGCTTATGTCCATATTTAACGAATCGTAGTTCAGAGGGGAATACCTTATGAGCTATTTCGACCAAAGTTCATGTTCTGTGTGACTTCCATGTTTCACAAATTTTCAGGATTAGCTGGGCAAGTTTAACATGCTTAAATTCAACGTTTAGGCAGCATTTTCTGTTTGTTTGTTCTCCTGCTGAAAATAAATTCTTTTGTGTATCACATTCTCTGAAATTACCTTGTTAATTACTATGAATGGTAAGATCCCAGAAGATAATATCCAACAGCAAGGGGGAGCCACACAGAAGCTGCAGTCCTTTTTTAACGACATAGCGTTGTATATTTCCTGTTACCTTCAGATTCTGTCTGTAAGCTAAGCTTTTAGCACCTAGTTGTAAGCTTGCTGTTCTAACCTGTTGCCAGCCATCTGCGTTGGCTACTCTCTTTTTTCTTCTATAAAGTAATATAAGGCAGATGCTCCTGCTAGACCAGTTAAAAAAAGGGGCAGAACAACGAGGTCTTGATAGAAATTTAATGCATCTTACTTCTATATAGGAGATGAATACTAGATCTCCCTTTTGGGTTCTTGTAAACAAGGCATTTTGTCATTTAGCTTCTAGTCACCCTCACTTCCTCTTTTTCCCTGAATATGTTACTTCGGGTATTTTCTCTTATTATACTCCTCGACATTGTTTAGGCTTTGGTCACCTCATATACTATTCAGATGTACAAGTTACTCCCTCCATTCCAAAAGATATGCCTTTTTAAAGTTGGGCACAAGAATTAAGTTGGGTGGAATGTCCATATTACTCATCTATTCTTCCTCCCCAAAGCAAGGCATGCAAGCCACGAGTAGTTAATTGCCAGATGCAGTCATCAACAAGAAATAATTAGCTGTTTCATTGAAGATATCACCAAGGAGAAACTAGGAACTTTGAGTAAAGTTGCATTGGAAGAGTAGATGGACAAGTATTTCCAGAAAAAAAATGAGATGCTAAATACAGTACATCTATTTGAACAGAGTGATTCTATTGTGACCTTGAAAAAAAGAAGTTACTGTGGTATTCTTACTAAAATCCTTGCTTCTGATGAACAGATAAGATCTTAAGCACAAGTAATGAGGGCATTGCTCCTGTAGATGAACGAGAAGACAACCACTTGTGCTTCTATGAGATTCTTGCAAACCACTTCGTTAAAGTACCTCAAAGTGGGAGACGAATACTTGAGTTGATAGTGCAACTCTGGAGCCAGTCCTTTGCGGCCAATATATTTGCACTTCTTTTTCACAGATGGGTATGTACTGAAATTTATATCTCTATAGATATTAGGACTTGGTAGTATGTTTTTTCCTTTATATTTTAAGATATTAGGACTTGTATGTTGTATCAACTTGGATTTCATTTCGGCCGTATGTGGAAGAATATGTTTTCTGCACCTCACCTCTTGCTATTGCAAAGCACATATCACTAGTGAACACTTTCAGTTATTGTAACATTATTAATGTACCTCTATGGAGTCTAAGCTGCACCACACTAAGTTTTCAGTAATGTACTGATGTATAGTCACAAACTCATACATTAAATTCACACTGACAATAGAAGCTGGCTTTAGAGAAGAACTTTTTTCCTGGCCCTAATCTTATGCTAACCTCCTGACCTAGAAACCATGTTGCTCATGTAACCTAATAACACCAACAACAGAGCCTTTTGTCCCAAGCAAGTTGTGGTAGACTAAACAAACTAAATTAGAGATGAGGTTAAAAAGCTAGTTTATCCTCTATTGGTTAGATGTTCCAAGTTATATTAGCTCCCATCTGTACTTCATTTTTGTAAATGGCAAGTTCTTCATTGCAGTTGTTTGAAGTCCCTCTTGATGGGAAGGAAGTATCACTAAGATACAGCTCTGCTCTTGTCCAAGGAGCTACTAATGTTTTTTGGTATGATGGCCAGTGGCAACAACAAACTTGAGCTGTTTTTTAACTGAGAAGTCATTAACTCCAAGCTGATTGTGCTTAGCAGAATATTGCAATGATATCTATCTAAGTTTTCCCCGAAACACCCTCGATATGATAGAATTATCTTCTTACAGGATTGACATCCAAACCAATACAAGGCACTTCCTCCCATTGTATCATGTAAGCTTTTTTTTATTTACGCTGTGTTACCTTGGTTTGGAATTCTACAGCATGTAAATTTACACCTTCCTTTGTTTCTTGAGCAGTATCTCCTTGAAGAAGTCGCTTTAGTCCCAGATCAACTGAGTAAGATATCATCACAGGTCAATCTCTTCCTTCCTGCACTGAAATCTGCTTAGCCTTTTCTAATAAGTAGATATTAATCGAGCATTGTGAACAGGCTGGTAGAGATCTGTTCTGCCTCCTCTCCAGATTCATGCTGTTCTATGATCAGGGTAGGTTCCTTTTCTCTGTCCTCTTGGTTCTTGTTGTGTACTACTAAACGGTTGCAATATTTCATGGGCAGAACACCTGCTTGCAAGTTTTCTTGAGCATTTCCCTGCTTTTCCAAATTCTTTCTTGGTTGGTGGAGCTGCAGATTACTTTGTGATTGAACTTACTGATCAGGTTATTGTCTGAATCCGATGTCATCTTCTGTATGACATTCTATATTTATTCTGCAGACTAAATATTTGTTCAATGTTAATCCAGCTCCAGAAGCTAAAAGTGGAGCCAGTACTATTGCACTACCTTTCCCGCATGACTATCCTTAAAGGTATTTGCTATCAGCAATATAATTCTGTAGTAAACATCTATAGTTCTGCACTGAATGGTCACATTTTACCCTGAAAGAAAGTCAATTAACGCAGGCTGGGAATTGAGGATGAGTACGAGCACCAGACTGAAGTCCTGCCTTTACAGCTTCACGTCTCCTGGAGGCCCTGCCTACCCAACAAGAGCTGTACGGCATGCAGCCTGGAACACGTTGGATTTACTTTTTCCTGTGAGTGCCGTCTTATTAAGTAAAAACTTAGTTCTGAACTTGCAGTGTTTCTTTCCGACAGTTCGCTTCTCCCATATGCAACCCAGCTAGCAAACATTACAGAAATCATGAAACTTGTTGTAAATATCATGGTTTGCTCTACTCCATTCCATGCCAAGGGTAACAAAAAAGAGATTATTTCTGACAGTTTAAAGAAATCAAATTTGCCAGAAAATTTCTTTTCTATTAACCTTGGCATGGAATATGTTTCATCTTGAATTTCATACATATGTAGAGCAAACCTTTGTGCACTTCTAAGAAAAAGAGAACTTATTTTTTCTGTGATGTTTGTTGGTTGGATTATCAGGAGGGTGAACAACTTATCCTCCTGAGGATCGATATGCCTTGTAACAAATGTATTATTCTTGCCAATTTATATCACTCCCGTTATTCTTGAGGCATGATACTTGTGCACATACTGTTATCTGGAGTTTTGTGATGATTTAAACTGTTACTTCTAATTTGCTGATGCTGGATTAAGCTCAGGAACTTATGGTTATGTCTGCCTACAGGTGGGTCGCTATCCAAGGCACGTGATAAGTCTGTTCTTTCGGCTGCTCTATCCGATGTACTGGCCTTCGTCCTGCTGGAACTTCGTCATGACTTGTGTGAGAACCATCTACTACTACCTCCTGCATCTGCTCTTTTCTATCTGGGACTACATTAGGAGGCCCAGCCACCAAAGACCCCACAGAGAATGAAGGCTCTTCTCTATCTGGGGCAACATTAGGAGGCCTAGCCACCAATGACCCCACAGAGAATGAAGGCTCTTCTCTATCTGGCACAACATTAGGAGGCCCAACCACCAAAGACCCCACAGAGAATGAAGAAACGGCGGCCGAAGAACGCCAATCATCTTGTATTGTTGTCCATTTGTTTCAGTTTCACTGGCAGGTAGATTAGCAGCTTGATCATGCGTTCGTTTGGATGAAATTTGGTGACAAATTCATCTGTTTGTTCTGTTGTTTTACATAGATGGAGATGTATATAGAGATGTGCAGTGGAGAAAGACCATGTATATGTACAACTTGGGAGTTAAAAACTTCAGAGGCCTCGGAAACATATGTACTAGTTGCTGTGTGTTCTTTTCCTAGTTTTGTTAGAATACTAGATCATGTTGGCGCGCGTTGTGGCGTTCCGTCCATTTGAACTATAGAATGTTAGGTAAGTTTCTAATTATGCGGAGGCGCGACCATTACCCAAGACTGACCCAAGTGTCAAACTTTGCGGTGGTTGGGGTCATAATATGACATCTCTAATTTCATATATTCATACAAACAATATTCAATTCTTTAAATGGAAGTGATCATTACAAATAACTCCACAAACTCTGGATGTTCTACTTGTTTCAGAATAAGCATACTACAAAGAGAAACATTATAAGAAAAAATAGATGCATCATCTTTCTTCTCCGGAAAGCAAAACCCGTCTCTTTCAAATTCTAGGAACAATTTACGAAAATCGACAATGTTGGGCTGCTCATATGTGGAGAGAACAATAGCATCAAACCTGCAATAACTGGACTGACCCAAGTGTCAAACTTTGCGGTGGTTGGGATCATAATATGACACCTCTAATTTCATATATTCATACAAACAATATTCAATTCTTTAAATGGAAGTGATCATTACAAATAACTCCACAAACTCTGGATGTTCTACTTGTTTCAGAATATGCATACTACAAAGAGAAACATTATAAGAAAAAATAGATGCATCATCTTTCTTCTCCGGAAAGCAAAACCCGTCTCTTTCAAATTCTAGGAACAATTTACGAAAATCGACAATGTTGGGCTGCTCATATGTGGAGAGAACAATAGCATCAAACCTGCAATAACTGGATAGCAGATGGTATATAAGAAAAGACATTTAATATGCTAGAAAGAAATGCAAAAGGTAAGACTGTTATATACCGAAGAATTGTACCTGATGGCAGATCGGATGGCTAGAAATGACCATATCCTGAAAGAGCTTCCTTTTGTCCCAGTTTTAATATCCTTAATTCAACTTACCTGCCAGAAATATACTAGTTGCTGTTTATTAACTACTCCACTAGCTTAAATCCGTACTACTGTTACTGCTGAACTTTGGCAATAACTTTCTTGTTTCTTTACTTAACTTTCTTGCTTTACTACTACATCCTCAGTTTATTAGGCTTACTAAAAAATTAAAAAATCTCAAGAGTTATGTTCATATATCTATTAATACCCACTATGTCATGCAAACAATAGCTAGCCTCCTAAAACGCTTCCACCAATCCTAGAGATTGGCATGTAGCCAATCCCTAATCATCTTTGCCATCCTAATCATTTAAATAATAGTGCCATTTCTACTAAACCTAATAAACTGAAGGTGGGAGTAGTACTAGTACTATATATTTGGCGACTGAAATTTTTGTACAAATGCATAATTGTGCTTTACTAGCTTATTAAATTTGTATTATTTGTGCAGGTTGTACTGAAAACTACTCCCTTTGTTCTCAAATATAAATATAAGATGTTTAAGTATTTGGTGTACAAATTTCGTCACAAATTTCATCACTTTATGTTACTTTCCAGGTTTCCAGATTTGCCCCTACCTGGTTCACTATGTCGCTCACTCGCGTCGCTCGCATGGGACATACCACCGTCCCCCGCGCGCCTGGCTCACTCATCCATCCTTGGCGGAGCCACCTTGTTGTCCACACGCTGTCGCCTGCCCCCTCCCTGCCTCCACGTCGCTGCCTGGCTTCCCACACATCGTGCCATGCATCGCCGCCTGGCTGCCCCATGCCGCCTTGCTCAATCTCTGGCGGTGCCCTAAGATCTGTGAGTCCGCGGTGCCCCAAGATATGTGAACAACAATGCTCCAAGATCAGGATTTTTTGGACAATAAACCTGCAGTTCCTCCAAAATTTGTGAGTGGCGGTGCTCGATCCATCGTGTTGGCACTCGTTTTAGGCTCATAGCTGACCAAGACAAATGGTGAGATACACTCGGAAAGGTCCACTCGGAGGGTTATTAATCATCATCGAAAAGACACCATGCCCACCGTATCAAGCCAAGCCATGATCAGACTGGAGAGCTGATTATGCTAGCGTTCACAGAAAACTTGGAAACTGATATATGAAAGCTTTCACTATGATTTCTTTAATATGATCTCAGATGAAAAAGTGTCCAACGTAAAATTTATGCATCTCGTCAAGACAATTGCTTTTTGAATTATATCGTTCCGAGTTAGTATGTAAATTTGAAAGACAAAATAGTGTTAGAGACCAAATTAGCAGGGTCAGCACCAGGGTCATCAGACCACAATATTTGTCTCTTGGTGAGAGCAATGGGTCCGGGTAACTTAGAAAACCTTCTAATTCGATCTATCTTCTTATAACCTAAATTAAGCAGTTAAGCATGAAAGTTCAAAGTTTTTTCGAGGCGAATAACTTTTCTATTGGAGCCATCATCAGCTGAGCAAGTATACAATCTCCAGAATTAAAATACGACTAAACAGAACTAAAATCGTTCAGTCAAGATCCGAATTTGAGAAAAAACAAGGGGAAAATACCATCAAAATCAGGTCGGATGAAAAAGTGGTCAACTACAAAGTTCTTCGTTGTTTCTAGCCTCAGAAGTGGTCAGGGAGGTACATGCAAGTTTTTGATCGAACAGTTACGCAAATTTTAGGTTTGACTGTTCGAGTTGGACCCCAATTAGGTTTTTAGGTCCCAACCTTCTCCCTCCGCTAGAGTGGCAAGCATAAGACATAGGATCCGTTGATTCCCGGTCGAAGTCGGAGCAGATGATAACAACGGCTATAGTCGAACCGTAGATCGCCTTCTTAGTCTTGGGAGGGATGGTGGTAGTTACGAACATTAACTAGTGCAAGAGCATCTTTCTATCGTGCATCACCCCAAGTGGCATAGAATGATGAGCGGAAGGGGCCATTTTGCTAAAGATTCACTCGGACGTAACAAGGTAGTGCCATATTTTTTATAGCAATGTACAGTACTCCATGGTGAAGATCGAGTGAGATATGGGATTTGATCTTGTGGCAATGTCTTTCTCCCCCAATAATGCATGGGCTATCCTCTCGCCCAAAGTTGGCCGCACAGAAAAGAAAATCCAGGTGTTGGGAGAAAATCAGCGTTATTAGCATTTAGCGGGGGAGCACTAATATCCTGAAGGAGCGGCAGACTTTGTCCCCTAAACAAAATACAAGTACTGGTGGGCGAAGGAGACACTTTTGGGGGGGGGGGGGGGGGGGGGGGCAAATAGGCTAAATATAGGCTATTTTTAGTAAAAATTGTCAAATATGAAGGTGTATTAGTGAAAAAATTCTTGGGGTAGGGGAGCCCCCCCCCCTCCCCCTATGCATAGCTCCGCCACTGCAAGTACTCCCTTTAACCCAAATTAGTTGACTTAGATTTGTCTAGATTCGGTTGTATCTAATATGATTTAGTATTAGATACATCTCTATCTTGATAAATTTGAGTCAACTAATTTGGATCGGAGGGAGTAGAAAACACTTGGTATTGGGTACAACTACAGGCAAATCATGATAGGTATAAGATGTTAACTGGGATCCCACAAAAAAATGCAGTGAGATTTTGACGGGATCCCACTTGACATCCTGCTAGACAGTGGTGGACCTAGACTGAAAAATGAGTGGGTCCAAATCAAATAAGTGGGGGGCAGTTTTACTATAGATTTAAACTTTTTGAAATATTTTCCTTCAATTACGAACAGATTACACTGAAATTCAAAAAAAACGAGTAGGGGCACTCAACTATACATGGGTCCGCCCCTGCTGGTAGGTAGATGGATATACATATTATGTGTTCTCGATGGAAATAGAGGAAACATACTAGCTAGTAGCTAGGCAGCGGGCCGGTGTCTATCTAGTGCTGGATCGCGGTCAACACTAGTCCATTTTTTCAAATATATTAGATGAACCAAAACAATGGAGACTATGGTAAAGTCAACATCACTTCACAATATGGCTGAAGAACTAGCACTTGAGACAAAAATAGAATTGACTCCATCATGTGAACAATATCACTCAATCGAAGACTAGCCCCGATGAGGTATCATATGTGTTATTATGCATTACATTCACGTAAAATGCTTATGTAGGCGTTTTCGCAAAAAAGAAAAAAAAATACTTATGTAGACGGGCGGACGCAGCGTCCCTGCAGCCCAGGGCTTGTCCGGGCTTGGCTGCCACCAGCCTCCTACGCGAGAGAAGTTCTAACGATGAAATCGCGTCTGACCAGGGGAAAAACTGTTGGCTTTGTGGGCTCGAGGCCTTGGCTGTGCCTCGCAGTAGAAAATTAGTCCGTGCATGACTGGATTCGTCATGGGAAAAGAATAGGAGCGATCTGTTTTCTTAAGTGCGCAGATCCAATGGATTTTGAACTTAAATCTGCTGCAGACTATTTAAACGTGTACGATAGTTGCTAGCTAAGGCCATTATAACCGAAAGCCAAAAATCTGTTAGAGAAATAAAAAAATCCTTTTAAATTAATTCTCTAAACTGAACCTAATCGATTCCTTAAACGTTGTAGAGGAGTAATTTTTTTACTCCTCGGCCTCCCTGACCCTTATATTTACTCTTCGAGCAGTAGAGGAGTTAAAAATTCCTCTCCATTTTTCTTATCCTCCGTGATTGGTTCTCCATTCCCGACGATCGTCGGTGCCCCTGCCGCCACCCCATCCACCACCACAGCCCAACGATGGCTGGATCTTCTCGCCTGCCGTCCCCGTCGCCCATGCAGCCCCTATCGCTTCTGCTCCCCCCGCCGTTCCGCTCCATGAATGGTGCCACCTAAACGCCACCGACAGCCCCACTGCTCCCGCAGCCTCCGCGATCTGCCTGTGCCGCCGGCTCTGGTCTACCGCGGCATGCGATAGAGGTCATGGGGCTCGTGGGTCACGGAAATCACCGACCGCAACACTCGACGGAAGGTCTGGATTGGTAGCTTCCAATCGGCGCAGCAATCGACATGGGCGTACGATGTGGAGAACTGGAGCCGGTTGGCCGCAACTCAATTTCCCGCTAGGGTTCAGTGGCCAGGTGCCGAAACAGGAGCCGGTTGGCCGGCGCCTGGTCTCTGACCGCGAGCGGTGGGAGGCCCACGAGTTTCTTGAGTCAGAGCGACACGAGGATGGTGGAGCAGCTTGCGGAGGCATTCCGGAGCTTGTCGAGAAGGAGTGGCACCGACTCGAGGAATACGCCGCGACGAAGAGGATGGTGGACACGGCGTTAAAGAAGAAGGAGCTGCCGATGATGCGGGGCCATCGACGGTGCCAATCAAGATGAAAGAGGGGGTCGCCGACGATGATGCGGGGCTGACAGTCATCGATCTCGACAGCGGCTACTCGTTCTTCGATTGGGACGAGGATTTGGTTTGTTTTAATCAAATTTGGTCAAATTTAGTGAAATCTGACCCTTGTATATATTTAGTGAAATGAACTAGTGTTTGTCAAATTTTTAGTTGCGTTGCGACGCATGCCCAGGCTTCGATAAATTTGTAGGTCCGCCTCTGCTTATGTGTCACTGCAATTAGTGATCAAATATTTTTTTTGGTATCATACGATGTAGAACTAGAAAAACTAATTCCAAATAAATCTTGTATATAATCTTACACCGAGACGACAAAACAATAAATACATTAAGACTATGGTACTATATGATACTATGCATTATAGAGATGATATCATAAACTAGTATCATATACATGATAGTATTATATGATACTCCTTATTGTGAGTAGTCTAACATACGCATCAATATTTTACAATAACAACAATAACAAATGCATCCATGCATGATGAATGTTCTGTGTATCTGTCCGTGACATAATATAGTACTACCTCCGGTCCATAATAAATGTCGGATTTAATAGTAATCTTTTGTGCTAAATCAGCAATAATTATTATGAATAGGAGGGATGCAGTCTTTTTACCATAAAGTATAGATACAAAAAATAACTGATAAGTTCATTAAGCACATGTGCAGTTGTTTAATCCACCGAAGGCCACCAAGGCGAGACATGAGGAAGGTTGGCCAATCTATCTCCATGGGCAGAAACCGATTAATATATGCATGGCCGCTAAATTGGTTGGTCACCTCTTGTAACGTTCCCGTTTCGAGATAAGCCGTGTACCTTCTCCCAGTGTGACAATCCTCGATGAGCAAGCCTCTCTCCGGACCAAATGCATGATGGTTTTCCAAGCTGATTGATTAGCGTGATAAGTCTGTGATCGATGACCCTATCGTGGAGCCACTCCGCATCACCATCGCCACCCTGGTCGTCTTGTCGTGTCCAGATCTCTAGCCGGCCGTCGCGGCATACGTGGAGCGACAAGAGTGTCCCGCTCGCCGAGGTTGTAAGATGGTTGTGGGAGAAAGCTCGCTGCGCGCCCTCGTAATCCTTCCAGGTACTGAAGAATTCTTGATGGTTGTTGCCATCAACGCGGATATTTGGCCGGGGATGCGGCGCCTCCTTGGTCGGAGAGAGGAGCCTCGTCAGCGAGACGCGGCATCTCTCGGCGTCGACGTCGAGGACGTGGAAGTGGTTTGACTTGCTGACGAACAGCCAGTGCGCATGGCCTCCGCACACGACGGCCCTCGTGTCCATGGGCCAGATCTGCCGCTCCATCGTGTCGAAGCACTTTACCGGCGCCCTCCAGCCTGGCTCGCCGGAGACGAAGGCGTGGAGATTGAACTACGACTTCTCCTTGTCGGCACCGATCATTAGCACTCGGAAGCAGGATGGATTTTCGTTGCGGGCCATGCTTGGCAGGATGTCGGGGCTGTTACTGTCGGAGGAGACGAATCTGGTGTGGCAGTCTAGCTCGGGCAGCACCTCCCACGTGCCGGCGAGCGGGTCGCACACGGCCAGCCAGAGGATGTTGGGTTGCGGGTCGTCGTTGCCGGCGGGATACAGGCGCACGAGAAGGAGGCCGCCCCGCGTGGCGAGGGGCACGGCGCGGTCGACGACGGAAGGGTCGGCGGGCACCATGGAGCTCAGGGGACGGCTGCCTGCGCCGAGCAGCGAAGGTCCCGGCAACGGGACGAAGGCGAGCTGGCTGTTGGAGTTGGAGCCGGTGGGGCTCGTCCACGGGAACCTGGTGGCGAGGCATCGCTGGGTGAAGAAGCCCGCGAGGAAGGAGGACGGCCACCTGTTCCGGTGTACGAGGAAGGACAGCTCGGCGATGAGGCGGCGCCAGCTCTTGCAGGCGGCGGCGCAGCGGAAGAGGGTGGGCACGTCGTCAACACGCAGGAGGATCTCGCGGATGACGTCGAAGGCGGCGTCGACTTTGCCATCTAGCTTCCTCGTCGATGGATCTTTGATTGTTCCTGCTACGAACGTCTCGGATCGAACATGAACATTATGTGTGTATATATCTACGGTCGAGTATGTATATCTAGGTACAAATAGGACTCCTGCCGGATTGCTAGTTAGCTCTGCAGTTTGCCTTGCCTACCACATACACGATCGTTGGGACATCCTATAATTTAGTACTGTACTACCTCTGTTTGTCCTAAGGGCCAAATTGTTAGGACCAAAATACTCCATAATTCTTTCTCATTAATCTATTCATGCACCAATACTCCCTCCGTTCTGGTTTACTGGGTCTAATCTAAAAAAATATTTGTCCCATAATATCTCCACTCTAAGGCCTGCATGTACTTAATTAGAAGTAATAGTCCCTCGCTAATTATCCGTGCATGAGGGTGGGGTGAAAAACAAAACCAGGCTGCACGCCTGATTGGTTGCATGCGTCTAGTGTCAAAGAGATGGAGTTAACGGTGACATCTAATTGGAGGAGGAGAAGTTCAATAAAAAATTGTCTTGGGCATGATGCAAAATGTTTTGAGCCTTGTAAACTGAGACAAAGGGAGTAGTTTTATATGCCTATGCATGAGAGAAGTGAGGAGAAAAAGAGAACATGTAATATTAAACAAGAGACTAATAAATGAGTTAGACTTTATAATTTCAAACAATATAAAAAACTCTCGGCTCTTATAATCCTCTCCGTACTTAATATCGACCAGGTCGGCTACGATGCAAGTCACTCTTGCATGGCCCCTTGTAGAAAGGTAGCTTGACTAATCGAGCAAGGGTGATGGTTGATGGTTTGCTTTAGAGCAAGTACAATAAAGGTCCAGTCAGCAGGCTATATGACTTAAATAGTATATTTATGCTTAGTTGTAGGAGAGAGAAGAGAAGTTGACTCTTAGTTAACAGCCAGCTGCAGCACGTGCTCCTATGCACTATGTGGAAGTGTAAAGTGGACCATATATTAATAAAGTAGTATTGGCTCGTTTGTTTAAAATGATAGAGAAGTTGGCTCGTTTGTTTAAAATGATACTTCCTATGATCCATAGTAAATGTGCTGATTTAGTACAAACTGAAACCGGAGTGAATACTGTGTTGTAGTGACTAAGGACTAATTAGAAATACTACTGTTGGCTGCAATATGTGGATAGAGCTCCTAGCTTAGGTTCATCTCTAGGCCGTTGCCTGCGTATGTACGAGATAATCCTCCCAGGTCGTTCGTGCGAGGGCGACTCCAGAGACGCTGCCCTGACCCTAAAAGCCATCCTCCGATGGTCCTCTCTTACTGCTGCCGCCGCGACACTGGTGGTGGAGGCCATGCCTTGCCTCTGAAGGCGGTGGGCCCCTTCATGCACCCTGATGAGCTCCCTTCGCGCAGGGAGGTCGTGTCCAGGGCGGTGCGGACGGTGGTTGGACTGTGGGACGACAGCGTTCACCGGTGCAGGGGGGAGGGGGCTCGCTGAACCACTGCTAGGAGGCATGGAGGAGATAGTTTTGGGCACGACTGCAGAGTGGCGTAGATGTTCCTCGTGGTGCTGCGGCATGGCTGCGGGACGATGGCGACGGTGCGGTGCTCTAGCGGCGATACTGTTCCTCATGGTGATGCGTCGCGGCTGCAAGCCGATGGCGGCAGTGAGGTGCCCTAGCGGCGGCACCTCCTCATGGTGATGCGGCGCGGCTACAAGCCGGTGGAGGTGGCGGCGCTGCTCCTCTTGGTGCTACTGTTTCAAGTCCGATCTGCTCGTTCCTTTCGCCCGCAGCCGGCTGGTGGTGTGGGGGCTGCCGGAGGTATGAATAAAAAGTGGAGATCCTAGAGTTCCCCCTGCACAATAACGAAGATCTACTTGCTACCGGCCCTCGTTGATCTAGTCTGGAGAGGTGTGTTTTGGAAGGCACACCAGTGAACTCCCATAGGCGTCTCATGCATGGAGTTTGCTGGATCAGATGGAATTCCGTCGCGCCCACCCGTGTTTTTTTCTAACCGTTTGGTTTCATAGGGAGCATCGCGAAACTCTGCTATCGGTTACCATCATTGGTCTCATTCTTGAAAGTCTATGGTGAAGTCAGAAGCAGAGAAGATCATGAAAGCCGAGATTTGAGGACTAGTATTGGTGGTTTGAGTTTTTGTGGCGGTAAGGAACTAGCTTGGTGATTGGTGATATGGACGACATCACATGAGAAGTTCACAGTCTTACTTTGCAAGTTGAAAATCCATGGTCTTGCCTTTATTGGTTGTGCGAAGGCATTGTTTTGTGAGTGAGGACTCTCTTGAGGGTAAAATTCTATGATCTATGATCGTACGATGACGACGCTTGTGCACTGTTTTTTCTTAGAGGCGTCGCTTTTGGATAAATTAGACTTCTGGTGCTGTCCTGGTGGCATTAGGTCTGCTACTACAAAGAATGGATCATTAAAGCGGGACTATTATTTTTGTAATTCTTCTTTTTTCTGGTTTGTGTGCATCCGGGGAATGCATCATTGCATAGGCTGAGTATAATTAGTATCTTCACGATATTAATATATGCTTCTTAAAAAAAAGCTATTTATATGCGTATTCGGATAGTCGGAGCTTTGCTCGTAATTCATGAAAATATTCATGGACCTATTCGTTAAATACACAACGAAGCCACCTGTTTTGGAGGAATACACAAGGAATCTTCATGAGTTTGAACTCTTCTATATTCTGATTTTACCCTTTGTTATTTTGTAGGGTGGTACTTCCTATGCTGGAGTATAGATTAGTCTTAGCTTAGTCACTGAAATAATCAATCCAACATTTGTAGATAGCATAGAGCAGCAGCAAGCAAGAGTATGCAAGTGCCTTGTGACCCCCTCTGATTGGTTATGGGCCAGAGTTATTATTCCTGAAAGGATCCTCTTTCTTTCCGGCAGGTTTTAGGGGACTTGATCGAGCATAAATGCTCTCTCATGGGTTTGCCCAAGAGTGGCAAATAGTATGGTGGCAGTCTTCTCAGTCAAACTCTATAATTAGCAGGGATGGAGATCCACCTGATTCATTATGCCATATGTAATTCATGACTACGTAACTCTGTTGGCTGTTGAATAAAAATGCTGGTACTGCACATCAGCACATGCTTGAAAGGGAAGGGCGCGCGGTCCCTCACGTACGTTGTTGTAAATGCTAAGCTGGCCTACATCAACGCAGTAATCATCGCATATCGAAACTCCCAGGTTGTTGGTTGTAGATAACAGATGAAATTCTAGCTTGTGAGTGAGATCATCTCTAACACAACCCCAAAGATTAAAAGCCTCCCTTAGAGGACCAAATATAGTTCCCTAAATTTTGCGCCGCGAAATCGATCCCATATAATTTAGAGGAGCAAACATTTCAATTTTTTTTTAAAAATTGAGCACATGGATAAATGAGAACATATCACATAAAGGTTCCTGATTCATACAGATTGATAGCATCATCATAATTTGTCAAAATCACACATACAGACCGAGCTTAGTAGCATTATTGCCATGTTCCACCTATTCATAATCGGTATTACTTAGCGCATTACTACCATGATCCACACACATACCCGATAAGCGTTAGAGCGTATTACTAGCATGTTCCACCTATTCATAATAGATATTAACGACTGAGCTTCTTCACTAGTTTTTTATTGAAGTTGTCATGGATTTCTTCCCAAAATTAACCATTTGTCGGCTCCAACAATTGTTTCATGATGCCAAGCGAAATACAAATCATTGTCCTCATCCTCCGACCATGTAGCTTGTTTCTTTCATATTACTACAAAGAATCATCGTTTTCATTCTCGGAAATTGATGAGCTTTAAAACAAAATGAGGATCTACAAGGACTGAACTCGCCTGGTTCCACCGGCGGGTGCCGGTGCGGGCGCAGGTGCTGACGCCTGAGCGGGTGATGCTGTTGGTATCAGAGCTACTTGTGCTGCTGCTGCTGCCGGAGCCGGAGCTAGTGGCGGTGCGGGTGCTGGTGCCGGCGCTCCATCGAGCTCCGGGATCTCCAAAGCCAGAGAGTTGCGATGGAGCAGAGAGGACAAAGACATACCGGAGGTGCTTGGCCGCATGGATCCGGTTGTAGCTTGGCGAATCCCGGCCACGGTCTGTCGAATCCGGTGATGTCGGTGGCGGATTTGCGGCCGGGAAAAGTAGCTTGCATCGGTCGATTCCATCGAAGGCGACTAGCCGGAGAAGTTCAAGAGGATTAGGGAAGCCTTCGAGGCGTTGAGGCCGGAGCCGGCCGCCGGGCTGGTCGACGAGCTACCGGTGGCAGATTTGCAGGGCTGTCGGAGGTGAGTGGCGGCGCGGGTGGAGGATAAAAATTCAAGTCTTGGCAATCACGGCCGAGCAAATATAGGAGCCGTGGAGGCCGATTTGTAAAATTTATTCTCCTGTAAAACCGTTGCCGGTTTCGTTTAGAGGTTGTTTCGGCCGTTCGAGGAGAAAAGAAAATCCTCTAACCGATTATAGGAGTTGGGTTACAGATGCTCTTACTATTACGTCTACAAGTACTATACCAGGTTGCAATTCTTAACATGGTACCTAGCTAACCCATGACGTATCCTACGTACCTGGGGTTTCTTATGCGGACCAAGACGTTAAACATCATAAAGTTAAGAAACTCTATAAATGATTATACACAAGATTCTTTATCATTCTATAAAATTGTAGGTATATATTGAACACATAGCTCGATAAAACCAAAAATACAAATCATGTTGTGGATAGTAGTTAATTACCTCAGCTATGACCATTCATCCAAACAACGATCTCACGGCGGAAAATGGTTATATATCTTGAGTTGTGAGCTGTATTTTTAGTTAAAACCGTGTGTCATGTTGGATGCATCATATGTTTATGTGCTACTACATTTTAAAAAAAAGGCATATAAGTTTCATAAAAAGTCAAAACTTGCTAAGTTTGATCAACATATGGCAAAAAATCTACATATACAATATTGAATAAACACACAGCTAAAATTTATTTAATGATGGGTCTATTGATATTGATTTCATAATGTAAATGTTGGTATTATTTGTCTATGAAATTTGGATGTCTACATTTGTAGACTTAGAGAGCATCTCTACTCGCCCCCTAAAGGACTCCTAAATGGGCTATGGGGGCGTCGACGCAAAAAAACTTGTTGAAGTATGATCCAAATTCTATTAAGGAGGCTAACTTCTGACGGAGCGGAGCGAGGCCCGTCGCCGGGAGGCTTGGGCCGAAGCTGGACTACTCCACAAGATTCTGCTTGTGGCAGGTGAAGATGCGGGCGATTCTCGCCCAAACTTCAGATCCGGATGAGGCGCTGGATGGATTCGGGGAAAAGGATGCTAAGATCTGGTCTGACGAAGAGAACCGGAAGGACCGTAAGGCTTTGTCTATGATTCAACTTCATATGTCCAATAATATTTTGCAGGAAGTCTTGACAGAGAAATCTGCTGCTGCCCTTTGGGAGAAACTGGAATCGATCCTGCATGTCAAAGGATCTAACCAGTAAGATGCATGTGAAGATGAAGTTGTTATCGCATAGATTGCAGGAAGGTAGATCGGTAATGAATCACTTATCTCTTTTCAGAGAGATTATTTTTGATTTGCAATCTATGGAAGTAAAATATGATGATGAGGATCTAGCTCTATTACTCTTATGCTCGCTGCCTAGTTCTTATACACACTTTCGTGATACAATGTTGTTGAGCCGTGAAAAGATAACCCTTGATGAAATACAAGATGCCCTCAAACAGATGTGGCGTCTCCTAAGGCTGAAGCTCTGCAGGTTCGTGGCAGGACCGAGCAAAGATTTAACAACCGAGGCAACCGAGATAAGAGCAAAGACGGCAGAAGACGTTCGAAGTCCAAGGAAAAGGACAAGTTCTGCAGGTATTGTAAGAAATCTAATTATGTTATTGATGATTGTTGGAATCTGCAGAATAAGGAGAAAAGGAACGGTACTTACCAACCGAAAGATAAGGATCAAGGTAATGGTAAGGCTACTGTTGTTTCTGGTGATAGTTCTGATGGTGAATGTTTAGCCGTTTTTGCTGCTTGTGCTTCTCGTGATGATGAATGAATACTTGATACTGCATGTTCGTTTCATATTTGTTGTAACAAAGATTGGTTCAGTTCATATGAGTCTGTGCAGACTGGAGATTTTGTACGTGTGGGGAATGACAACCCGTGCCATATTGTCGAAGTTGGATCTGTTAAGATCAGGACACATGATGGCGTAACACGTACGTTGACTGAGGTGAAGCACATACCAAGCATGGCCAGAAATTTGATCTCCCTGAGTACCATGGACGTTGATGGATACAAGTACGCCGATGAGCGTAGATTGTTAAAGGTATCAAAAGGCTCTCTTATTCACATGATAGGTGATATGAATTCTGCTAAGTTATATGTTCTTAGAGGTAGCACTTTGCCTGGTATTGCTGCTGCTGTTACTTCTAATGATTCTGATGATTGTGGTAAAACAAATATGTGGCATATGCGTCTTGTGCATATGAGCGAACATGGCATGGCAGAGTTGGTTAAGAGAGAGCTAATTGATGGTTGCAAATTGGGTAAGTTTGAGTTCTGTGAGCACTGCGTGTTTGGTAAGCATAGAAGAGTTAAATTCAATGCTTCCGTTCATACCACCAAAGGCATATTAGATTATGTGCATGCTGATGTATGAGGACCTTCCGTAAGACTTATATTGATGGTGCTAATTATATGCTTACTATTATTGATGACTACTCAAGAAAAGTGTGGCCATATTTTCTGAAACATAAATCTGATGTTTTTGATGCTTTTAAGAAGTGGAAAGTTATGGTAGAAAAACAAATTGAAAAGAAGGTAAAGATACTACGTACTGACAATGGTATGGAATTCTGTTCTAATGAGTTTGAGGAGTTTTGCAGTAATGATGGTATGATCAGGCACCACACCATCCCTTACACTCCCCAGCAGAATGGCGTGGCTGAGCGCATGAACATAACCATCATCTCGAGGGCTCGCTGTATGTTGTTCAATGCATGTATGCATAGACGTTTCTAGGCTGAAGCAGCCAACACAGTGTGTTACCTCATCAACAGGTCACCTTCTATTCCACTTGGAAGAAAACTTCCATTGAGGTATGGTCAGGTTCGCCTGCTGATTATTCACAGTTGAGAGTTTTTGGTTGCACTGCTTATGCTCACGTTGATAATGGAAAGTTAGAGCCTAGAGTTGTTAAGTGCATGTTCCTTGGTTATGGTTCAAGAGTTAAGGCATATAAACTATGGAATCCTGAAACTAACAAGATTTTGTTGAGTAGGAACATTGTTTTCAATGAATCCGTTATGTATCATGACAGCTTGCCATCAGATCCCTCTCATGTTGCTATTGGAGAAGAGGGAGTTAGTGTGCAGGTGGAGCACCTGCAGAAAACTGTTGATAATAATGTTGCCGTTGATGATACTCATGAGGAAAATTTTGATGATGATGTTGTTCAGCACCCACCTACTGTTTGGCAGCAGCCACAGGAATCTATTGCTGCTGATAGACCGAGGCGTAACATAGTTCCACCTCGTCGTTTAATTGAAGAGTGTAATCTTGCTTATTATGCTTTGAGTTGTGCTGAACAGGTGGAGCATGATACTGAACCTGCTACATACAATGAGGCTGTTGCATCCGTTGACCGCGAGAAGTGGGTTTCTTCTATGCAAAAAGAGATGCAATCGCTTGATAAGAATGACACATGGGAAGTTGTGCGCTTGCCTAAACAGAAGAAGGCCGTCCGTTGTAAGTGGGTATACAAGAGAAATGAAGGTTTGTCTCCTAATGAGTCTCCAAGGTTAGTAGCAAAAGGTTTTATCCAGATTCCAGATATTGACTATAATGATGTTTTCTCTCCGGTTGTGAAGCATAGCTCTATTCGTACTTTCTTTGGTATTGTTGGTAAGCATGATCTTGAGCTTGAGCAGCTAGATGTAAAGACTGCTTTTCTGCGTGGTGAACTGGAGGAGGAGATTTACATGGACCAACCTGAAGGATTCATAGTTTCTGGAAAAGAGGATTTTGTGTGCAAATTGAAGAGGTCGCTTTATGGTTTGAAGCAATCTCCAAGACAGTGGTACAAAAGGTTTGATTCATTTATGATCTCACAAGGTTTTAAGAGGTCTCGGTTTGATAGCTGTGTTTATATTAAGTTTATTGATGGATCACCTATATACTTGCTGTTATATGTTGATGATATGTTAATTGCTGCCTAAGAGCATGAAAGAAATCACTACTTTAAAGGCACACCTAAGTAGTGAATTTGAGATGGAAGATCTTGGTGCTGCTAAGAAAATCCTAGGTATGGAAATTAAACGGAACATAAAATCTAGGTTGTTGTTTCTTAGTCAGCAAAGTTACGTTGAGAAAGTTCTTCAACATTTTAATATGCATGATGCAAAGTCAGTTAGTGCTCTTGTTGCTCCTCACTTTAAATTGTCAGCATTGCAATATCCTAGTTCTGATGAAGATGTTGAGTACATGTCTCGAGTTCCTTATTCTAGTGTTGTTGGTTCCTTGATGTATGCTATGGTTTGTTCTCGCCCTGATTTATCGTATGCTATGAGTTTGGTGAGTCGTTACATGGCTAATCCTGGTAAAGAACATTGGAAAGTTGTTCAGTGGATTTTCAGGTACCTCCGTGGCACACCCAACGCTTGCTTAAAGTTTAGCAAGACTGATGAGGAACTCGCAGGCTATATGGATTCAGATTTTGCTGCCGACTTGGATAAGAGGAGGTCCCTCACAGGTTATGTGTTCACGGTAGGTGGATGTGCCGTGATTTGGAAGGCAACGCTGCAACCAGTTGTTGCTCTATCTACAACCGAAGCAGAATATATGGTTGTTGCTGAAGTTTGCAAAGAGTCTGTTTGGTTGAAAGGTTTGTATGCTGAGCTTTGTCAGGATAATTCTTGCATTAACCTGTTCTGTGACAGTCAAAGTGCTATTTACCTTACTAAGGATCAGATGTTCCATAAGAGAACAAAGCATATTGATATCAAGTACCATTATGTCCGTGACATTGTTGCACAAGGTACACTAAAGGTATGCAAGATAAGCACTCATGATAATCCTGCTGATATGATGACAAAGCCTGTTCCTGTTGCTAAGTTTGAGCTATGCTCAAGCTTAGTTGGTATAACTGCTTAGCCCAAGTGGATGTTGGCGCCGAAAGTGTTTTCTTTGTTTGTTCAGGGAGATGATTGCTGTTGACACTACAAGAAGGAATTTGTCTCAAGGTGGAGTTTGTTGAAGTATGATCCAAATTCTATTAAGGAGGCTAACTTCTGACGGAGCGGAGCGAGGCCCGTCGCCGAGAGGCTTGGGCCAAAGTGGAGCGGAGTCTGAAGTTAGCCCATACCTATACGGATCGCTGATGACTTAGGTTACCACCGCTATATATACCTCTTGTAAGCCGCCGTCTGTGATAAGTTGCATCTGTGAAATCCCCGACGTTGTGTAAACACTCCCCGTTATAGTAAAGTTTCGCTGGCTGATGCCCGTGGTTTTTCCCCTCTCTTTGTTGGAGAGGGTTTTCCCGTTAAATCTGTGGTCCCACTTGCTACGATTTTATTTTCGTTCTTCGTTAATTACTTGCCGCAAAGCTAACAAAACTAGGTTTGTCAAAAAAACCGGGATGGAACTACTCCCTCTCTTCCACCATTTGACCAAAAATTTGAGCAACTATATTTCGATTATATTACACAAAATAGGTTTGTCAGATTTATATTGAAAAACACTAGTGATACTAACTTTTTACCACTATTGAATAATCTTGATATACTTGATCTAATTCGTAGTCGAAGATAAATCTTGAAAACGGGTAGGCCTTATCAAAAGGAATGGAGTAATGCTAAACTAAACTACTCACGGGTCCTGATTGGTTATGGGCCAGAGTTATTGTTCCAGAGACACTGAATCCCCTCATGTTTCCTGCAGCTTTTACAGGACTTAATAATGGAACATAAATTCTCTGATGGGCTTGCCACATGCATGCACCTCTGTTCTAGCGCAGGGCTCAATCAAACCATTCCTCTTATCTAGCTCAGGTCTCAATCATGTAGTACTCGGGACAGTAATTCAATGCATGATTAAGATTTTAGAGTGCATGGGATCGGATCTACCCAGTCCGTTACAGCATCAATCAATCTGTCCATGTTGGAATCCATCCTTTTTTTTTTTTTGGAGAACTGTTGTAATCCATCCTGCTACACTGCAGTCTGCACCGCACCATGAGCACTGTCTGGCGAGGCTGCATGCACATCTGGATGTGTCGTTGAATGCTCTGTCGTTTAAAATCGTTGGGATTTGTTGGCGGATCTGTTTGTAAATAGAGGGAAAGAAAACGGTGCGTGCGACAGCGATTCTTGATGGACCGAATTTGGGAAAGATTGCAAGGAGGCACGCACGACACCATACCGCACCACGAAGCAACGATGACCTGATTCTGATTGATTCTTTTCTGGAGCATACGTAAATCGATCTCAAGAAATCAGGGGGAAAGTCCAATGCTGGAACGCCAAGAGCAGGCAAAAAACATATCGCTCCTGGTCGATCGGCACAAAGAAAAGCACAGAAATCCATGATATCTGTGACCGTAGTACTGGATGCCATGATGTGCTTACCAAACAAGATTTTGCAGCCATTTAGTGCTTGGTCCGGATCTAGCAAGCAAGGACAGGACGGCCATAACTGGCTGCCATGTTGGGATCAATAATGGCAAAAAGAAACAGCCACTACGTTGCTTGCGGTGAAGGCAAGCTTAATCAGCTAGCTACACACCATCAAGCTCATGGTGGCATGGCATGGCGGCGTGCATTGAATCGTCCATGGCAATTGTCAGCGAGATAGCCAGAGATCGAATTGCACATCCATGGTGATCCTATCTGCTCCATTCCATGGCAGTTGCCTGCACGTCAGCACATGCTTGGAATGGAAGGCCGGCCGGTCATGTACGTCGTTGTAAATGCTATGCCGGCCTACTACAAGGGAGTAGTCATTGCGGATGGGCCATCTAGCTAGTGAGATCACCAGGTATTTTTCCCCTCTTTTATGTTTCTACCATGGTTGGGATTTCAAATTCAAAATTGAAGTGATGGTACGTACTAGTATATATTGTGCCAATCAGATCAGTATGTCTGCACGTTCCTTCTCCTAATTAACGTGTGGGTCGAGATACGGACCGAAGGAAAAATTAATTGTTTGATGATGGAGTTGTTAGTTAAAAGAAATCTAGATGCATTCGTGAACGTACACACTAAAAGAGATGCATTCGTTTCTCAAGAGCTAAAACATCTTATATTATGAAATGGCGGCATATCAACTAACTAATCCTGATTCTTCTGCCAACAAGTCACAAACTTCGGCTAACCTCTCCTAAGCATTCGAGTATATAATCCCTCCTTTTCAAAATGATATGGGTTTATCTATATTCGCATGTGTCTATATACTAAAATGTGTCTAAATACATCCGAGTCTAAATAAACCCAAGTCACTTATTTTAGGCCACAAGGAGTATTTATAATGATTTTTATTCAAAGCAACATGTTTTCTTATAAAAGTAATTGTTAAAAAAATTACCTATGAGGGTTGAAACAATGTAGATGTTCTAAACTACTTACTACTACTACGTACAATAATGGTGACCGTAAACAGTACTTTTACTTCTAGTTGTGGTTTTGAACTAAAATCACAAAAATAAATATATGTATAATAAAGCACTCTCTCCGTCTCAAAATCGATGTCTTAAATTTTTCTAAATTTGAATGTACGTATCTAGTGCTAAGGCTAGTCCTAGTGGGAGTATCATAGCAAGTACCATGCATGCCACGTTGCAAAAATCTGATGTGGCGTAACAATTAATGAAGAAAGAGATGGTTAGAGTATCATAACACGTAAAACTATTTTTTTTAATATAAATAAATCTCGTACATAATTTTATATTACAATTCTACAAATAATTAAATATAGTACTATTATGATAGTACCATATGACACCATGCACTATAGAGATAGTATCATACACTAGTATCATATGCATGACTAGTAGTATGATACTACCACTATGATCAGTCTAAATATATAGTGTCTAGATAAATCCAAATTTACACAAATTTCTAATATATATTTTGAGACGGAGGGAGTAGTACTCCCTTCGATCTATTCTCGCTAGATTGGATGTATCTAGCACTAAAACATGTCTAGATACATCTATTCCAACTACAATTAATATGGAGATATGGAAGTATAATAAAAAGAGATAATCCGTAGTATACAAGTGGGCTGGGCCCACCTGCTTTGTCATGGGCCAGAGTTACTATTGTTCAAGATACACCAGATCCGTGATTCCATCTTATTTCCTGCAGCTTTTACGGGACTTCACAGAACATAAATGCCTATCTCTTGGGTTTGCCACATGCATGCACCTGTGTTCTAGCTCAGGACTTAATCATACCATGCACGCATGCAGCAGGATGTGGTGGAGATCTTCATTAATCCATCTGATCCAGTCTCTCTGTCTAAATAAAATAAGTACAGTATACCTCTATCTTTTGTCATAAGTTAAAATAAATAAATTTAACTAATTTTATAGAAAAGAGTAACACCATGTAGTAGGATACTAGTAAGCGTGCACGTGCAACCATCTTATAATTTATAATTTAAACATATATTTTAAATCATATCTCTCTTTTAGCTAGAATTTTACCGAGGCATTTAAATATCTCTCGTGCCCAATGATGTGATCACGCGTGCGTTACACGATCATTTCACATGTCTTCATATAAAATTCACAATCATATAAATGTATAAGGTTTATTATAAAAATAGTTAAAATAGTAAATAAGCAACATTATCTGCTATTTATTTATTCTCTGACGATGTTTATGCGCTCTATAATGCTTCGCTCCATGTCTGGAATATTCTTTAGAGCCTCATTCTCATCATATTTCAAAATATGAAACAAAAACCGTCTCCTCGGTTAAATATCATCCTACATATGCTTCCACAACATTATTTTAGAAAAGCATGTGCATCGTATATATAAATAAACATGTTGTAAATACTCACCTCGAGTATTGGAAAATGCGGTGCTCCATCCTCCCACGAGTGCATGAGATTAAAAACCATATAACCCGATAGAGGACTGCATGTATGAAATGTTACATTATGCGCCAAATGGATCAATTAAGATTTTAATGCATTGACCATCATTCCCCTATGATTTCATCTGAACAACAGGAATTTTGCATCCCCCATTTAGAGATGTCTTGCTTCAATGCAGGGTTTGCACCTTTGAGAGCAAGGTTTAGATTGTTGACCATCGTTTTAAGTCCCCAAAGCAAGTATTGGAAGCGGGTCCGAAATAGAGACAACTTCCTTTGTTTGATCCAAGACAAACAATACGAATATCTCAAGAATATCCCATGGCAATAAAATATGCAATGATACATACATTTAGAAACACATCAATCATTAAGATCAAATAAACCACTATTTGTAACGAAGATTTAAAATCTTACCATATTGCATTCTGAGATATGATAATCATTTCTATCAGGCCAGCTATTAAACAACGGTGACAACATAGCAACATCCAGATTTTCATGGCGACTTGTGTCTCGTGCATAGTGAACATTGACTGAAATAATAATGATAAAAAATTAATACTATGAAATAAAATATAATATGGGATGATAGTAACTTACACGGAAGTTCAGATCCATGTAGTGAACTGGAATATCAAACGTCACTCGGTGAAACGGTGATCACAAAGGTGTGTTCAGGTATAGAGGCCTATGTGTCAAGAGCAGGATTTGTCCATCTGTGTAACAGAGAGATACTCAAAGGTCCACTCGGATAAGTTATATCCAACAGCTGTGAAGTGTGTGACTAGGTCACGGGGATATCACTCATCAAAATGAGTTAAGTAGCATTTCTCGGAAACAAGATTGAACAGGACATGGTGATGTCATTGATCATATCTCGGACCATGCAAGTATCACAGAGGCAAAAGGAATAGGATACATCGTTCATGGTTCAACAACAAAGATTTCATGGAATGCACAAGGGTCATCATGGGCATCCAGGTCCCGTTGATGATCATTGGTACGAGAGGGATCTCTACCATGTCTGGATTGTTTCCAAATCGTAGGGTATCACGCTTAAGGGCTTGATGATGGTCGGAGATCTTTTTGGTATCGTTGGAATCACCGAAGAATAGAAAGAGAGAAAACCGAAAGGGTTCCGAGAAAGTCCGGAGGATGTCCGGAATGGGATGGAAAGAGTTTCATCGCCACGGGGATTGAATAATATGTAAGTAAATATTAAATATTTATTTAATCATATTTATTTATTTATTTAATAAAAAAGGAATTAAAATGGTCAAATGTACTATTGGGCCAAAATTCCTAGGGGAAAAAGGCCCATGACGGAAAGAACAAAGGAAGGAGAGAGGGGAGGTGACCGGTTGGGCCTAGGGACCCCGCGTGGGGACCACTAGGTCCATGGACGGTGGAGGCCACCCTCCTATCCCCTCTCCCTTGTTTAGTCCCACACGGCTTAGCTAATAAGCCATGGGGTCCTTTTCCCCTATATATTGAGAGGTATTTTGAGAAAATAAATACACCAATAATCAATAGAAGGTTTCCTATCTTTTGGGGAGACCTACAGATGATCCTCTCTCTCTCTCTCTCTCTCTCTCTCTCTCTCTCTCTCTCTCTCTCTCTCTCTCTCTCTCTCTCTCTCTCTCTCCCGTGACCGTGGTCCCAAGTTCGGACAGCGCGAACAAGAGACTTCTTCATCATGGAGCATCGTCGCGCTGCGGGATTCAGATTCAGAAGGTCTACTTCCGCAACAGCTGTTGGATTGGAGGAGCGGGAGTCATCGTCAGACACCGGACGTGTGTAACTCCCCGCGAGGTGTTGCACTTATGGCACTAGGAGTTGTTGGAGCCACAGGAGCCGTTGGACTTCAACACGACCCCGAGGTCGGCATCGGTACGACTACATCAACCACGTTCTCCTGAATGTTGACAACGATTTTCGGTCTTCAAGGGTAAGTTTCAAAAATCCCCTCCCATTACTGCATTCCTAATAGATAGGTCCTGGCATTAGGGTTCTTGACGTAGGAAAAATTTATTGTTTTCAGGCGCGAACCCTTACAGAACTTGTGATCCCCTTTTGTCTAATGATCATGCATGCTCCCCGTAGTTGATGAACTTGATGCTTGTGATGAACTTGTGATGTTGTCTAATGATCATGCATATCTGTTTCTTTTGTACTGGTACGTGGTGTAAAGAGGGAGGAGTACATGAGTATGTGCTTCTTGGAGGATCTACCAAGATCAAGTCAATGGTTACTCAAACAACATCTATAGTTGGTATGCAACTTTAGAGGAGGCCGAGGAAGAGTTCAACAATTTCCTAGCGGACTAGACTATGGCTAACCAAGCTATGGTTCTTAAACCTATGATTGTTGAAGCCGTGCTAATGGCTGTTGAAGCCATGGTTGTTCAACCCATGGCTATTGAAGCTCATGAAATGGGTGATCAGGTCAGAGATATTAGGCTGAGAGATTTCATCGTCGTCGTCCTCATTTCGTCAAACTCATCCTATTATGATCCCTCTCTCTTGCTTGTGTGTATGATTGGATGCAACGGTAACATATCCTGATCTCTCTCTCTCTCTCTCAAGTTTGAGCGTAGCACATGTACAACCATGTGGAAACTAAACACCTTGTATTTGCACCATCCGAGCCAAAAACATGCCCGTAGCAAACCAAACAGAAGGGGCAAAGCTGCCACGGATATGTGGGGATTTTCATACGGGCAACCAAATAAAGTGGACAACGGGGCTTTTGGTCCACTTCTACGTGGCCATGCCCCCCTAGAGCCTACCCTGGGAGTGCAAAATTGGTTGCAGTCTACCAACCACGCCCTAGAGTGTTCATAGACCGATGGATGAAGGAACGATAGGCATTCATCCCATGTTTGTTTGGTGCACCCTGAGACGCCTTCATTCGGACACCTTTTATCTGTTTCAGCTATATTATACATAAATATTGTTGACAGATAGTGTTTACACAAATTATACAATAATTTAAACCACATAGATTCATTCAAATTTAGATTACAAAATTCAACAATCCAAATAATTAAGGGGTCCAACACTACATATCAAATGATACAAGAGGACTACTGACTTTCTGGGTGGATCCATATATGGTCAACCAAATCTTTTTTAAGTTGAACATGAGTTACCTCGTCGTAGAAAATCTTGGATCTCTTCTGGTAAAGGGTCGAGCTCAATCTTCCATCCTTGGTCATATATTACATCATCACGCTCATCCTCTACAATCCTATTTTGTATGATCACACAAGTAGTCACCACCTCTCATATTGTTTCCCTTTTCCATATTCTAGCATGTACATATTTTGTTACCTTAGGGGTTGAAGATTGTTTTCACAAACATAGACCATTAAGGATAGATATCGTCAACTAGATAGTACCTCTTGTCATATTGGAGGCCATTTATCTCATAGTTGACCGTTGGAGTATTGCCTTCTACAAGCCTTGAGAACAATGGAGAGCGAGCGAAGGATGCTCATGTCATTATGAGAATCAATCATGTCAAAGGAGGAGTGTCAAAACTATAGATCTTGTGATACAATAGCTTCAAGTATGATTGTTGCTCTCTCCAACATGTCTTATATTGCTCATGCCAAGAAAATGGACATTTTATATCTAGTTCGACCCTCCTAAACAATTAACCACCAACAATCGGTCTTTGTATCCCAGTTATGCAGAGCCTGTGTATGATACTTAAACCCTTTAAATAATAAAGTGTCTATTATCAAATAAAATCGACCTTCTTAAACTTCGGCCGCTGATTGTGGTCATGGATGAGAACCGCCACAACGATCAAAAATTCACCGTCATCTTTACCATTCGTCGGACGGTGTATCGATAAATTCATGGTAGAAAAACACATGCATCTCTGCATCGATAATGCAAAATAAGCATCAGCATCCACCCATGTTTGCGGTGAAGTGGAGCTAGCCCATCGTATGTTCAGATGGCGGCATTAAATCGATCTTCCATCGATAGCAATGGTCAAGATGTAAGATGGGAAGAAAGGGAGTATGCTGGTATCTATATATATATATCCAATGCATTCATGGGGAAGACGATCTTCCGAATCGTCTGCAGCATATGCACACTGCAGTCCATCTGTCCATGTATTTCAAATTATATACACCATCAGATGTCACCGATTTCTCTAGTGTCTACATACATACATACATACATACATACATACATACATACATACATACATACATACATACATACATACATGCAGATCTGGACAAAATCCGGGAACATTTAATTCAGAGATCAATCTACCTGTCCATGTACGCTAGTCTGAAACTCTGAATTGAAGGGGCGATCCAATCGAAGTAGCGCCATGCTGAATGTTGGCAGGCTGATGTACTGCTACACATCTGGATTGGAGGTGTCGTTAAATGATCTGGCCCACCACATCGAAATCGTTGGAATTTTTAGCGAAATCTGTTGGTTAAGTACTTAAGTATGAGTAGTAGTAGCAGTAGAAGACGACACTGCAATTTGTAGTCGGACGGACGGACGGACAGGGATCCTTGAGATTGGGACACTACAGCATCAAGCAACAGTGACCTGGTTGATTCTTATTTGGTACTACATATGGACATCCATCGATCTCCAGTAAGAGATTAGCTCCTAGCGAAAAAAGTCCAAGGTTTGAGAGTAACGTCGCAAACTCTACGAGTGTGATGATACCAGATTACCAGGTTTGGTGTAAGGCGTTGTACCCTGTTGAGGGCCGCCGTTCTGTGTTTATATAGGCGATTAACCAACAACCATCGCGAGGCAAATTACAGGATTACAATTGAGTTTGTTAGATCTAACCATATCCTTATACATCCAGATATAGCTGTACAACCTGTGATACAAGTTTAACTAGGAGAAGATACTAACCATCTAACACTCTCCCTCAATCCTAACTTATCTAAGTTAAGATTGTTTCTAAACTTAACTAGTTGATGACTTGCAAGGGGTTTTGTGAACCCATCTGCCAATTGATCTCCTGTTGGAATGAACCGAATATCAAGTAGCTTCTTAGCTACTCTTTCTCTGACAAAGTGATAGTCTATCTCTATATGCTTGGCTCTGGCATGAAACACTGGATTTGCAGAAAGATAGGTAGCACCAATGTTATCACACCATAAAACTGCTGACCTTCGATGTGCAATCTTTAATTCTTTCAAGAAGTGTTTGAGTCCACATAACTTCAGCTATGTCATTTTCCATTGCCTTATATTCAGCAGTACTTGATCTAAAAACTGTTGGTTGTTTTCTTGCACTCCATGAGATCAAATTAGAACCAAGGAACACTACAAATCCTCCCGTGGATCTTCTATCATCTGGACAACCTACCCAATCTACATTAGAGAAGGCACTAACAAGCATAAATGAACTCTTATTTATTTTCAGTCCCATGCCGAGGGTATCCTTTAAATATCTAAGAATTCTTTTAACTGATGTCCAATATGATGAAGTATGAGCATGTAAATATTGGCATACTTTGTTAACAGAGAAAGCAATATCAGGCCTTGACAAAGTCAAATATTGCAAGGCTCCAACTACACTTCTATAGTTGGTGGAATCAGTGGGAATCAATGGTTCTCCTTCATGTTTCGACAATTTTTCTGAAGTAGATAATGGAGTGGCTGATGGTTTACAAGTCATCATACCAGTGCGCTCGAGTATATACGAAGTATACTTATCTTGTTTTAACAAGATTCCATCATTCATCTTTTGCACTTCTATCCTAAGGAAATAGTGCAATTCACCTAAATCCTTGAGTGCAAAGTCCATCTTTAGATCTCTTAGCAATGCCACCGTAGCTTACTATGACGAGCTTGCAACTATTATGTCATCAGTATAAATAAGTAAAAAGATAGTAACATTCTCCTTATGATAAAATAACAATGAAATATCTGAGGGAACAAAACCAAGTCTTTGCAGCTTCATGCTTAATTGAGAGTACCATGCTCTTGGAGCCTGTTTTAACCCATAAATGCCATTGTCCAATTTACACACATGATGTGCCTTGGATTTCACTCAAAACCTAGTGGTTGTCTCATATAGATATCTTCTTCCAGAACGTCGTGAAGAAACGCATTCTGTACAATAAGTTGCCTAAGGCTTCATCCCTTAGAAACTGCAATAGACAACACAAGCCGAATTGTTGCAGATTTTACTACTGGACTAAATGTGTCCTCATAATCAATATCATATCTTTGCTTAAATCTTTTAGCTACTAATCTAGCCTTATATCTATCTATTGTTCCATCAGACTTTCTCTTAATTTTATAGACCCATTTACAATCTATAATATTCCTACCATTACTAGGTGGAACTAAATGACAAGTTTTATTTTTTTATTAAGGCATCATACTCACTATCCATAACATGTTTTCAATTCTTGTTTGCAAGTGCATCCGCTAGATTTTCTGGTTCTCCTATTGTTGTACGAAGACCATACCTGACCACGGAATTGCCATGCTTGAGATCCAATTTATAATCGCGATGGTGAATTTTTATGATTTGTAACCGTGTGGCCGGCCGTATAGATGGTGTAGAGGATCCGAGGGAAGATCTCGATGCCGATCCTATCGGCGCTGATCCCGAAGGAGATGCGGTCGGAGAAGTTCCAGTGTTGCGGCGTGGCGCAGGTTGATACCTCTTGTGCTCCATGAGGGATCTTCCGTGAAGACCAACAACAGGCATAGTGCTACGAGCGGCCGTAGAAGATCCGACATGGTCCCCGGGTGCATGCGACGGAACGGGGATCGTGGCAGGGACCGTACCGCAGTAGAGGCGCATGGTCGCGACATCTGGTTGGCGGCGTGACAGAGCGGGGTTGGACGTCGTATCATGTGCGATGGCAGATGTCGATCCTGAGGCAGGTTCACCTGTGTTGTTGGTCGGTGAGCGGGGCTCCATGTACGGGCTGCCATTGGTTTCCGTGCTGGTGTCCGGGAGCAGCGAATGGTCCCCTGGTTGCATGAAACAACAATTTTCTGCGCC
This sequence comes from Avena eriantha, assembly GCA_910589775.1. NCBI lineage: Eukaryota > Viridiplantae > Streptophyta > Magnoliopsida > Poales > Poaceae > Avena > Avena eriantha. The sequence goes on along the minus strand of OU342742.1, from coordinate 140,672,515 downwards.
AGTTTCTTCTAAAGTTATTTCACCATCTGTATCATCATCTGAGCTGAAATTTTCTTGACCAACAGGATTAGTAGGCAAGGCAGGTATTATAGGAGTATTAACCATATTAGGCATAGTAACTTGTTCATCCTCATTTGCTAAGTGTGGAGAATTTGGAAGCAGAAGGACATAGACCAGAGCAATGCACCGGCATTAGGATTGAGTTTAGCAAAGGGAAAAACGGTCTCATCAAATATAACACCTCTGAAAATATAGATTCGGCCAGAGGCTATGTCTAGGCAACAAAATCCTTAGTGCATGACACTATAGCCCCAAAAGCACATTGTTTAGAATGGAACTCTAGTTTTCTAAGGTTGTAAGGGCGTAGGTTCGGCCAGCAAGCGCACCCAAAAGTTCTAAGAGATATGTAGTCAGGATGTTCTTTAAAGAGAACATCTAAGGGAGAGGAATAATCAAGAACCTTTGTAGATAGTCGATTAATGATGTATGTGACTGTGATGAATGCCTCATCCCAATATTTGAGGGGCATGGATGGATGAGATAGTAGGGAAATGCCAACTTTGACAATGTGCCTATGTTTTGTTTCTGCCGACCCATTCTGTTGATGGGAATGTGGACAAGATACATGGTGAGTAATGCTAATTTTCTTTAAAAAAAAGAGTTAAGTTTCCCATACTCTCCTCCCCAATTTGTTTGCATGGTAATGATTTTGTGGCCTAGGCGTCTCTCAACAAGAGCTTGGAATTCATGAAAGATATCAAACACTCCATATCTATTTTTAAGAAAATAAATCCATGTATATTTGCTGAAATCATCAATAAAACTGACATAATAGTTCATTCTCCCAAAAGAATCAGGAGCAGGGACGATACATCAGAGAATACAAGTTCTAAAGGAACACTTGATTTGATAACAAACTTTGGATAGGGAAGTTGATGATGTTTGCCTTGTTGGCATGCATCACACATGGCTTCTTTATTGAAATCACTCAAGCAAGGTAATTTATTTTGACTAACAACTCTTTGAACAATGGCGAGAGCTGGATGGCCTAAACGGCAATGCCATCTTGACGATGATGGCTTCACGACAATGTAGGCTTGCTTGATGTTGCTAGGAATAGGATGGGGGCCATTTCTACATGGTCCCCTAAGAAGAACCCTCTTCGTGTCCCAATCCTTTATAAGAAAGAAGAAAGGGTGAACCTCAATGAATATATTGTTGTCATAATTTAATCTATGGTCAGAGATTAGATTTTTGTGGCTTGAGGAATAAAGAGAGTTTTATTGAGAAGCAAATTTCTTGAGATGCACGAACAAGAGATGTGCCAACATGGCTAATATCCATACCTCCGCCATTGGCAGTGTATACCTGGTCATTGCCTTGGTACTTGTCACGGGTGGTGAGGCGATCTAGCTCGCCGGTGATGTTGTCGATGGCGCTAGTGTCGATGTTCCACTCTCCATTGCCATTGTTGATGTTGCAGGCAGCAGAGGCGGAACACTCACGTGGAACGAAGTTCTCGTTGTAGCGGTACCAGCAATCCTTCACAATGTGTCCAGTGACGTTGCAGAGCTGGCACCGAGGGCGGCCATCACCACCCTGCCGATTGCCACGGCCGCGGCCAAAGTTGTTGTGGCCGCCGCGACCGCCTCCTTGGTAGTCGCCGCCGTTCTAGCCCCCCCGGTTTGGGTTTCCATTGCCGTGTCCACGACCACCGTTGTTGTAGTTACCACGGCCACCGCCACGGTGGAAGCCACCACGTCCACCGCGAGTCGCGGAGTTCGCGGAGGATTGTGAAGATCCACTGCCATGAAGCAGGTGCCGGCGGCTTTCAAAATTGACAAGCTGAGAGTACAAATCGCTTACAGAGATGAGCGTCTCCCTGGCAAGGATGGCAGCAACCAGGGCGTCATATTTCTCATCGAGGCCAGCGATGATGTAGGAGACCATGTCCTCGTCATCGAGGGTTTTGCCGGCGGACGTCATCTCGTCGTCGTAGCCCTTCATCTTGGACACGTACTCGGCCATGGTCATGTTTGGCAACTTCTTGGTGGTTGCCAGGGCGATGCGGGTGTTGACCGCACGAGCGCGTGTGCGCGCGCCGAACATGGCGACGATGGCCTCCCAAAGCTCTTATGCAGTGTTGGTGTTGAGCACGTGAGCCATGACTTCGCGTGATAGCGAGTTGAAGATGAACCCATTGACCCACTGGTCCTAGGCCGCCCACTGGGCGTAGTCAGCGTTGGGCACCTTCTTGGTGGTGTCCCCTTCGCCGACAGTGAGCTCCTTTGCCGAAACCTTGGTGGAGCCGTCGATGTAGCCCACCATCTGTGGGCCGTGGATCGCTGGCAGCACCTGGGCCTTCTAGAGGAGGAAGTTGCCTTTCCCAAGCTTCTCCGACACGCCTTGATGGAATGGTGAGGTCATGGTGGACGAGGAGGAGCTGGTTGCCATCGGTGGTGAGATGGGATCGATCTAGATGCGGAGTTGTGTGGAGGTTGGCTCCGATACCATGTGATGATACCAGGTTTGGTGTAAGGCGTTGTACCCTGTCAAGAGCCGTCGTTTCATGTTTATATAGGCGGTTAACCAACAACCATCGCGAGGCAGATGACAAGATTACACTGAGTTTGTTAGATCTAACCATATCCTTATACATCGGGATATAGCTGTACAGCTTGTGATGCAAGTTTAACTAGGAGAAGATACTAACCGTCTAACAACGAGAACCTGTGATGGCATAGTAGTTAGCTTTCTTTCTTCTCTGAGATTTTTTTTCCTGACAAAATACAAGGACAAAATTGTATCTTTTTCCTGTTTCCTTTGGATCTTTTTGTAAGATGTATTGTTCTTATCTTAATATAAAATAGTGTCGGGTTCTGCTAAGAATAACCTCTGATGACTGTCATGATGTTTTCGGAGCGTAATAAAACTAACAGACTTTGCAAGCCATTTATTAGTGCTTGGTTCGGATCTAGTGTAAGCTAGCAAGCAAGGACAAGAGCTGATGAGTCACCAAAAGAGATGGCCTTCAGCATCAGCATCTCTTGCCCATCATCCATGGTGACGAGTCACCAAAATATATATCTGCTTGCGGATATAATGGCCTGCACGGCAGACCATGCGTACGTGTGCCAGAATCGAAGAAGGTGAAATGATATTTTTTCAAAAACAGAGCGTGAGGAGTGGCGTAAATTGATGCTGGTACGCACAATGGGCGTGGAAATGGACGGCCGGCCCTGTCGTAGTTATGCGTCGTTGTAAATGCTAAGCTTTCCTTTCTAGCTACATTGCTCAACTACTCGTACGGAAGTATAGTCATTGCATACGGCAGCTCCCAGGTTGTGTAGATGAAATCTAGCCAGTGAGATCACCAGCAGATATGTACTCCTCCGTTTTAAAATATAAGATGTTTTAGCTTTGTGAAATGAATATATCTAGACCGTTTTTAGTGTAAGCTAAAACATCTTAGCTTTATGAATGAAAATGTATCTAGTCCCCTTTTAGTACGTAGGTTCATCTAGATTTTGGATGAACCTAAACTTTAAAAGAGATCTATACACTTCATTCATAAAGCTAAAACATCTTATACTCCCTCCGACCCAAATTAATTGACTTCGATTTACCTACATTTAGATGTATCTAGCACTAAAACATGTTGGATCTATACATTCCATTCATAAAGCTAAAACATATTTGGATGTATCTAGCACTAAAACCTGTTTAGATACATCCGAATCTAGACAAATCCAAGTCAATTAATTTAGGTCGGAGGGAGTATTTTAAAACGGAGGGAGTATCTATGTTAGCTGGTGTCTGGTGTATACTCGTACAACGGTGTGAATAAATTGAGAGGTGTTGGCATCTCAAGGAATGATAACATATCATGATTCAGTGTCGCTCGTTGGAATCGTTGGCTAGAGCGAAAGAATGCATGTTGTTGGAGTGTCAGAAAGCGATACGATCGGCCGGGGATGGACCAGATCGGTATGGAAATTGGAAAGGACACGCCATGAAGCAACAGTGACCATCACCTGACCTGTCTTCATGGAGTAATACACACATGGATCGATCAATAGTTCCCTAACACGGACGGCACTGCGATTCTTGTACCAACAGTCACATCTTACGAACGATTTAACCTCTTCCAGGAGTATCTTGTAGGAGCCTAATAACCGCTCTTTGTCCCGTCGTCAAAGGTTCAAAACATACCGGGATTTCAAATTTTAGTGTGCTGATTTTCGGGATTATGAGTTTATAGGGTTCTGTTTGGCCAACTTCTACGAGTTCAAGGTTCGTTTTTGACTTTTCTCTTAAATGTTACCTTTAAAATCGGGAATCCAATTCGGCTCACGAGTGCAAATGAACCTATTGTTAGAAAGCACATTTTAAAATATTAAAAAAATTCTAAAAAATTATTTGCATGTACATCTAGACAGTATATGTTCGTACACAAGTTTTTAGAAAAAAAAAATTTGTATCCCACATAAAAAGACAAATTTTGGTGTTACAACATGACTATTCACATGCATTTCTTTTGTCTATTTTCCACAAGACCCATAAAATGTTCATTTTTTGTAAAAAAAAAATGTATCAACGTAGAATCACTAGTAGAAACCGGGCCATTTGTCCCGGTTCTTAAGGACCTTTAGCCCCGGATTGCGAACCGGGCTGCGAAAGCGGGACTAAAGGTCCGAGCTTTAGCCCCGGTTCAGTTACGAACCGGGGCTAGAGGTCCAACCACGTGGCCTGCTAGGCGTGCTGGGCGGCAGGACATTTAGCCCCGGGTCGTGTTACGAACCGGGACTAAAGGTTCCCTGCGGCGGCAGCATTTTGGGCCATTTGGCTGCCGCGGCAGGGGATGGAGTTTTAGGGTTTTGTTTTTCTTTTTATTTTGTGTTTTGTGTTCAATTATTTTTCATTCTGTGTTTTCATTAGAAATAAGTTTTCTCTTGTATACATACAGAACGCTACTACACAGTACTTGTACACATTGACGCAATATATAATATAATTTCTCTTACAAGCATATATGGAGTCCCAACCGGGTACAGAGCATGTCTATTTGATTATATGGAGATCATTACATGGATGCTTTAGGGTCTACTTATATAGAATTCTCCGCGTGGGTCTATGACCTCGTCGACAAAAAATGCAGCAAATTCCTCTTAGATTGCTATTAGGCGGTCCTCTGGTAAGAGCTTGTCCCGCATCGCGTACAACTATATAAAAAGGAGATCGTATGAATTAGACTCAACACGACTTTTTGTAATAAAAATAAAGGATGAATATATTGTTTACTTACTCGAACATTTTCCGAGGGCTTCTCAATACTGATGTGAATAAACTCGCACACGTAGAATCCACATAGATTAGTTCTCTGTGGCTGCCTCGCGCACTTTACAAGAATAGAATTCTATCAAATAATAATGCTAGCATGATAAATGCACATAAACTAGAATTAAATAGATGCGCGGACTTAGCTCGTACTACTTACCGAGAGTGATTTAAAAAATAGCTCCTCACGCCATTGAGCGCGGACATGTTTCTTGAACTGTATCCAAACCCTACCCAACAAATAAAATTAATGTATGAGTTAATAACTACTTGATATCCCAGAAAATAAACGAAAGAAACCAATATAGTGCGATAATGGTTGAAATTACCTCTGGAGCGCATCGATAATGATGCGGTAGTTTTCAATGTCTTTGTTTAGTGAGTCTATGATGTGAACTCTTCCCATGTCAAGTGAAATGCTTAGAAGAATCCAGTGGTACCTACGCAAGGTTTACATACGTGAGTAACTCATCATTTACACTGAACATTGAGTAAGCAAAAGTTAATGTGTACAAAAACTCACTTGCCGTCATGGTAAGGAAATAGTATTTCGTTACAGAAATGTTGTTTCGTGAGAAACCGCAACAAGTTATACTCGGTCTCCAGTGGTTTATCCTTTAGTATAGCTCCATGAACTCGATGTGGGTCAATGAACCCAAATCCGTTGATACCCTTTCTTTTACAATCGAGCATCTTCATTCTGCATCATTATATATAGCGTACAAAAGAATATAGTGAGTATACTTACCGGCAATGAATTGAACAAGCTGAGATAGAGACCTAATTACATAAATAAAGCAATCACTTACAGACAATACGAACTGAGGATAGTTTTGTCGAGTTCCTTTAGATTGAATAACTGAAATAATTCTGTAAATTTAATAGGGACCGCGTCTTCAATGAAGTAATGCGATTTTCGAACTTTCAGTATGAGCCAATTTCGGTGTTCTTTTGATGCTTTCATGTACCATTCATGGAATCATCGCATTTGTGTTGGCATATCCCGAAGCCTCTCAGAACTGACCAGAGGCTCCCCGTTAACAAATTTGGGTGCTACCTCAGCCTTGGGCATATCGCCGTGAATAATTTCATGAATAGGCATACCACATTGCTCGGCCAATATCCTAGCCGTTTTCGGATCCATAGGTTCTTCCTCATATAGTTGAGGTTCGGGTATGTTCACCTGGAGTGGGGGGAGCGATTGGTTTGCTTGTTTCCCCAGCTGGGGAACATCTCTTTTGGTTCTTCGGCTACCACTCGATTGTTTTGCTTGTTTCCCCAGCTGGGGGACGTCTGTTCTGATGCTTCCGCTACCACTCGATTGTTTTGCTTGTTCCCCCTGCTGGGGAACCTCTTTTTTGATGCTTCCTCTACCGCTTGATCTCTTCTGTTTCAGTGTCTTCTGAAGACATCATGTATAGTCATCTGGCGCATTTAACTGAGCTTGGGATGGCTGCGTCAGTAATTTCCTAAAGTGCTCCTTGGTTTCCGGTTTTATTTGGACCTCTGGCTCAGGTTGTTTCTTTTTAAAATGAGCATCCACTTCGGCCCGTACGACCGCATCGGTCTCCTGATCGGTCAGGTCGTAAGCCCTCTTGGAAGGAACCGGCGGTACTCTTGGGAGGGGCAACAACTGTCGCTTCAGGCGTTGGTTATCGCTCGACGGAGCGGTGGTATTCTTCCGCTTTTGGCCCTTAGTGGGTGGAGGCGGCTGCGTAGATTCAGATGGACTCGTGTTGGGGTCATGGATTGGACTATTACTAGGAGGAGACGGTGCACTTGGAGGTGGACTTGGAGGAGACGGTGCACTGGGAGGAGACGGTTGCCTTGGTGGAGAAGGTGGCCTTGGTGTCGAGCCTGGAAACTTGATGTATTCTTTTTTCCAAAGAATGAAGCCACTCATGACTTCTCCCGGTGTCGTCTCCCCTTCACCTCCAGGGATGTCAAGCTGTAGTGACTGACACATAGGTAGAATTTTATCCACACCGACACGAGCATAGCCAGCTGGAATCGGATTGCAATGATAGGTCACTCCCGGTGCAGAAGGTAAAGCAAAGCCGACTGCCACCTTCATGGAAATATTCTTCAGTTCAACATGCAGCTCAGAACTAGTCTTCTCCTTAATTGCATCCACGGGGTACACATCCATCGTTGCATCATTACCGTGGCCCTCCGTGGAAGCCACGCTGCTTTTCCGTTGCGATGGGCCGACCGTACTGTCTGGTGTAGGATCTTGCTGTCGGAGTCTTTTAAGTTCATTAAGCTCCTGGCAATGCTCCTACAACATGGCTTCAAACCTCGCGAGCCGCTCCGTATCCTCCTCTTTTTGCCGCTTTGTTCTTCTCGATCGGCTTCTGTACGTGTCACGATGCTCGGGAAACCCGATAACCCATGGATAAGAAGGTCCGAACCCTCTTGTTCGTCCAGCCTTTTCAGGATTCCCGAGAGCCTTTGTCAGCTCATCGTTCTCTCTGTCAAGAACAAACGTTCCCTCTTCAACCTCTTTTATCACTTTAACAAGTTCTTTCTTGGGTGAAGAAATTTCTTCGGCTGCAACAATCTCGCCTGTTTCTGGGTCTAATGATGCCCTATGCCCGAATACCCAATTTCTTGACCTCAAGGGCCAACTAGACGTAGCTGGAGTGACCCCTTTAGCCTCTAGGTCAGCCTCAGCTTTATCCCACTTAGGCATGGAACTCCTGTAGCCACCTATGCCCATATGATGGTGATATTTCTTTTTGGCTGCATTTACCTTATTTTTTTGCTGATATTGCCTTAGCTGGTGCCGAGGTCTTGTATTCCACAAATGCGGCCCAGTTATCCTGCTGCAACTCTAGTGGGCCAACGAATGGAGGAGTTGTTTCCTTCAAGACATACTTGTGGTACAATCTTTTTTTCTATTCCTTGAATAGTTCGGCCATTTTCTTAAGAGCAAAGTGCTTGACTTTCCTCGTCATTTGCTGTGTGAGCTCATCAGTCTCCAAGACTGGTAGGGTGAAATGTGTCATGAGAGAATTCCACATCGTATCTTTCGCTCTATTATCTACAAAACTAGCCCCAGCTGGATCCTTTTTATTTCCTAGCTTGTTCCAATTTCGCATGGTGATCAGGACTTTGTCTCTAACAATCACTCCGCATTGACTTGTAAATGCATTCACAGCTTCTTTGGGCTCCAACGGTTGACCCTGCGGAGAGACTAAGTCAATGCTGAAACGGACATCAACGGGCAACTTGTGTGTCGAGCCTCTTGTATTTGTAGAAGATTGGCCGGAGGCGGAGGTCTAAGAGAAGAAACATTCGTCAGTATATATATACGAATCAATTAGTGTATCTATACTAGTGAACGATCGATAGAGGCTTTATATACCTTGACGTAGTTTGTCATTATTATGGTGTCTTCACCATGGTCTCCATCATGGTCAGCACCATCATCTCCACTATTTTCTCCACCATCGTCTCCTCCAAAAAAATTAAGATATTCGGAGTCATCATAATAAGACCCTCTAGTACCCTCATCTATCTTGTTGAGAAGCTCCTCTTCATTCTGTCTACCGTCCATAGCTTAACTAATACAGAAAAAGAATATTGCATTAAGTAAAAGAATATTATAACTACGACAACTCGGATACAGTACTTAGTGACTAAGATAAAGTATAATAATATAAGATAAAGTACATTATTAATACATCACAGGAGAATAGCTCGGGTGCATTATAGGATAAAGTATAAGATAAAGTACATTATTAATACATCACCGGAGAATAGCTCGGGTGCATTATAGGATAAAGTATAAGATAAAGTACATTATTAAGATAAACTAGCAAACGCGGCTGCCGCGTTCTGTGCTACGGGAGCTCTGCAGCCACAGAAGATGAACCATCACCGGAGAATAGCTCGGGTGAAATCTGTGAACCTGCCAGATATTTGAGAACCTAGTCTCTAAAAGATACATGTATCGCCGTACATGCTCGTCCTCCTCCCTGATACGACGACGTACCACCTCCTCGGGGGCTGGCTCCCTCTGCACCGCTCCTGGACCTCGTGGACGCCACCAAAGAAGCTCCGGGTCAACGATGATATCCGGATTCCTCACCAAGGTACGAGTCCCGACAGGTAGCACCTCCCAGTGCCAACCCGGCGGAGCCCAGACTCGAACATCCCCGACGGAGTCTAGTAGGCTCGGACGAGGTGGACGCGGCATAACTAAATAATAGTAATAAACAATCATAAAACATAAACAGTAACTAAATCACTAAGTATATATTGCCCTAATAACAATAACCCTAAACCTATCACTAACTAAACTAAACCTAATTAACTAAGTATTCTAACTAAACCTAATCCCTAATAAACCCTAAGCCCTAATAATAAACTAACTAAAATCCCTAACTAAAATCACTAACTAAATCACTAAATCCCTAACTAAATCAATAACTATTATCCCTAACTAAATCACTAAATAAATCACTAACTAATTCACTAACTAAATCACTAACTAAAATCCCTAACTAAATCACTACTAAAATCCCTAACTAAATCACTAACTAAATCACTAAATATAATCCCTAACTAAATCCCTAACTAAATAAAATCACTAACTAAATCACTAAATAAAATCCCTAACTAAATAAAATCCCTAACTAACAAAATCACTAACTACACCTACGTACCTCACCTGCAGGGGGCGGCGCGGCACGGCGGGATGGACGACGGCGAGCGACGAGGCGGGACGGGCGAGGGCGCAGGCGTCGGCGGCGATCCCTCCTTGGCACGGGCGGCGACGGCGCGGGCGGCGGACGGCGGGGCTGGGACGGGCGGGGCTAGGACGGGCGCGGCGAGGAGGGACGGACGCGGCCAGACAGCCTCGGCACGGGCGACGCAGCGGGACGGCGCGACGAGCTTACGGCGGCGTCGGGGAGAAGAAAACTGATCTCCAAGTCGTGCCACGACCCGGGACAGGTGTGGGGTATTTATACCACCCCCCTTTAGCCCCGGGTTGTAATACGAACCGGGGCTAAAGGTACAACCCGGGGCTAAAGGTGTTTTCGGCCCGCCGCACTTCCCGCGCGCCGCAACCCTTTAGCCCCGGTTTATAATACAAACCAGGGCTAAAGTGTCACCCTTTAGCCCCGGTTTGTATTAGGATTTAGGGTTTAGGGTTTAGGGCTAAAGGTTATTTTTGGCGTCAAAACCAAAAATGGTTTATAGTTTTCAGAAAATTATGTATTATATATCAAAAAATTTAAAAAAGAAGATCTATTATTTAAATCTATTATCATACTTTATTATACAACTTAAATGAAATTATCTATTATTTAACAAGTATTATATTTAGTAGAAATGTTCACAAGAAATAATAAAAATATAGTTTATTATTTAAAAATGGAAAAATACATATAATATAGCAAAATATTCACAAAAATATAGTAGAAATGTTCTTCCGCCATTTTCCCCACTTCCCGCCATGTTTCTCCCGCCATTTCCCCCGCTTCCCGTCATGTTCTCTCGCCATTTCCCCTGCTTCCCACCATTTCCCCCTCTTCCCGCCATGTTTCTCCCGCCATTTCCCCCGCTTCCCGCCATGTTCTCCCGCCATGTCCCTCTATATCTAGGCCGACCACCATTTCCATCAACACATCCACACCTTCTCTCTCACAACAATGGACACCGCTTAATGGGCTTTTCTGACGCTCGAGGAGACCGAGGCGCTGTGCGCCTCCAACTACCCATGCCCGCCGGGGTACCGGCTGCCCGCTAGCTGGATGCTGAGCGCTGGAGGGGTTCATGTTCCTCCTATGTCTCAAGGTTCGGCCCGCCAGGCGGCCATCACGAACCACTTCTACCTCGAGCTCACGCCGGAGCAGCGGATGGATCCCCATTGGGATCCCGACAACCTCGACACCTGGAATGCCTTCTTCGCAAACCGGCGGGAAAGGGAGCTCGCCAGGTATGAGGGTGACGGCCCACCCCTAGTGAACCACAACGAGGCGGGTCGCTGCCTGTGGTGGGCGAACCGGACTATCGCCAACACAAAACTCAATGACCTACTATGTTCCATATCCCTTTGAGATGCTTCCTTCTAGCCTAGCACGGTTATGAACATATTTCTTTAATACTCCCATGAACCTCTCAAAGGGGAACATATTGTGTAGAAATACAGGACCAAGAATGTTAATCTCATCGACTAGGTGAACTAGGAGGTGAGTCATAATATTGAAGAAGGATGGTGGCAACACCAACTCGAAGTTGACAAGACATTGGACCACATCTTTCTGTAACCTTAGTAGACTATCTAGACTGATTACCTTCTAAGAAATTGCATTGAGAAACGCACATAGCTTCACAATGGGTACTCGAACATTTTCCGGCAGGAGTCCTCTCAATGCAATCGGAAGCAGCTGGGTCATAAGCACGTGGCAGTCATGAGACTTTAGGTTTTGAAATTTTTTCTCTGCCATATTTATTATTCCCTTTATGTTCGACGAGAAACCAGACGGGACCTTGACAGTGTAAAGGACTTCAAAAAATATGTCCTTCTCTTCTTTGGTAAGAGCGTAGCTAGAAGTACCTTCAAACAGCTCTAGATGCATGCCGTCTCGGTCTTTTATACGTTGTTGGTCCTGCCGTGCTTCAGGTGTATCTTTGCTCTTCCCATACACGCCCAAGAAGCCTAGCAGCGTCACGCAAAGATTCTTCGTCAGGTGCATCACGTCAATTGCAGAGCGGACCTCTAGGACTTTCCAATAGGGTAGCTCCCAAAGTATAGATTTCTTTTTCCACATGGGTGTGTGTCCGACATCGTCCTTCGGAACAGATTGTCTACCATGACCCTTTCCAAAGATTACTTTTAAATCCTTCACCATGTCAAATACATCATCACCAGTACGGCGGATAGGCTTACACCGGCTGTCTGCCTCACCATTGAAATGCTTACCTTTCTTTCTTAGGATGTGCGAGGGCGGAAGAAAACGACGATTTCCCGGGTACACATTCTTCTTACATTTATCCAAATATATACTTTCAGTATCGTTTAAACAGTGTGTGCATGCATTGTATCCCTTGTTTGTCAGTCCTGAAATGTTACTAAGAGCAGGCCAATCATTGATTGTTATGAACAACAATGCTCGTAGGTCAAATTTCTCCTGCTTGTTCTCATCCCACACACGTACACCTTGTCCGTGCCACAACTGTAAGAGTTCTTCAACTAATGGCCTTAGGTACACATCAATGTCGTTACCGGGTTGCTTCGGGTCTTAGATGAGCACTAGCATCATAATAAACTTCCGCTTCATGCACAATCAAGGAGGAAAGTTATAGATACACAGAGTCATAGGCCAGGTGCTATGACTGCAGCTCTGCTCCCCAAAAGGATTCATGTCATCTGTACTTAGACCAAACCATAAGTTACTCGCATCACCTGCAAAGTCCGGAAACTCTCTCTCGATTTTTCTCCACTGCGACCCATCAGCGGGGTGTCTCAACATCTCGTCTTTCTTACGGTCTTCCATGTGCCATCGCAACAACTTGGCATGCTCTTTGTTCCTGAATAAACGTTTCAACCATGGTATTATAGGAGCATACCACATCACCTTGGCAGGAACCCTTTTCATGCGGCGCTCGCCCTCAACATCACCAGGGTCATCTCGTCTTATCTTATACCACAATGCAGTGCATACTGGGCATGCATCCAAATTCTCGTACTCACCGCGGTAGAGGATGCAGTCATTAATGCATGCATGTATCTTCTGCACCTCTAATCCTAGAGGGCAGGCAACCTTCTTTGCTTCATAGGTACTGGCGGACAGTTCGTTATCCTTTGGAAGCAACTTCTTCATTATTCTCAGCAACTTTTCAAATCCTTTGTCAGTCACACCATTCTCTGCCTTCTATTGCAGCAATTCCAGTGTGCTACCCAGTTTTTTGTGCCCATCTTCACAATTTGGGTACAACAATTTTTTGTGATCCTCTAACATCTTCTTGAACTTGAACCTCTCCCTTTCAGTTACGCATTCTTCCTGGGCAATGGCCCAACTAAGATCATCATCGGGCAGACCTGATACCCGTTCTTCATCTTTTTCTTCATCAATGTCTTCCATTATAGTACCATCGTATTCAGGGTAGTCGTTGTCATTCTCTTCTTCTTCGTTGTCTTCCATCATAACCCCTCTTTCTCCGTGCTTGGTCCAACAATTATAGCCGGTCATGAAACCGGACCGAAACAGGTGGCTGTGAAGGACTCTTGAGGAAGAGTACTCCTTATGATTCCGACAGACACCACATGGACAAGACATAAAACCACTCCGCTTGTTTGCCTCGGCCACAAGAAGAAAAGAATGCACGCCTTTAATGAACTCGTTAGAGAGTCGGTCAGCATACATCCATTGCCGGCTCATCTACAATATATAATTAATTAAGTACATCAAACATAATCATAATTAATTAGTACTAATCTAAAACCAGCAACCGGGACTAAAGATATGATGAACCTTTAGTCCCGGTTGGAGGCACCAACCGGGACTAAATGTGGATGTGGAGACAACATGTCGACACTATGTCCTCAGTGGGCAGCACTAAGCCAGTAAATTAAATGCCGACACTATTTTGGGTGGGTGGCAGCACTATGCCAGCGTGAGTGTGTCGACATTATGTCATTAGTTGTGGCATCCCGCTAAAACCACTACTAGAAAATCGCTTGTTATTTTATTTTTGCTGCATCATCTTTAGCATGCTCATGTTCATCATGCCACCTTGCATGGATCATGTTATAAATTGTTGCATTTGTTATGTTGCATTGCATTGCATTGTACTTGTTGGAACCTTGCTTGTGTGTCTTGATATCACATTACTCTCTTCCCCTTTTGAAACCTCCCTATTTGGTTTTCTACAAAGTTGGGATCCAAGTATAGGATCCACTATTTGTAAATGTACTTGTTCTTTTTCTAAAACCCTAAACCTTATATACTTGTAAAATGCCCAAATGGATTTTATTTGTGGGCATCACCTTTCCTCTTTCTCTTTTCCCGCTCTTCTCTCACTTGCTTAAATCCCTTTATTCAACATCTTCCAAAAATTTGAAAAGGGTTTATTTATTGGCTTGTTTGAATCTGAAACAAAACAAAAAGCAAAACAATCAAATAAAATAAAAAAAGAAATAAAATAGTAGAGAGGGAGAGAGTAACAGCAGCCAGCCCTCTAACCTGGCCCACCTTTGGCCGCAGCCCAGCTTCTAGCCCACCCGGAGTCCTCCTCCCTCCTTCTTTCGGCCCAGACCATGTACCCCTTCACGCGAGAGAACACCCCGTTACTGTTCGTCATCCTCGTTCCGACCTCTCCTCTCTGTGGGGAACGGAGAGGGCATGTAGCCGTCCCCGTGCCGTCTGCTCGCATCACCACCTCGTCGACCGCGCGTGATCTTATCCTCGAGCCCCCAGCAGCCGTAGCTCCCAGCGCCACATCTTTTCCCCTTCATCTTTCTTCTTCTACAAGCACACCGAGCGCCGCCGGCTCTGCCTCCACATGGAACCACCACCTCCGTCCATCCCCGTCCGAGCTGAGCACACCAGAAGATGCGCCCCGACGCCCTTGTCCTCCTAGACTGATCAATTCACCTTGGGGCGCCTGAAATCGACAACACGGTCGCCGTTTCCTTATTCTGGCCGCCATGTTCCGGTGCTGATTCAGGTGGTGTTGTTGTTTCCTCGACCTCCTCGTCACCTCCAACAGAACCTAGGTGAGAAGGCTCACCTCCTGGACCTCTCCTCTATTGCTCTCGCCCTCTCAGGTGTCCTGCCGACGTGACCATCATGTGAAGTAGGTTCGCGTCACCGGTACCGATGCTTCAGTGCCCTGGGACTCCAAGGAGTCCACTTAATGACTCTCTAGAGCCTTTCGTATCGAACGCGATGTCTCCCACGCCCTAGTTCAGCCTCAATCGAAAGGTCCTTGCTCGACCAGGAACATCTCCGGTGTGTGCTAGGGGATAGTTTACTTCGCTGCGAGCTGCTTCATAAGGTCACGGGCTTTCTCGTCATCACCATATGTAAGCTAGCCCAGTGGTTCGTGGTCTTCTTCCAACCCTACAGATCTCTTGTTCGAATCTCGTTCAGGCTGATAAGCCAATCTTTTTGCCTGCTTTCCTTAGCCTCTAACAGCCGGGACCCGCCCGTCAGAGACCGATCAGGCCAGGCCAGCAGACCACCAGGTCTTCATCAGACGCCGACGGGCCGGCCCACCTGCTCCCTTCGCCCAGTGTGGTAGGTAGCGAGCTAACTCTCAGACCCGGCCCATCCCCTGTTTAAAAAAAAAAATGAATTCCAGAATATATCTATATCTTCTATAAATCATATCTTCCTTTTGGTGACTCGAAATAAAAAGTATTTTATATGAAAGTTTATCAGAAAAATGCATAGAACAATAATATGACATCCTCATATTTGATTGCATCAAGTATCATGTGGGTTGGTCATAGTTTGCATAACACCTATTAAGTAACATATGGAGTAATTTGGGAAATGCTCATAATATCTTCCGGCTCCATTTAACTTTGATCTAGATCACCCCTGCCATGTTTTGCCTTGCTAATTCAACATTTAAATTGCGAGGGTTCTAAATAACTTGAATCATCTAATTAATTGTCGGGACCCCGGTTCCGCTTAATATTGCCTAATTGCATTGCACCAATGCCATGCCATGCATCATATCACAATCATGCCGGATCTTCTACCGTAGTATTAAATATTGCATCCGGTGTTTCTTTTAGTGCTTTGCTTCTTCGCGGATTAGGCCGATGAGTTGATGCGAGTATCGACAAGTTCTCTGGATATGAACCTTCGGCAGTGTTTCCCAAGCGAGCATCTCTTCCCCTTCTACCTATTTTGCATTTATAGTCTTTATTTCCTCCTGTTGATCTATTGCTATCCGTGTTGTGATGCTTTAGTTTCGGTACACCAGTTATACCCCGTGCAGCCTCTATATTGCCTTGGACACCTCCTATTACCTGTGTTTGGTAGATAGCTGGCCTTGCAAGTCGTAGTCGCTTGCTCAGGTGTGATCTCGTGTTGACAAGTACCATAGTTGTTGGAATGCTGGAAGATGTTTGTGGTGGAGATGTTCATGACTTTAAATACCACTATTAAAATGCTAGATATAACTAATGCAGAGGCATCAGTGAGCAATATATGTTATTTGGTTCTTCCACGCTCACTTGTGTCCCGTAGGACCCCGAGTACTTGATACCTGTTCCTTGATTTTTCGCACTATCCACATCCGGGAGGCCTTATGGACCCCCCTGAGCCAGAGCTTGATTCATTTCTATTTCTTGGGGCCATAAAGTAGTTTGGGGCTTTATTACTATCCTGTACCTATGCCATGCTTTACTGCTTTATTTAAGATTGTGCGTGGAGCACCTGTACTATTTAGGATTGCGGAGTGTTTTCGCGGTATCGACAAGCCCAGTCACACTTCCGGGTTCCCAGTCGTTTATAGCCATTGGCGCAAACCTTGGGTCCGTCTCGGAGTCGGCCAACTTCGTTGCGGGTAGCTTAATGGGGTGGCCCCCTGAAATATTTCTGAATCCTGTGATCGCTTTGTCGTGAATGCCTCGTTGGGTTTTGAGTTGGTTTTTCCGAGGTTGATCGAGTGTGTGTTGCTATTTGTGCACCCCTGTAGGGTAAAACTTTCTGAAAGCCGTGTCCACGGTTATGGACGACTTGGAGCACAGTATCTCGATCATAGACAAGCATAACTAAAGTAGTGCTATAAATTTGACTTAATATATCTGACTAGTAATCAGCTTCACTATAACGGAATGGATATTAAAAATACCAACCACTGGTGGACCTGGGTTGTTTTGTTATATCTGCCTAGTAAGTATTGCAACTCCAATGGAATGTGATAAAAGTGCCAACAAAAGCTGGGTTTTTGGGATTCCTCTGGACAATTATATCTGACTCGTAAATGTTCCAACTACAACTGAATGTTAATTAAAACTACCCACTACTTATGCTTCAGGATGACTAAAGCTATATATCTGATTAGTAAGTGTTGCAACTATAACGGAATGAGTAAAACTACCAACCGTGTGAGTTTCCTCGGCTTGACTTCCTCGTTAGGTCTCGAGGGGGAATACCAGGATGGGTGTGTTTGGTGTTAGTATTAGGTTGGATCCGAATAGGTCTTTCTTCTCCCTCTCTGATAACCGCCAGTTGTATCGAGTCTCTATAGGTTGTTTAGTGCCACGGCGCTGCCGCTTCAGCCCACCATACCAATGTAGGCGAGAGCCGCCGAATTCTAGCCTCGCCGTGTACTGGCCTCAGTACTGACGCTCCTCTTTTTCCTTTGCCCTTTGTCGGCACCCCTTTTTGTTTTAGCAGGTTTGAGGTCGTCGTCGTTAGCATGGTTACCCTTCCGGCTTGGCCTGGGCTGGGTTATGGACGCCATTGGTTATTCTTCAGGGCTCTTAGCCCCATTTGCCTCTTGTCCGTACTCAGACGCTGTATCGTTTTCAAGGTGATTTGGATCTTTGTACTGTATATCTGTATTCTTGACTCATGGAGTCGTGTGGTATATATCTGTTATGTGGGTCCCATCGAGGACTGTTGTGTAATGGTTCTACTTCGTTTTCCACCCGCACGAAAGTGCCTGGTGGTCGTCCTTGAATCATTTCTATGCGGGTTTGGCGGAAAGGGCTAAAACTTGCATAGGACCGATTCGAGGGTGTTACATCAGTGCCCGACACTATGTTGTGCTGCTTAATCTATAAATAGGTATGCCTTCTGAACTGCAAGATGGTGTGCGAGACCAGGGACACCACTACGGCGGAGCTTCTCGAAGATGTCTTAGGACCTCGTCCTCAGACATCTTCGAGGAGCTCGCCGTAGAGGCACTCTCTAATATGTGAAATTATTTAGCTCCACCACCATACTGATTTAGCTAGAGAAGATATAAACCGAAATATGGTGTGGGAGAGCAGGGACACCACTACGGCAGAGCTTCTCGAAGATGTCTTAGGATCCCGTCCTCAGACATCTTCGAGGAGCTCGCCATAGAGGCACTCCCTAATATGTGAATTGTGATGTCTTTTTATCAAGCTTTTATGAATTAACCCTATCTTTGTTACAATTTTTTCAGTTTGTTGAACGCAGGTAGATGAAGAAGGATATTTTGCCCAGTTAGCTAGTTAGAATAATGAACTCACGCATGTGTGTGCTTCTAAAATCAATTTTCGAGACTATGTGCCAAAACAAGATATATATAGATAGAATCCACATATTGTGATATTTACCTTAGAGTCCTTTACATTAATACAAGATATAGATAGAATCTAAACATCGATCGCATCCTATCATTGCAAAAATTACTACCAAACTAAATCCACAAATCCATCTATAAGATAGAGCATAAAATGAGCTAATATAGCAATGAGAGTTCAAAGGATGAAGTTGCTCACCTTTTAGAACCTTTGGATAGATGGGGCACCACAAAATATAGACAAATCTTGAGGGAAAAAAGGGCATGAACTCGAGCTTGAAGTAAGAAAGAGAGAGAGAGAGGAGAGCCACCAGCTTGAATGGTGGCTCGGGCAGGGAAAGAAGAAGATATAGCCAGACCTTTAGCCCCGGTTCGTGTCTAGAACCGGGGCTAAAGGTCCACCCTTAGCCTCGGGTCGTGTAACAAACCGGGGCTAAAGGGTCTGACGCCCGACCTGGCCTGCCTGAAACCCTTTAGCCTCGGTTTATTACACGACCTGGGGCTAAAGGTTCCGTTCGAACCGGGGCTAGTGTCTGCCACCCTCTGGGGCCAGTTCTAGCCGTTGGACCGGGCATTAGTCCTGGTTTGTAGCAAAACCGGGGCTAATACCCCTGGACCAAAAGTCTGTTTTCTACTAGTGAATGTTCAGAAATACAGGCGATTTTTTTGTTCATTTTTTAAAACATTTTGAATTTTAATTTTTATGTATTTTCATAATAGGTTTATTTGCACCAAAACACCACCTCCCTTTGAAAGTAGCAATTTTTGCCATGTTGATGTTAAACTTAGAAGGAAGAGTGAATCCGTAGCAGGATACAATGTGCAGGTGCGGTGTGAGCACATGATTGGTTATGGGTGAGAGTTATTGTTCCAGAAACGCTGGATCATGTCCTTTTCCTTCAGCAGTTCAGCTTATGGGCTTGCCACATGCATGCAACTCTGTTCTTGCTCACCAGGGCTCAATCAGACTGACCTTCAATCAATCATAATATAGGAGTACTATGCCAAGGGTCGGGCGAAGAAAAAAACCATTGCAGCAGGGATGAAGGGAGCTTTACGGCCCCCTGGGGCCCGACCGGGTCTGCCCGGGCCTTGTGTGCCCTTGCTGTCTATGTCCGGTCGACGACCGCCTCATGGTGGTGGAGGTGGGTTTCTCCCGCTAGCCGTTGTGTTGTTGTCCCTCGCTAGAACTTTGTCGTGTCCCTCCGTCACTGCGGGCTGCCTGCTTGTGAGCTTGACGAGACGAAGACGTGGGTGTATACAAGATTGTGGTGGCACGTGCTGGTGGGCAGCGAGTATGGTGGAGCGGCTCCGAAGCGTCCAGGGATTTTTGTGGGTGGGGCTAGGGAGAAATCCTCGTCGGTTCGACCCCGACACGGTGCCGCCTTCAGTTAAGGCGTCGCAGATAGCCCCAATCCACTATACCCTGAGTGCCGGGGGAAACCGTAGGTCCAGCTTTGGGCTGGGCAACGGCGCCGTCTTAGCGGAGGTGTTGTTTGGTGTTGGGCGTTTCAGAGTTCTAGCAGCGTGGTGGAACTAGTTTGGAGGGCGCAGCGATGGCGGATCAGCAGCGTTTAGTCGACTCATTGTGTCTTTCATTTCTTTTTTCTTGGGCATGTTTTTTGCTGTTGCCCCAGCATTGTTGTTGTATCAGTCATTTTGGGCGTTGCGCTATCTGGCCTAGCAGCGGTCTCACCTGTGATTGCTATATTAATATAGTGGGGCGTATGCCTGTTTCGAGAGTACTATGCTAAGACATTGTAATTGAATGCTTGATTAAGTTGTTGAAGAGTTCAGTAGGAAGGTAGAGCTGGATGGTACTGGTACTAAGCCATTTAGTTATTGCTTGATCCAGATCCAGACAGCAAGGGCTACAAAGATAGATGCATGTCCAATTTGGCGCACGACTGCAAATGAACCTATTGTTAGAAAGCACATTTTAAAATATAAAAAAAATTAGAAAAAGTATATTTGCATGTACGGACATTATATGTTCGTACACAAGTTTTCAGAAAAAAAGAAAAAATGTATCTCACGTAAAAAGACAAATTTTGGTGCTGCAACGTGACTATTCACGGACATTTCTTTTGTTTTTTTCCACAAGACATAAAATGTTCATTTTTTGTAAAAAAAAAGTGTGTATCAACATAGAATGTTTAGATGTACATGTGAATTTTTTGTTCCAATTTTTTTTACATTTTAAATTTTCTTTTTATGCATTTTTCATAATAAGTTTATTTGCACCAAAACACCACCTCCCTTTGGAAGTAGCAATTTTTGCCATGTTAATGTTAAACTTACACGGAAGAGTGAATCCGTAGCAGGATACAATGTGCAGGTACGGTGTGAGCACATGATTGGTTATGGGTCAGAGTTATTGTTCCAGAAACGCTGGATCATGTCCTTTTCCTTCAGCAGTTCAGCTTATGGGCTTGCCACATGCATGCAACTCTGTTCTTGCTCACCAGGGCTCAATCAGACTACCTTCATCAATCATAATATAGGAGTACTATGCCGAGACACAGTGATTGAATGCTTGATTAAGTTGTTGAAGAGTTCAGTAGGAAGATTGAGCTGGATGGTACCAAATTGTGCAGCCATTCGGTTATTGCTTGAACCAGATCCAGACATCAAGGGCTACAAAGGTAGATGCATATATGTATGTATGTATGTATGTATGTATGTATGTATGTATGTACTCTCTCTGTTTCAAAATATAAAATATTTTAGCTTTGTGAAAGGAGTGTACCTAGACTCATTTTAGTGTGTAGGTTCACTCTAAACCTAGATGAACCTACACACTAAAAGAAGTCTAGATACACTCATTTCACAAAGCTAAAACATCTGTATGTATGTATCTATGTATGTATGTATGTATGTATGTATGTATGTTGAAACGCTACCCCACATATTTTTATGTTCTCACATATAAATAATTATGTTTTGTATACTAATAATTATGTTCATCAGAAACGTAAAAAAATCGACATTATGAGTCATTATAGTGTAAAAAATATAGAAAATACGCATTTTACATCGTAATTTTATACGGCATGTAAATTAAATTTTTACGATATGTCTAAATTTTCTTATGTTTTTCTCAACTTCCGAAATCAGAGAAAACTTATGTGACATAAAAATAATATAGGGTTTAGAAGATAGAGGGTGGGTGTAGAATACACCCTGGAGATCAAATAGCGCCACTCTGTATATATGTATGTATGTTGTTTATCGGTGTATACAGTTTGAGATGCAGATCTAGCTAGTTCGATAACATCAATCTATTTGCTCACTCGTGTTGTCTGAATTGAAGAGGCGATCCAAGTAGGCGTAGCGCCATTGAATGTTGGCAGGCGGGCTGTAGTGCACCATGAGCATCCCACACCAGCACATGCTTGGGATGGATGGTCGGTCCTGCCATGTACGTTGTAAGTAAATGCTAATTAAGCTGGCCCTGCAGGTAGTCATAGCATATGGAAGCTCCCAGGTTATAGGTTTTCTACTGGATCAAATCGAGATAGCTGGCGAGATGTTTCTATGTGTTGGGATTTCAGATTCAAAATTGAAGTGATGGCACGTGTATATGCAGATCACCATGTGTGTACCTTGTTGGTTTGGTCCCGAAGGGCCTACATGCTGCACTAACGAACAACGGTGGGCGGTGGGCGTACAATTTACGGAGAGGACAAAGAAAAAACTAGAAATAACAACAAAGTCCTCGCTGCTCGCACAAAGGACTCTGAATCTATGATGAAGTTTGCGATTGGTCCTCCTTTGTTGAACTTGCAGCGAGGTTGCCAAGCACAAAGCCACAAACCGCTTGCTCCGTCGCCGAACACCACTTGGGATGGGGCGTCTATGATATGACACGCCAGAGCCAGAGAGCCTTCTCTTTGGCATGCTAGCCAGTGACACCTTACTTGCGCCAAAGCCCATAGTTGTCGCCCTTCGGCCAGGACCCATATGTAAGAAGGAAGCTCCCATTTTGTCTTTCAGGTTTTGTTGGGATTTCAACTTTAAAAAATTTGAAGTGACATCATCTGCTTCCTTGATCACATCATCTCCCTTCTTCGCTCTGAATTTTCTATGGCCGATCTTGGTTTTCTACATCATTTTTTGGGCATGGCCGTCCTTCGTGATACTTCTGCCTTTTTTCTATCTCAACGCCAATACATTATTGACCTTTTATCTCGTGTTGGCATTTATGTCAATCTTCTCCCACTACTGTTGATATTGCTTCCAAACTCTCTACCGATGGTGAACCATTCTCTGATGCGTCTCTTTATCGTAGTATTACTGGTGCTCTTCAATATCTCACTCTTACTCGATTAGATATCTCTTTTACCGTTCATAAGCTTGTTTATATATGCATGATCCTCGTCTTCCCTACTATAATCACGTTAATGTATTCTTATTTATCTAAAAGGCACTCTTGATCACGATTTTCATATAAATACATCTTCTCCTTCTTCTTTAATAGCATACTCTGATGTAGATTGGGATGGTTGTCCAGATACTCTAGATCCACATCTGGATTTTGTGTTTTTCTTGGTAACAATTTGATTTCTTGAACCTAGAAAAGAAGGTTACGGTCTTCCGCTCGTCTGTTGAGGATGCATACCATGTCGTAGCATACGCTGTTGCTGACACCATCTGGCTTCGCCAGTTATTATCAGAGCTTCATCGTCCTATTCAGGAGGCTATTATTATTTATTGTGACAACATATATGTCGTTTACATGTCCGGCAATCGAGTGCAACATCGACAAACTAAGCATATTAAGATTGATATTCATTTTGTTCGTGAGAAGTGGCACTCGGACAAGTTCGTGCTCTTCACATTCCGTCGACTACTCAGTTTGTGGATATCTTCACCAAAGAACTTGCTACTCAGCCATTTCAAGACATTTGTTTCATTGGCGAGCCTCCAATTGAAACTTGAAACTGCGGGCGATGTTAGACTATTATTCTTGTAACACAAGTTAGGGATAACCTAGTCTGTTTGGCATTTGGCCTCCTATTTATACCCCTTGTACCGCATCAAACAAATTAAGTTTTATGAGATTAATTCTAAGTTTACAGGTACCGTACGAAAACTATATTTGCCTCCCGAGTTCGAGTGCTCCCTTCATTCTAAAAATTTAAAAGTCATATTACATGTTTTGAAAAGTCTAAAAATAATTATGGACATAGTAAATTTGTATCCCAGGTATTCAAGTGAAGGCATCTACGGAAAGTGTCTTTGGCTTCCGAGTTGAAGTGGTTACTTCATTTAAAACCAATTATAAATCATATTTGCAAGTTTTAAAAATATATCAAAATAACTTTGAAATAAAATACCATGTGCACCACTTGATGCAAAGACCGGGTGTGACATCCTCGGGATCAGGGTTAAACAAATCCCAGACATTAGCCTGACATAAGCTTAATCTTGAGCTCGAGGATATTCAGTGAAGAATCGCTAACGCAACAGTAACCCTGCGACATAAAAGTTATTACAGCAAGCTCATAACTGAGCAAAGAACCAACATATTACAAGAAGAGGTCACTGATGGCTGTGAAATATAGCCATCTACGTCCATATTTAAACTGGATATTATTCATATTTTTGATGAAATATCTCTCTAAACCCTCCCACTAATGCCTAATGATTAAAGGGGTATGCAATCCTTTCTTTCTATTTTTTCCTGCACAGATAATGATGTTTGATGATGGGAATCACAACATTAAATCAGAGATACAAGATTTCTAACAACCCGAAGAAACCAGGAGTCGTGAAGTGGAGATAGACGCTTTAACGACCAACTATACGACGGAAATACAATTCCGGCCGTATAGTTCCAGTCGTATAGTTGCCATCGACACTGCTAGGTCAAACAAAACAACTTTCGTGAAGGGACCCCTATATAAAAAGGCTTCAAGCGACGAGAAATAGAGCTCCTCTTTTGATCACCAGCCGACCCCAGAACTCCATCCACAACACCGAAGAGCCACCAGAGGAATAGACTTAGATCTAATCACCAAACCCTTCTCCACCACCATAGCCATATTCCACCACTTGTAATAGCTTCGATTGGGGACATTATAAGACTCTTTGCTATCAACCTCATGATTTCCATTGCAATATTTATGATCCTTGATTTCATCTCTGTGTGTGAGTAATTCTCTTTGGGCTAAGGGTTTTGGCCTAGCCATGTAGCTTTTATGCATGTTATTTATCATATATGGGATCATGTATTAGTTTGTATGACATGATGATTATTTTATCATCTCTTGCCTCAATCTAAGGACTTGTCAGGTACCCAAGACCCTGAGGATTAAACCAGGTATAGGGAGTATGAGTAATGACTAATCTACAGGTTAGGAACCCCAATGACAGAAGGGGTAGTACGGCTGTATGTGAGGGATTTAATTGGGATTAACGGTGACGTCACTATGCATTTCATTAGTTCTATTTCTTCTATGGATGAGACTAGTAGGTTATTGCTATAAGCGGCTGCGGAGACAATAGCAATTATGGATGCACTACCCATATATAATTATCTCGCTCTAACAATTACATGCATACTTTATTACTATCTTTTATTCCCATCAGATGTTTTGCACAGCTACAGGTGAAACCGAAAGCCCTAGGCCCTCTCTCCATCATCGATAACAACAAAAGGCAACAAACTCTTGGTCCTGTAAAACACAAAAAGAATTCTAAAACTCCCGAAGGTCCGTTAAAGTAACTTTACTACGTTTTCTGCTTCCCGAGGATTCGATAAACCTAGGTCTACTAGGGAAAAAGAGCTATACTACATCCGTAATCCGGATCAAAGGTATCAACCCTTTTTCTGGCACCGTTGCCGAGGAAGCAATAGTTAACTTGATGAGGTTAGTAGGAACCTTGCTAGTTTAAAATCTTATTTTTAATTTTGTTAGTTTGCTTTCAGTCTTTATTTGAAAAACCCCCCAAAAAATTAGTTAGTCTTTAAATTCTTGTTTTTACTATCATAAGTCTTTGTTTAAGAAAACCCCAAAACATAGAAAATATGGCTAAAAATAAGCTTGGGGAGTTTGTAACTCCCAACAATGATTATTTGCGTACTCCTATTATTTAGCAAGCAATTTCTGCTGATGATTATGAAATTAAGCCCTGTTATTTAAGTTTGGTTCAACAGAATCAATTTGGAGGTTATGTTGTTGATGACGCAGGTATGCACTTGAATACTTTTACTAAAATATGTGATATGATGCGCATAAAAGATGTTGACCCCGATGCGGTTAAATTGCGTTTATTTCCTTTCTCTCTTAGAGAAAGAGCAAAAGAATGGTTGATATCTTTGCCTAGAAATACTATTGCATCATGGGTGGAGTGTACTTCTTTATTTATGACTAAATTTTCCCACATGTAAAGACTATGCAATTAAGATCTAATATTACTGGTTTTAGACAGGAAGAGCGTGAGCCACTAGCGCTTGCATGGGAGAGGATGAAAGAATGCCTCCATTTATTTTATAATCCTCTTAACCAAGTGTCTTAGTCTATGCTTGATACTGCACCTGGAGGAACAATTGACAAACATATTATCGAAGCAAAGCAGCTGCTAGACAATATGCAAGACAACCATGCCCAATGGCATGTGGATAGATCAAACACAAAGAAGGTGAACTACGTCTCACCACAAGAAAATGAAGAACTTAATGCTAAGTTGGATGAGCTCATATAAGCCGTAAAATGTAAGGAAAACCAGGTAAGATCTATCCCAGAATCAAAAATTGAAGAAACAGACTTCATAGCTCGTAATGATTATAACCCTGCTTGGAAGAAGAATTATAATCCTAATTTTCAGAAACACTATTCTAGTCCTGCACGTAACTCTAATAATAATATGGGAACAAGTAATGATAGTCTCCAAGAAACACTTAAGTCCTTTATTGACTCACAAAATGAGCAAAACAATATTCTTGTTAAAATAACAGAGAACCATGATGCTATGCTTGGTAAATTATCTAACTAAGTTATAAGTTTGAGGACTGATTTGTAGGCCCTCCAAGAAAAAACAAGGATTGTTGAGGCACAGCTAGGTAAGATAACCGAGAGTCAAACTCTCATTCTAGCTAAATTTGCAGGTAAAGATGAGCCCAATCCTGTTGAAGACCTCAAGATGATGAGAATCCAAAGGGAGGAGCCTGAAGAACTTGATTATAGTAATGCCCCTTCACCAAGTTACACCATTGAAGATCTTGTAAAAATGATCAATATCAATATTCCAGTAAGTGAAGGAAATGATGAAGCTATATATCAATACTTCGTTAATCAGGTAGTAATAAAGGTACGTGAGCTTGAGCAAGAATATAAGAAAATTGCTGAAAAATTACCTATGGAGCTTGATGATATATTTGAGCCTACTATTAAGATTAAAATTGGGACCAATGAGATAGCTGCACTTTGTGATCTAGGTGCAAGCGTTTCAACAATTCCAAAAAGTCTTTTTAATAAGTTAAATCTTGGCTCTTTTGAAATCATAGAGTTAAAATTACATCTTGCAGATTCTACCTACAAACAAGCCATAGGGATTAAAGAAAACACTTTAGTATATATTAAAGGATGCCCTGCTCAATTGTTATTGTTGACATGCCTGAAGATGCTACAGCTCCTATTATATTAGGCCATCCATTCTTAAGAACTATTAAGGCTTTGATTAATATACATGAAGGGAACATGAAGCTTCAATTGCCTTCATGGGATCCTTTTATTATTTATTTTCCCAGGAAGAAGAAAGTCAAGCATGATGAAAAGGAGGCCATCACTTTGAAGGCAAACTATTTTGGAGTGGGTGTTCCACTCATCTGGACTAAGTGAGCAACATCAAGGTCATGCTATTGACCATAAAAGAACGCTGCATGGGAGGTAACCCATCTGAAATAAAGGTTTGAGTAAAGTTTTAAGTCTTATGTTTAATAAAGAGTGCTAGAAAGCTCCAATTGAGGAGAAGAAGTTTGGTAGTACTAAAAATCCTGCTTTATACATGCTGATGTTGGTCGACAATTTTTACTGTCATTTTTTCTGTCAAAAAGGTGTTTCGCTAAGTTTTAGGATAAGACATAATTCTCAAAGAAACGGAAATTTTTTGATGACTACAGAAGGTTTAACGACCAACTATACGACGGGAATAAAAATTCCGGCCATATAGTTCCATTCGTATAGATATCTTTTCCATCGATAATTTTTCTTTTACAGGTACTGAAGGTTTAATGACCAACTATACGGCGGGAATAAAAATTCTGGCCGTACAGTTCCGGCCGTATAGATATCGATGCCTTCGTAAAAATTATTTTCCAGGTACAGAAAGTTTGATGACCAATTATACGGCAGTGATGAAAAATCCCTGCCGTATAGTTATGGCCGTATACCTGTGACGCCAGGTGGATACCCTAAATTTTTGACAGCAGAACAACTATACGGCAGGAACAAATTGTTCCAGCTGTATAGTTGTGTCTGACCACGAAATCGCCACGGGTAGGTACCTCCAACCCCAAAACATCAATCCCTTTTCTCTCTTCTACCTCCAAACTATCTCAAAACCTCAAGAGATCTTCATCTCTACTCAATTTCGTTCGATTTCTTCGCACACAAGTGATCTACGGTATGTTTCTCCTCCGATCCTCCAATTAATTTTGTAAATTCATCTTTGATTTGTTGTCATTATTAATCTAGGATGAGACCTACTATGAACTATTTGCCATGATTATCTTGCCTAGATTATTATTTTGAGGGGATTCTTTAGTCTGCTATGATGAGAAATATGTTATGCTTATTATTGTTGGATCAAAAAGTTTTATTTTTATTTTATTATTATTTTAGATGATGAACACAAGGACCCAAACTCGTTCTCGTGTCGCCGCTAGTGCTTCTCGGGCTGCAGCTCAAGAACGCATGGGGATACGGTTCAAGGATGAGCTCCACCGTGATCACTTCAACAGGATCAAGAACCTAGAAGTGAAGGCAACCAAGTGGGCTTTCCCCATTATATTGAATCAACTCGGTATTTCTAATGACTTCAATTTACTTTGAAATAGGGTTGGCCTACAAAACTTTGTATTCAATGATGTGCCTACTTATCGATGGCTAACTCTTGAATTTCTAAGTTCTTTGCAAAGCACCGTTAAAGCATGGAATGGAGAGGACATGATTTGTTTCCAACTTATGAACAACAATTATGCTCTATCACTAGATGAATGGTGCGCATGTTTTAATTTTCCAAACAATAATGATAATGACTTAAGCGCATCCTTTACTGGCTTAGACCCTTCCCCGGAACAATATTATAATGTAATGAGTTTCACTTCTAGAGTAAGCAAGGGAAGAATATGCAACATCCTGCAATTTGCTATTTGTTCTATGTTATTGCTAACACCTTGCAGGCACGGAATGAGTTCATAAGACTCAATGAGAAGGACATCTTAGTCCTTGCAAAAGCTACTTTCAATAGCATTGACTGGTCACTCAACTTGGGGTGCAATTCTTGTGTGCTACCTGGAGTACCAATCCTCCAAAAAGTCAAGGACCAATTACAAGTGGAGGCGTCATCACCATTCTTGCCATTTCCCTAGGCATCGACCTAGGTAAGTTGCAACCAGTGCTAGGTGAGCGACGTGTTAGTTTCTCTACTTTAAAAGATTGTGGAATGCTCACTAGGAGAGGTGGTGTTTATTACTTGTATATTGCTGGAGCTGGGCGTCTCTACCCCGCTCCTTTGCCTAATTGTATTTTCTCTATCGAGGAAGGACGTTTGCTATATGACTTGCAGGTTGAGCAACACCAACTTGAGGAGAAGATTTTGGATGAGGATGAGTACCAAGAAGAGGACCATGAAGAGGAGCAACCACTAACCCGATTCGCTACATACTAAGACTTCCAAGAACTTGGAGGAACTGTGGAGAGAATGCAAAACCTCTCCTTGAACCTCCGAGAAACAACAAGTTATCTATCAACTCAAGTTGTGAACTGGAGTTACAACTTTTTCCCGCCACCACAATGATTTGAAGGGCTTGCAAAAGCCTAAGCTTGGGGAGGTTTCCTCATTATGTTTATTTGGCGTTCATTTGTTTTTATTTATTTCAAGGTTATGTTCTTAATTTTAGTTTATAAGCACCCTGTTGGTTTCCCCAACAATTTATCTTTAGTTATTTCTATTTGCTTTCGAGATTTTCTAGCCGAGCTTTGTCGCCAATTTTCTATTCTTTAATCCACTCTCTTAAAAACAACAAAAAGATTTTTCCATTTATCTTTATTTTCTCTCTTCTTTCTTTTCTATTCTCCTTGTGGCTTTTACATATTTGTAGGAGAGTGATCGACTTCGCGTTTCCAAGAAGCAAATAAAAAGGAAAGAGAGAAGTGAAACCAATCATGAGAGGTATGCCTTACGACTCCCCACTTTTGAAGTTTGAGAAACCTATGCTTGTTAGTAGTAAGTGATAAGATGTTATATTGGTGGAGTGAGTCTTTATATTGTAGTAAAATTTTGTGTGCATGGGTATTTAGTTGAGTACGTTTTGTTTCAGCTCTTGTAGTTAACCAATTCTTGCCTAATTTTTTTTAAACAATTGTAATAAGAAAATGTCTCATAATTGAAGGCTTGGGTGTTGTAATGTTTAGTCTTGAAGACTTATTTCTAGAGGCACTCAACACTGCATGAAATAATGATTGACTTGATAGCTCTCTTGAAAAGGATTTGTTCGATTGAATTAATGTTTAGCGGTTTTTGTGAGCATGCCAAAGTTTGACTTGTGAATCATAAGAATGATATAACTTTATGCGTGTCAAACTTCATGAGATGCCAACAACTCCGCTAGCCTACGAACGATCTTCATGGAGGAAACTCCTAGATTTCGGCTATGAGTTGATTAAACATATGTAGCAGTAATGTTATAATGGGTAAGATTCTTGGTATTCCTGGGTAGCTATGTTCAAGATGGAATCACTCCTCTGGCTGTTATGAGTAATCATTGTACAAAAGGAAAAAAAACCTAGGTGATGCCACAAGTGTCCATCACAGCTCGATAAACTAATTAAAATCTTTGGCATGCTCTCAATTACTTAAGAACTGAAATTCTTGAAGGACAATGAATATAAAAGTAGTGCTTGAAGAGTTTTGATTTATTGATGTGGAAGAATTGAGATACACTAGTGTATATGTTTTTCATGACAACTCTCACACTCTTAATTTTACATGATTATACTTTATTGTTTAAAGGCAAGCCTATGAGTTGATTACATGACATGGAATAAGGTTTACTCAATTGAATCATCAATGTTGACAATAATTTTGCTGCACTATATAAAAGGATGCATAAAGGCATGTATGATATGCTTTCCATTACTCTATCTATGCTAAAGTTTTTCAGATTAATAAAGTGGAGGAAACATGAGACTACCAATCATGAGTAAGATCATCATCTCGTTATTTTAGTTTAAATGCTGAGTTCCTTTTTGATTTTGGTTTTCTTGCTCGAGGACGATCAGGTTTAAGCTTGGGGAGGTTGGTGGCTGTGAAATATAGCCATCTACCTCCACATTTAAAGTGGATATTATTCATATTTTTGATGAAATTCTCTCTAAACCCTGCCACTAATGCCTAATGATCAAAGGGGTATGCAATCCTTTCTTTCTATTTTTCCCTACACAGATAATGATGTTTGATGATGGGAATCACAACATTAAAGTCAAAGATACAAGATTTCTAAAAACCGGAAGAAACCAGGAGTCCTGGAGTGGAGATAGACGCTTTAACGACCAACTATACGACGGAAATACAATTTCGGCCGTATAGTTGCCAGCGACACCGCTAGGTCAAATAGAACAACTTCCGTGAAGGGACCCCTATATAAAGAGGCTTCGGGCGATGAGAAACAGAGCTCCTCTAATCTCCAAACCCTTCTCCACCACCATAGCCATATTCCACCACTTGTAATAGTAGATCCCTTCTTTGATTGGCAACATTGTAAGACTATTTGCTATCAATCTCATGATTTCCATTGCAATGTTTATGATCGTTGATTTCATCTCTATGTGTGAGTAATTATCTTTGGGCTAAGGGCTTCGGCCTAGCCATGTAGCTTTTGTGCATGCTATTTATCATAGATGGGATCATGTATTAGTTTGTATGACATGATGATTATTGTATCCTCTCTTGCCTCAATCTAAGGAATTGTCAGGTACCCAAGACCCGAGGATTAAGCCAGGTATAGGGGTATGAGTAATTACTAATCTGTAGGTTGGGAACCCTAGTGACAGAAGGGGTAGTACTGATGTATGTGAGGGATTTACTTGGGATTAACGGTGATGTCACTGTGCATATCATTAGTTCTCTTTCTTCTATGGATGATACTAGTAGGTTATTGCTATAAGCGGTTGCGGAGGCAATAGCAATTATGGATGCACTGCCCACATATAATTATCTTGCTCTAACAATTACATGCATACTTTATTACTATCTTTTATTCCCATCAGATATTTTGCACAGCTACAGGCGAAACTGAAAGCCCTAGGCCCTCTCTCTCCATCATCGACAACAACAAAAGACAGCAAACTCTTGGTCCAGTAAAACATAAAAATGATTCTAAACTCCCAAAGGTCCATTAAAGTAACTTCACTATGCTTTCTGCTTCCCGAGGATTCGATAAACCTAGGTCTACTAGGGAAAAACAGCTATACTACATCCGTAATCCGGATCGAAGCTATCAGTCACTAACCACAAACATCAAACAACAGAAGGAGAATTATACTATTAAGTATAGCAAACTTAACAAACAGCCTAAGAGGCCTGAAGCATAATGATGACGTCCCAGCCCATAGATTCCAAGCTGCCAGCCTGGATCCCCAAGCTACTCGCCAGTGCCAATGTCGTACCAAACTTGTCTTTAGGGGAACACTTACTCTGTTGCAAAAAGTATTAACAAATCAAGGGTGAGTACAGGGTGTACTCCGCAAAACTTGGATGGTGTGGTGGTTTTGCGTAAAGCCATCTTTGTTTATAAAACAAGAGGGAGAAGAAGCTCGTCTAATTAGAATATTTTAAAAGGGGATAAGAGAGCTCTGAAGTATTGTTCATCATCTTGATATCCACCAAATAATCATCCTCATCTCAGAACTAGGATCACCCCCTCATACCCATGAGTAATCATCCTTAACAAACCTTAGTTGCCAAGTTTTACGATTAGGTTAATGTTCTCTATGATCTTCACGTCCGTTCCCAAGTCATCCATAACCGTGGACATGGCCTTTCGAAAACATTAAAACCCTACAGGGTGTAAAACTTTACCCACACATACCAACCTTCTCTTAATGCCACTTAAGATTAGCCCTCTTCCTTGGAAGGCCGACAAAGGGCAGTTGGACATGACCTTTACGTTGCTTTCACCGAGACCATGAGTCACGCCCTAAGGAGGGTTCCACCGTAACGGGTCAAGTCTCGAAGCCGATCCCTAGAGATGTGAGTTAGGGTTGGTTTATCATGGGCTCTATCCACCCCAAGCAACCCTGGCCACGCTTACCTACCTGTTATGATGCACCTTCACCCGCCAAATCTTTCAAAACATTTTCTATGCATATGTCGAATGGAACACCTGAAATATGTGACTCATGGAATCTACTAGTAATGTTAGTTACTCGTGGGGTTTTCCAGATCCCGTGTGGCTGTACGCTCATCTTGGTTCAAGAGGCAATAAGTCGGTTTCTAGTGGTGGCGATCATGGGACTACAAACATCCCAATGCGGCTCCCATACAAGCCTTAGCATGTTTTTAAACTTTACCACTAATCTCATCTCATCATGTTCTCCTGTCATACTAGATTCTCTGCATCTGATACATCTTCTGGATGAACCATCACTAATAGCTATGCATGGCTAAGCAAGACACATATAATAGCTCTAGCAATGCACACAAGCCAAACCTAGTTATTCTAGGAGCAGTAGATCAGGTAATATAAGCTCAAAGGGAGTAATGCAACAGATATGATAGTATATCTATCGATAAAAGACCATAGTAAAATCGTATGCATCATGGCAGGAATTGAAATGCTTACGAAACCATAGAATTATATAATGGTGAGGCTATGCTTTCATTTGCCCGTTGATAACTCAAAAGAAGATATTTGGAAGCCTTATGCTTGACTTGATTATAGCTGGTCAAGTATTGATCTTCAAGCTTCGATGGTGTTGATCTCGGTCTTCGATCTCGGAGTCGGTATCGTATTCTACCGGACAAGAACCAAACACCGGAAAGAAAAGGAAACAATCAACACATGACATCGATGCAATGATCAAGAAAGGATGATGATATTACAAGTTAAATTGCATTGGGATGTTACTCTAAAGCATGCTTGGCCATTTTGAGTAGGGTCCGAGGGGTGCAAACCCTAGAATAGGGGGAACCTCAGAATCACCTGCGGGGTTTAATTGGTTCTTCTAATTAAACTTGCTATTAAATTTGTTGAACAATGCATGATTTTTATGCTATAATATAGATCTTGTTTTCTGAACATTTTGATATATTAAACATATTTTTCTGACTTATAAATATTAAGTTATCGATTTTATAAGATTAAACCAATTTCTGAAATTGTTAAAACAATTTACTAAACTTTTATTGTGCATGGCTGACGTCAGCGTATGGCTTTAATACTTTTCTCACTTGGGCTAGGCTAGCCTCTATGGCTAACGGTGGGCTAGGGGCACATCATCTACCATGCTGGCGGTCAGCGGTCAGCGGGGTCCACGAGGCACGTCGGCATGACGTCGTGGTGATGTCATCTCGACGGCCATTGTCGCGTGGTCACCGGCGGTGGCGCTGGGGAGCGCGCGGGGCTGAGGGACTAGGTGTGTTCTACTCAGCATGATAAGGCGAACTAGAAAAGGGCAGCGCGACTAGGGTTTGGTTGCCGGAGCGTGGTCTACAACGACGGTGAGCGGCGGCGCACGGCACAAGCACGAAGTAGAACGAGATGGAGAGGGTGGGGAAGTCCATGATGACCAGAAGCTCACCACGAAGCGAACGGGGGCGACGACAAGGCTCGGGGAGGACGGAAGCATCAGTAATGGCGACAACGGCGCTCGTCGGTGTCGGAGAAGAATCAACCGATGCGGGCGTCTCGGGGCTTCTATGCTCAATTCGTTCGGCGAGGAGGAAGAGGGAGAGGTGGGGGAGCTCAACGTGCGGCCAATAGAACTTGGGGTGGCCGGATATGGTGGCGATATGCGGCGGCCGGAGCTAGGGTTGCAGAGCCTCTCCGTGCGAATGACATAGAGCGGAATAGAGGGGGGAAAGAGGGCAGGGAGACCGAGGGCGTTGGTGACCTTATCATGGTGCTGCTCTCTGGTTTATTTTTTAACAAAAGGCCTTTTCCAATTTCTGTTTTCTGTTTTCCTTTTATAATTTCATTTCAAAACTGTTTTGAATACCCCACTATAAAAAACCAGAGGCTTTACAAGAAATATATTGAAATATTATGGGCCCCTTTTAGTCCATTTGGCCTCCATATATTTTGTATTTTTCAAGTATTTTCAAAACCATTTTAATTGATTTTGAAAGAGAGGGAAGGATTAGGGTTTTAGGGTTTTGCTTTATTTCTTTTGCATGCACTTTTAAAAGATGATGCTCATGATGATGCACAAGCAATCTATAATTAAGGATTAACTAAAACTGGGGGTTTACCCCTTTTCAAAACAAAACAAAAAACTTTGGGCATAGTCAATGTTGTATTTCAGGTATTTTCTCTTTCATGTTTTCTATGTGTCAGGGATTTTAGATCCTAAAAAATTGAAGTGACAGTACTTATGCCTCATGAGGTTGAATGCTCATTTTTTTAGAAAAATCATATTTGTACAAGTTATAAAAATGAACATAATTATGGGCATAGTCAATTGGTGTATCCCATGGATTCTCTTTATCATGTATTCCGTGTTAGGATTTTAGATTTTAGAAAATTGAAGTCATGAC
This sequence comes from Avena eriantha, assembly GCA_910589775.1. Lineage (NCBI taxonomy): Eukaryota > Viridiplantae > Streptophyta > Magnoliopsida > Poales > Poaceae > Avena > Avena eriantha. Next base: position 140,636,947 of record OU342742.1, on the reverse strand, counting down.
ACCTACGGAAGGAGTCTTTGACTCCCGAGCTCGAGTGCTCTCTTCATTTTTAAAAATACAAAATCCTAATTACAAGTTTTAGAAAATTGTGAAAATAATTTTAATCATCATGCCTACTTTGGCTATTCCTAGAACTCAAATCTTAACAGAAACAAATGTGGATCTTTGCACCCCTTGCTAGTACAAGTAGTGATGTACCAAGGCCCACTTTGTTTCATCCCAAAAACTTTCAAACTCTAATTTTAAATGACAATTGAAAATTGAATGTAGTTCATATGTCAAGATCACACTTATTCAAAAACCACTCAAATGGACTCCATTTTCAAATCCCAAGCAACCAGAGATGCTCAAGCATGTGATCACCAACTCCACCAAAATTCAGCCCAAAATTCAAATATTTTGTTCATGCGGCCATTGTGTCGAACACCTTGTTAGCAGAATCAAATTAGCCTAACTATTACTGTTTTTGATCAAATCTTCTCGAGCCAATTGAGTTGCGTTGATCATCCTTGTCCCCCATGAGTCCAACCAGACCCTCACCGGCCTACCCCTTAGCCAGACCAGCAGTGGAGCGCCGCCACATTTTGGTCACCGCCGGCCGAACATGGGCAAAGCTCCACAGACAGCGCCGCGCTGTTCCAACACCACCACTAGCTCCGCCTAACCCTACCGCCACCCACTGTCCACCCCTCGATCACCCACAACCCCTGGACCACTCCTCAGCAGCGCCGCCCTTTCTCTATGCGAGCTCGCCAGAGCGCGCCCGAGCGCGATAGCCGCCAGCATGCCACAGACCGCGCCTCGACCGCAGACCACGCACGCCGCTCCGCCTCGACCCCAGCACCTCGTCAGAAGCGGCCGTGCACTGTCGCGCAACCCACAGTCGCCGGGAGCCGCATCGAGCATCGCCTCTTTCTTCCAGAGCGCGCGATGCTCCCGACCATATACCACCGCCCCTAGCCGCGCCATTGAGCCGTAGCTGACCGCCAGGAGGTAGCCCACCGTCCGCCTACCCAGCCCATGCCTCTAGCAGCCTGTATCAACGTCACCGACGAGCTCACCGTCGTGCCGCATGGTCCCCTTGTCGACCTATATAAGGAGCCCTCCCCAGCACCAATTCTCCATACTCCAACACTCCCCTCTCTCCCCTGAGCATTTCCCCTCTCTCACCGGAGCCACTCGAGCCTTAGTTCGCCGGAATTTCCACTGGAGCCGCCGCATCAGAGGAGGAAGCGCCTCGTCGATTTCTTCCACCCCAGGAGCCGCCGCGACCACGCTTGAGTCCACCGTCGACCGCATGTTCGATCTCCCCCATCGCCAATCTAGCTAGAGCCCTGGTATGCCCCCATTGCACCTTCACCGAGCCACTAGGGTTCTGTCCTGCCGGTGACCAGTTCGTCGTTGATGATGAACCACCACCATCGATCTAGGTTCTAATCGCACGGTCCGCATCGCCCCATACCGCTTCGCGTTGAGTTGTGCCGCTGACATGTGGACCCCCTGTCAGTTGTCATCCGCGTCATGGAGCGTCACTGGGCCAGCCCATTTCTTTTCCCGCGCTAGCCCACGAATTCAAATTAGGACTTTTTTATTTTAGTTTAAACTCAATTATGTCCCTTAGTTCAAAAATCAATTCAGGAAGAATTACAAATCTTCCAATTTTGTTGGAAAGCTTTTAAAAAGATCTATCCAATCCCGTTGGATTTAATTCATTTAGAGTTAGAGATCTCTCCTAGTAAAAATAACAAGACCGAAGCATTTGCACATTCAAACATTTTCTAAAATCAACCATAATAGCTTTTGAGTTGATTCCAACTCTCAAAAATCACATTTAACCATACCTATCTGAATATGTAATAATATTAATGTGTGCATGCAGTGACTTTGGACTAGTACCAAAATAATGCTATATAGGCATTTCTAGTCACTTTAAATCATTAAATATTAAACTTAAACCTATTAAAATGTGATCCAACATTTAAATCACATTCCCATATGTTAGAATATGTGGTGATGACATGTGTCCACATGATCCCATATTTTAATTGGAAAATATTAAATCTTAGTTAATTTCAATGAGTAGAAATTACTTTTCTCAAATAAAAAGAATGAAGCTAGTTAATTAAATCTTGTGATGATAATAGATCATCAAATATGTGCCTTAGTGTGCTAAGTAGACTAGTTAAGATGGGTTTGGTGATTGTGTACCCCGTATGTATTTATAAAAGATAGTACCGACCAAGCTTACGAGGAGGAGTTCTACCTAGAGGAAGAGGAAGAAAACTTCAACCACTACACCAACCAAGGCAAGCCATCATTAACAATGCAAGCTAACCCTTGCAAGATAGATAACCCAAGCAAGATGCATTAGGCATGCTTTGGTTATACCACTTTGAATATTACCTACCCCAAGTTTTACTGCCAAGCTTTATTTTCCTTACTTTACCAAAGTCCTTTACTTTTTGGAAGGTAGCATAAAAAGTATAAAACTTGACCTATCTAGTTAGACTTAGATGTCATTCTATGGCATGAGAGTGAGATTAGCATCCCACTTCAGTGAACACTCTTAACCTAGTATTTTCGAGCTAAACTAGAACTTGAGTCACTTTAGATGGGAATACGTGGTGAAAAAGAATTATGAAAACCTTGGAATGATGAGTCATTCTATTGAGATGTTTTGACATGTGTTGAGAAACACAAATGGTTTATGAGGATGAAAATGTTGAGGCATGAGCCTTAACCCTTTTACGAAACTGATGATTGGGTTCGGATGCGATACCATTCCAATTTTACCGTACAACCACAATACCTGAATTGGGTAAGGCCTAGCCAGAAGTTTATATGCATTAGTATTAGTTCCCTCGCGGGAGAGGTTTGAGATAAGGCTACCTCTCAATGTTGTCCACCTATGCAGTGCCCAAGATGACAGATGGTCATGGTTGGGAGGCCATACTCATAGGAGAGGTGCTTATACTAGGGTGTGTAATTGAAAGGTTATGTTTGATTATCTCCATACTAAGTATGATGATTCAGGGTTATCCCTGACAGATGTATCGAATCTTGTGGTGAAAGTGTACCACCTCTGCAGAGTGTCAAACTATTCGAATAGCCACGTCCGCGGTTATGGACAGTTGGAGTGGCCATACTGTTCCATTGTCAGATGTTTTCAAAACAACTTATGAAATGAATTGTGACATGACTTGATCACAACAGAGTTGTGACTATGACAATTAAGTTCCCACTTAAGTGATTCTAGAACGTTATTTTATCTTTCTTTGTTTCTGAACTCAGCTTAGGTTTCAAACTTAACTTCACAAATAAACCTAGAGTTAGCATTTTTCCTCCTAGCACTACTTTACCTGTTAGTGATAGTTTGCGAGTACTTAAAGAGTACTCATGGCTTCTGTCCCTGGCTATTACTATGGCCAGACTATGAAGGAGACTACCAAGATAAAGGACAGCAGGACGGCTACGATAACTAGGACTATCTGCCTTCGTCAGCATTGCCTGTGCCCCTGAAGATGGACCCCACCGCTACGCTTAATATTTATTCCGCTACTTGTTGTATTAAGATTGGATCATGAGATCCTTTATTTGTGTAAGACCTTATTATGGTTTGTAATGGATGATGTATTGTGCTATCCAATATGTTATATCTCGCAAAAATGGTAATCCTGGGTTTACGATGTATGACATAACAGGCATCTGGCATTAAAAATCCGGGTGTTGACAAGTTGGTATCAGAACCATCTTGACCATAGGAGACCCTAGTTAGAATGGACGTGTAAACAAAAACTTAGTTTCAAAAACCAAAGTGAGTATTTATGAAAAACTGTTTCCTCTCTTACCCTTGGGAATTCATTCTTCTCTCAAAAAAATTCATGTTCCTTCAAATTCTTACATTACTACCTAAAAATTGACACACTTGATCACTTCACTAACTTCCTCATCCTTGATTCTTGTAGATGGAGTCTCATTTCAGCAAGTTCTACCAGTTGGGAAACGGAGGTCAGCTGATCTTCGAAAGGGATCTGGATTCACTGTCAGAACTCTTGGGAAGTCCACATCCGGAGTTTCTGGGCGCTCAACTTCCTGGACCCCCAGGAGGAGATTTGCAATGGCTCGTCACCACTGATCTTCGAGGAAGCATCGAAGCACCAACGTCCAGGAGGATTGAGTTCTCCGTAAGAGAGAACAACTGGCTAGATGGATTAGCCAGGGCAATGCATGAAGCTCTCGCATGTCTATGTGCCCACATTGTCAACCAATTCCAAGGAACCCGCTTTTTTCACTATGCAAGGCGTGACTTCATGGGAATACGAATGGAGATGCCAAGTCACCCGGAGTTGAAGCGTCAAGTGGAGAACCTTGACTTCCTGCTGTACAATCGCCAAAAGGAATTGGACAATGCTAGGGAGTTCGCCAACCACAACCGTGCCCTTGCCGACCAGAAGGCCCAGACTTTCTCACTACTTGTCAAGGACCGTCAGTCTCTTCGCCGACAGCGCGAAAAGAAGGATCGCACCATCACCCGTCTTTGCAAGAAGGTGGCCGACCTCGAGAAGACCGTCAAGGAGCAAGAAGCTCAGCTTGCAGCAAAGGAGGAAGAAGAGGAGGGTGAAGACATCCAGGGAGATATGGATTCTTACCTAAGCAATGATGTTGACTTTCTGGAGGAGGATGTTGTGGACTTCTACACTAACGATGAGGACTCCGACTTCATCGATGATGAGTAGATGCACTAGAGCACTATCGTAGCATGAGATGTATCGGTCCCAATGTATCGTAGCTTGCAGAATGGTTCTTAAAACCATATGTTTTCCTTGTTGTGGTGTGTGCGTGTTTGTATCGTGTGCTTGTTTGAATGAATGGAATGGAGTTAGTTGCAAAACCTGAGTCAAACTCAAAGTTTTAGCTTTGAAACCAAAACCATGAACCTTAGAACTTTTCCCCTTACCCCTTTATCTATCTCAATCTTTAGATGACTCGTGGAAATCCCGGAGGGAGCAGCTCATCGCAAGACCCAATGCTGCAGATTATGCAGATGTTAGTGGTAGACCGTGAAGCAAGCAGGGCAGAGCGCCAGGCCAACTTAGCAACACTGCAGCAGATAGCCCAGATGGCCCAAAACAACCAAGGGCATGGAAATCAGGATCATCAAGGATCCAAGCTAAAAAACTTCCAGAATACCAATCCCCCAATCTTTAGCACTTCAGAGAACCCATTAGATGCTGATGACTGGTTGCAGATGATGGATAACAATTTGGAAGTAGCCAGAGTTGATGACCACGAGAAAGTTCTCTTTGCCACCCACTATTTGGTAGGAGATGCAAGAGCCTGGTGGAACAGCATCCGCCTGATGAACCATGGTCAAGTGATGACATGGGAAGCCTTCAAAATCAAGTTCAGTCGCACCCACGTGCCACAGGGACTAGTCACCAGAATGAGGGATGAATTCAGAGAGTTGAAGCAAGGCAGAATGACTGTGGTGGAGTACCGTGACAGATTCTTGTCCTTAGCCAGGTATGCACCTGATGAGATCAACACGGAGGCCAAGAAGAAGGAGAGATTCCTGAACGGACTGCATGATGAGATGCAAACTGTTCTTGTCAACATCCGCTTCGAGGATCTTGAAGAGTTAGTTGACTCTGCCATTCAGATGGAAGGGAAGATTAACTAGGCAAACGACAACCGCAAGCGTCGTATGATGCACCAAGCTGGATCCAGTAGTCACCAGAAGTACCGTCCCAACCCGTCTGCAGGGTATGCACCAAGAAACAACCGACCCCCAATGTCTCGCCCAAGCTACCCCAACCATAGCGGAGGCAATGTGAAGTCCGGAGGAAACAACAACAACCCTGACAACACCAGCAATTTCAACCGTGCACCTCCCAAGAGCAACAACAACAACAACAACACTACACCAAGAACTGGAATCAATGTTGTGCCTGTCGCAGCAAAAGACAAGTCCCAGGTAACTTGTTTCGAGTGTGGAGTGAAGGGTCACTATTCAAATGAGTGCCCCAAGAAGACTGCCGCCACTGCCAATGTGAATGCCCCAGCTCAACAGCAGCGTCGTGTTCAACCAGGGAGAAGATTTTCCCCAGGGAACCCTCACAACCGCAACGGCCGTCTCTTCCACATGAACGCAGAAGAAGCCCAAGAAGCACCAGATGTAGTGCTGGGTATGTTTTCTGTCAACTTAGTTTTAGCAAGGGTGTTGTTTGATTCTAGAGCATCGCATTCATTTGTCACCCAAGAATTTGCATGCACTAGTAAGATCCTCCCAACCAACTTGAAGCATGTCATGATAGTCCAAATCCCCGGTTCAACTACAAAAGCTAGAAAAATTTGCAAAGCTGTGCCTATCAGAATACATGGGATAGATTTTTATGCTAATCTAATAGTACTTGGAACCAAAGGATTGGAAGTAGTACTAGGTATGGATTGGATGTCAAGGCATAATGGACTGATAGACTGTGCTAAGAAAGCCATCACCATGACCAGTAGCTCTAGAGTAATAGTAGAGCATATATCTGAAACCTTACCTCATCAATTCAAGTGCAACAAGAGTCTAGCCCTACCCACCATAGACCAAGTCCGAGTAGTCTGTGAATACCCTGATGTATTCCCAGATGAATTGTCAAGTATGCCCCGGATAGGGATATAGAGTTCATTATCGAACTAATCCCCGGAACCGGACCCATAGCTCAGAGACCCTATAGCATGAACCCCTCAGAGTCAGTAGAATTGAAGAAGCAGTTGGATGCTATGTTAGCAACAGGCTTGATTCAACCAAGCGCATGGCCATGGAGATCACTGATGACCCACAAGTGTAGGGGGTGTATCGCAGTATTTTCGAGGGAAGTGAAACCCAATTTATTGATTCGACACAAGGGGAGCCAAAGAATATTTATAAGCCTTAACAACTGAGTTGTCAATTCAGCTGCACCTGGAAACAATCTTGCTCACAGCAGTTTATCAGTAGCAACAGTTTTGTAGTAGGAATAGTAAAGTAACAGTAGTAGTAAAACAAAGACAATAGTAACAAAAGCAGTAAACAGTGGGATTCGAGTGCGGTGGGCATAGAGATGGATGGACGGGCATTGCATGGACAAGACAATTCACATAGCAAACAAAACATAGGACAATTGCAGATAAATAAGATAAAGCATCCAAGTACTAGACAATCCTAGGCATGTGTTCCATATATAGTCATACGTGCTCGCAATGAGAACTTGCACAACATCTTTTGTCCTGCCAGCCCGTTTGCAGCGGGGCCTCTAGGGAACTACTGGCAATTAAGGTGCTCCTTTTAATAGAGCACCAGAGCAAAGCATTAACACTCCGTGAACACATGTGATCCTCACATCAAAGCCATTCCCTCCGGTTATCCCGATTTCTGTCACTTCGGGGCCATTGGTTCCGGACGACAACGTGTGTATACAACTTGTAGATAAGACCAAAACAATACTATCAAAATAAATCAATAACATGTTCAGATCTGAAATCATGGCACTCGGGCCCTAGTGACAAGGATTAAGCACAACAAATTTGCAACAAAGTTATAAAGCACTAATAAGAGATACTAGGCACCATGCCCTAACAATCTGATGCCATTACATGAACGATCTCATCCAATCCCTACCATCCCCATAGCCTACAGCGGGGGATTACTCACTCATAGATGGGGGAAACATGGATGGTCGATGGAGATGATGGTGGAGATCGATGGAGATGGCTCCGGGGCACTTCCCCGTCCCGGCAAGGTGCCGGAACAGAGACTTTCTGCCCCTCGAATCTCCCCTTCGGTGGTGGCGGCATTGTGGAACTTCTTCTGGAAAAACATTGAACCCCCACGGAGTTTTTAGGTCAGAAGGCTTCTTATAGGCGAAGAGGGAGACCGAGGGGGTGCCTGGTGGGCCCACACCACCCCTGGCGCGGCCTGGCCTGGCCCGCGCCACCAGGTGGTGTGGCCACCCCTGGCTCTTCTCCGTCTCGTATTCTGGCTCCTGGAGTCTTCTGGAAAAATAGACACTTTGGCTTTTGCCTCGTCAAATTCCGAGGATATTCATTTTCTGACTTTCCTGGAACCAAAACAGCAGAAAACAGGCAACTGGCACTGTGGCTCTTGTTAATAGGTTAGTCCAAGAAATCATATGAAAAGTACTCCAAAGTGTGGACAAAACACAAGAAAGTGGATAAAACCAAGCATGGAGCATCAAAAAATATAGATACATTTGCAATGTATCAACATCCCCAAGCTTAACTCCTGCTCGTCCTCGAGTAGGTAAGTGATAAAAAGAAAGAATAATTTTTGAGGTGACATGCACCATCAAAGACTTGATCAAAGTATTTGTAAAACATTCAAAGCTGGGATCATTGTACTTCAATCATAACATGAAAGACAAAGTTCTAGCAATAAGACAAAGAAACTATTGTGCAACATGAAAAGGCACAAACAAAAGATTCATGAATAACAATGCTTTGCAAGACGTTTGTTTCACATAAAGAAAACATAGCATAGTGGCATTCAGCTTGTCCCTCAAAGAGTAGAAAACATAAATGCATAGGACACCTTCAAAGTTCACAAGAGTGACTAGATACAAATAGTTTAAAACAAGCAATATCAAGGTATGCATCAATCAACAAGTCTTGGGACAATGCACATAGAACTAAGAATGGCCACTATGCTCTCAAGAAAGTGCTCATAGAATGTGTGGAGACTCAACAAGGAAATGAAAAGGTTTTGAATAGTTTGAAAGGCTTCCAAATGCTGAAAGTATGGTACTCATTAGCTTTGAGCTCTCATTGCCCCTATCATAAGCATCTTTAATATGGTTAAGGTGAAAGTGAGGTCCAATCTGAGTTATATGCTTGATAGACTATAAACTGAAAATTCCAAGTTCCTTGAGTACGAGGGCCGCTCTCATGCTACTCAACTTTAGTTACCCGTAAGTTGTTGTCATCGTAAGTATGTGCGTATCATTGAGAACCGTCAACGGGGTACCCCTTGCCCGATGATACGGAAGAATCCCCATATCAAAATGACAAGGCAAGCAGACAATGAGTATCTCCGCAATCTTCTTATTTACCATGGGAAAATGGTGTTTTTTTCTCTCTTTCCTCTTTTCATAAATCTCTCTTTTTTTCTTTTTCTCAATAGCTATCTTTCTCTTTTTTTCATAAGAAGAATGCTTCATAGATATCATTATGGTTACGCTGCAGGCTTCCACCATGTCAGCATGGATTAGACCAGCGGCCCAGGCGTTTCTCTAACACACATACATAACTCCATGGACTTACAAGATCCCCTTTTATTTCACACCGACGACATCCGCAAACAAAAGAGCAAGGTATCAACTGGTTATATATTTACAAGTGTTGAAAGCGTTCCCTGTGACAGCACGGTTCTGCTAATCCCCAGCCCATAATTAGCAAGCATATAACTTTCATGGAGAGTTCACAATGGTTCAGGTTTATTAAGTGCAAGAAATAAAGTGTGCCATCAAGTTCGTGAGAGCTTTACTAACTAACTTTCTCAAAACAAGCAAACATTTTATTCGGAAGAAAACAAGGCATATTGAATATGCACAGAAGTAGCAAATGATGCTAATAGGTAGGTATGGTGGACACTTTGGCAATATTTGGTTTAAGGGAGTTGGAAACATGAGTAAAACACTCAGTGTAAGTGAAGGCTAGCAATAGCAAAGGAGTGATAAAAGAGAGAGCAATAATGGCCATAATCATGCAGAGCGACAAAACATCATTGATCAAAGCATAAAGTGACACTACAAGTTGAAAACTAAAGGATCATAAAGGCTTATGGTGACTTGAGATAGTCATAACATGGTGTGAGCATGTGCCAAGTCAACCCAAATAAAGCATCAAAGGAGAATACCACTATACTATGCTTTAATATGCTAAAACAACGCATGATTCATCCAAGGCACATTAAGCAATCTCAATTGTTTATAACAAGTCATGGTACAGCAAAGAATACTAAGCATAAAGCCAAAACAATATCAAGCATGGCATGACAGAGCATAGGCCACATTCAAGAACAAACTCTCTTTAGCACTTAAGCATGAGCTTTTCCTACTCTTTTCCAATTCAAACCAAACCATTTGAAAACCAATGCATGAAAGAGGAGGTCCAACCAATTTATTCAGCAAACTAAGAAAATCACGCAAACTAAAAACCAAAATGAAAACGAAAAAGAAGACGCTCCAAGAACAACACAATCTTTATAAGCAACATTAGTGCACTCAAGATAAATAAGTCTTAAGGTTCAGTTCTAACACCAAATAAACTTCCATTAAAACACTAGCTACTGTAGCACTTCCCTCAAAAAGCTCAATTCCCCAAAAGAACTCAAAAAGGAACCCACAAGAAGCAAATGCAGAAAATGGCAGAAATCTGTCAAAACAGACCAGCAGGTAAAGACGAATTTTTTCGAAGACCTTCTATTGCTCAAATCAAAAATTGTTGAACTAATGAAAGTTAGATAACAACCTGGGGCAGAAGCACAAAAATTTACGCCTCAAAAATACGTTCAGAGATTTTACACGAATGTTTACGGTGAAGCACAGAAATCTATTTCGGGAGAGCAACTTTCCCAATCATTACTTCTCTCTCATTAGAGGTTACTCTTGGCACAAAAAGCAAATAAAAAGGATAATGAGCGGTTATTACTGAGGTAATAACTTCCAAGACTCATCTAAAACTTTTGGGTTATCTCCCAATAAGTACTTTTCTTTAATGCCTTTAAGTTAGACAAAAGCAAAAACTAGAATGGATAGAATAGAAGTAAACAAAAATAATCATAGTGAAAACATTGTTTTGTTCAATGAAATCCTTTTGTTAACAAGGTTGATCAGGTCTTGCTACCAAAACAATTTCATATGAGACAAAACTTTGTATTCCACTAATGATTATGTTACCTCAACCTTGATAGCAATGGTTCCAATCATACTAGTTTCAAATTTTTCTCTTGGTATGGGACAATATATTTCTCCAACTTGAATGCCCTCAACATGTTCAATTGAATTCAAACCATAAGTCCTTTCAATATTCTTGAGGAAAATAGACAATGTGTTCCTTGTCATTAACATTGAAGGTCACTTTACCTTGATTATAATTAATAACAGCTCCTGTAGTATTTAAGAAAAGGTCTCCCAAGAATAATAGACATATTATCATCTTCAGGCATAAAAGTTTGAGAGGATGCTCTCATAAGAAATATGAGTTGAAGTAAAAGAGAGCATCAAGGAGCAAATTCAAAACACATTTAAGTCTAACCCACTTCATATGCATAGGAATTAGCAAATAACAAAGTGACGGGCATAGGAAGATAAAACAAGAGTAACTTCAAAACTTTCAGCACATAGAGAGGTGTTTCAATACCATGAAAACTTCTACAACCATATTTTCCTCTCTCATAATAATTTTGAGTAGCCTCATGAATAAACTCAACAATATAACTATCACATAAATCATGCTTTTCATGATCTACAAGCACTAGAGCTTTATCATAAACATCTTCAAAAGAATCCTCAAGAACATAACATTCACCCTTCTTTAGTAAGCATGGGGGACAATCAAATTATGTAAGGGATAAAGAGTTACTCTCATTAGAAGGTAGGCATGGGTAGCTAATCCATTCTTCCTCCTTTTGTTCATCACTCTCCTTCTCTTTTTCATCTAATGAGATTTCAAGTTCATCAATTTCTTCTTCCATAGGATCCTGCAAGGCATTAGTCTCTTCCATTTGTGGAAAGCATCTATTAAAATATTCAAGAATATAGCCATTTTCATCCTTGTAATTATCAAAGAAAAATTGAAGTATAACATAAACCTCATACTTATAAGGTGAATCATCAATATTTTCAAGCAAACTAGCAAGTTCAAATGCACCCTTCCAAGCAATAAATTCCTCAATTTGTTCCACATCATAAAGGTCATAATTTCCGTTAACACAGGAAGATATGGTAACATTATCATTATACTCACATTGAAAAGGGAGGTGTTTGTACCTCCTACAGCAACAAGATTTATCAAAGCAATAAGTAACATTGTAAGTAGAGCACATATTTCTAGCAATGGTATACAATTTATCAATTTGTTACCATAAGTGTTTCCCTTTTTGTGACAAGCAGTGTTCCTTATAATAATATTTTTCATCTTCCGTGAACCCACCTTGCCAATAAGATTCTGTTTCAAAGAAACCAACCATTGACAACAAGCATGATAAAGCAAGACAATAACAGACCAACGAAAATAACAACTAGAGTAGGAACCAATTTTTTTGTATTTTTGATAAAGAAACAAGCAAACAAGGAGAAAATAAACTTAGCTTGAACAATAGTGAATCCAAGTGAACTTGATAAATAAAGCTATGCTCCCCGGCAACGGCGCCGGAAAATAGTCTTGATGACCCACAAGTATAGGGGGTGTATCGCAGTATTTTCGAGGGAACTGAAACCCAATTTATTGATTCGACACAAGGGGAGCCAAAGAATATTTATAAGCCTTAACAACTGAGTTGTCAATTCAGCTACACCTGGAAACAATCTTGCTCACAGCAGTTTATCAGTAGCAACAGCTTTGTCGTAGGAATAGTAAAGTAACAGCAGTAGTAAAGCAAAGACAGTAGTAACAAAAGCAGTAAACAGTGGGATTCGAGTGCGGTAGGCATAGAGATGGATGGACGGGCGTTGCATGGACAAGACAATTCACATAGCAAACAGAACATAGGACAATTGCAGATAAATAAGATAAAGCATCTAAGTACTAGACAATCCTAGGCATGTGTTCCATATATAGTCATGCGTGCTCGCAATGAGAACTTGCACAACATCTTTTGTCCCGCCAGCCCGTTTGCAGCGGGGCCTCTAGGGAACTACTGGCAATTAAGGTGCTCCTTTTAATAGAGCACCAGAGCAAAGCATTAACACTCCGTGAACACATGTGATCCTCACATCAAAGCCCTTCCCTCCGGTTATCCCGATTTCTGTCACTTCGGGGCCATTGGTTCCGGACGACAACATGTGTATACAACTTGTAGATAAGACCAAAAACAATACTATCAAAATGAATCAATAACATGTTCAGATCTGAAATCATGGCACTCGGGCCCTAGTGACAAGAATTAAGCACAACAAGTTGCAACAAAGTCATAAACAACTAATAAAAGATACTAGGCACCATGCCCTAACAATCTGATGCCATTACATGAACGATCTCATCCAATCCCTACCATCCCCATAGCCTACAACGGAGGATTACTCACTCATAGATGGGGGAAACATGGATGGTGGATGGAGATGATGGTGGAGATCGATGGAGATGGCTCCGGGGGCACTTCCCTGTCCCGGCAGGGTGCCGGAACAGAGACTTTCTGTCCCCCGAATCTCCCCTTCGGTGGTGGCGGCGCTGTGGAACTTCTTTTGGAAAAACCTCGAACCTCCACGGAGTTTTTAGGTCAGAAGGCTTCTTATAGGCGAAGAGGGAGACCGAGGGGGTGCCTGGTGGGCCCACACCACCCCCTGGCTCGCGCCACCAGGTGGTGTGGCCACCCCCTGGCTCTTCTCCGTCTCGTATTCTGGCTCTTGGAGTCTTTTGAAAAAAATAGACACTTTGGCTTTTGTCCCTCCAATTCCGAGAATATTCATTTTCTGACTTTCCTGGAACCAAAAACAATAGAAAACAGGCAACTGGCACTGTGGCTATTGTTAATAGGTTAGTCCAAGAAATCATATGAAAAGTACTCCAAAGTGTGGACAAAACACAAGAAAGTGGATAAGACCAAGCATGGAGCATCAAAAAATATAGATACATCTGCAATGTACCAATCACCAGTGTTATTCGTCGACAAGAAAGATGGAGGTAACCGTTTGTGCACAGATTACAGAAAGCTGAATGACGTCACCATCAAAAACAAGTACCCTCTGCCAAAGATAGAAGATCTGTTTGATCAGTTGACTGGTGCCCAGGTATTCTCAAAGATTGATCTTAGGACTGGTTATCACCAACTTAAGATTCGTGCAACGGATATTTCGAAGACCGCCTTTACTACTCGCTACAGATTGTACGAGTATACGGTCATGTCTTTTGGATTAACCAATGCCCCTGCTTATTTCATGAATCTCATGAATAAGATTTTTATGAATTTCCTGGATAATTTTGTCTTTGTGTTTATCGACGATATTCTTATCTACTCCCAGTCAGAAGAAGAGCATGAGCAACATCTGAGAATCATCCTTGAAACCCTGAGAGAGCATCGGTTATACGCCAAGTTCAGCAAATGTGAGTTTTGGCTGAAAGAAGTAGGATTCCTAGGACATATTGTGTCTGCCGGAGGAGTCTTTGTTGATCCCACCAAGATCAAAGATGTCGAAGAATGGGAAGACCCAACCACTCAAACCCAAGTCCGTGCATTTCTCGGATTAGCGGGATATTACCGTAAGTTCGTAGAAGGATTCTCGAGCATCGCCAGACCCATGACCCAATTGTTCAAGAAGGACAAGAAGTTTGAATGGACCGACAAATGTGAAGCCAGTTTCCAAGAACTGAAGAAGAGATTGATTTCCGCCCCAATATTGATCATGCCAGATATCAAAAAGCCTTTTGATGTGTATTGTGATGCATCCAAGATTGGTCTCGGATGTGTATTGATGCAAGAAGGAAAAGTTATCGCATATCTGTCTCGGCAACTGAAGCATCACGAGAAGAACTATCCGACCCATGATCTTGAGCTAGCAGCTGTAGTTCTAGCGTTGAAGACATGGCGTCATTATCTTATGGGTAATCACTGTGAGATTTACTCAGATCAGAAAAGCTTGAAGTATATTTTCACTCAAAAGGAGTTGAATATGAGGCAAAGGAGATGGATAGAGTTAATCAAGGATTATGACCTTGACATTCACTATCACCCCGGCAAAGCAAATGTGGTAGCGGATGCTCTTAGCAGATTGCCTTGTAGGCTAAACACCCTGATCAAGGAGAAGCAACTAAGTTTGTATGAGGAGTTGGAGCAGTTTAGAACTGAGCTAGTTAGCAAAGGATTTCTAGCTAGCATTGAACTTCAACCCACATTAATCAGCCAAATCAAGGAAGCCCGGAAGGGAAATGAAAGTATCGACGGAATCAAATGTCGTATTGGTACAGGAAAGGTACCTATATTCACTGAAGACGAAGGAGTTCTGTGGTACAAAGGACGTATCTGTGTGCTAGCAGATTTGGAGCTGAAGCAAGTTATCATGCATGAAGATCATGATACTCTTTATTCTATCCACCCCGGAGGAACGAAGATGTATCAAGATTTGAAAGAGCAATTTTGGTGGCACAAGATGAAGAGAGAAATCAGGGGCTATATCGCCAAGTGTGACGTCTGTCAAAGAGTCAAAGTAGAGCATCAGAGACCCACAGGACTGTTGCAACCATTGCAGATTCTGGAATGGAAATGGGATTTTGTCGGAATGGACTTTATCACCGGATTGCCTACTTCTAGTAGGGGAATTTACTCAATCTGGGTCATCGTGGATAGACTGTCCAAGGTAGCTCACTTTATACCAGTCAAAACAACCTACCAGAGTTTGAAGCTAGCAGAGTTGCACATTGCTAGAATTGTTAGTCTGCATGGAACCCCCAAGACCATAGTATCGGATCGAGGAACCCAATTTACCTCGGGATTTTGGCAGAAAGTCCAGGAAGGATTAGGAACCAAGTTGAATTTCAGCACTGCTTATCACCCGCAAACTGATGGACAGACTGAAAGAGTCAACCAAATCCTAGAGGATGTGTTGAGAGCTTGTGTGTTGGAATACGGATCAAAATGGGAAGACTGCCTGCCTTTCGCAGAATTCTCATATAACAACAGTTATCAAGCTAGTTTGCAAATGGCATCATTTGAGTTCCTATATGGAAGAAAGTGTCGCACCCCTTTGAATTGGTCGCAAGTAGGAGAGAGTCAGATTTTTGGACCCGACATTCTCCGAGAAGCCGAAGAGAAGGTTCACAAAGTCCGTGAGCACCTCAAGACCGCCCAATCTAGACAGAAGAGTTATGCTGACAAAGAGAAGGAGAGACCTGACTTTCAATGTCGGAGATTTTGTATATCTCAAGGTTTCACCATTGAACGGAACGCTTTAGTCTGAAAGGAAAGTTAGCCCCTAGATATATCAGACCCTTCAAGATTCTGAACCGTCGTGGAGAAGTATCGTATCAACTGGAACTACCAGAGGAGATGTCAGCCATCCACAATGTGTTCCATATCTTGTTACTTCGCAAATGCCTAGAAGTGCTGGAGAAGACCGAAGTTTTCAAGAACATCGATCACTGAGCTGTTGATATCAACAAGGACCTGACATATCGTGAAGTGCCCATCCGTATATTGGAGGAAGCTTACAGAACCACCAGGACCAGAAGTATCAAATTTCTCAAGATTCAATAGAGCAACCATACTGAAGAAGAAGAAGCCACTTGGGAGCGAGAAGATTACATTAGGACTGAGTTCCCAGATCTCTTTAGTTCCTAGTTTTCTTTCGTAAATCTCGGGATGAGATTTTGTTTAAGGGGGGAAGGTTTGTAACATCCCAAAACTCTAATCCAAGTGATCAAGATCCAAATCATCAAATTTAGAGTTAACAAAAACTTTTCCGTTTAAAAATCATTAAGCATCCATATGTGTGTGCATATAATTTAAGAGTTGTTTTGAATTGCCATGATTGAGTGATCCATTGATTGTAAAATGATTCTAAGGTGAATTAAACATCATCTAGATCATTCCCAAACAAATCCCAAAGAAAAACAAATCAAAAAGAATTAAATAAGCAAATGGTCATTTGTGCCATTTTAACCACCATGCCTACTTTGGCTATTCCTAGAACTCAAATCTTAATAGAAACAAATGTGGATCTTTGCACCCCTTGCTAGTACAAGTAGTGATGTACCAAGGCCCAATTTGTTTCATCCCAAAAACTTTCAAACTCTAATTTTAAATGACAATTGAAAATTGAATGTAGTTCATATGTCAAGATCACACTTATTCAAAAACCACTCAAATGAACTCCATTTTCAAATCCCAAGGAACCAGAGATGCTCAAGCATGTGATCACCAACTCCACCAAAATTCAGCCCAAAATTCAAATATTTTGTTCATGCGGCCATTGTGTCGAACACCTTGTTAGCAGAATCAAATTAGCCTAACTATTATTGTTTTTGATCAAATCTTGTCGAGCCAATTGAGTTGCATTGATCATCCTTGTCCCCCATGAGTCCAACCAGACCCTCACCGGCCCACCCCTTAGCCACAACAACAGTGGAGCACCGCCACATTTTGGTCACCGTCGGCCGAACATGGGCAAAGCTCTACAGACAGCGCCGCGCCGTTCCAGCACCACCACTAGCTCCGCCTAACCCTACCGCTGCCCATTGTCCACCCCTCGATCACCCACAGCCCCTAGACCACTCCCCAGCAGCGCCGCCCTTTCTCTATGCGAGCTCGCTAGAGCGCGCCAGAGCGCGATAGCCGCCAGCACGCCACAGACCGCGCCTCGACCGCAGATCATGCACGCCGCTCCACCTCGACCCCAGCACCCTGCCAGACACGGCCGTGCACAGCCGCGCGACCCACAATCGCCGGGAGCCGCGTCGAGCACCGCCTCTGTCTCCTAAAGCGCGCGGCGCTCCTGACCATATACCACCACTCCTAGCCGCGCCATTGCACCGTAGCTGACCGCCAGGAGGCAGCCCACCATCCGCGTACCTAGCCCATGCCTCTAGCAGCCTGTATCAACGTCACCGACGAGCTCACCGTCGTGTCGCACGGTCTCCTCGTCGACCTATATAAGGAGCCCTCCCCAGCACCAATTCTCCACACTCCAACACTCCCCTCTCTCCCCTGAGCATTTCCCCTCTCTCACCGGAGCCACTCGAGCCTTAGTTTGCCGGAATTTCCACTGGAGCCGCCGCATCAGAGGAGGAAGCGCCTCGTCGATTTCGTCCACCCCAGGAGCCGCCGCGACCACGCTTGAGTCCACCGTCGACCGCATGTTCGATCTCCCCCATCGCCACTCTAGCTAGAGCCCTGGTATGCCCCCATTGCACCTTCACCGAGCCGCTAGGGTTCTGTCCTGCCGGTGACCAGTTCGTCGTTGATGATGAACCACCACCATCGATCTAGGTTCTAATCGCACGGTCCACATCGCCCCGTACCGCTTCGCGTTGAGTTGTGCCGCTGACATGTGGACCCCCTGTCAGTTGTCATCCGCGCCGCGGAGCGTCACTGGGCCAGCCCATTTCTTTTCCCGCGCTAGCCCACGAATTCAAATTAGGACTTTTTTATTTTAGTTTAAACTCAATTATGTCCCTTAGTTCAAAAATCAATTCAGGAAGAATTACAAATCCAAATTGAGTGATTCCAATTTTGTTGGAAAGCTTTTAAAAAGATCTATCCAATCCCGTTGGATTTAATTCATTTAGAGTTAGAGATCTCTCCTAGTAAAAATAACAAGACCGAAGCATTTGCACATTCAAACATTTTCTAAAATCAACCATAATAGCTTTTGAGTTGATTCCAACTCTCAAAAATCACATTTAACCATACCTATCTGAATATGTAATAATATTAATGTGTGCATGCAGTGACTTTGGACTAGTACCAAAATAATGCTATATAGGCATTTCTAGTCACTTTAAATCATTAGATATTAAACTTAAACCTATTAAAATGTGATCCAACATTTAAATCACATTCCCATATGTTAGAATATGTGGTGATGACATGTGTCCACATGATCCCATATTTTAATTGGAAAATATTAAATCTTAGTTAATTTCAATGAGTAGAAATTACTTTTCTCAAATAAAAAGAATGAAGCTAGTTAATTAAATCTTGTGATGATAATAGATCATCAAATATGTGCCTTAGTGTGCTAAGTAGACTAGTTAAGATGTGTTTGGTGATTGTGTACCCCGTATGTATTTATAAAAGATAGTACCGACCAAGCTTACGAGGAGGAGTTCTACCTAGAGGAAGAGGAAGAAAACTTCAACCACTACACCAACCAAGGCAAGCCATCATTAACAATGCAAGCTAACCCTTGCAAGATAGATAACCCAAGCAAGATGCATTAGGCATGCTTTGGTTATACCACTTTGAATATTACCTACCCCAAGTTTTACTGCCAAGCTTTATTTTCCTTACTTTACCAAAGTCCTTTACTTTTTGGAAGGTAGCATAAAAAGTATAAAACTTGACCTATCTAGTTAGACTTAGATGTCATTCTATGGCATGAGAGTGAGATTAGCATCCCACTTCAGTGAACACTCTTAACCTAGTATTTTCGAGCTAAACTAGAACTTGAGTCACTTTAGATGGGAATACGTGGTGAAAAAGAATTATGAAAACCTTGGAATGATGAGTCATTCTATTGAGATGTTTTGACATGTGTTGAGAAACACAAATGGTTTATGAGGATGAAAATGTTGAGGCATGAGCCTTAACCCTTTTACGAAACTGATGATTGGGTTCGGATGCGATACCATTCCAATTTTACCGTACAACCACAATACCTGAATTGGGTAAGGCCTAGCCAGAAGTTTATATGCATTAGTATTAGTTCCCTCGCGGGAGAGGTTTGAGCTAAGGCTACCTCTCAATGTTGTCCACCTATGCAGTGCCCAAGATGACAGATGGTCATGGTTGGGAGGCCATACTCATAGGAGAGGTGCTTATACTAGGGTGTGTAATTGAAAGGTTATGTTTGATTATCTCCATACTAAGTATGATGATTCAGGGTTATCCCTGACAGATGTATCGAATCTTGTGGTGAAAGTGTACCACCTCTGCAGAGTGTCAAACTATTCGAATAGCCACGTCCGCGGTTATGGACAGTTGGAGTGGCCATACTGTTCCATTGTCAGATGTTTTCAAAACAACTTATGAAATGAATTGTGACATGACTTGATCACAACAGAGTTGTGACTATGAAAATTAAGTTCCCACTTAAGTGATTCTAGAACGTTATTTTATCTTTCTTTGTTTCTGAACTCAGCTTAGGTTTCAAACTTAACTTCACAAATAAACCTAGAGTTAGCATTTTTCCTCCTAGCACTACTTTACCTGTTAGTGATAGTTTGCGAGTACTTAAAGAGTACTCATGGCTTCTGTCCCTGGCTATTACTATGGCCAGACTATGAAGGAGACTACCAAGATGAAGGACAGCAGGACGGCTACGATAACTAGGACTATCTGCCTTCGTCAGCATTGCCTGTGTCCCTGAAGATGGACCCCACCGCTACGCTTAATATTTATTCCGCTACTTGTTGTATTAAGATTGGATCATGAGATCCTTTATTTGTGTAAGACCTTATTATGGTTTGTAATTGATGATGTACTGTGATATCCAATCTGTTATGTCTTGCAAAAATGGTAATCCTGAGATTGCGATGTATGACATAATAGGCATCTGGGATTAGAAATCCGGGTGTTGATAGAAAATTTATTATAAATTATATTTAAAAGTTTAAAAAAAATAAAAAATTGGGCATAGTCACTATATTGTATTCCAAGTATTTTCTCTTTCATGTTTTCTATGTGCTGGGATTTCATTTTAAAAAGATTTAAGTGACGTTACTTACGAAAAGTATATTTGCCTCCCCGAGCTCAGAGTGTTATCTTTATTAAAAACTAAAAATCATATTTATAAGTTAAAAAATTAAAATAATTTTGGGAATAGTTTTAGCCGAATAATTTTGGGAATAGTCAATATTGTATCCTATCCTAGGTATCCTCTCTTTCATATTTTCAACGTGTTGGGATTTCAGATTTTATAAAATTGAAGTGACCATACGTACGGAAAGTGTCTTTTGCTCCTGAGCCACAGTGCTCCCTTCATTTAAAAAAATAAACGTCATCATTAAAATATAAAAATAATTTTGGACATAGTCAATGTTATATCCCAAGTATTTTCTCTTTCATGTTTTCTATGTGTTGGGAATTTAGATTTTTTAAAATTGAAGTGATGGCACATATAGAAAGTGTTTTGGGCTCCAAGCTCGAGCGCTCTCTTCATTAAATAAAATAAAAATCATATCTATAAGTCAAAATATCTAAAAAATAATGTTGGATATAGTCAATGTTGTACCCCGGGTATTTTATCTTTCATGTTTTGTATGTGTTGGGATTTCAGTTTTAGAAAAAAACTGAAGTGACAGTACGTCGAAAAGTATATTTGGCTCCCGATTTGCAATGCTCTCTTTATTAAAAAAAACATACTTCCGTGTTTTTAAAATATAAAAATAATTTTGGACATAGTCGGTGTTGTATCTTAGGTATTTTCTCTTTCATGTTTTCTATGAGTTAGGAATTTCAATTTTAAGAAATTGAAGTGATGACACCTACGTAAACTGTCCTTGGGCCGAGCTCCGGTGTTCTCTTTATTTAAAGAAAACTAAAATTATATCTACGAGTTCAAGAATAAATAAACTTAATTTTGGACATAGTCAATGTTGTATCCCATGTACTTTATTTTCCGCGTCTTCTGTGTGTTGGGAATTCAGATTTTGGAAAAATTGAATAACGGTATCTACGCAAAAGGTCTTTGGCTCCCAACCTCAAGTGCTCTCTTCATTCAAAACATTTTAAAAAGAATCATATTTACAAAGCTTAGAAAATCTTGAAAACTATTTTGCACATAGTCAATGTGATATCCGCGAAGCATGCAAAATCGCAACGAACTTATTTATATTATGGGCTAGATAATAAAACTCGAAAAATCTGATGAATTTGAGGATTGAAAAATCGAAAATATGGTATTGATTTTTTAAATAATGTATGTAATCATTGGAACTCAGTGACCCAAAAAAATCAGTACGCAGATCGATCAGTATGTGCGTACGTACGTTGTTGGTCCCGAAGTACCTAGATACTACTGCATCGACGAACAACGGTGGGCTTACACACAAATCTTAAGAGATGAATTATAATTTTTAGTTGGAGTTGTTGGTTCGAGCGGAAGAAGACACGCAGCGCAGCTACACATAGCGCTGGGCAATGGACCAGTCTGGGAAAGGTTACGACGTACGTGAGTGATTGACACGTTGAGGCAACAGCGACACTGGTCTGTCTTGTCGGCATCGATCAACCTTAAACAGTCGGTAATTAACATGGACGGCACTACTAACCTGGCCATGATTCTTGTAGCAACAACAGCCACAAACTCTGGCCGTGTCTTGTAGAATTACGGTTACCATCGGCCAATACGTGTGAACTCCGGCGTCGCTACGAGTGTGAACTCTGTCTCTGGCTCTGAAATCTCCCCCACAGCCTTTCTTCACGCAGGCCAACTGTTGTTGTTACTTGTCCCGTCGCCGCGACGCTCGGTGCAAGGAAACAAAGATGCGATTTTTGTCCAAAGAACTCTTCTTCCCGTGCAAGAAGAGGCTCGTTTGTGGATGGGATTCTGGGTTCGTGTTGAGGCCGGCCGGCAGGTGGCAGCCGTGCCTACTCCCCAACCGAACCGCTGCTACCCCGCGCCGCGGCCATAAATAACCTCCTCCCTCCCCGCACCACGCGCCCACGCCCACGCCCCTGCGCGCCGCCTCCCTTCCTTCCAAGTTCCTTCGATCCATCCGTCAAGCCGTTCACCTCCAGGTGAGAATCGATCCAATCTCCTCGGAATCTACTACTAGTACATCTTCTTCCTAAGGGACTCACATTCTCTTCTTGGTCGGCCAGCCGCCGTACGTCCTAATCTCTTCAGTCGGTTCCGGGAGTCCAGGAGAGGGGGGAGATGGGAATCCTCGCGCTCATCACCGGCAAGCCGGGCGCCAGCGGCTTCGGCTCCGCCTCCACCGCCGAGCAGGTCACCCAGGGAGTCGACGCATCCGCCCTCACCGTCCTCGTTACAGGTAATAACACCACCCAACACTCATTCCGACTTTTAGTTAGTTAGTTACCCCATCTCTGCATCAAGCCGGGATCTTCTCTCGGCTAGACCGTTCGTCCCTGGACGGATCTTTCTTCTGGGTGCTCTGTCATCATGTGGAGTAATAATGTAATGATGATTTCTTCTTCCCTGTTGTCTTTTGGGCCAGACCTGAATTTACTGTCTGCCACTAGCAGACACAGCCACAGCGCCACCGCTGCTACCTGCCTAGTATAACGTCCATATGCTGTATTTTCCGTCTCAACATTCAACACATGAGACCCTGACGGGGTGTGCATGTACTGATGAATTAACTGCTAAACATGGGTTGCTGTTAGCTTACCCAAGTACCTCCTCCTTGTTGTTGTTGTCGACATGTATGATGGTCTCATCTCTTCATGAAAATATACATTGAGAATTGTTTTCCTGATGATCAGTGGACATGGTGGGTCAATGGATTTTCTCCTCTCTTTTTTTAAGTACTTTATTATGGTGTGGGGGATAAATCCTCTTCTTTTTATGTGGAGAACGAGAGTACACGGAGCTGGGATTTCCACGGTCTTGTCTTTCGCGGACGGATTTGTGTGGCCTTGTAGTACCAATCAATTCTGAGAAAGATTCGCCTCTTGTCTGTTAGTCCTCCTCTTTACAGGAACCAAGCAAATATCCATATACCTGCTTTTGTTGAGATGAAAATCTTGTTTCTTTTTTTTTGCTGGATCAAAGATTTTTGTGGAGTTAAACAAATATAATGACCAACAGTAATCACACAAATCTGGTATTGCAGCTTATTGTCTTAAGTAGTAGTGCAGGTTGGTTGGGACCAAAATTTATGAATACGGAGGAAAATACTCTTTTGCTGTTTTTATCTCTCTATAAGCTTATCGCAAGACAAGTTATTTCCTACAGTGGAAAGATCCTTTCGGTCCGATGGCAATCTTCTAAATTCCCGAAAGCTGTAAATTGTGTCCTTTTCCTGGTTGGTTGTTGAGGATGTTAAATGAGAACCAATTCTGGTTAAGTTGATGGCAGCTGTTTTCCTGAACTGTTTTAATTGAGAACCAATGCCACTAGCTTTTCCGCATTCTGTTTTTGTACAGCTTTTTTCCTATATGTTCTTTTACAGCAAAAGCAAGTTTAGAATCTATTCTCATTTTACTGAAGGACGCAATTCTGTTATCTTTCAGGAGGATCTAGTGGCATTGGTCTAGAGACCTCGAGAGTGTTTGCCCTGAGAGGAGCCCATGTCGTCATTGCTGCCAGAAACACAGAGGCTGCATCAGAGGCAAGGAAGCGCATCACAGAGGCAAACCCAACGGCTCGTGTCGATGTTCTCAAGCTTGACCTTAGCTCCCTCAAGTCTGTCAGGGCCTTTGCCGACCAGTTCAACTCGATGAATCTTTCTCTGAACATCTTGATGTAAGTGTAACCCCCTTCATCATCTCTTATGACACTTGGTTTATTGTGTTACATTGATTGAGTTACAGATAAGTTTCTATATGGGTTAGTTTTATATTGCTGCAGCACTGCATACATTTTACTGAGTCAAACCGTGCAAAATCTTTGTGTTCTGCAGAAACAATGCAGGTGTCATGTTCTGTCCTTTCCAACTGTCTGAAGATGAGGTTGAGATGCAGTTTGCCACCAATCATCTTGGTATTGTCTCTTAACTGTCAGAAATACTTGAAACAAGAAATACCAGTGGCGGATATACTGATACTAATAAATTTTTTACTCCTTGTGTTCAATCAGGTCACTTTCTACTGACCAACCTTCTCATTGATAATATGAAAGCCACTGCTAAGTCTACGGGTATTGAGGGTCGCATTGTGAACTTGTCCTCAGTCGCCCACCTCCATACATATCCAAAGGGGATTCAGTTTGATCAAATCAATGACAAGAAAATGTATGTGTACTTGTGGTTATTTAGAAGAGTATACACTATTCATTCAACTGTTGCTGATCCTTTTGTATTGGCAGATACAATGACAAAATGGCATATGGACAATCCAAGCTTGCAAACATACTGCACGCAAGAGAGCTCTCTAGAAGGCTGCAGGTATTTTTCTCAAAATTTTCAGCCTTTTCTCTTCATTTATTCAGAAGAATGGAGTATGAAGATGTGCATTTTGTCTGTCATGGTCATGATGTTTTTCCCGTTACACTACTATAGAATGTGGACAACTATTTGTTGCAACAGACAGTAAAACTTTTGAGAAATAGTAACTTCAGATCTTCATGAACTGTGTTGATATTTTTTACAACTTATAGAAACTACGAAGGCTCTAATACCTTTTCTTACCTTGATGTGTCTTTCTAGAACTGTTATCAGTTATCATCAATTCATCATCGTTTATATATTGCTAAATAGCTTTCAACCTACTATTATTATTAGACCTACATATATAAAGTATTAAATTCTCTAACCGCAGGCCAAGTGTTATGTTCTGATGTGCCGTATATTATGTATTACTGAAACAGGAGGAAGGAGCTAACATCACAGTTAATTGCGTTCATCCTGGATTGATCATGACCAATTTGATGAGGCACTCCTTTGCTCTCATGAGTATGTTCTCAAGCTCATTTATCCTCTTGTCAATATGTTTCTGAAATATCAAGTTTTAGCAATGCACAACCCAGTTTCAGGAATAGTTATGAAACTTGTTTGTTTTCACTTGCAGAGGCAATTCAAGTCGTCACCTACATGTTCTGGAAGAATGTACCCCAGGTTTGTCCCAGTTCTTGTCCTTCATAAAATTCTTATTCCTAGCAATATAAATGACTAACTGTCACATCATTCAATCAATTAAGAATATTTTTCTAAAATAGATGTTTTGTATGCTTTTTTCTTCCAGGGAGCTGCAACAACCTGTTATGTCGGGCTCAACCCTCAGCTCAAGGGAGTGACAGCCAAATACTTTGCTGACTGCAACGAGGAGAAGATGAGCAAACATGCGAAGAGCGACGCCTTGGCGAAGCAGCTATGGGAGTTCAGCGAAGAGCTTGTCAGGTCTGCCCAATGAGAGCTGGAAGCTGGCTCGCAGAAGGCGTATTTCCGAGTACTGTCGAATTTGTGGTACAGATGAGTGGTTTGGTTAGTATGTAGCAGCAGTAGTAGTAGCAGCAGCATGTAGGATGAACCTGTCACCACGAATAAATTTTCGTGCTTTCCCTGGGTTGTGGCTAAGATCAACCTTTGCTCTTGTTAATATTCGTCGACCGTGTTTGGATTTGTTTATGGATTGGAACTAGTATTATCCTGCTTTCAGATATATGTTTTGCCTGAAAAAAATTAGTTTCACATAGATACCAACAGGTGCTGAAAGATTCAGAAAAATTGTCTCTACTCTGCTGCCGTTGAATACATTGAGAATCTGGGAAGTACATCTCATGTGTTTAACCTGTCCTACTTGGCCATCACCGTCTTCTTCATCCTCCTCCCAGACACTGACAGCCATGCTAAACCCGACAGTGCTGGCGATGAGGAGCGATGTCAGGGACGGTGTGCCAGAACAATGGCTGCGGGCATGCAGACGGTGTCCCAACAGGTGGCAGGCCCCAGTGAGCGCCGCACCTGGCACTTGGCGGGTCAAGCTTGAGCTACTCCGCTCCAGCTCAGCTGCTACTCTCAGGGCAAGCATCACATCACATACATATTAATAACATAGTAACAAAGACGAGAGGTAACCTAAGTGCATTTCATAGATCAGTACCAGCATCCATGCCATCATGCCAAGGCTATACAAAAGCATCTAGCTAAACTCCGGCTATCTGCCCATCAGAAGGCGTCTCTGGCTAATCAATCTAATTGCATGATCATAAGGAACTACTGAACCAATCCACTGGCACTACGACTACCTTAAACTAAGTTCATTGACAGAGCAAAAGCAGGACACGCCCCAGCCTGCAGATCAGCGCTTCCTCTTGAGCGACTGCCACTGATTCAGGACGAACTGGACGGCCTCTTCCACTGTCGCCTTCGGGTCTTCCTTGCAGTTCCACAGCTCCTGCACAGGGTGGCGTCCGCTGGGGTTGTACTCGTCGATCTCAAGCAGGGCCTTTGTCACCAACGCGCAGACTTTGTCGCCGTGCTCTTCTTTCAACTCACGGAGCTTGTCATCATTGTCCAAGATAATTCCCTGAACCGAAGAAAAGAAAAAATGTCTTCGGCTGGAACCTTGTGAATGCTTGCGAGTTTATATAAAGAAGAAAATTGTTTGAAAAACTAGATGCAACCGTTGGATCTTCTTCCAAAAGAGTTTCCTAAACCGAAGAAAAGAAAGAATGTCACCTTCGGGTGGAATCATGTGAATGTTTGCGAGTTTATTATCAAGAAGAAAAAGGGTTGCAAAACTAGATGCGATTGTTGGATCTGCTTCCAAGAGAATTTCCTAAACTAAACAAAAGAAAGAATGCCACCTTTGGATGGAATCATGTAAACCCTTGTGAGTTTACATAAAGACGAAAAATGTTTGCAAAAATAGATGCAATTGTTGCATCTGCTTCCAAGAGAATTTCCTAAACCAAGAAAAAGAAAGAATGCCACCTTTGGATGGAATCATGTAAACGCTTGTGAGTTTACATAAAGACGAAAAAAGTTTGCAAAAATAGATGCAATCGTTGGATCTGCTTCCAAGAGTATTTCCTAAACCAAATAAACCGTACTATTTTGCATTAGAGCATGCTTCGAGAAATTGATGACTCAAGGTTATAAGCTGCAAAGCATGGAAACTAGGAACCATAATAGAGAAGTTGTTCAGTCCACATACCGTCGTTTTACCATCCACAGTGACTACCCTAAAAGGATGCCAATTTGAGTTTGCAATTTCCGCTTGCCATTTTGAACACAGAACAACAGGGTTAAATTGTGCATCCTTATTCGGTACATTTGTTGTACAAGCGTTCGCAAACGCTTTAGGGTCAAGCTCGCCCATCCTTTTGATAGCTATATTTTCCCGTGCACTTGGAAATTTCTGCAAAGCCTGCAGTACATGTCATAGATCGATCACAAGGAAAATTAGTGATAGAAAGTGAGATATGTTCCTGCGTGCAACCTAGCAATCATTTATAAGCTTGCATCTACTAGATTTTTCCTTATTCACACAAAGAATGCATTAGTTGTTCACCTACCTCTATGAGCATCTTCCGAACAGCTTGCAACTCGTCATTGCTTTTTCTTTCCTTTGTAACCACTGTTTCGTTAAGTGACTCAATTGCTTGCATGTCGTCGTCTTTCTCGCCAAGTTGTGTTGCTCTTGTGTCAAGCTGCCTTGATGTGGCTACGATCCTGTTAGACGCTGCATCCATCATCTGCAGCAAATGATAGAAGCTAATGCATACTATGTACACAACTTCGGTTTCTCTATGCCATATAAAAAAGTGTAAGGAGATGGCTGAAAAAGAGAAAAAACATGGTACCTCAGCATCTGCTGCTGATTGTCCTAAAACTGTTTCACTAGGAAAATCGACCTTTTCAAGGCCTCCTCCAGCATGAGCAGCAGCAGCTTGCTGGTTCATCTGCCTTTCTATGCTGACAGCTTCTCTTTCATACTCCCTGCATATTGCATCTTGTTTCATGCCTAGGTCCACAAAACCTTTGCGCAAATACGATACAGCAAGTGTGAAGCTATCAAGAACACTGGTCTCAAGATCTGCCGCTTGCTTCACAGCTTGACTGCTAGCCCCATGCCAAGGAGGAAAAAGACCAGACATCATCCTGCTCAGACGATCAGCAGTGCTCGGGGCAGACCGCGAAAGGTCCTCAACTTTCTGCAGAAGCTGTACAATCTTGTTCATGACTGAAATAGACTTGGACCCTCCGCTCTTTGAAGTTGATGGAGGTGTAGAACCAGAATCCAAAACTGGTGCCTGGGTGACGAAAAATTCAGGCTGAGACATTGTGAGAGGTTCATGATCAGAATCGACGAGTTCAGAAAAACGGGCTGGGCTTGGAACACTGCATCCAGTCCAAAGTTCTTCAACAGGCAGCCGGTACGAGTACACGATGTCGTTACGACCCTTCCACTGAAAAAAAAAATAACATGGTCACGATGTCGTTAGGACCCTTCCACAGCAAAAAAAGATAACATGAGGAAAGGTGTTCACTGTAGATATTAATCATGTCTAGATAGTAAATGTCTCTCAAAGGTTTCTGGTGCAAAAATTTTGCGCGAGGAGTCCTGCAATGCATGACAGAATGTTTGACTGAGTAGCAGCTGTCCAGATACATCACTACAGGCACAATGCCACATCCTTCAAGACCAGCCGGATTGATATCTGGATTCTGATACTTCTCAGCAGCTCGCTTCAAATCATCAACAACTAGTTGACAGAAGTCCATAGTAGCCATCTTTCTGTAGTTCATATCAACAAGCATTACAGCCTCCCTTTTTCCCAGACGAACCGCTGACCCAGGACAGATAAGTTTGTTATACAGTATTGAAAAGAAAACCTTCACTGCTAAATCAATTTTCGTCGCGTCCTTAACTAATTTAGCTAGCAGGCTGCAGAGGTCTTTGGTCTCAATGCTCGCAGTCCTCTCAAACCAAAGTTCTTCCTTCAGCTTCCCCAATGAAACATCACGGCCGCTGTCCGAGGGCCTTGGTGCTGTATCACCTCCCATGGGGAATCCAAAAACGTGGTGAACTGCCTCTCTGTTAACATCCAGAATCTTACCAGACCCGCATTGGATCTTCATGGTAGAAGTATCAATCTTCATCAGGAGATGGCACATGAGGACACGGGATACATTGCCCTCCAGAACCCAATCAAACACACATCCAAATCCAGCTTCCCGGACCTTCACTCTGTGACATTCCTGCAGGAGCTTGACCGCCTCACGAACTTCTCCAAGAGAACAGCGAACAGTTTGCTGGAAGCCATCTGCGGGGGGCTCCTCTGCTTCAGCCTTCTTCTTCTGACCATGTGGCTTCTCCAACACTCCCGCTTTATTCTTGTCGCCAGATTTCGCCCCATCTGAAGCACTAGGAACTGCAGCAGTTCTCCACCCCTTGTTGCTGATAAGCTGCAAAGCCAACAACGAAAAATAGGCAAAAGAAAAATGAACAAAAAGACTAAAAATAAGTGGAAATGTATACTGACTGTAGAAACACACAATCTATATAGCAACATACAAAAGGTAGTTCGAGGTTAATACTAAAACACAGAAGTTTACTGTATTCTCAGTTGCAAAAGTTCACATAAAAAAAGCATATAGAAATGCAAAACAAAAAGGATAGATCGTCACCTTGTCATCAACATGCTGACCAGCTGCACCAGCATCCTCCACCGCAACATCTGCATCAGCATCTGGCACATACGTTTTGTATACCGTACGGCGTCGCTTAACACGCCTCGTTTTCCCAGGAGATGCAGCATGGTGAGAAGTCGTGGTAGCATGGCTGATCGAGGCAACACAGGGGCTACGTCGAGGTGTCGCAGCGGCAGGTGACTCTTGTGGTGAGTTCCATGGAGCCTTCCTGTTCGCCGCACCAACCTTGTCCCTCTTATGCGATTGTGGAGGCGCGCATGGTTCATCAGGAAGATCATCTGGGTGAGCTGCTGCAGCAGCCTGTACATTCTTCAATTTCGATGGGTTCCTCCTGTTGTACAGACGAAGCTTCTGCTGGTGTTGAACAACCCTGGCGTCATGTTCCTCTGCGTACTTAACCAGCTGTGCTTGTGCGTTGTGTTTCTGTGTAACCTCCTCAGTACCATCAAGTGTCTGCAATGGCGTGAATTTGCAGAAGGCACTAGGGGTATTGCTCTGAATTTGGAATCCAAAAATGTTGGGATTGTATTAATGGGCGATGGGAATTATGGTATATAATTCAATGACTCTAGGCAAGAAAAGCTCTCGCGAATGAAATGAGAAAGCGTGCAAATTTATCCAAATAAAAAAGGGGGTTTTTGTAAGAAAACGTGTGTCCTGCCACACAGGCGTACCATCAGGAGATTGGGCTTCAGGAAAATTCGCCTTCAACATATCTAGCGATTCCCTGATGCTCTCACCAGCTACAGAAAAGCAGAAAAGAAGTTCACTGATTCACAATATGTGTATATGGTTTCGCTTGAATATGTGTAAATTATGACCCAAGAAACAGATGTTAATTTTTTTTGGCTTTCTAATAACAACCTCCAATCCCAGCAGCAGCTGCGAGATAATCAATTCCATCGCCTGATCCAGAAACAGTAACACCCGGATGCAATGACGCATTGGCAGAGGCTTGGACACCCACATCAGAATAAGCATTACCAGTGATGCCGCCCAGATTTCCTGTATACACAATGAAAAATAGAAAGGAATCCACCAAAAAGTGTGTACAAAAAACATTTTGCCAAAGAAATGTAGACGAAAAGGGAAAAAGAGGATACATATGAACTAATGAACACATATATATGTCTAAACTCCTTACAGAACAAAAAAGAGGTATGGTCGTGATAATAAATAGAAATTACACAGGAAGTTCAGATAAAATTAGAAGTTAACATATATATATCGGTCATGATCATAATTATTACATTAGAGTTTGAATTTGGTTTACCAACAAATAACACTTATACTAGTATAAAATGGTGAGCGCTCTGATAATGCGATCATAGACTCGGAAAAGCAGAAAATCCTGGATAAAATAAAATAACAACCCCTACAAACCCGAACGAGTTGCGATAACAAAATTTAGAAACAAACAAGTAAAGTATTCGAGAGGAAAACCTTCAGTTCCGGCATGAGGTGGAGATGAATCCATGGCTTCGGAATAGCCGCAACTACCCCGTGACAAGATTCAGAAGATTCAGAAAACAGGGGTGCTAATGTGGTTGGATTCGGCTAAATTGACACACACAAGACTGCACGCGAGTGAATAATCAGCAGCCTCCGCAGGCTCGGGGGAAAAAGATGCTGACGGCGGCAAGACACCACCGGAGATGAAAAAACACTGTAACTTCTCCGCTGGGGGTGCGATTTGGGTGGGGGTGGGGGTGGGGGTGGGGTGGGGTGGGGTGGGGGGCTACGGCGGAGCGGTTGCCGGAGCTAGCAGAGAGCGCACTGAGATCAGTGACTTCACAAAATCAGAGGAAATGAAAAAAAAAAACCACCACATTTTATGACGAGGCAACACAAAACCACTATCTTTGGGTTTCTCGACGCATAAATAGCACTTTTGGGACCACGCTGTGACGCGGAGCACTGATCTCCCGTAATTAGTCATCTAACCAAGTTTCTAGCACGTGGGACCTGCTATCAGTGCCCACGTGGCAGGAGACGGACGAACATAGGAAACGACCATTAACGCAACGAGTTAGGACACGGTCGGAACACCAAGGCAACATACGTGGTTCACGCAGGACAGCAGCCGCAACTCTGAGCGGAACGCGTGCTCCGCGTCGAACCGCCGCTGCCGCGCGCCTGTGGACGCGCACTCGGCGCAGTTGATTGCGACCTGCTTCCCGTCGGGCAGCTTGGCGCGGTACACAGACCCGAAGCTGCCGCTCCCGGTCTTGTCCTCCTCCGCGAACCCATTGGTCAACCGCGACATGTCCTTGAGCGTGAACTCCTCGCACCCAAGCGGTAGTGCTGGCTGCAGCTGCGACCGCTCTAGCGCTGGCATCACCATACGGTCCACATCGTGGCATAGACGACTCTCCGAGCCGGACGGTGATGCGTGCCTTCTTGTCCACCTTCCTGAACACCACGAGGTAGAACACCACCCTCACCGCGGCCAGCACCGCGACGCCGCCGGCACCTGCCACAGCCAGCGCTTTCTTCTTCTTCCCGTCTTCGCCAGACGCCCCTGTCCCGCCATTGGTTACGATGATCCTGGAGGCGTTTAGCGGTAGATTGCAGGGCTTGCACACGACGAGCTCTACGCTGCTCACCCCACCATCGGTGTTGCAGAGATACCCTGATCCGGAGACGATGTCACATTCGCAACTCGTCATGTTGGCGCACGCTCCTGACAGGGTGTTGTTGTAGACGTGAAGATTCCGGTCGAAGCGGCTGCCGTTGCCCCAGCAGACAACGGAGTAGTTACTGGCGATGACGGCGTAGACGGTGTCGTCGTCGACCTCGATGGATGCGAAGGTGGTGCGCGTGTACTCCTTGGGCACCTTGACGCCCCAGCACCTGACCGTGTCGTTCCCGGCTAGGATGTACGTGGTGTTGTGGCCCTGCTCCATGGCCGCCAAGTTGGTCGGCAGCTCCTCCGGGCGCACGGACGGGTTCCCGTCGCCCTAGCGCACGAGGCCGCCCTCCGCGTCCACCGCGCATGCGTGGCGGCGCCCTGCTACGACGGCCTGGAACTAGGCCTCCCCGTACCCCATGGTCGGCAGCGACGACATGCCGCCGCCGTAGCAACGCATGTTTCCTCTGTCCGTCCGCCCCCGCCACGTGTGCACTGACAGTGGGTCCCACCTGTCAGAAACTTGGTTAGACGGCTAACCATGGGAGATCAGTGCCCCGCGTCACAACCGGCCCCAAAAGTGGCATTTATGTGTCAAGAAACCCAAAGATGATGATTTTATGTCGCCTCGTGTTAAAATGTGGTGTTTTTTTTTGTCATTTCCTCGTAAAATTGCATTCTACCACTCCCGTTAGGGTTTTAAAAAACTACTCCTTCTGTTCCCAATAAGAGACATTCTTACCTTTTTTAGAAACATTCTGGTCTTTTTCTAAAACACTTGTATGTAACATGTTTTAATATTTTAGTGTATGGGGTCATTTATTTTGAAGTGTATCTATTTTTAAATATCTAAGGTCTTATATTAGTGAATAGTCAATAGTGAGTACCATATTTTGGCACTAGTTGGTTAGTTTAGCCCGTTTGAAGGCTGACATGACATGTCGTCCCTATATATTTTTGCACATAATACCGTCATATGTATCTTCGGTCTATCTTTTTTAATAAAAAATCACAATTGGTTTAGTCATCCCCCTCCTCCCCCTCTTGGCCGTGTCGGATGCTCCTCGCCATCATCGCCGACCTACCCAAGCTCTATCTCAACCTTGTCTGCGTCATTCTACGTCACGCCACCACCGTCGGCCGGTTGAGCCCACCTAAGCAGCCGCCAAACGCGGTCCACGTCCACGTCGTTCTCCTCGGCTGCGTTGTCCTTCGTTGAGCACTGCCGTTCAGGAGCACACCTAGGAGCTCGTCGGCGGTCCTCCGCTAGGATGCCACCACCGGCCCGTTGTACCCTCATCGAGCCGCCAAACACGGGCTCTAAGTAGAAGAAAGAAAATAAATAAGTGTGCGAAGGGATAAAATAAGGGAAAGGGAAAAAAACAAGTAAAAATGAGTGGCTGCTATATAATAACTACTAATTGATTGTCGAAAAATGCATAAAATTTAAGATAGGGAGAAATGGGGCTTAGTATTCTCATCCATGTCCGTAATGTGTACAAGGTCCTCCATCTATATAACCATGAGAGGATTTACTATACAAGAGTTACAAGAGAGAATTACACTAGTAATACCATAGGGGTTATAGCTTTGATGACGTAGAGGTTATGCACATCCACATAAATAGGAATTTCATAACACTCCCCCTTGGATGTCCATTAATGTGAATATGTATGCCTTGCTAGAAACCTTACCAAGGAAAAACCCAGCGGGAAAACCATGGTTAAGGAAAAAAAGAGTACAATACATATTCACTCCCTTGTTGGCAATATTACTGAATATCTCCGAGGCATCGAAGTCCAACACCGTGACCCAATTTCTTGAATGTAGAAGTAGGTAGCGCCTTCATGAATAAGTCTGCTAAGTTCTCATTGGAATGAATTTGGTGAATTTCATAACTCCGTCCTTCTGAAGATCATGAGTGAAGATTTTTTGTTTTGGTGAGATATGTTTGATTCTATCTCCTATGATATATCCATCTTTTATTTGGGCTATATATAAGCCATATTATCCTCATACATGATTGTAGGTGCCTATTTTTCCATGATTAAGTTACACTCTTCACGAATATGATACAACATATTCCTTAACCACACACATTCCCTGATGGCTTCATGGATTGCTAATAATTCTGCATGGTTAGATGATGTTAAAGGAGATACGCCCTAGAGGCAAATAATAAAGGTCTTATTATCATATCACATTAGTTCATAACAGTTTTATATCATGCTATAACTGTATCAAGCGAAAACATTGATATAGGTGTGGTACATAAACTAACCCAGGTCTCTAGTAGCATCTATTCAATTAGTTCATTGGGCAGTTGATGATCAAGGTTTCCTGATCATGGTGCTTATATAGTCAACTGACAATGAAGTCATCTCATCTAAGATGGTGTGATGGACATTTCCCACCGATGATTGTTGCAACACGATCATGTCACTTAGTTCATAGTTGCGATTGTCAGAAACAGAGTGTCCTAATCCTTAGACCATGAGATCATATTAATCACTGTTACCTGATGATTGATTTAACTGCATCAAGCGTCATGTCCATAACTGGGTGACCATAAAGGGGTATGCTAGGTATTCCGAAGGGGCATATTGAGGCCTATGCATCAAGATCAGGATTTGTTCTCCTGTACGTGTGACAGGAAGATACACTGGGCCCACTCGGTGAATTACATCCACAAGTTGCGCATCGTATGACTAGGTCATGGGAATGGAATCTAGCAAAAGCTGGTCGTCCCAGGATATCGTGGTACTCCGATGGCCAATCCATGACTTCGAACTCTAGTTTTTCACGCATGAAGTTGCTCCTTGATCCGAAGACTACATCGAGGTGGACTTTGCCCAGAGGAGGTTCGGCTTTACTTGGAACTATCTCGTGAAAAGTTGTATTTGTGGGCGTGAGATTTGTCAAGGACCAATTCATTGCCCATAAAATTTTGGCGTAGATGAGGTTGATGCTGCTGCCTGCATCCAGGAAGACCTTGCTCATGTCGAACCCGCCGATTTGTGCTTCCACTATTAATGCTGATTGACGCAGTCGTGGAACCCGAAGTGGGTGATCAGCTCTGTTGAAGGTAATTTCTTGTTCTGACCAATGGAGATACTTAGGTGTAGGGGGTGGTGCTATTACCGCCATATTTACTTGCCTGGTGATCAACTTTTGTGTCCTATTGGAGGGCCGTCCTTTCTGCATCATCGACATTTCTCCTTTTGACCTAGGGTACTCATCCTCTTGGTTTGTTGTATTTTGCGGCTACCCAACTGGCGGATACCCCGGCGGTGGTGGTGGTGCACCAATGGCCAAAGCGCCTGGTGTGGTAGCATAGCCTCGATTTGTTGCCTTGGTTGCCCTTGCATTGCATAGCTCCTACATCTTTAAAAATGTTCGGCAATCCTTCAGGAGGTGGTTGGATCGCCTCTTGCCTGTTGAGTCAACGTATAAGTGCATATTGTAGGGTACTTCCAAAATTTACCCTGCAGACATAGGTGGGTCTCGATTTCTTGGCTGGTATCGCTGTTATGGCTGGCTTCCACTAGCGTCATCCCTACTGTTGTGATACCCATTGTTGTAATCGTTGCTTCTTTGATTGTCCCCTCCGGGGAAGCCAGGCGTGGCATAGCTTGGTCCGATGTACCCCTCGTTGTTTCGTCGTCTTCTATTGTCATTGCGCCTATCCCTGTCTTCTTCGGGTGAACGGGCTCTTTTATTATGTAATGCATCTTCCCTGTCGGCCCAACGATTAGCCATGTCCATCAGCTGTGAGATCGTCTTGGGCTTGATTCGTCCCAACTCTTCGATGAACTCTCGTTGATGAAGCCTATCATTGAAGGTGTCGATTTCCCTTTCGTCGAATATAGCTTCAGCCTAATTTTTTTATAAAGTTCCATCACTGGGTGAAAGCCCGTATTGGTTCTCCCGGTTTTTGCTTGCATGCTCGCAATTGTTTCAAAGACGCGGGTCACTTGAATGTGGAGTGGAAATTTCGGATGAATTTGTCCTCAAGATTGTTCCAGCTGCTAATGGAATCTTCGGGTAGCTGCCTTAGCCAGGATCATGTGGTGCCAGTTAGGTGCAGCTACAAGCTCTGCATTGCAGTGGCCTTGGAGACACCCTGTAATTTGACGGTTGCCAGATAATCCGCCAGCCAAGCTTCGCGCTCTTGGAGACCGTCGTACTTCTGGCGATCGTGGGGCAATTTGAAGTCCTTTGGTACTGGAGTTTTGCGAACCCGTCGGGTATAGCAACTAGCTCCACATAGTTCGTGTTCATCTTCACTTTCACCATCATAATATCTCCATCTGCTATGCTCTTCCCTGGATCTATCGATCATGCGTTGTGTAATATCGTCTCTTCCATCGTTTCGTGGTTCTGACCCTGAGAAGTGGACTCGGTATGGCAATCGTGATCGTCGGGTGGGACCCACTTGTCGAGGGCTGCTACGACGGCGTGGGGATCTGTTGGGCTGTATGATTCCTTGTTCCGCTTGTTGGAGAGATGCTCCTACCATGTCGAGGTTTGTCAGGGCGAAGCGGTGGAGAGTTGCATGAGGATCGTCGGGTGCAGGTTGAGTTGTGAGCAAGTATGTTTTTGTGGCTACAATTGCCGCCTAGGCAGTTTTTGCTTTGATGTGTCCTATTGGATCTACTGACATGAACGATAAATCAAGACCTGGCGTCATCTCGTTTCTTTTGGCTTCGGGTATGTTTTGCAGCCGTGAGGTTCCCCTCCTTGGCTGCGCTCCTCCAGTTATGCTTCTCGATCTGTGGGTAGAACTTAGCTGGGCGTCGAAGGCTGGATTGGTCGGCTAGTCTTTTCCTTTCATCGAGCTGCCTCTGCATCCTTAGCAGGTCTCTTTTTTTGTGATGAAGTAAATATTGGTATGCCAGTAGATCTTCGCGCCTGGTGTCAGCTGTCATGGGAACTACACCAGAAATTGCTGCTCTTGCTTTTTGCCATGCTTCGGTTAGTAGTCGGAGAGTTTGCCTCTCGTCTCTGCATGGTTCTCCTCCTCCTGGGGTTACACGGTTGTTCGTTGGGTATTCCCCTGTTGGGGGATAAACCAGGGTAGGGTCAAGCCAGGATATAAAGGCCATAATAGCCGAGGTACGGCAAGGTCAAAGCGTAAGATGGCCAAGTCACCTCAAGGTGGGCCGACTTACGGCAAACTCAGCCCGGATGGAGTTCATCTAATGTTACCTCGGCTGACATAAAGTATATGTCGGCAGTCTGTTTGTAACTTGTATGCAAGTACTCAGAGGGCCGAGTTAACCAGGCCTGAGCCTGGTTATGACTTGGCTTACAAGAGAAGGAAGGAATCTCCTTGGTCAAAGGTTTTCTCTCTCCATTGTAGCATGAGCGCAGAGGATAGAGGGAGGGACCAGCTAAAATGGATCGTATGGGCACCTAGAGGGGGTGAATAGGTGCTACTTCAAATTTTAATGCTTTTTCAATTTTAGGCTTGACACAAAAGGTAAATTCTCTAGATATACTATTATATAGAATTTATATGCAAACCTAACTACTAGCGAGTAAAGGCGAGTGAGATAGAGGAACGAGTAAACCGTAGTAGAGCACGCGGAGACATAGGATTTGTTTTACCGCAGTTCCTTCCTTGTTAAGGGAAGTACATATGCTTTGGAGGGGTGGGCGGTACTAAGACCACCACGCCATAATATGCCTCACCCTGTTCTCCGATGGATCCCGCCACCAAAGGCCTGATCCACCTTTCCACTATAGGAACCCTCCGAGGC
Source organism: Avena eriantha (assembly GCA_910589775.1). Classification (NCBI taxonomy): domain Eukaryota; kingdom Viridiplantae; phylum Streptophyta; class Magnoliopsida; order Poales; family Poaceae; genus Avena; species Avena eriantha. The sequence continues at coordinate 140,598,355 of OU342742.1, read as the reverse complement.
GGGAACCGGCGCCTTTACACAACTAGCAGGGCACAACTCCACAACCAAATTGGAGGCTCCCGTAATGACAACAAGATATCACAAGAACAAGTTATCAATAACAAAACACAAGACCTAGATATTGACGAGAATACTAGATCGGGGATTTCTCCAAGTGAATGGAGAGGAGTTGATGCGCTTGATTCATGATGACGATGAAGGTTGTCTCCTCCTTCAACTCCCCCCAAAGATCAAAGCCTTCTGGTGGTTGAAGTGGGAGATCTAGAAAGAGAGCTCTTGCAACAGGTCTGGCTTTTTTTGAATGAATCAAGAGTTCTGAACGAAGGGGATGATGGGGCTTTTATACCCCCTGCCCCAACTGAGCCGTTGGAGCCTTTGGGGCCCGGATTATCCGGTCTAGGGAAAACTCTGCCCTAGACTCGGATTATCCGGCAAATAATCTGCCTTCGAACAGAAGCTCGCACAGGGCGACCCTTGGCATCTTCTTCTGGGGACCGGATTATCTGGCCCTAGGGGAGGGACGGATTATCTGGCTGGGAAAAAATTCTGCCCCAACCACGGAATATCTGGGAGATATTCTGCCCCCAGACTCTGTTTGTCAACCACACCTTTTTGTTCCTCCTTTTCATCGACTAGTGTTTTAATAGCAATGATAGAATCAAAAGTAGGAGTCGAAGGTGTGAGCGGGTGATCAATCCGTTCTTCCTCTTTGTGCTCCTTTTCCTCTTTGCTCTTTAGTGAATCCTGCAAAAGGTTATCTTTCTCCATGGCGGTTTTAGACCACTTCAAATAATATAATACCAATGCATTATTACTTAAATTATTGTCACAAAAGAGGAATATGAGGTATACTAAATTAAAAACTCCACCAAGTGCTTCACTTTCAACATCAATACTTCCTAGTCTAAATACCATTTCAGATGCACCTTTGAAAAGAATATATTCTAGTACTTCCAAACTAGCATAGAATTTATCTCTATTATAATTTGCGAGTAGGATTGTTGGAATACTTACATTGAAAATTAAGGTGGTCATCTGTTATACAAATTGTGTAATAAGATCCATCATTAGAATGCAACCATAATGAATGCATTTCCAATTGGTCCACCAATTTCTTAGAGCAGCTCATATCTAGCAACCTGGCTTGATGAACTTGAATCCTTTCTCTCCTACAATGCTTGTCTTATCTCTTGAACAAAATTTATCTCAGAAGACATGATTAGTAGCAACAGTTTTTATAAATTTTTGGTTTTGTAATTTTTTTATTGTTTTCAATATAAAAGAAAGCAGTAAGATAATAGCAACAAACAGTAATAAACTATGTGTGAGTACATAACAGAACTCTCTACTCCCCGGCAACTGTGCCAATTGGATGTGACCGGGGTTCCTGCACCAAGACAGGGTTATTGCAGTACTTGCAGCATCAAATATTTAAAGAGTTTGTCCCGATGGGAGCTCGGCGAACACGACCCTCGCAGCCGCCTTTGTCAATGCGACAACGTACGCACCCAAACCGTGATTTGGATATAGCATATTCTATAAGTTGCTAGGATAAATGAATTTAAGATGTTTTGTAATAACTACTACTAGAACTAGAAGAAAACTAGAACAAAAGTAAAACTTAAAATAGGTGAATGCAATGAGATGAAATATTAATGCTACGATTCCTCAAGTAATGTTGTGTATACCTGTGTGCATGATAAATGCTTATGGAATAGCTGTTAACTATAATTGTGGCGGTCCCTCATATATCGTTGTCTCCCACCGTTGGTAAGTGGCAACTAGACAACTCAATTGTCCACACCCTCTCCGGACATGGGTCATCCGTAAGAGAATAGTGTATTAAGGTAACAAGACCAATCAAGGTAAACCAGAGCAAAGGCATTAAGTTCTATGGACAACCGTACTCCTAAGCAAGTGTGCTAGTCACAAGATATCCCATATGTCACTTTAGGGTCAAGCAATTCACAACACTATACTTATCTATATCATGAGTGATCTTGAGGAAATTCAATATTAATGGGTGGTGCATCCTAAGATGCTATTGCCTCCGTAAATCACTTATAGCAAATAGCCTATTAGTTCTACCCACGGACTTGTCAGGCCCATGGAACGAGTAGAGACTAATGATAAGTTTTGTGACACTCCGTGAATCCCTAGTAAACTCATCAACAATGGATTGGACATCTCCAATCACTAGAATAATATCATGAATAGAACAATGTAAAGATAAAGCACAAACATATTAATTAACAAGAACACACCACACTTCAATTACTCAAATCATCATAACATTAATAAAAGGGGGTTCAAGAAATGTTACAACCCATCACGAAGATCATTATGGGGAAGGATGAAGGAGTAGCAGCGATGGAGATGGTGATGATGGCGCGGTGATGGTGGCGTTGGTGTGGTGATGGTGACGTCCTCCTTCTCCTCCTCTTCTTGCTTGGATGGCTTGATGGTGTTGATGGAGATCTAGATCTTGGTGGATCTGTAGAGGCTATGGAGGCGGCACGGTACCACCGTGGAGGCGGTAGATGGGATCTAGATCTTATATATGGTGTCTTGTGTCTTCCTTTTGGTCCTCCCTCCTTACATAGGCCTTGGGGGTGCCCTAGGGTTCCCCCAATACCTTCATATGACTTAGGGAAGATTCTGGAGCTTTTCTGGGGTGAAATCCCATCGTTTCCGACCTTTTTTACAACTATACGGGCGCAACTATACGGCCAGAAATATTGCTCTAGTCGTATAGTTGCTCGTTAAATTGTTTGTCCCCTTTAGTATTTTGGTCGTCATTTCTTTATACGAACTCCGTTTTGGGTGTTCTTGGGCTCGTTGAGTTCGTATCGTCGAGGGATACAACCTTGTGGTCTTGGATATTTATTTTGATAAGTTAGAAAAAAATCAGTTTTCTAACCTCTCAAATGGCTAAGTCTGGTCCATATAGCTCCTCCATACTATGCTCTCTTTGTTCCTTTTGCCTTTGTTTTGTCCATAATCATCAGCAACACCTACACACATGTCAAATACAAGGAAGAGGGATAAAATTCTACCTAAACCACTAAATGTGCAAGTCTCATATTGAATTTAACAAAAACAACTAATCATGCATATTAGGCATAACAATAGTTAGATGGAGCATGATATGATAGGCAAATGACACAATTTATATTGCTAAAAAGTGTTGTATTATCACATCCATCATTGAGTCACAAGCCATAGCTTGGTTTGCACAAGGGTGTATGTATGCGAGTATGTTGTGGCAGAGACTGCAAAGGGATATGCCAACTACGTTGGCTGAAACAATCTGGATTGATGACTCGTATGTATTGGGTGACCCGACCCAACCTCGGCTCATGTAAAATGAGTCAAATGAAGAGTACTATAACTGAGATGGAATCAGGTCATCCCAGTGAAATGATTTTCGAGGTAAAAGAAGAGATGTAATCCTGGATTACAGATACAGTTCGCAGCAACTTGCGGCTATGGATCAGGATCAGCCAAATGCAAGTGCTAGCCAGCCTCAGAAAACTGAAGGGCAACAGTGGACTCCGAGAAATGATGGCAAGAAAACTTGGATGCTAGAGCAGAAGAAGCAGTGGCAGGAAAAGAAGGATAGGTCGAGGTATACAGATGAGTCTATGTTGGATCAGCCGTGCAAGTTTCACACGCCAAACCCGGGTAACCCGACGAATCACATGACTCGGCAATGTGAATGGATGAGTAAAATAGAGCAAGGTGGCTCGGGGAATGCTCAGGCACCTCGGCATGATGCACCTTGGCGTGATGGACCTTGGCACGATGCACCTCAGCAGCAATAGCTCACTAGGTCAAACATACAACAGTTGATGCTGCCACCACCTCCACCGAGATATGAGAATCAAGATAGGAGAAATGTAGTGCATCAGGTAGACAATCAGCAATACCAGAACCAAAGGTATCCCGTAAATGATAGGAAAAATGAATATAGAGAGCATCACCAGAGTTACTGTGTGTTCACCACCGAGGAAACTGACAGAAAGAGCCTGCAAGGTCGACATATGGAGGTAAATGCGGTTATGCCCGTAGTGACGAGGTATATGCCTTGGGCGGATCAGGAAATCACTTGGAGTATCAACGATCACCCCAAGCTCATGTCAAGTCCTGGATCATATGCACTGGTGCTAGATCTGACATTCATTGGGACGAATATCAACGTGAGATTCTCCAAGGTCCTGATTGACAATGGCAGTAGCATCAACATCATGTACAAGGACACCATGCACAAGTTGGGAATATCGGAGAACATGCTCCAAGCAACAAGGAAAACTTTCCATGGCATTGTGTCGGGTATCTCCTGTGCGCCCATTGGCAAGGTCCGGGTTGATGTGTTATTTGGCACAAGGGGGAACTGCTAGACTGAGAATTTGGAATTTGAGGTTGTGAACTTGGAAAGCACGTATCATGCGTTACTTGGTAGGCCTGCTCTCAACAAGTTTATGGCAATTACTCACGTTAGTTACTTGAAAATGAAACTGCCTGGGCCAAATGGAGTGATCACCATAACTGGGGACTTCAGGTGCTCGATTGAATGTGCTTCGGCCAGGTCAAACTTTGCCAAGTCACTTGTGATTACACAAGAGAAAAGAAGGATCCAGGAGGTGGCAACATTAGCTTAGTCTGCGCAACTGCATATGCCAGTGCTGAGTAACCCGCATGGAAGTGTCTTGTTTCAAGCAACAAAGGATACCAAGAAAGTGCCCATTGATGATGAGTTCCCAGAGCGTACGGTAACCATTGGTGCCGGGTTAAGAGACAAATAGGAAAGCGAGCTCGTCCACTTCCTCCATGAGAATCGGGATATCTTTGCTTGGTCCACACATGATCAGCAAGGTGTACCGAGGGAGTTGGCCGAGCACTCTTTACATGTGAGACCCGGAGCAAAGCCGGTGAAGCAACCTCTCTGACGCTTCGTCGAAGATAGGATAAAGGTGATTGGTGATGAGATAGTTTGGCTCCTTGCGGCCGGGTTTATCATGGAAGTACTCTATCCAGATTGGCTCTCTAATCTGGTGCTTGTGGAGAAAAAGAAGGATGATCTGAATGTAGAAGTGGTGTGGCGTATGTGTATTGATTACACGAACCTGAATAAGGCGTGTCCAAAAGATCCATTCCAACTGCCAAGGATAGATTAGGTCATTGATTCGACCGCTAGGTGCAAGTTATTGTCATTTGTAGATACGTATTCTGGTTTCCACCAGATACCCCTAAACCCAGATGATCAAATAAAGACTGCTTTTATTACCCCGTATGGGGCTTATTGCTATCACACCATGCAATTTGGCTTACGTAATGCATGAGCAATGTATCCGAGGTGTATGCAAAAATGTTTACATGATCAGATAGGGAAAAATGTCCAAGTATATGTAGATGAGTTTGTGATAAAAACAAAGGAAAGCAAAACACTCCTAGAAGATATCCTGCAAACATTCATGAACCTATGGAGGTTCTGAATGAAGCTTAACCCAGAGAAATGTACCTTCAAAGTGCCGACAGGGAAATTACTCGGTTTTCTCATGTCCAGCCGAGGTATCGAGGCCAACCCCACTAAAATCCGAGCCATAGAAAGAATGGAACTGCCGAAATGCCTTAACGATGTTCAGAAGTTCACTGGTTGCCTCGCATCGTTAAGTCGGTTTGTATGTCAGCTAGGAGAGAAGGCATTGCCCCTGTATCAGCTAATGAAAAATGCAGATAAGTTGCTGATATCGCATTTCATGAATTGAATAAGATGCTAGCCTCTGCACTAGTGTTAGCTTCACCACTATCCAAAGAGCCAATGTTTCTCTATATAACAGCGACCAACCGAGTCATGAGTGCCGTGGTAGTGGTGGAGCATGACGAGGAAGGTAAGTTGGTGTAGCGGACAATACATTACCTGAGCGAGGTATTTTCTACTTCGAAGCAGAACTATCCTCATTATCAGAAGATGGCGTATGGTGTGTACATGGCAGCTAAGAAGCTCAAGCATTACTTCGAGGAACTCCCCATAAAAGTGATATGTGAAGCGCCCATATCCAAGATAATGAGTAACAAATATGCAAGTGGCCAGATTACTAAATGGGCAATTGAGTTAGCCCCTTATGCGCCACAGTTTGATAGAAGGGATGCCATGAAGTCTGAAACAATGGCTGATTTTTTCATAGATTGGGCCGAGATGCAGTACGAACCACCTTTGCCAGACTCTAACTATTGGAGGATGCATTTTGAAGGATCAAAGCTGAAGGAAGGATTAGGGGCCGGGGTAGTACTTACCTCGCCCAAGAAAGATCAGCTGTAATATGTGCTCCAGATCCATTTTCGAGCATCAAATAATGTGGCCGAATATGAGGTGCTCGTGCGTGGACTGAAAGTAACAAAAGAGGTAGGGATACGTCGGATACAGTGCTTAGGTGATTCAGATTTGGTGGTGAAGCAATTATCTGGTAATTGGGATGCCCTAGATGCAAACATGGCCCTTTATAGATTTCATGTCCAGCAGATATGTGGGTACTTCGAGGTATGTGAATTCCATCATGTACCTCGGCTTGAAAATGAAGCAACCAACATACTATCTAAGCTGGGCTCATCTCGGTAGGCCATCCCGCCAGGAGTTGCTTTGGAGCATCTAGAAAACCATCTATCACACCTTCACCAGAATCCGAGTCAATCCATATCCTAGCAAACCCTGGATCAAAAGCTACCCCTATGGATATTGACTGGGGGATTACCTCAGCAAACCAGGGGACTACCTCGGAAAAACCAGGGACTGCCTCGCAGAACCCAGGGACAGTTCAGCCTTATTCGGTAGCGGTTATGTCTGTGGATGCAATGGAAATTGACAAGGTACTTTTCCAGTTCGTGATATACTAACATGGCCAAAGCCAATATTTGAGTTCTTGAAGGATAGAGCTTTTCCAAGTGATGAGATACTCTCGAGGCGAGTGCAGAGGAGAGCAAAGGCATACACCATTATCAATGCCAATCTATTCAAGAGAAGTGTCACAAGTGTTCTGCAACGATGTCTTGACCCGGAAGAGGGGCTAGAAATCCACTGAGATATACATCAAGGGGAATGTGGGCATCACGCATCGTCCAGAGCCTTAGTGGCAAGCTTTTTGGCATGGATTTTACTAGCCAAGTGCCTTAGAGCAGGCCGAGGAATTAGTGAGGAAATGCAATGGTTGTCAGAGGTACGCTACCAAGACACACATGCCAATGTCAGAACTCAAGACTATACCAATCACTTGGCCATTTGTTGTGTGGTGCTTAGATATAGTTGGACCATTTAAGCTGGCTAAGGGCAACATGACTAACATCTTAGTCATGGTTGATAAGTTTACCAAATGGATTGAAGTGAAGCCAATAAGAAAATGTGATGGAGCTACGGATGTGACCTTCCTCAAGGATATTATCCTGAGATACGACTATCCCCACAGTATCATAACTGATAATTTAGGGGTTCTGCGTATGAAAACAATAAATTTTACCTTACGCCCCTGAACCCCTGAAGCTGCCAGGACCTATCTATTAGTAATACAGTAACATGAGGGGTTTTTCGTGAACTTACCCTTGAAGACCGAAAAGCGTTGTCAATGCTCAGGAGAGCGTGGTTGATGTAGACGAGCCGAAGCCGACCTCAAGGTCGTGATGAAGTCCTTGCGCTCCTTGGCTCCAATGACTTGAGTGCCTCAAGTGCGACACCTCGCGGGGAGTTACACATGTCCGGTGCCTGATGATGACTCCCGCTTCCCCGATCTAGCAGTAGTTGCGGAAGTAGAGCTCCCGGATCCGAATCCCCCAGCGCGATGGCGCTCCGCGGTGAAGATGTCTCTCGCTCGCGCAGTCCAGACTTGGGACCACGGTCACGAGAGAGAGAGAGAGAGATAGGAGAGAAAAAATATCAATTAGAGGTCCTCCCAAAAGTGAGAAGACCTTTATTGATTATTGGTGTGTTTAATTTGGCCAAATACCCCCACTATATATAGGGGGAGGGGAGGTACTACCTCCCTCAAAGTCCCGGGGTGGGACTAAAGGAGAGGAGGGGGAGGGGTGGCCGCCGGCCACCCTAGTGGGCCCCGTGCGGGGGGCTAGGCCCAGCCGGCCAGCCCCTTGCCCTTCTCCCTCTCTCCTTTTCCCCTAATGGGCCCTCTCACTCCGGAAATTGGCCCATTAAGCCTTTGACCAATTTAATTGATTTTCTCTTTATTAAATAATTATGAATAAATGATTAAATCAACATTTAACATTAATTCACACATTATGCAATCTCCATGGCTATGGAACACCTTCCACCTCCACTCTGGACATCCTCCGGACTTACCGAAACCCTTCCGGTTTTCTCTCTATAACTCTTCGGTGATTCCACCGATCCTATAAACACTCTCTAAGAATTATCAAGCGCTTAAGCGTGATACCCCACGGTTCGGGAACACTCCAGACATGGTCGGGACACTCCCACACCAATGATCGAACGAGGGACCTGGATGGCCATGTGACCCCAGTGCGTTCCACGAAGATCTTTCGTCGTTTGAACCGGGATAGTCGTGTCTTATTCCCTTTGTCACTCGATACTTGCATTGCTCGAGATCTGATCAATGACATTACCATGTCGTGTTCAATCTCGTTACTGAACAATGCTACTTGACTCGTTCCGACAAGTGATATCCCCGTGATCAAATCACACGCTGCGCAGCTATTGGATATAACCTCTCCGAGTGGGCCCTTGAGTATCTTCCCGTCACATGGACGGACAAATCCCGCTCTTGACATATATTGCCTCTACGGTTTCCTCCGAGTACCTGAACACACCTTTATAACCACCATATTACCAGATGGCATTTGATGCTATCTAAGCACTCTCGGGAGACATTGATTAACATAGCCTCACAGTCTAAGGAATAGTCTACGAGGATCCATTTCTAATCATCATAACTTGAACTTCGTGACATGATCGGGTCACGATGTTTAGGTTGGGTATTAGTTCATCATCTCATTCTCAGAATGAGATGACCTCATTTCCAACTAGCATAAATGCCACATGGTCAAGAAACTTGATCATCTATTGACCAATGAACCAGTGACTAGAGTTTCACTGGGAACCCCTGGTTGTTTGTATGTCACACGTGTATTGATGTTTCCACTCAATACAGTTATAGCATGATATAAAACTTAATCATAAACTATATGAAATATGATAATAGTCCTTACTACTATTTGTCTCTAGGGCATATTTCCAACAATCTCCCACTTGCACTAGAGTACAAATACACTAGCTGCATTTGTTCTCAATCATTGGCACCATATATCCGATACCCTGAACATGCTTGCTCATGGAAGAGGTTGAGTCTTCAGTCTGTACTTTACAGCCCCAAATCCTTTGCAACTTACTAATGTCACCTTGATTGACATTAATACTTTATCATCTCATGATAGCATCTGTGTGTATGCATCATTGCTATGGCAGTAGAACGAGGCCTGATTCCAGGAGCCTACAGTGACTTTAGATCAACCTCGAGGGCTTTCTCATGGGCACTGAGCCCCGGGACACACCATTCTACGTTAAAAGCGAACTAGCCCCGCCATGACATTATACAACACTTTAGATGGTACCCTTATCTATTATTATAAATGTATTCATCGAAACACTAGTGCACTCTGTGCAAGTTTCGATGTCTTTGTTCACCTTGCTTCCTACTTGACTTTAATCGGTATTCACAGGAGATTCCAACATATTCCCTTATAACATAACCCTTTATGTTTTAAGATATGTCATCCTTTATGGATTTGGAAAACATGTCTACAGTTCTCTATTAGACACTGCGGACAAACTTAGCTCAACGTTCTATGATTCAAACTTAATCACGTTCCTTACTTGGATCACATATTATGCTAAGTTATCATCATGGTTTACTAAGATAGAAACTATGTCTCATAATAGTGGATGATAGTCATCCTTTTCTTTCTTTCAACCATTGATGTTAAACTTAATACTATTCCTAATTTGAGTTATTAAGGACCAGTTCCTTAATTAACTTCTATTCTAAAAACCCCTTTCAAAATCCTTTAAGGAATACTACATAATATCATAATATACATATTATCAATCTACATCTTATAAATCATTATTTATAAGTATATGCGCTTTCATTCTTAACATACTTAAGAATTACTCCTATAAGCTCCCACTCAAAAATATGTCATTCACATATCGTTTTAGGAAGACTTTCATAGCTCCCACTCAATTTTATGCAAATTGCATATCCACTCACTATTTTGAACTACTTCAAAATCCTTTGATCAAGTATCAAACTTGGAGATTTACTATGAGATACTAGTTCTATTACTAGTTTTAAATCCTTTAGACATTCAGCACACTTGAATCAAATTCATTTGAATTTGTTCAATACTTGAAAAATTGTGCTTTTGTCATTCACCCCCTTTTCCACTATGGCTTTGCAGTCATTTGGGAAAATTCAAGCAACTCCTTTTACTTGTGAGATTCAGCAACGAATTGCTTTCTAATCTCAAGGGAATTTCACTTTTAGGATTTCTCATAATTCCAGTTTACCATTATTTCCTTAGTAGTTCATAGGTATGTCATGTTCTAAGAATCATGACAAATGATTCATAAATGTCTCCATACTAGATATGGATTTACATTTTGAATCCTACTTCATGTAGTGAAAACACCAGTAGGGAAAACACAATGATCAATATCATTGATTCTTTCCTTCTATGAAGAGAATCGTTCAGGAACGTTGTCCGTTGCGCTTCTCAACACTTTGATGTAGGGTTTTGAATCCTCATCATGTTTTACACTATCTTCCATTTGCTCCATAATCGAGAAACATCACTAGAAGTGAGCTTTCTCAAGAATGCACCAAAATCCAAGCAGTACGAATCTTGCTTTCCTTTTGGTTTCAGCTATGGATTTCGTATTCAAAGTTTTCCAATGAATACGCTACAAGGACTTATTCGCTATTGTTTTGGTTATATTGAATAACCCCAAAACTTTCACGAATTCAAATGGTTCACTACATTCTAATTGAGTGCAAACAATTTCTAACCAATGGTCCCTACATCTACACTACAACGATTTATTTGGTGCCCTCTATTCACCCACTTTGATATCTAATATCACATTGTGATGCTTTGCATTTTCACGTTTCAAAACACTTCGCATTTCACAATTTTATTTATGCCTTTCTTATAAAGTCGAATTTCATTACTATTGATCAAATCATAGTAATTAGATTCCCTTTTATATTTATACCCTTTGTTGATGAAACACTTTGATCAAATCAAATAGTTTCATTTTCATCCTTTGGTAAACTACTTTACACTTTTAAACAATCATTTAATGATAATTACCATTTTGTCAAAACACAATACATCGAATATTGATTAACTTTAACAATTCATTAAACACTTTTGTATTCGAACAATACTCGGTGTTCAAGTTATTTTTCCAAATTTAGGCATGATTTATATGTGACAAGAAATCGAATGTCTTTCACATATTATCAACATAACTTTGAATTTGAACAATGGTTTTTCATTCAAAATGAATATATCATTAAGCTGGGTATTTTTCAAGGCATTTTAATATTTTACAAATGTTCATGTATTAGCAATTAGTTTCAAACAACAAGGATAATTCACAAGTAATCAAACAAGATATGAACAAGAATAGAAATCATTCATAAAAGTGGAACAACTATTTGTTACAAACTCATATGAATAACCGTCTCATGAAGTGTGAGACACACTAAAGAAGTTCACAATCTCTTGATTACAATAATCATCCTAAAACATAAACTAAATGATAAATGTTGAGGGAGAGTGTCGTCGGCCATCATCATCATGCTTGCCATCAAAACGCAACGTCACCTCCTCTCCAGCATGCACCTCTCATGCAGAAGGACATGTTTTCAACAAAACAGAACAAGTATCAAATATACTTAACACTGCAAATGTGTTTGCAAGATTATAACATTTATAAAACGGTATATCCAATATATACCTTTGTCATTGATAACCTGAGCGACATCTAGTTCAACCAACACATTCCTGAGATGTGTCACGAACCGGTGGAACTCCATTGTTTCCGCGTCGCCCCTCATTACGCAAGTCCTGACTTGTGCTTGGTAGCTTGGTGGCAGCGATCGCAGCACAACGCTGTTTGCAAAAGAGCCCGTCATCCAGCTGTCCAAGAAGTATGCAGGCCTCATGTACACATCATGCAGGTGCTCCAAGTGGTCGTCCAGTGATGAGTTATCCTCTATCTTAATGGAGAGGAAGTCTCCCATCAGCTCATGCTCCCATATGCGTGTCTGTTCCACGAAATGTGTCCTAAGCTATAGCATCACCGAACGAGGGTCGACATCACCCACGAAAGGCCACAACTTATCCACCATTCCGAAACTCATGGTAACTGAAATGAAGGAGGCCATCTCACAATGGAGATAGCGGTCTTTCCGCTGCTCTGGGGTCTCTAGGTTAGTGGGCTGATCCAAATCCATCCCGTCGAGTATGTAGTCGACCACGTCATTCTCGCTAAGGAGAACGTGGAGACGTGCAACCCATATTGAGAAGTTTGATCCATCTAATCTAAGTTTTTCTCCTTCTAACCAATCAATCGTCAACACGAAAGGAGCCATCTACATTTATAATTGCAAAAGGAATTTAGACTAAGTTTATAATTAAATGAGTTAATAATAACTCCACTCAGAAACGCCTATCCCCACAAGGGTTCCTAGTGATAACACGACCCCTACCAGCCATATCTCCCCCGATTGAACACGGCCATCGATGTGGGTTCAAAGGTGGACGCTAAACATCGGTCACATCATTCATGCGACTCATGCTCGATCTTTCGACCATCCGTGTTCCGAGGCCACGCTTCTATGGCGTGCTAGGCTCGCCAACTCAACCTTAGTGTATTCATCGTGCAACATGGCTTACACCCACTGTATGCGAATGTAGATATGTCTGACACCCAGTCCTATAACCCTAGATCGCCTCATACCGAAGAACTTTCTTGGTGGTGCACACTAAGGGGGAACACAATCGTTGGTAATTTTAACAAGGATCATCTTATTAGGCTACCTTCGAGTATCTAATACTAGCACACAATAAGACATACAAACAATAACATTGAATGTAAATGCTATGTGATATGGTCTTTCACGTCGTGATCTCCATCCGCCGTCACTGGATTCCGGTGCCAGGGTTCTGGTGCCATAGACACCAGGGTAGCTCGTCACCTCCGTGTCTTTCCGGTGTGGTAGCTCGTCACCTCCATGACTATCTACTAGTACGTAACAAAAGGTAGTCACTTTACCTTTGCCACAACCATATCACAAAGCAACGCCCCCTACAAAACAAAGTTAGACGCCTCTACTTTATCTTTGCATGTTTTACGTGGCTGAATGGGCATTTGCACAAGAACCGTTCTTACCTACGAACTTTCAGCACAACGCTGATCAAGCAGTTGTCTCTACTACACCCCTTTCGGGGTCCTCCGTTGCAAATGGCATACCAACTAATGGGAGAGAGACAAACACCCCCCTAAGCCACTTTATACGGTACAAGCCGTATGTCAAGCGTGGACCAGTCTCGCGAATGAACGCGTAAAGTCGGTTGGGGGCCACTTCATCAAGCATTACTGCAGTATACACAAGTGCACGTGGGAGGGTAACAACTAAAAGAACAACGCCCACATGCTACATCTCGTGTGTTCTACCCGTACTAGCATGACTACGCATAGATCTAGCTTTGATACCACTGTAGGGGTTCCGCGTATGAAAACAACAGATTTTACCCTACGCCCCTGAAGCTGCCAGGACCTATCTATTAGTAATACAGTAACGGGAGGGGCTTTTCGCGAACTTACCCTTGAAGACCAAAAAGCGCTGTCAACGCTCAGGAGAGCGTGGTTGATGTAGACGAGCCGAAGCCGGCCTCAAGGTCGTGATGAAGTCCTTGCGCTCCTTGGCTCCAACGAATTGAGTGCCTCAAGTGCGACACCTCGCGAGGAGTTACATACGTCTGGTGCCTAACAATGACTCCCGCTTCCCTGATCCAGCAGCAGTTGCGGAAGAAGAGCTCCCTGATCCGAATCTCGTAGCGCAACGGCGCTCCACGGTGAAGATGTTTCTAGCTCGCGTAGTCCAGACTTGGGACCACGGTCACGAGAGAGAGAGAGGGGTGGAGAGAAAATATCAGTTAGAGGTCCTCCCAAAAGTGAGAAGACCTTTATTGATTATTGGTGTGTTTAATTTGGCCAAATACCCCCACTATATATAGGGGGAGGGGAGGTACTACCTCCCTCAAAGTCCCGAGGTGGGACTAAAGGAGGGGAGGGGGGAGGGGTGGCCACCGGCCACCCTAGTGGGCCCTGTGCGGGGGGATAGGCCCAGCCGGCCAGCCCCCTTGCCCCTTCTCCCTCTCTCCTTTTTCCCCTAATGGGCCCTCTCCCTCCGAAAATTGGCCCATTAAGCCTTTGACCATTTTAATTGACTTTCTCTTTATTAAATAATTATGAATAAATGATTAAATCAACATTTAACATTCATTCACATATTATTCAATCTCCGTGGCTATGGAACACCTTCCACCTCCACTCCGGACATCCTCTGTACTTACCGAAACCCTTCTGGTTTTCTCTCTACAACTCTTCGGTGATTCCACCGATTCTATAAACACTCTCTAAGCATCATCAAGCCCTTAAGCGTGATACCCCATGTTTCGGGAACACTCCAGACATGGTCGGGACACTCCCGCACCAATGATCGACAGAGGGACCTAGATGGCCATGTGACCCCAGTGCGTTTCACGAAGATCTTTCGTCATTTGAACCGGGACAATCATGTCTTATTCCCTGTGTCACTCGATACTTGCATTGCCCGAGATCTGATCAATGACATTGCCATGTCATGTTCAATCTTGTTACTGAACAATGCTACTTGACTCGTTCCGACAAGTGATATCCCCGTGATCAAATCACACGCTGCGTAGCTATTGGATATAACCTCTCCGAGTGGGCCCTTGAGTATCTTCCCGTCACATGGATGGACAAATCCTGCTCTTGACATATATTGCCTCTACGGTTTCCTCCGAGTACATGAACACACCTTTATAACCACCATATTACCAGATGGCGTTTGATGCTATCTAAGCACTCTCGGGAGACAGTGATTGATATAGCCTCACCATCTAAGGAAGTCTACGAGGATCCATTTATAATCATCGTAACTTGAACTTCATGACATGATCGAGTCACGATGTTTAGGTTGGGTATTGGTTCATCATCTCATTCTCAGAATGAGATGACCTCATTTCCAACTAGCATAAATGCCACATGGTCAAGAAACTTGATCATATGTTGACCAATGAACCTGTGACTAGAGTTTCACTAGGAACCCTGGTTGTTTGTATATCACACGTGTATTGATGTTTCCACTCAATACAGTTATAGCATGATATAAAACTTAATCATAAACTATGTGAAATATGAAAATAGTCCTTACTACTATTTGTCTCTAGGGCATATTTCCAAACAGTCTCCCACTTGCACTAGAGTACAAATACACTAGCTGCATTTGTTCTCAATCATTGGCACCATATATCCGGTACCCTGAACATGCTTACTCATGGAAGAGGTTGAGTCTTGGGTCTGTAATTTACAGTCCCAAATCCTTTGCAACTTACTAATGTCACCTTGATTGACATTAATACTTTATCATCTCATGATAGCATCTGTGTGTATGCATCGTTGCTATGGTAGTAGAACGAGGCCTTGTTCTAGGAGACTACAGTGACTTTAGATCAACCTCGAGGGCTTTCTCAGGGGCACTGTGCCATGGGACACATCATTCTATGTTAAAAGCGAACTAGCCCTGCCATGACATTATACAACACTTTAGATGATACTATCCTCACAGTATCATAACTGATAATGGCGCCAATTTTGCCAAAGGAGCATTGGCCCGGTTCTGCCAAGATAAAAAGATCCGGCTAGATGTTGCATCGGTAGCCCACCCCGCATCGAACGGACAAGTGGAAAGATCCAACGGACTGATTTTGTCTGGGATAAAACCCCGGCTCATTGAGCCGCTGCAAAGATCAGTGGGGTGCTGGATAGAAGAACTACCAGCGGTATTGTGGAGCTTAAGAACAACTCTGAATCGATCAACAGGCTATATGCCATTCTTTCTGGTTTATAGGGCAGAAGCTGTATTACTAGCTGCCATAGAGCATGACTCACCTAGGGTCACCCAATACACAGAAGCCGAAGTACAAGAAGCCCGCATAATGATGTTGATCTGCCAGAAGAAGCAAGAGAACTTGCCTTGTCCAGATCTGCCATATATCAGCAAAATCTCCAATGCTACCATAGCCGAAAAGTGAACCCCCAAGTCTTCCGGGAAGGAGATCTGGTACTTCGGCTGGGACAGCGCACTGCCGGCATGCACAAGTTTTCCCCCTATGGGAAGGGCCATTCATTGTAAGAAAAGCAATGCACAATGATGCCTATTATCTCATTGATGCACAGCCACAGGAGAAGAACAAGGTGGATAGGTCCGGTGAGGAGTCCAAGCGCCCATGGAATGTAGCTCTACTTCGTCCGTTTTACACTTAGCGAAAAGTGTATGTATCTCGAACGCTCATATGTTGGCCTGTATGTCAGCGATGAGCTTATCAATGAAACCTCAGCACCCCAAGCAGAAACTCAAGGACTGCCTTAATAATAATTGTCAGTTTCTATATTTATTTTTTTATACGTCGGCTGGCTTAAATTACTTACCCCTTAGCCGGATTAGTAATGTGTAGGCACCAAAAGCTAACTCTTCGACTTGCTATTATCCAACAAGAATTTGGCGTCATGGCAAGCAAAAAAACAAGTTTGGAATTGCTAGGCACATGAAAAACAACTAAGGAAAGGAACTTAATCGAGCCGATGTTTGTTATTCAGACTAACCCCTCTATTTACTTTATTCCTATTATGTTGAATTATTTTGAGCTAACCCTAAAGTTTCGAGTATTGCTAAGTCAATTTTTTGAACCTCGGACGTGTAAGTTAAACACCGAATCAAGGTAGACGCGAGCCGAGTCATAAAATTGGGAAAACAAGAAAATGAAACTCGGGGACTTCGCCCAAGTTAATCCGTCATAAAAGACTTAACGGTAGAAAATAGCACATTGTGCATAATACATATGTTCCCGGCATTATACCGGGGATTTAACAAATTTCAAAGTGTTTTTTTCTCAAGGAGCAGCAGTATCCGAAGTATCTGCAATAGGAGGGAGAAGTCATCCTCGGTGGGGGGGGACTTTAGTTTCAGCCTCATCGTCCGGGTTGGCTTTAGCTTCCTCAGCATAGTCCGAAGCTTCTTGCTCTTCGCCATCCAAACCACCTTTGACATCCCATCGTCGATGACTTCGAGGAAACTCGGCCCCTCATTCCATTGATGACAATAGGCATATTGGATGAGGTCGTAGTCGCGAGCTTTGCGTTGGGTGATGTAGGCCGGGTTAGTAGTCCACTTGGATCCAGTGTGCATGTGGCTGAGAATATTCAGGTCAAGACTTCATACCAAGATAGCATGAAGCTCAGGGTTGTGTCGGCTCCAGCGCGCACAGCGGATTCCCTCCACAGATCAAGTTGAGTCTCACACTCCATCAATTTTGCAATCAATAGGGCAGCACCTTTAGGGGTGGGATCTATGGGCCAAAGGGCACTGAAGACTCGGATAGCTGCATCCATGATGTCCGAGCCAAAGCTCTTCATGGGTTCCACCCGATCTACAAGGCTTACCAAAGTATCCTCCATATCGTAAGGAATTGGCTTGGCAGAAGGACCAACCGAGTGCGTCTCTTCAACCGGAACTTGTTAATGGCAGTGGCTGCAAGGGCATTGGTCTCCGGAAAGTTGCCTGAAAATGAGACAAATAAGATAAGTCACTAAGGGCACAAGACCCAGAGAAAGAAATGACAGCGCAAGAGGAAAAACTAACGAGAGATATAACTGTTGATCCGAGTCAGCTCCATGAGCCACGCATCATTCCTCTTCTTGATTTTTTCATGCTCGGTGTTCACCGACTCAAACTTGAGGTCGACATCCTTCAGCATATCTTGGCTTTCCTTAAGTGCGGTTTTCAGCCGATCCTTTTCTTTAGAGAAGGCTTGGTCAGCTTTGTCTAACTCAGCTTTCTGGAGGCTCTTCAGTTTTCCAATCTCAACATTGTGCCGAGTGATCTCATCATCCTTGAGCCGAAGTTGGGAAATTTCATCATCTTTCTTCTTTAATTCGGCCTGATGTTGCCCTTCTTGTTCGAGAAAGTGGAGCACCATGTCAGGCAAAGGTACACTATCTTGAAGAGACACTGCAATAGTTTGTTGACCCGGTAGAGCCAAGGTATAATTATCTGCCGAGTCAGAAGGAAAAAGGACAAAGGATGAATAACCAAGGAGAATTACCTTTTTTCTCGGCCAATTTCTTTCTCATGATGATATTTTCAGACTCCACTTCGGCTGCGCAATCCGAATCATGAGTTAGTTTGGAAAGTCAACGATGAAGAAAAGTAAAAGTGAAAGTTTAAGCGAGATAACTATACCTTTCCTCTTTGCCTCAGGCAACACGGCCTTATGCTTTGTGCACAGCTCTTTGTGGGAGTCCAAGAGCCGCTGAAACTCAATAGTTCGGCGGTTTGTGGTGATATGAAAAGCGAAATGGTTAGCTCATGTATCATAAGGAATATTTGAAACTACTCAAGACCCGGGCCAAGTGGAACTTAACCCGGCTCTAGGTGAGTGAATATTTGAAACTACTCAAGACCTGGGCCAAGTGTAACTTAACCCGGCTCTATGTGAGTGAATATTTGAAACTACTCAAGACCTAGGCCAAGTGGAACTTAACCCGGCTCTAGGTGAGTGAATATTTGAAACTACTCAAGACCCAGGCCAAGTGGAACTTAACCCGGCTCTAGGTGAGTCAATATTTGAAACTACTCAAGACCCGGGCCAAGTCGAACTTAACCCGGCTCTAGGTGAGTGAATATTTGAAACTACTCAAGACCCGGGCCAAGTGGAACTTAACCCGGCTCTAGGTGAGTGAATATTTGAAACTACTCAAGACCGGGCCAAGTGGAACTTAACCTGACTCTAGGTGACTGAATATTTGAAACTACTCAAGACCCGGGCCAAGTAGAACTTAACCCAGCTCTAGGGGAGTGAATATTTGAAACTACTCAAGACCCAAGCTAAGTGGAACTTAACTCGACTCTAGGTGAGTAGATATTCGAAGCTAGCTAGATCCGAGCCAAGCGAAACTTAACCCGGCTCTAGGTGAGTGGATATTCTAGGCTAGATAGATCCGAGCCAAGTGGAATTTAACCCGGCTCTAAATGATTGAAAACTTTAAAACTACTAAGGAATTTGGGAGCATCCGGCTGAGTAACATGTTACTCCCCCGGAGGATGGGGACTGGAGGATATATCTACAACTACTTGCACATATGTAAAGGCATGGAAAAAGGATTTACCTCCATCATCTTGTTGGCAAGGTTAATAGCTTTGGACACTGTATTCATCTTCACGCCAATCTCGGCAGGACCAAACTTCAGCGGGTTACCGGAATTGATGTCGATATATTCAGCATTATTCCAGTTATCCGCATACTCGGAGAGTGAGCCGTAGCTCTCCTCGCTAAGAGTCTAGGCCACCACTAAGCCCTTGGCGCGAGCAGTTTTTCGGGCAATTTCAGTTGTGGCTGCGCTGGTGTGTAGAGTAAGCTGTTTTTTAGTGGTAGAGCCAGAGGCAATGCTCCCCTTTTGCATCATGGACGCAAGAGTACGATGCCCAAACTCGGCCGCTGTTCCTTTGGGACCTTGATCTTAGTAGTCTGAGAAGCTTTCTGTCCTTTGGAAGCATCATCACCTTTCTTGTCCTTGGTGCTTGACTTGGGCTGCTGCTAGGAAGAGGTGGTTTGCTCTCCGAGTTTGGTCTAAGGCTTTTGCCAAAATATGTCTTCGGCTGAAGAAGTTGGTGCAGAGAGTTTGGCCTTCGGTCTGGGCCGAGTTTGGTCATCTCGCTGAGTCTTGGAAGACCCGGACGAGGCAGGAGTTGCTTGCGTAGAAGAACTTGGAGCTAGATCTAGAGCTAGAGCTAGTGGAGGCTGAGTTTAGGTTGGTGCCAGAATCACCAGCACCTTAGAAGGAGTTTTCTCGCTACCGATGTTGCTGGCGCCACTATCATCTGGTTGCGGCTGAGCCGAAGTGGAGTTGGGCTGATCCGGCATGGCCACATCCTTGGAGGCGTAACCACCCTCTGTGCCCGTGTTGCCCTCCTCTTGTCGATGTGGGCTAAGATTCGGTGCGTCCGCGGAGCTCTCCTAGATGGGGCTCAAGGGACGAGCATCATCATGGCAAGGAGCAGGTGGAGCATCTCGAGGAGGCGAGGCTATGCTTGAACCACTCTAGGAAATGTCCTTGGGGGCCCTACCGAATCAGACAGAAAACAAGTACAAGTTAGAGAAGAAAGAGAGAAATAAGAAATACATGTAAAGGAAGAGAAACTGCTTGAAGAACAAGGAAGAGAAGATCTTACTCGGATGCGGTAGGTGGTTCCTTGGGCTTTGGGGCTCTACGGACAGTGGCCTTAGTCGGAGGTTTGTTGGCAGTCTTATCGCCAGATTTCTTCTGTCTCTTCTTGGTCCGGGGTGGCTCGGAAGAAGGAGCGGAAGTGGCAGCTCGTTTTTTCGCAGGTGCAGGAACCGGATCACCCACGACAAGAGGTGGATTGGTGTGGACCTGACCGGCCAGGTTAGCTGAAGTCGAATCAACCGTAAAAGTGTATGAGATAGGCACAGGGTCATATACCTCCAATATTTCAATATCAGGGTCTTCATCATCATCCGGCCAATTCCGTAAAACATAGGCCTTACCAGAGGGTCATCTAGGGCTAGAGTCCGGAGTGGGCAAGAAGATCTCAGAATCCGGCTCTTCCGTGTCCGAGGTATCTTGGTCCTTCCCCCACTTAAGGGATGGTTCCGTACCATCCTCAACTGTCTACTGAAGAAACGTCTGAAAAGCAATATTGCAAAAGACTCAAGTAAATGATATGGTCCGACATCAAACATAACTTGGAAAAAGGGTCAAGTAAGAAATGCCACAGGAGGTAGCCTATCTCGGTAGAAGTACTCGTACCCCACTGCCAATCTTCATTCATGTTCGGGGTTATCTTAACAATGGACTTGATCCGGCGGAAGATCTGAGTGTTGTTGAGCTCAAAGGATGAGTTTTACATTGCAAATATATCTATAATGTTTGATGTTCCATGCTTGGTTTTATCCACTTTCTTGTGTTTTTCCCACACTTTGGAGTACTTTTCATATGATTTCTTGGACTAACCTATTAACAAGAGCCACAGTGCCAGCTGCCTGTTTTCTACTGTTTTTGGTTCCAGGAAAGTCAGAAAATGAATATTCTCGGAATTTGACGGGACAAAAGCCAAAGTGCCTATTTTTTCGGAAGTCATCAGATGCCAGAATACGAGACGGAGAAGGGCTAGGGGCGGCCACACCACCAGGCCGCGCGGCCAGGCCTGGCCCGTGCCAGGGGGTGGTCTGGCCGACCCCAGCACCCCCTCGGCCTCTCCTTCCGCCTATATATTGCCCTCGGGACGAAAACCCTAAGTACCCGATCAAAATCCCACGAAAGAGTCTGTAGCCGCTGTCATCTCCATCCCTAGATCGGCACCCTGCTAGAGAGGGGAATTCACCCTGGAGGCCTTCTTCATCACCATGCAAGCCTCCGGTGTGATGCGTGAGTAGTTCATCCTTGGACTACGGATCCATGTAGTAGCTAGATGGCTGGTTCTCCTCCTTTGTGCTTTCATGTTTAGATCTTGTGAGCTCCGTTCATGATCAAGATCATCTATTTGTAATTCTGCATGTTGTGTTTGCGGGGATCCGATGGATATTGAGATGCTATTTCAGATTGATTATTGATTCTATCATGTCTTTGTTATTTGTGATCTTGCATGCTTTCCGTTGTTAGTAGATATCTTGGCCAACTAGATGCTAGCAACTCCCAGAGTTAGTATTTATGCTCGATAGTGGGTTCATGCCTCTGGTAATCTGGGGAAGTGACAGAAATCCCTAAGGTACTAGATGTGATGTTGCTACTAGGGAGAAAACAACAATCCTTTGTTCATAGAACAATCGTATTGTTTACTTTACACGCTTTTTGTAAAGCAATAATTTGTTGCTTGCAACTTAATACTGGAGGGGGTTTGGATGATAACCTGAAGGTGGATTATTAGTCATAGATGCAGTTGGATGGAGGTCTATGTATAATGTTGTAATGCCCAATCGAATCTCAAAGGAGTCAAGATGATTAGTATATGAATGTATTGCTTTCTCGATGTTTGTCAATTGCCTCGCTGTAATTTGTTCACCCAGCATGTTATCTATCTTAAGGAGATTCACCTCTAGTGAACTATGGATCCCGGTCCTTTTCTTTACATACAATCTATAAATTGTTTACTATTTTGTGTTTACTTTCTGCAAACTATTACTTCCTTCCATTCGATACGTTTAATCCTTTGTTTTCAGCAAAACACGGTGAGATTCATAACCTCATCGCAAGTTGGTGACAAAGTTATGTGGTTGTGTTGTGCAGGTCTCCACGTTGCTACTAGCACCGGTAGTGCGCCCTGCCAAGGCTCAGCTAGCAACACCTTTGGGGTGTTTCCTTGCTCCTACTGGTTCAATTAAACCTTGGTTTCATAACTAAGGGAAACTTGCTGCTGTCCTCATCATACCTTCCTCTTGGGGTTCCCAACGAGCTCTACATCAACACGAGCCATCAAGCATTTTTCTGGCGCCGTTGCCGGGGAGTCAAGGACATCTTCACAAGGGGAGTCCCTCATAACCAATCTCTTTACTTTGTTATTTTTGTTTTCTTAGCTTCCTTTTGCTTCGTTTGCTTGTTTCTTTATCAAAAACACACAAAAAAATTAGTTTTACTAGTTTGCTTTCTTATTTGAAAACACAAAAAAATGACTACTCTTGAAAAGACTAAGTTGTGTGACTTCACTAGCACCAACAACAATGATTTTATGAGCACACCTATTGCTCCACCTGTGCCTGAAGATACTTTCTTTGAGATAAAACCTGTTTTATTCAATCTTGTTATGAGAGAACAATTTTTTGGTATTGGCAATGAAGATGCTGCTGCCCATCTAAATAAATTTTTTGAACTTTGTGAGATGCAAAAGCATAGGGATGTAGATGGTGATATTATTAAGCTGAAATTGTTTCCTTTCTCTTTGAGAGGAAAAGCTAAAGAATGGTTGAATTCATTAACTAGGAATAGTATGGATTCTTGGACTAAGTGCAAAGATGCTTTCATTGGAAAATACTATCCTTCTGCTAAGATTATATCTATGAGAAGTGAAATAATGAAGTTTAAACAATCTGATAATGAGCATGTTGCTCAAGCTTGGGAAAGAATCAAATCTTTGGTTAAGAATTGTCCCACTCATGGACTGACTGCTTGGATGATCATCCAAACTTTTTATGCAGGATTGAACTACTCTTCAAGGAACCTATTGGATTCTGCTGCTAGAGGTAACTTCATGACCATTACTTTGGGTGCTGCAACAAAGATTCTAGATAATATGATGGTTAACTATTCTGAATGGCATACCGAGCGAGCTCCACAAGGTAGGAAGGTAAATTCTGTTGAGGAAACTTCTTCCTTGAGTGATAAGATTGATATTATTATGTCTATGCTTGTTAATGGGAAAACCCATATTGATCCAAATAATGTTCCCTTAGCCTCTTTGGTTGCTCAAGAAGAGCAAGTTGATGTGAACTTCATAAGAAATAACAATTTTAGCAATAATGCTTATAGGAGTAATTTTGGTAACAACAATTATAAGCCATATCCTCCTAACAATGGTAATGCTTATGGAAATTCTTACAACAATAATAGGAGTGCTCCCTCTAAACTTTAAGTTATGCTTAAAGAGTTTATTAGTAAACAAACTGCTTTCAATAAAACTATTGAGGAAAAACTCTCTAATGGTGAAACAAATATAGCATCTTTGATTGAAGCTCAATCTTCTTTGAATAAAATGGCTGCTAAACCTGAAACTAATGATAATCCATTTGCAGCTACTAATGCTATACAAGTAAGAATTGATGAAAATGTTAGACTATTAGCTGAATGACATGCTAAGTGGGAAAGAGAAGATGAAATTGCTAGAAACATTAGTGTTTGTACTATTACCACCACTAGTGTTGAGGCTAGTAATAGTTTTACTACTTTAGATGATAAATTTGATTTTGATCTTGATGGTTGCAATATCTCTGAAGTTATTAAGTTCCTACAAAAGCTTGCTAAAAGTCCTAATGCTAGTGCTATGAACATGGCCTTTACAAAACACATTACTGATGCTCTCATAAAGATTAAAGAAGAAAAGATGAAACATAAAGCTTCTATTCCTATAAAACAAGAAGATGGTTGGGAACCCATCATTAGTATGAAAGTGAATGACTTTGATTTCAAAGCTTTATGTGATCTTGATAGTAGTGTTTCTATCATGCCTAGAAGGATTTATAATATGCTTGATTTGCCTCCACTTGAAGATTGTTATTTGAATGTCCCACTTGATGATAATGCTAAAAAGAAACTCATGGGGAGTCTTAATGATGTTCTTATTATGGTTAACAATGCCTATGTCCCCGTTGATTTCTATGTTTTGGATGTTGAATACAATGCTTCTTGTCCTATTACTTTGGGAAGACCTTTTCTTAGAACTGTTGGTGCCATTATTGATATGAAAGAAGGCACCATTAAATATCAACTCCCACTCAAGAAAGGTATAAAACACTTCCCTAAGAAGAGAGAGACCATTTCTTTTGCTTCTCCTATGAAAACAAAATTTGGTCTTAATGCTTCTTCATTTGAGAACAGTTGATTATTTTCTTGCTTCTTATGCCTAACTTAAAGGTGTTAAAGGAAAGTACTTATTGGGAGATAACCCAAAAGTTTTAGATGAGTATTGGAAGTTATTACTTCAGTAATAACCACTCCTTATCCTTTTTATTTGCTTTTTGTGCCAAGAGTAACCTCTAATGAGTAATGATTGGGAAAGTTGCTGTCCCGAAACAGATTTTTGTGCTTCACCATAAAAGTTCGTGTAAAATCTCTGAACGTCTTTTTGGGGCGTGAATATTTGTGCTTATTCCCCAGGTTGTTATCTAACTTTAGTTAGTTCAACACTTTTTGATTTGCGCAACAGAAGGTCTTCGAAAAAATTCGTCTTTACCTGCTGGTCTGTTTTGACAAATTTCTGCCATTTTCTGCATTTGCTTCTTGTTGGTTCCTTTTTGAGTTCTTTTGGGGAATTGTGCCTTTTGAGAGAAGTGCTATAGTATCTAGTGTTCTAATGGAAGTTTATTGGTGTTAGAACTGAACCTTAAGATTTATTTATCTTGAGTGCACTAATGTTGCTAATAAAGATTGTGTGAAGTTTTGTATGAAGGAAAAATTTCAGGAAGAAGTACAAGCATCAAAGCTTGGGGATGCCCAAGGCAACCCCCTCTTCATCAATAAAAATCTCAGGTTTCTTCCAAACGCTTCATTTTTATTGTTTCATGCACAGTTGTGTTTTTCTTGGAGCGTCTTCTTTTTCGTTTTTGTTTTGGTTTTCGTTTGCTTGGTTTGCTTAGTTTTCTGAATAAATTGGTTGGACCCCCTCTTTCATACATTGGTTTGCAAATAGTTTGGTTTGGTTTGGAAAAGAGTAGGAAAGTTCATGCTTATGTGGTAAAAATATCTCATTTTTGACTATGGGCTATGCTCTATCATGCCATGCTTGATATTGTTTCGGCTTTATGCTTAGTATTCTTTGCTGTAGCATGACTTGTTATAAACAATTGAAATTGCTTAATGTGCCTTGGATTAATCATGTGTTGTTTTAGCATATTAAATCATAGTATAGTGGTATTCTCCCTTGATGCTTTATTTGGGTTGACTTGGCGCATGCTCACACCATGTTATGACTATCCAAAGTCACCATAGCCTTTATGATCCTTTAGTTTTCAACTTGTAGTATCACTTTATGCTTTGATCAATAATGTTTTGTTGCTCTACATGATTATGGCCATTATTGCTCTCTAAGTTTGTCGCTCCCAGTCTTTTGCTAGCCTCCACAACCAAGTATGAGTTCCACTCATGCATCCAACTCCCTAAACCAATTTATTCCAAAGAGTCCACCATACCTACCCATTAGCTTATGCTATTCCAAGTATATTCATGCTTTTGTTTACCTTCGGAATTAAACTTGTTATGAGAAAACTAGTGATCAAAGCTCTCACGAACTTGATGGCACACTTTACTTTTCTTGCCCTTAATAAACTTGAACCATTGTGTCGTCTATGTTGTATATGCTTGCACTTATTTGTTGGGAATTAGTAGAACCATGCTTTCATGGGGAACGCTTTCAACATTGCACTTGGTACTTGTACCTAGTTGATATCATGCTCTTTTGTATATGGATGTCGTCGGTGTGAAATGAAAGGGGAGCTTGTAAGTCCATGGAGTTATGTATATGTGTTAGAGAAACACCTGGGCCGCTGGTCTAATCCATGCTGACATGGTGGAAACCTGTAGCGTAACCATAATGAGCTGTCTATGAAGCATTCTTCTTATAAAAAAAGAGTCCTATATTGAGAAAAAAAGAAAAAAAAGAGATTATGAAAAGAGGAAAGAGAGAAAAAAGCACCATATTCCCATGGTAAATAAGAAGATTGCTGAGATGCTCGTTGTCTCCTTGCCTTGTCATTTTGATATGGGGATTCTTTCGTATCATCGGGTGATGACGCACAAGTATAGGGGGTGTATCGCAGTATTTTCGATAAGTAAGAGTGTCGAACCCAACGAGGAGCAGAAGGTGCTGGCTAGTGGTATGGACCAGGAATTCTCTCCAAATACTTAGCAAACGGATTTTTAGGGGTTTTCGATAAAGCAAGTAAACAAAGTACGAGTAAATAAAAGACAGTAAGAATGAATGCAGCAAGTGGCCCAATCCTTTATGCAGCAAAGGACAAGCCGGTTGTATTTCTATAGATGACCAAACGTTCTCGGGGACACATGGGAAGACTGTCAAGTGCTTTCGCTTCATATAGCTGATTAATCTTCTTTAGCTTGCTAAGTGTTGTGTGGGTGAACCTGTGCTAATGTACCACCACATCCAAGACTAAATACATACTTGTGATTAAACCCCTTGCAAACATCCGTAAGTACAAGAAAGTAATTAAGGTAGAAACCTAACCACAGCTTTAAACTCTAAGACCCTTACGTCCCTTGTGCAATGGTTTCCTAACGGGGGTTTAGGTTTCTGTCACTCCGGCAACCCCTACGATTAGTAGCCAAATACACAATGCATTCCCCTAGGCCCATATAGGTGAAGTGTCATGTAGTCGACGTTCACATGACACCACTAGAAGAAGTACACCACAACTTAAATAACAATCTATTGAATCTTTCTCAATGCAACTCCACTACTAACAACAAGACTTCTCCCATGTCCTCAAGAACAAAACGAACTACTCATAAGACATCATATGGATCATGATCAGAGATGGAATAATGATGTATAACAATCTGAACATAAACAATAATTCAATGGTTCACTCAATAGCATCAACTACAAAGAGTAATCAACACCGGGAAAGTTTCCCCTATGAACTATGCAAGATTCAACGCAATTGTTACAACAATATGGAGATGGTCATGAGGGTGCTAATGGTGATGATGGTGGTGATGATGATCCCGATGAAGTCCAGCTTGATGGTGGTGTTGATGGCGACGATCTTCCCTCTCCGAAAAGGAATTCCCCCGGCAGAAATCTGTCTGCCGGAGAGATCTTTCTCTCTCGGTGTTTTCCGCCCCGCAGAGGCGGTGGAATCTTTCTGTGGTCACTCCCCGAGTCTTAGGGTTTCGTGGGGATGATATACGCCAGAGGAGAGAGGCTGGAGTGGGCTAGGGCGGCCACACCACTCCCAGGCGTGACCTAGGCCTGCCCGCGCCATGGGGTGGTGTGGGCCCCCTGTGGCCCACCTCCACTCCATCTTCTGGCATCCTGAGTCTTCTGGAAAAATAGGATTTTCCGTATATTTTCCCGGATTTTCTGATCTTCACGAATTTTGCCTCCAAACAGCACCTTTTCCATTAGAATCCTGACTGCAGCGGTCCATGCTCCAAAAGTCATCAACCATGCAAAAACAGATGAAATAACATAAGTATCACCTCTCAATACGAAATATATCAATGAATAATAGTGAATTAGGACATAGAATAGTGATGCAAAATGGACGTATCAACTCCCCGAAGCTTAGACTTTGCTTGTCCCCAAGCAAAACTGAGCTCAATAAACATGGCCTCAGGTTTATGGAGTGAAGAGTCGATAAAAGAATATGGACAAGAAGCATCACATTCATCAAATACATAGATCATAATAGAAGACAACTCGCTATTATATAACTCAACTTGCAATGAGTAAAGGAAGCACAATAAGGATACATAAAGTGAATAATAATTGGTAATGGAAAACTTAGCTCTTGGTCGAAGAATAGTTGATAATTTGCTGGAGTTCACAAATAGCTGGTTTTCAAAGAAAGCTTTCAAAGTAGTAAACTTTCAAGATAAGAGCAATGTGCAAAACAAGGAACATAAGAAACATGAATGCATAAATCATCATATGAATCAATGAAACACATAAACTCAAAATACTTGCTGAGATAGAAGGGAATAGGTTTACTGACTCAACTGCAAAGTAAAAGAAAGGCCCTTCGCAGAGGGAAGTAGGGATTGCAAGTCTCATAAAGAGCTCCCAAAAATTATGATACTTACTAGATTTCAGCTCTCATTGCCCCTATCATAGGCATCTTTAGGTGATTAAGGTTAAAGTGACACAACTAAGAGGATATGCTTGACAAGTTATAAGTTGAAATCTCATGCCCTTGCTTATGAGTACCAATCCTCATGCTACTCAACTTCAGTCACGAGCAAGGTCTTGTCATTTTAAATATATGCGTATCATTGAGAACCGCCAAAAGGGTACCCCTTGCACATGACACAGGAGCTATCCCATAATCAAAATGACAAGGCAAGCAGACAGTGAGCATCTCAGCGATCTTCTTATTTGCTATTTGCATAGGTTTTTATTGAGGATGCTTCATAGAATGCTCACTATAGTTATGCTGCAAGTTTCCACCATGATTAGGCATGGCTTAGGCTAGCGGCCCAGGCGTTTCTCTAACACACATATAAACTCCATGATCTTACAAGTTCCACTTTTATTTCACACCGCCGGGATCCATAAGCAAAAGAACTTGATATCAACTAGGTACAAAGTACCAAATGAAGTGTTGAAAGCGGTCCCCATGATACATGGTTCGGCTAACTTCAACTCATAAAGCGCAAGCATATACGCAACAAAGAAGGACCCAATGGTTCAAGTTTATTAAATGCAAGAAAGTAAAGTGTGCCATCAAGTTCGTGAGAGCTTTAATCACTAATTTTCACATAACAAGTTTAATTTGGGAGGTAGATAAAACAAGAATTTACTTGGAATAGCAATAATGCTACTAGGTAGGTATGGTGGACACAAATGGCATGGGTTTTGGTTTAAAGGAGATGGATGCCCGAGAAGAATACCCTCTCAGTACAGGTTTTTGACTAGCAAGGCTGGGTAGCAAGTACAAGAGTTGAGGGAAACAACCAAACATAAAAATGATAAAGACAAACATGCAATCTTCCTTGGAAGCACACAAGATCTTAACTAGAGAATACTAGACTTATGAGCAAATCAAGAAACAAAGATGATGAAATA
Source organism: Avena eriantha (assembly GCA_910589775.1). NCBI lineage: Eukaryota > Viridiplantae > Streptophyta > Magnoliopsida > Poales > Poaceae > Avena > Avena eriantha. The sequence continues at coordinate 140,568,425 of OU342742.1, read as the reverse complement.
ATTTTTCTCTAGAGTACTACTATCTTTTTCTTTTCAACTCTCAAAAAGGTGTTGCTACTGACCGAGCCAGGTTTGCCAAAACCAACTAAATTAACTCAATGATCCCACAGTGATACCAATACTAACAACAAGATCAATCATATAACCACGAATTGAAAACTAACATAATCTATGCAAAAGAGTGAATGATAGAACTTCCCATTAATATTCCATAACGGAAACTCACACCAAGGGATACATATCTAACGAGAGAGGGGACACTTCCATAATGCAAACCATACTACATAATAACTCCTCTATTCATGATATGACTCTATTAAAAAGGTAAAAAGATAGAAGATAGTGATATGATACCGCGACACTCCCCCAAGATTGGAACAAACCAAGGGGATGCCAAACCTGATGACGAATTACTCCTTCGGTGGTGGTGGTATCCTCTCATCTTCGTCCGTCTTCCAGGGTAAAGGCTTTCCATCAACAAAAGACATCGTCGTTTCCAACATCCTGAAACTTGCAGCAGCACTTATGCGTTTAAATCTAGCCTCATACTCACAGTTTTGATTTTGAACGTTATAAAACTGTGCTTGCAATTCGTTGGTTATTTGGCGGAGTGAAAGGACTTCGTCTTTGAGTTCAGCAGTCTCCTTTTGGTGCTCGGCGATGAGTTCGGAACAAATCTTGTGGATGATGTCCACTTCGCGCTCCGCCATCTTCCTGTACCTAAAGACTTCTCGCTCCAGTGCTTCCATCCTGTCCTCCAGACTTCCTTCACCTTTAGGGCCTTGAACCTCCTTAATCCGGACCTCCCCACCTTCGAGCAACAACTCCTTGGGATGAATCTTCAATTCTCTCATGTATGGGTTGATGATATCCTCTAAAGAATCTCCCTTGGATTATCCAGAGGAAGACATTGTGGCTCCAAATCTGGGATTCTACCTGGCAGAAACAGATCGAAACAAAACCACGACGAAAACACGATATACGAACCTCGGGGGATCCGGGGGGTTATATATTACGAAGTTTCATATCAAAAGGAAGGTACTGGGAGAAAACGAGTCGGAGGCGGAGTCCTGGGTGGCTTCACCACCTGGTGGCGCGGCCAGGGGTGGGCCCGCGCCATGGGGTGGTGTGAGCCACCCCGGCTCCGGTTCCGTCCCTTTTTAGCTTCGTAGCTTTCCATATTGGCTAAAAACTGCAAAAATATAGTTGTATTGTATTTTCGCAGAATTTTTCTTACCAGAACTATTACCTAGTTGGAAATGGACTCTGTAGGTCTCTGAATTTGGTCCTTAATGAATTTCTCTGGAGTTATAACTTGAAGGGCATCTACATCTTCATTGTAAGAATCTCCAGCAATATAGTGTTTGAGTCGCTGTCCATTCACTACTTGTGCAGTATTATCTTTTAGAGAGGAAATTTGTATTGCTCCTGAACGGTATACTTATTCAATGATAAAAGGTCCTTCCCATTTTGATAGTAGATTACCTGCAAAAAATCTGAGACGAGACCTATACAATAGAACTTTCTCACCAACATGAAACTCTCTCTTAAGTATTCGCTTGTCATGCCATCTTTTAACTTTTTCCTTAAAGAGTCTGGCATTCTCATAGGCTTCACTCTTCCATTCATCTAAAGAACTTAAGTCAAATAATCTTTTCTCACCAGCGAGCTTACAATCTCTATTTAGTTCTTTCACCGCCCAGTAAGCTTTATGTTCTAATTCTAAGGGTAGGTGGCAAGCTTTCCCATAAACCATTTTATAAGGGGACATTCCCATAGGATTCTTGTAAGCAGTTCTATAAGCCCATAAAGCATCATTCAACTTCTTAGCCCAGTTTTTTCTAGACTTATTGACAGTCTTTTGCAAGATAGATTTAATTTCTCTATTTGATAACTCTACTTGCCCGCTAGTTTGGGGGTGATAAGCTGAAGCAATTCTATGATTAACATCATATTTAGCGAGGGTCTTCCTAAAACCGCCATGAATGAAATGAGAACCCCATCAGTCATGAGATACCTAGGCACTCCAAACCTAGGAAATATAATGTCCTTAAGCATTTTTAGATAGGTTTCCCCGTCAGCACTTTTCGTAGGAATGGCTTCTACCCACTTAGTAACATAATCAACGGCGACAAGAATATGAGTGTAACCCTTCAAAGGAGGGAAAGGACCCATAAAGTTGAATCCCCAACAATCAAAATGTTCAATAACTAGAGAGTAGTTCGTAGGCATTTCATTGCGTCTAGAAATATTACCAACACGCTAACATTCATCACAAGATAAAACAAATTTTCTTGCATCTTTAAAAAGAGTAGGCCAGTAGAAACCTGATTGTAGTACCTTTTGTGCAGTTCTATCCCCTGCATGATGTCCTCCATAGGCGCTACCATGACATTTACGCAATATCTCTTTTTGCTCATATTCTGGAACACATCTTCACATAATACCATCAACTCCTTCTTTGTATAAGTGTGGGTCATCCCAAAAATAGTGCCTCAAATCATAAAAGAACTTTCTTCTTTGTTGAGCTGTAAAAGTTGGAGGCAAATACTTGGAGACAATAAAGTTAGCATAGCATACCAAGGGCTTCCTCGGGAGCTCACCCCTACTGCGGCTAACTGTTCATTTGGGAAACTATCATTAACAGGCATAGGATCAAAAGAGATGTTTTCCAAGCGAGATAAATTATCAGCTACAGGATTTTCAGCACCTTTCCTATCTACTATGTGTAGATCAAACTCTTGTAAAAGCAGCACCCATCTAATAAGCCTAGGCTTAGCGTCCTTTTTTGTCATAAGATATTTAATAGCAGCATGATCTGTATGAATGGTTACTTTTGAGTCCACAATATAAGGCCTAAACTTATCACAGGCAAAAACAACAGCTAGAAATTCCTTTTTAGTAGTGGCATAATTCCTTTGAGCAACGTCTAGAGTCTTACTAGCATAATGGATAACGTTTTACTTTTTATCAATTTGTTGCCCAAGGATAGCCCCTACAGCAAAATCACTAGCATCACACATTATTTCAAAGGGTAAACTCCAATCAGGTGGTTGAACAATAGGGGCTGTAGTTAAAGCCTCCTTAAGAGTTTCAAAAGCTTCCCTACAATCATCATCAAAAACAAAAGGTACATCTTTTTGAAGAAGATTAGTGAGAGGTTTTGATATCCTAGAGAAGTATTTAATAAACCTCCTATAGAAACCCGCATGACCAAGGATACTACGAATACCTTTGACGTCTCTTGGACATGGCATCTTCTCAATTGCCTCAACCTTAGCTCTATCAACCTCTATGCCTCTTTCAGAAACTTTATGCCCAAGAACAATCCCTTCATTAACCATGAAGTGGCATTTCTACCAATTAAGAACAAGATTAGTTTATTCACATCTCTGCAAAACTTTATCAAGGTTGTGCAGACAATTATCAAAAGAAGTTCCATAGACAGAAAATTCATCCATGAACACTTCTACAATCTCTTCACAAAAACCATGAAAGCTAGCAGACATGCACCTTTGGAAAGTAGCAGGAGCATTACATAAACCAAAAGGCATACGTCTATAAGCATAAGTTCCATAAGGGCAAGTAAAAGTAGTTTTTTCTTGATCTTGTTGTTTAATAGCAATTTGAGAGAAACCAGAATAACCATCAAGAAAACAAAAATGCGTCTTTTTAGACAACCTTTCCAACATTTGATCAATAAAAGGAAGCGGGTAGTGGTCTTTCTTAGTAACTTTATTGACTTTCCTAAAATCGATGCACATCCTATAGCCTACCACTATTCTTTGAGGAATAAGCTCATCATTATCATTAGGGACAACGGTAATGCCTCCCTTTTTAGGAACACAATGAACAGGGCTAACCCATTCACTATCAGCAATAGGGTAAATAATACCAGCATCAAGGAGTTTCAATACCTCATTCCTTACCACTTCCTTCATCTTAGGATTTAAACGTCGTTGGTGCTCCACTACTGGCTTCGCATCTGGTTCTATGTTGATAGAATGCTGACATATAGTAGGTGAAATCCCTTTCAAATCATCCAGAGTATAACCCATAGCTCCTCGGTGTTTCCTCAAAACTTCCAATAATCTTTCTTCTTCCTGCCCTGAAAGTTTAGCGCTAATAATAATAGGATATATCTTTTTATCATCAATAAAAGCGTATTTAAGATCATCAGGGAGAGGTTTTAGATCGAAAACCGGATCCTTTTTAGGTGGCATCGTGGTACCCAAGTCTTCCACAGGCAAGTCGTGCTTAAGCATCTTAGGTTGATCACGGAGGATCCTGTCAATGTCATTCCTTTCTTCCATGAAGATTTCACTTTCATGATCTTCCATAAATTGCTGCAAAGCATTGTCAGGAGCAAGAGAAATAGAAGCAAGTTGTTCAACCCTAAAATCCTCATTACTGGTTTCCTCTTCGCAAGGTTCTTTAGCAAATTTCGAAAAATTAAACTCATAGGATTCCCCATCAAACTTAGTCAAGATTTTCTCCTTCTTGCAATCAATAATAGCTCCACAAGTACTCAAGAAAGTTCTACCAAAAATGATAGGATAGGTTTTACTAGCAGCCGAACCAAGTACTAGAAAATCAGCAGGGTACTTAATCTTACCAAAAAGAACCTCCACGTCTCGTACAATACCAATTGGAGAGATGGTCTCTCTATTAGCAAGATGAATAACCACATCAATCTCTTCCAACTCGCAAGGACTCATTTCATGCATAATTTCTCTGTAAATCTCATAAGGAATAGCACTAGAACTTGCACCAATATCACACAAACCATAATAGCAATGATCACCAATTCTAACAGAAAGCACAGGAACACTAGCCTTTTTAGTTCTATTGGGATGTGAAACAATATTAAAAGCATCCTCACAAAATACTATGTGCCCATCTTCTACGCTTTTAGTGACAAGGTCTTTCACAATTGCTACCACAGGTTCAATGTTTATTTGTTCATCGGGTTTTATAGTTCTTTTTTCACTTTTGGTGATTACATTAGTTATCATAGGATGGTCCTTTACCTTTTCGGGGAAGGGAATCTTCTCAATATAAGGTTCGGGTAAGATGGGATCAATAATGCAATACTCAGCACTTCCAATAGGAGCATAGTCAACAATATCTTTATAAGGTGCATGGTATTTGTTCCATCCCCTTTTTGGAATTTCGATATAGGAAGCAAAAGCTCTAAAGAAATTCGCAATAACTTGCAAGTCAAGACCATAAATATTACTAATATTTTGAAAGTCATCAGTTCCCATAAAAGATTCAATGCATTCATAATCATAATTTATACCTGACTTTCTACCTTTGTCATTGTCCCAAGCTTCAGCATTGTCTTGAATACGATCTAGAAGGTCCCATTTAGCTTCTTCTTCCATGCGAGTGAATGATCCAGCACAAGAAGCATCCAATAAATCCTTGTCATGTAGAGGGAGCCTTGCATAAAAGTTGTTGATCATAATATTGTTGGGGAGCTCATGAATGGGACATTTGAGCATTAGTAACTTCAATCTCCCCCAAGCTTGAGCTGTACTCTCTCCATCAAGAGGCCAAAAGTTGTATATTTGATTTCGATCTTTATGAATCTCACTAGGAGGATAAAACTTTGAATAAAAGAGAGGCACTATTTCCTCCCATTCCAGAACTTGACCATTCTTCAGCAACTTATACCATTCCTCAACTCTTCCTTTCAGTGATAATGAGAATAACTTCTTCTTAACTTGATCGGTTGTAATACCTGCACACTTGAACAACCCGCATAATTCGTGTATAAAGAGTAAATGATCACCGGGATGGACAGTTCCATCCCCAACATAGTAGTTATCCATAACACGATCAATAATTCTTGTAGGTATTTTGAAAACATCTTTTTCAGCAGGTGGTGGCTTATCTACTACCTTAGCAGTGGTAGTAGCATTACCAAATAAGAAACTCAGCGAATTATCCATCACAAAAATAAAGCAACTAGCAGAAGTAAACAATACTCACAGTAGAAGTTTCCTTTACCAGTTCCACTCTCCAATAGCGCTTCACTCCCCGGCAACGGCGCCAGAAAATAGTCTTGATGACCCACAAGTATAGGGGGTGTATCGCAGTATTTTCGATAAGTAAGAGTGTCGAACCCAACGAGGAGCAGAAGGTGCTGGCTAGTGGTATGGATCAGGAATTCTCTCCAAATACTTAGCAAACGGATTTTTAGGGGTTTTCGATAAAGCAAGTAAACAAAGTACGAGTAAATAAAAGATAGTAAGAATGAATGCAGCAAGTGGCCCAATCCTTTATGCAGCAAAGGACAAGCCGGTTGTATTTCTATAGATGACCAAACGTTCTCGAGGACACATGGGTAGACTGTCAAGTGCTTTCGCTTCATATAGCTGATTAATCTTCTTTAGCTTGCTAAGTGTTGTGTGGGTGAACCTGTGCTAATGTACTGCCCCATCCAGGACTAAATACATACTTGTGATTAAACCCCTTGCAAACATCCGTAAGTACAAGAAAGTAATTAAGGAAGAAACCTTACCACAGCTTTAAACTCTAAGACCCTTACGTCCCTTGTGCAATGGTTTCCTAACGGGGGTTCAGGTTTCTGTCACTCTGGCAACCCCTACGATTAGTAGCCAAATACACAATGCATTCCCCTAGGCACATATAGGTGAAGTGTCATGTAGTCGACGTTCACATGACACCACTAGAAGAAGTACACCACAACTTAAATAACAATCTATTAAATCTTTCTCAATGCAACTCCACTACTAACAACAAGACTTCTCCCATGTCCTCAAGAACAAAACGAACTACTCACAAGACATCATATGGATCATGATCAGAGATGGAATAATGATGTATAACAATCTGAACATAAACAATAATTCAATGGTTCACTCAATAGCATCAACTACAAAGAGTAATCAACACCGGGAAAGTTTCCCCTATGAACTATGCAAGATTCAACGCAATTGTTACAGCAATATGGAGATGGTGATGAGGGTGCTGATGGTGATGATGGTGGTGATGATGATCCTGATGAAGTCCAGCTTGATGGTGGTGTTGATGGCGACAATCTTCCCTCTCCGAGAAGGAATTCCCTCGGCAGAAGTCTGTCTGCCGGAGAGATCTTTCTCTCTCGGTGTTTTCCGCCCCGTAGAGGCGGCGAAATCTTTCTGTGGTCGCTCCCCGAGTCTTAGGGTTTCGTGGGGATGATATACGCCAGAGGAGAGAGGCTGGAGTGGGCCAAGGCGGCCACACCAATCCCTGGCGTGGCCTAGGCCTGCCCGCGCCATGGGGTGGTGTGGGCCCCCTGTGGCCCACCTCCACTCCATCTTCTGGCATCCCGAGTCTTCTGGAAAAATAGGATTTTCCGTATATTTTCCCGGATTTTCTGATCTTCGTGAATTTTGCCTCCAAACAGCACCTTTTCCATCAGAATCCTGACTGCAGCGGTCCATGCTCCAAAAGTCATCAACCATGCAAAACAGATGAAATAACATAAGTATCACCTCTCAACACAAAATATATCAATGAATAATAGTGAATTAGGACATAGAATAGTGATGCAAAATGGACGTATCATCGGGCAAGGGGTACCCCGTTGGCGGTTCTCTATGATACACATGTACTTACGATGACAAGAACTTACCGGTGACTAAACTTGAGTAGCATGAGGAGCGTCCCTCGTATACAAGGGACATGAGATTTCTAACTTATACTTCGTCAAGCATGTACACCATAGTTTGTTCACTTTAACCTTAATCACCTTAAAGATGCTTATGATAGGGGCAATGAGAGCTGAAAGCTATAAGTACCATAATTTTTGGAAGCTCTTTATGAGACTTGAATCCCTACTTCCTTCTATGATGGCCTTTCTTCCACCATTATATTGAGTCTCCACCTTCTACCTTTATGCACCTACTTTGAGAGCATAGTGGCCATTCTTAGTTCTATGTGCATTGTCCCAAGACTAGTTGGTTGATGCATAACTTGATATTGCTTGTTTTAAACTATTTGTATCTAGTCACTCTTATGAACTTTGAAGGTGTCCTATGCATTTATATTTGCTACTCTATGAGGGACAAGCTGAATGCTATTATGCTATGTTTTCTTTATGTGAAACAAACAAACGCCTTGCAAAGCATTGTTATTCATGAATCTTTTGTTTATGCCTTTTCATGTTGCATCATAGTTTCTTTGTCTTATTGCTAGAACTTTGTATTTCATGTTATGATTGAAGTACTATGATCCCAGCTTTGAAGCTTTTAGAAATACTTTGATCAAGTCTTTGATGGTGCATGTCACATCAAAAATTATTCTTTCTTTTTATCACTTACCTACTCGAGGACGAGCGTGAGTTAAGCTTGGGGATGTTGATACATTGCAAATGTATCTATAATTTTTGGTTCCATGCTTGGTTTTATCCACTTTCTTGTGTTTTGCCCACACTTTGGAGTACTTTTCATATGATTTCTTGGACTAACCTATTAACAAGAGCCACAGTGCCACCTGCCTGTTTTCTGTTGTTTTTGGTTCTAGGAAAGTCAGAAAATGAATATTCTCGGAATTGGACGGGACAAAAGCCAAAGTGCCTATTTTTCCGGAAGTCATCAGATGCCAGAATACGAGACGGAGAAGGGCTGGGGGCCGGCCACACCACCTGGCCGTGCAGCCAGGCCTGGCCCGCGCCAGGGGGTGGTCTGGCCGACCTCAACACCCCCTCGGCCTCTCCTTCCACCTATATAATGCCCTCGGGACGAAAACCCTAAGTACCCGATCAAAAATCCACGAAAGAGTCTGTAGCCACCGTCATCTCCATCCCTAGATCGGGAGGGATCTAAAGCTCTTCCTGGCACCCTGCCGGAGAGGGGAATTCACCCTGGAGGCCTTCTTCATCACCATGCAAGCCTCCGGTGTGATGCGTGAGTAGTTCATCCTTGGACTACGGATCCATGTAGTAGCTAGATGGTTGGTTCTCCTCCTTTGTGCTTTCATATTTAGATCTTGTGAGCTCCGTTCATGATCAAGATCATCTATTTGTAATTCTGCATGTTGTATTTGCGGGGATCCGATGGATATTGAGATGCTATTTCAGATTGATTATTGATTCTATCATGTCTTTGTTATTTGTGATCTTGCATGCTTTCCGTTGTTAGTAGCTATCTTAGCCAAGTATATGCTAGCAACTCAAAGAGTTAGTATTTATGCTCGATAGTGGGTTCATGCCTCTGGTAATCTGGGGAAGTGACAGAAATCCCTAAGGTACTAGATGTGATGTTGCTACTAGGGAGAAAACAACAATCCTTTGTTCATAGAACAATCGTATTGTTTACTTTACACGCAGTTCGTAAAGCAATAATCTATTGCTTCCAACTTAATACTGGAGGGGGTTCGAATGATAACCTGAAGGTGGATTATTAGTCATAGATGCAGTTGGATGGCGGTCTATGTATAATGTTGTAATGCCCAATCGAATCTCAAAGGAGTCAAGATGATTAATATATGCATGTATTGCTTTCTCGATGTTTGTCAATTGCCCCGCTGTAATTTGTTCACCCAGCATGTTATCTATCTTAAGGAGAGCCACCTCTAGTGAACTATGGATCCCGGTCCTTTTCTTTACATACAATCTATAAATTGTTTACTATTTTGTGTTTACTTTCTGCAAACTATTACTTCCTTCCATTCGATACGTTTAATCCTTTGTTTTCAGCAAAACACGGTGAGATTGACAACCTCATCGCAAGTTGGGGACAAAGTTCTATGGTTGTGTTGTGCAGGTCTCCATGTTGCTACTAGCACCGGTAGTGCGCCCTGCCAAGGCTCAGCTAGCAACACCTTTGGGGTGTTTCCTTGCTCCTACTGGTTCGATTAAACCTTGGTTTCATAATTGAGGGCAACTTGCTGCTGTGCTCATCATACCTTCCTCTTGGGGTTCCCAACGAGCTCTACATCAACACGAGCCATCAATGAGGTTCGATTGGGGTCGAGATGCCCGCTCATATGGCAAAGCTTGTGTGTGCACTTCTACAACGGGGAGATTCGGTTGTAGACGAAAGTGATCATTATATCCTTGATGCGCAACCCCAGCAGAAGGAACTCCTTGAGGCGTTTCTCCACCAAGTTCACCAAGGTGGCGGATCTCCTCGGAATCCAGCCCCACAAGTTTCTATTAGGAACGCCGAGAGAGAAAGGAGGCAGCCGAATCTTGTCCTCCGGGGTACCATTTTTCACGTAGAAGAACGTCTTGGCCCATCCCTTGCAGGACTCCAGGGCGGTGACTCGGGGAAAGATAGAATTCTTCCGAGGTGAGATAGAAGTTGCCCTGCACTGAGTCAGAGATTTGTTGGTAGGGGGACTTCTGGATCCGGGATGACATTGGCCCTAAAGCCGAAGAATTTGAACTAGATGGGTATGGTGGGCCAGAGGCCGAGGTACCCCTCAACCCCGGAAGTGAAAGACGAAAGAGAAGTGATGGCATTAGCCGGAAGATGGTGGATTTAGAGAGAAAAAGTGGTGAGAAAATCATGGAAAAAGTCACTGACGGGCAATCCGAACCCACACTGAAAATGAGAAAGGAAGACGACGAACTCACCCAGATTGGGAGAGGAAGTAATCTCCTCGCTAGGGAGGCGAACCCTTACCCCAGCCGGGATGCGATGGGTCCGGATCAGCCAATCGAGATCGTCTTGGCAGGCCCATGAACCGGCCTAGGCGCCATGCTCATGGGCCTCGCCGCCCTCTTTGTGTTCGTCGACGACCACAACCACCTCTGATTCAGTCACCTCTAGATCTTCGCCTCGCAAATCCAATCCAAAGCAGGGGAGAAGTCTAGATTGGCGCGGCCCCATGGAGAATACGAGTGGCGGAGCAACAACATAGCTACGGCGGAGCAAGCAACAACGAGGCGCAGCAATGGCGGCGTGGCACGTAAGCGAAAGCAGCGGCGGTGGCGGTGTTGTTGCACAGAGGAAGAAGAAGGAGAAGAGGCAGAGAGATGGAGCGAGCGGGGAAATGGCTAAGGGGCCGCCCCCTCCCCTATTTAACCACACCCCAAGGGGGTAGTGGGATCGTGTTGCGCGGTGGGCCACACGGTGTGGCTGTGTATTCCATTGGGTCAGCCAATCAGCGTGAAGCCACAGGAAGGGCCACACAGCGCAGGGGATCGCACGACAAGATGTGGCGTTGCGGTTATCGAAGAGATGACCACGATGTGACGTTGGCGTGGTAATCCTTGACAACATGCACAGTAACTGGCACATGCGCTTAAAATGAGGCAAAATAATGATTACCCTCCACATAGGACGTGGGGAAGCGTACGCGAGAAGGAAAAGATCTAAGTGGGTAACCCGGATCTGACAAGATAACCCGACCAACGAGGAATACCTTGGAATGAGATAAGGCAAAGTAAAGAGAATACCAAGTCACAAAAGTAAGTGTGTCGACATAAGAGTAACTCGGCAGGAAAGAAAAATAATCTAGTAGGTTGAACCTGCGGTGGCCTTATCAGCTGAAGTTGTTAAGACCACACCAGCTTCAGGGACTAATGTTGGGGGATAACCCCGGGTAGGGTCAAGCCGGGGTATAAAGGCCATAATAGCCGAGGTACGGCAAGGTCAAAGCGTAAGCTAACCGAGTCACCTCAAGGCAGGCCAACTTACGGCAGACCCGACCCGGACGGAGTTCATCTAATGTTACCTCGGCCAACATAAAGTATATGTCAGTAGTCTCTTTGTAACTTGTATGCAGGTACTCAGAAGGCTAAGTTAACCCGGCCTGAGTTGGGTTACGACTTGGCTTACAAGAGAAGGAAGGAATCTCCTTGGTCAAAGGTTTTCTCTCTCCACTGTAGCATGAGCACAGAGGACAGAGGGAAGGACCAGCGGGTATGGGCCGACAAAGGTGATGTTGCCTATGTCAGGTGACAATGCGCCACAGAGGGGCTGAGAGAGGCTTACTCCATGAGTCCGGATCAGCATACAAAGGAGAAAAGAGGCGCACCGCTTTACTATTTTGGGGGATTCATATTCGGAGAATATGCCTTCCACGTATGCCCTAGATTGTAACCTGGGATCCCCTATATAAGGAGCACCAGGGCCTCCATAGAGAGGGTCAGCCATTTTTACCAAGGGAAAAACTCTAGAGAGAGGTGGGCAGTAGTGATGGTCTTCTTCCTCCTCCCCACGAACATCTCAAGGAGCACTTGTAATCCACCATTGATAGAGAGCTTCTGTGTGTGGAATCACAACACCATCCCTCCCTGGATACCTCTAGCACACTTTGGCCCCATCTTTAGCCTATACATGGCATCTGCCGTGACACCACCACGACATCCCCGTTTCCAAGATTTCCTTTGTTTCCGTGGTCTCCTGCATTATCGCTTGACAAAATATCATCAGGGTCAAAGATAGGGTTATCGTTGGAGCATTTCTGAGTTGAGGCGTCTCCGATGATCATGCACACTTGATGTTGGTTGGGTATGAACTGGTAACATCATCATCAGAACTAAGGGAGACACTGTCTGGTGGGTCAATGAAGTCTAGCAGTTTCTACTCTGGGTAGATTTCAGCCATCCTAATTCCAAAGTCGATACTCTTGTCACTTTCTTCAAGTTCAGCGCTTATCGGGCTTGATCCATGAGGTGTGGTTAGCTGAAGGTCTGATCCAGAGGAGAGATAAATGTAAAGACCATCAAGATCCCCTAGATCTGTTGTGTTTTCATTGTTTTCGTCGGTTGCTTCGATTTGCATCATGACTTCTTTGGAAGATCCGACGGATGACGCATATATCACCGTAGGCACAATTTTTCAGATCGACAGTCCTTATGAGATCAGAGCCGAGGGGTGCGATTCTTTGGGATCCTCCACCTAGAAGTGGAAACTTCCGATGATGAGATCAGATCCTCCTTTGAAATCGGCGGGTACCAAAACAGGGGTGGGCGGGCGTGGTGCCACTTCTGTTGGATTATTGCTTGATGAAAAGGGGTCCATCGAATCCATGACTCCAGCGTTCAGGTTTCCCACAGACAGTGTCAATTGACGAGGAGTAACCTTGGCAATGCCCATGATGATGGACTTAGGGTTTTGCGAAAAAGAGAATGTTGGGGATTTTGTCGGATGTCAGGCAAACAAGGGAGTCGAAGTCGCCTGATTACTTGATAAATAACACTATTACAGAATTCTTGGGGGTTTTTAGGTACCTCCTCCTAGGCTTCTCCCGTCCTATATATAATAGGCCAGGTCTCAAAGCTATATATGGATAGGTTACATATGTATGATTATAACTCCAATACAATTTCGGTTCATATTTCCTATCCTAATACAACTAAGGATTTCATCGGTTGCTTCTTTGGGCCATCATCTTGAATCTTCATGGGTCGTGAGCCTTTATACAACCAGGGTAGCAAATCATAAGCACACGAGTAACCGTACCTATGTCACCGAGTAACAGTACTTGTTGGAAATGAGATTGAACAAGGTATCATGATATTCATGATCAGATCTCGTACAAGTCCAGTATCGAATAACAAAGGGAATTGGATATATCGTTTAAGGTTCAACACGAAGGTGATTCGTGGAGTGCATGGGGGTCATTATGGGCATCCAGGTACCGCTATTGATCATTGATCGGAGATCGTCTCAATCATGTCTATGACATTCCCGAACCTTAGGGAAATACACTTAAGGGCACTATAACGCTTAGAGATCTTCGTGTAAGATGGAATCACAGAAGAGATAGAAACTAGAATTGTCTTGGGAGAGATCCGAAGTTGTTCGGAGAAACAAAGAAAAAGACCGAAAGGTGTTTCAGATATTTACAATATGCATTTAGTATATGTTAATTGGGAATTAATACATACTAAATTAATATTTATAGGGAAACTTCCTCAATATGCCAAAACCTCAGAAAGAATTGGCCTAGGAGAAAGTCACCCAAAAAAGGTAGAAAAGAGCAAAAACAACACAGCCAAATCGCGGTTGGGACGCATTGATCAGCGGCCTGCTCAGCCCTGGCCCAAAACGGGCGCACGGGGGCGTGGGCGGGCATGTCAAGCCGGTCGCACGCGCGCAGCCGTCCCAACCAGGTTGCTGCTGCCCGAGTTTACTTTTCCTATTACTAATTCGTATAGTAGTAGTCATCGTGATGATGAACGACAAGACCGATGGTGTCGTGGCTTGGCATCAAACTGGTGGCCTGATGGAGGTCGTGCCGGAGCACATGATGGAGATCATGGAGCGTGAAGACAACCATGTCATATCACATTTAGTTTACATGTGATGTTCATCTTTGTGTGCATCTTGTTTGAGTGCTAGTATTAGATACACAACGGTAGCTTTTAAATGGGATGATCCCTAATTAATACCAACGAAAGTGTTCTCCCATTAGTGCACAACCACCAAGAAAGTTCGCAGTTAAGAAGCAGGTCGTGATGATCGGGTGCTACACATCTCTGCGTTCGCATAAAATGGGTGCAAGCCGTGTATGCAGAGCGAATACACTGTGGCTGAGTTGGTGAGTCTAGCATGTACAGACATGGCCTCAGAACACGGAGATCGAAAGATCAAGCACAACTCACATGCATGATGTGATCGATAGATATAGTCCACCCAGGCAACCACATCAAAGGCTGTGATGATCGGGGATGATGTGGTGTAAAGGGGTCATATAATCACTAAACTGTCTTTAGGGATGATAGTTTAAGTGGAATCTCATTTGTTAATATGATTACAGATTTGAACTCCAATTATAGTCTAAGTCCTTTTGCAAATGTCTTGTAGATTCTGGCCATCCTCTCAGTTCAGGACATCTTTGGTCCATTAATGGACGGGGAGAAACTTAAGCTAGATGGGTTGAATGTTATCGACTGGTACCAACGCCTCAGGAGGACCCTCATACAAAACCATATCCTCTATGTCCTTCGTGAACTTCCATGAAATCGACGCATTTGATATGCTCGATGTATTGAAGAGCCATTTGATATGCTTGACGTATTGAAGAGCATGTTCCCCGAACAGATCAAGCACATGCAATATGAGTACATGGACGTGTTTACTTCCGCCAAAATGGAAGAAAACTCAAGCTTGGAAATCCACTTGGGTAACATGGTAGAGATCTATGAAAGCCTTCTGGATGTTCTGGATCATTGGTTGGCCGATGATGTTGCGATAGATGGTGTGTTGTGTATGATTCCTCCCAGCTGGAAAGACGTTGTCAGCGACTATGTCATGAAAGGGATATCATATTCTTTCATGAGTTCATAGCAAAGCTGAGGACTACCAAGGTCGAACCCAAAGCTAGGATTGTCGTTAACAGAAAAGGTATATCTTGATATAGAAGTAATAAATGTTTTCATAAAACACTTATGCAGTTTTCAAGTATTGGATACTTAATCTTGTTTTATTGAAAATAGGACCCTCTACGTAAGAGTTACGGAATGGAACGAGGCATTGCTGCTGTGATGACGACAAGCAATCTGGTTGATGGCCGGCGACAGTCCTTCCCTCGAAGTTATCATTAGGATTAGAAGATTTGAATAAAATATTTATACTCGAGTTTGTGAAACTTATCAATGTGACTTGCTTATTGTGAGATGGTTATTCATATTAATAAGATATAATCAGTTGTTCTTTTTCTATGAATAATTTCTTTTATGATTCACATTGGGATTATGAACAAGTTATTTCTAGTCTTATCTGTATGATAATAGGGATTTTATGAAAATTGCCAAAAGATATCAAGGACCTTTAAGTTAAGGTAGATATAAAATTAACAAGAATTTCAAAGTCTCTGCGATTTTATCATAGTGATTATGGATTCAAGTTAATAACAATTTGGCATAAAAGGACTTGTGGAAAAACTGTTTCACAAATTATGATGATTTGACGAATCAAATCGTATTGATAAGTCTAAAACATCGTAGTCATAATGTATGAAATACATATGGTCCAAAATGATCTTCCGGATTAATGTTAGGAATTAGCGTTAGAGATTGAAATAGTAAACACTCAAAAGTATAAGGAACATGTAAATATTCATGGAAAAAACACCATATGAGATATGGCAAGCTTGAGTTTTTAGAGATTTTGATAGTTCAAAATTGTTCTGAATAGTAAGTCTTTGTAGTGTATTCTTAGGAAACTATGAATACAAATTCCAAACTAATACCCAAAGAAGAAAAGTTTGTATTGTCTCAGTGATGTACTTATTTGAGAAAATGTTTTCTTATAGAAGTGTTAGTGGAAAGGGTATAAGTGTAAGCGAATGTTTGACCTAACCTCCGAATTTTTAAGTATGTAGAACAGAACATGTTTCGGAAGACAAACTTTACAAATAGAGGGGAAGCTATAATGCTATGATCATAAATGTTTTAGCTAATACTTTATAATAGTAGGATTCAAGAACTAGTTCTACCACTTGCATAATTTAATCCTTGATTCACTTGTCTTGTTATTGAAATAAGACATACCTATGAACTACAAAGAAAGATTGATGGAACTAAGTGCAAGAAATGACTTAGAGTCATGAAATCCCAAATTAAGTTACATTTGAGATTATAAAGTAGAAGTTACTAGATCTCATTAAGTAAATTGTATTTACTTAGTCCTTCCCAGTAAGCTGCAAAGTTAGAAGGATGGAAATAAACTTAATAGGAAGACATAAAATCTCTATTTGTCACAAAGGATGTTTTTGACAAATGCTTAAAGTCTATTGGATTTGGAAAAAGCAATTAAATCCATTTTGGAAATTGGTAAAGGACTTCTCAAAACTTCAAGTCTTCAAAGTTTTGAAGAAAAGGTTGTAAGTAGTACAATAAGCAGATTTTGATCAATCATGAGATTGATGATGTCTTGTAGTAGAAAATTCTCGATTTGATGAAAGATCAAAGAATTTTGGATTTGCTAAGTTTATCGAGAAAGTCTGTAAATTGAGTGGGAGCTAAGAAGTTTTTCAAGTCGAATATGACATATTTGAGTAGGAGATGAGTGACATCCTAGAATATCAAATATTGATGAAATATTTGAGTGGGAGTGTCTCTAGTGTGTGTAAACCATTTTAAATAATAGAATGCTAATTCGAACTCGATCATAGCTGACATGACACATAATCATGATTCAGCAGACATGTAGACACATTAACTAAAGAACTTATAGTAGCTCGATTACGGTAACATTAGCCAGATAGTTGGGGAAATTCATACAAATTTAGCCATTACACATTATGGTAGTACATACAAAGTCCAGTCCATAAATCATTCAGCTGACATAGTACTCTCTAACTAACCAGGATTGCATTTATAATCGGCCGTCTAGTGGAAGTTGCTGAACCAGAATATGTACCTCTCCATTATCTTTTGGGTTATTTATTCGTTTGCCACTTGAGACTTCTATGTACTCAGTTTTGCCACTAGAGCCAAATCGTCCTCGGTTTTACCACTGCCTCGGGCGCATCTGCTTTGGCGAGGCCAAACGGCCAGTTTTGGCCCGATTCCGTCTCGTGCCGTTAGTGGACGGGTGGGTCTAGATCTTACAGGTGGGACCATGCAACCGTGCTCCCGCCCATTTCTTGCCCCCTGATCTTATAGGTGGGACCACAAGCTCCATCGCCCCTGTAATTGCTCTCGAACCACCCCTGCTCCCGCCACCACCTGCGTCGCCGCGGCTGTCCGGCGTGTCCACATGCTCCATCGCTCGCTCCTCTGACACCACCTGCTCCACCGCCACTTGCTTCGCCGCCACCTTCTCCGCCGCTGCCGTCTTGAGACGCCACCGATAGGCGCTTGTTCCGCCAGTGCGCCCGTCACCTGCTTCACGAAATGGCGAGCGACAGCGACGACCTTGACAGGGCAGGGGCAGGGCCGGAGACCCTCCGCATCCATGACTGGGTTCCCGAGGGGTAAGTATTGTTACCGTTGAGCTCTTTTGTGCATTGCAACATTTGATTCCACATGGTTTAATTAGTTTTGTGTTTGATTTTGGTATTGGTGTGCTAATTGTCTCTCTGTTTTTCGTGGGTTAGGATGGAGTTGCGGTTTGCTTTCTTGGTGAACATTAGAAGGGATCGGTACATCGTGGATGCAAATGATAAGAAGAAATTCCAAGGAGGGTTCGATTATCCGTTGCCAATGGTTTGTAATTGGAGTTTTAGATAGTTTGGGGAGGTAATTTGCAGTCCATATCCTTGGGGTTTGCATGATGAAGTGGAATTCAGATACTATGATGGAGGAACAGAATGGGTGAAAGTTAGAAATGACGCAGAGCTCGCTACCATGTTTGCTAAGCATAAGGATAAAGGGAAATTTCAGGTGAGGCTGCAAAATGACGTGGTTGTGCCAGCACTTGGACCTTCCCGGGAAGAATCATGTCATCATAATGGCAGCTCTATCCAGAACAGTTCAGTTAGGGGACCTTCAGTTAGTGCATAGCACCGTGGTGGCTCGACAAGCGTGGGCACCAGCATTAGGGTCCCCCGAGAAGTGGAGCCTGACTATGTAGATGATGAAGAGAGGTTATATTCTGATGTTGTTCAAAATTTACGACGGGCATGTCATGCTGAAAACCAAGATGAGGCTGACAATGATGCTTATGTAATTGATGACAAGGAGGGTGAGCAGGAAGACCTTCCACCTATTCAATGGGACCCTAAGAACCCTCAGATGGAAGAAGGTTCCATTTTTTCATCCATGAGTGAGTGTAGAAATGCACTTGTGACGTACTACATCAAAGCAGAACATACATTCGTAGTTGACCATAGCGACACCGTTCGTTATAGAGTGCACTGTCCGACTGATGATTAGTCATGGAGGATGCACGCATCTAAAATGCAAAATAGCACGAACATTCAGGTCAAAGTGAACCCTTTTAGTCACACATGCCTATAATCAACCCTTAGAAAGGAAATAATCAGTAGAGCCAAGCCAAGATGGGTGGCTCATGAAGCAAAGCGGTGGGTGACAAAAAACCATCAAGTGGGTCCAAAGGAGTTGCAGAAGAACCTCAAAGAAAAGTTCAAGATAGAGATACCATACATGAGGGTGTTCAATGGTCAACAACATGCTATGGAATCTATTTATGGTAATTGGCAGGAAAGTTTTAAAATGTTGTATTCATTCAAAGGTGAAGTGGAGAGGACCAGCCCAGGTAGTAATGTAGATATTGACCACCACTTCATGGAGTACACATTGAGGGGAGTGACAATGACCAATGAATGCTTCAGGAGGTTTTTTGTCTGCTTTCAGGCTTGTCGTCGGGGTTTTTTGGAAGGCTGTAGGCCTTACTTAGCTATTGATGCAACTTTCCTCACAGGGAGGTTTAAAGGATAGTTCCTAGTAGCTTGTGCAGTTGATGGACACAATTTTGTATTTCCAATTGCGTACGGTCTGCTGGAGATCGAGTCTGAGGAGAGCTGGACTTGGTTTTTGCAGAATCCGCGCCAGGCTATTGCACATCCCAATGGGTTGGTAATTCATACAGATGCCTGCAAGGTTTTAGAAGTGGTCGTGGAAAATGTGTTCCCTAGAGTAGAGCATAGGGAATGCATGTGTCACCTTGCTGCAAATTTTGGGAAGAAATTCAAAGGAAAGGTGTATGCCGACAATTTGTGGCCAGCATCTTTGACTTGTAGTGTGAAGAAGCACAACTACCACATGAGGCATCTATACAAGAATGACAAAGTGAAGGAATACTTGGAAACACACCACTCCAAGTTATGGGCCAGAAGCCAATTTAGTGAACTGAGCAAACTTGACTATGTGCACAACAATCTTGCAGAGTCTTTCAACGCAATGATCCGGAAACTAAAGGGTCTTTATTTGGTGGATTTCCTTGACAAGATAAGGATAGAATACATTAAGAAGTTTCATGTTCGTGCAGGAATAGTCGCGGCAAAATTCATGGGCCACATTATCATCCCTTCCGTGATGAATGAATTGAAGCACAAAACAAGAGGCTTGGAAATGTACATGACTCTTTGCTCGTCCACCACAGCAGAGGTGTCATTTTTGGATAAAGAGGAGAGGGAATGGAGATATCCAGTGGATTGAGAAGCTAGAACTTGCAATTGAAGGCAATGGTAGATAACTGGGTTGCCATGCATTCATGCCTTGTTTTTCATCACAACTCTATCTGGTCAAGAAGGGAACATACAACAGTATGTGCATGAATACTACTCTGTTGCAAGGTTCAAATCTACATATGCACATGCCTTACCTTCTCTGGAGGGAAAACAACAATGGGACATAGTGGACCCTGGTTTCAAACTTTGTGCTCTAGTTTTGAAGAGAGCAGCAGGTAGACTGAGGAAGAGTCGAATAAGACCTCACAGCAAAGGAGATGGACTTGGAGCAAGGAAGCGTAAGTGCACAAGGTGTGGTGGGTCTGGTCATTTCACAAAGTATTGTGATAATGCAGTAGATCCAGCATTCGGAGAGTGTTTCAATGATGGTCAGCAGCCGGTTGCAGACGATGATCAAAATGAGGCTCCAGATGGTGATCAAAATGATGATCAAAATGAGGATTCAGATGATGATCAAACTGATGATCAAATTGAGGCTCCAAATGATGATCAAATTGAGGCTCCAAATGATGATCAAATTTAGTCTCCAAGTGATGATCAAACTGAGGCTCCAAATGATGATCAAAATGATGAGCAAAATAATGCTCCAAATGATGGTAACCAACCTTCTGTGGTTGTGAGTTCTGCTTGGTATGTAAATCTTGCCAATACTATTTTACATTTATCACTTGACATGATCTCACAACCCTTTATGTTTGGGTTGTACATCTCTGTGGTAGGTTCGAACAAAGTGGTGGCAGTGAGCTCTAAGGTACTTGAGGTACCTCCAACAAAGAGGAGAAGAGTAAAAGAGAAGAGCACAAGGAGGAAAGTGGTGGAAATAAGCACAATGATCACAAGGAGCAAAGTGGTGGCAAGAAACACAAGGATCAAAGTGGTGGCAAGAACCAAGTATAATGTTTGAAACATTATGAATGTTGTTGTATTTGTGTTGAATAATGTTGGAACTATGATATTTGGATGTTGTAATGCTTATTTGGCCAATGTTGTTGTATTTCTATTTCCAAGTATGTCGACTTTGTTTATATGACATAAGAATACTATTTTGTCAAACCTAACTTTGGTTATATGACCAAGGTTTTTCATTTTTTTGAATTTTCAAGCACATTTGACTATTTGGTCAAACCTAACTTTGACCAACATTTAAACAAGTTTTTCAAAAGAAAATGAAAACTAAGCCTCGATCCTTCTTAGTCACTCCAAAATGAAGCTTTGGTGTGTGGTTTTTGAAACTTAAAACTGTTCCAAACCTAAACCCCTTCTCTTCACCCTTGATTCCGTACAACAGAGTTCAAGATATCGCATATTGTACATGAACCTTCTGTTTGAAACTTTGTAGACCTTGTTTATTGACTTGAATCCTTAGTATATTACATAAGAAGACTATGTGCACAGGTTTTTCATTTTTTGATTTTTTTGAACTTTTTATGCACATTTGACTATTTGGTCAAACCTAACTTTGACCAACATTTAAACAAGTTTTTCAAAAGAAAATGAAAAACTAAGCCTGGGTCCTTCTTAGTCACTCCAAAATGAAGCTTTGGTGTGGTTTTCGAAACTTAAAACTGTTCCAACCTAAACCCCTTCTCTTCACCCTTGATTTCGTACAACAGAGTTCAAGATATCGCATATTGTACATGAACCTTCTGTTTGAAACTTTGTAGACCTTGTTTATTGACTTGAATCCTTAGTGTATTACATAAGAAGACTATGTGCACAGGTTTTTCATTTTTTGATTTTTTTAAACTTTTTATGCACATTTGACTATTTGGTCAAACCTAACTTTGACCAACATTTAAACAAGTTTTCAAAAGAAAATGAAAAACTAAGCCTAGATCCTTCTTAGTCACTCCAAATGAAGCTTTGGTGTGGTTTTTGAAACTTTTCATGATCCAAACCTAAGCCCCTTCTCTTCACCCTTGACTTCATACAACAGAGTTCGAGATATCGCATATTGTACATGAACTTTCTGTTTGAAACTATGTAGACCTTGTTTATCGACTTGAATCCTTAGTATATGACATAAGAAGACTATGTGCTTAGGTTTTTCATTTTTTTTGATTTTTTTATGCTCATTTGACTATTTGGTCAAACCTAACTTTGACCAACATTTAAACAAGTTTTTCAAAAGAAAATGAAAAACTAAGCCTGGATCCTTCTCAGTCACTCCAAAATGAAGCTTTGGTGTGGTTTTTGGAACTTTTCATGATCCAAACCTAAACCCCTTCTCTTCACCCTTGACTTCGTATAATAGAGTTCGAGATATCGCATATTGTACATGAACCTTCTGGTTGAAACTATGTAGACCTTGTTTATCGACTTGAATCCTTAGTATATGACATAAGAAGACTATGTGCGTAGGCTTTGCATTTTTTTGGTTTTTTTGAATTTTTATGCTCATTTGACTATTTGGTCAAACCAAACTTTAACCAACATTTAAACAAGTTTTTCAAAAGAAAACGAAAAACTAAGCTTGGATCCTTCTTAGTCACTCAAAAATGAAGCTTTGGTGTGATTTTTGAAACTTTTCCTGATTCAAACCTAAACCCATTCTCTTCACCTTGACTTCGTACAACATAGTTCGAGATATCGCATATTATACACGAACCTTCTGTTTGAAACTATGTAGACCTTGTTTATTGACTTGAATCCTTAGTATATGACATAAGAAGACTATGCGCGCAGGTTTTTCATTTTTTTTGATTTTTTTAAAATGTTTATGCTCATTTGACTATTTGGTCAAACCTAACTTTGACCAACATTTAAACAAGTTTTTCATTTTTCAAAAGAAAATGAAAAACTAGGCCTCGATCCTTCTTAGTCACTCCAAAATGAAGCTTTGATGTGGTTTTTGAAACATAAAACTATTTCAAACTCATTTGAGTATTTGGTCAAACTCGCTTCCAAACCCTGAACGATCTAACCCTAGCGTTGAACAATAACCATTGATGTAACCCTAAGGCTGAACCGCAGCCGTCCGATCGTACTTCTAGAAGGAATTTGTGGGCAGGCTTGGGCGATCCGCGAGAAGCTCATCCTACTATCTGATTGGCTAGACGCTTTTTTTCTCAACACAGATGGGCGTTCCGAGCGGGCACGCTAGATGGACCATTGAGCCATGTCATGGTCTGTGCTCGTGTCCGTTGTGCAATGCACGGACACGCTAGGTCTCAGCCTTTCCAGGCATGTGCGGGAAGCAAGGACGTGGCCATGCATGCGTGGGAAGCGAGGACGTCGCCATGCATGCGTGCCTTACCGCAGAGATTCATCGCACCAGAGCTATTAAGTCGATTCAGATGCGCCGTCCACATGCATGCGCGCCTCGCCGCAGTGACTCAGCCACCTCCTTGATTCAGATTCACGCGCCGCTGCCTGCTCGATTCAGTTCCATGCGCCGCCGTCTCCTCGATTTAGACGCACAAATACACACGCGTTTATACGCCCATCGTTTCATTGCCTAACCCTAACCCTAACCCACCGTTTCTAGCCTATTTATAAAACTCTTTTCCTGTCCCACACACCAGCCAAGCCAGAGCAAAAATCTCCACTCCAAACACCAAGCGAGCCCTCCATCCTCTCGCCCCAAGCACCACAGAAGATGAAGTACTACGTACCAACCTTTCGACGGCCACCTACCGTGCTGGAGCTGCGCTACCCGGCGGGTGTACCTCATGGAGAGCATGCTCCGTGTGTGGGTGCAGTCGTGGTGGAGGGGCCCCGTCGAGCTCGCCCGCGGCTTCCTCACCGCCGACTTTTCCCACCTCCCACGGTGCTCACCGGTGATGTATCGCCTCAACGACGTTTGTGACGGTGTCACCCTCAAGTTGCTCACAATCACCTTCACCAACCCGTCTGACGCGGACGCGCTGCTCAATCCTCTCAGTGGACTCTTCATCTGTTGACTGGAATTCAAAACCACCAAAGTTAATGCGAAAACTGTCATCGCTAGAGAGCGTGACTGCATCGTCACTGCAGGTTCCCATCTATTAAATATATACAGGAAAAGAACATCTTAATACAATTAAGATGCAAGCAGACTAATGAAGTGACAATTAAAATAAACCAATGAAGTGACAATTAAATCTCTGTTGCTGGAAGTGACAATTAAATCTCTATTACTAGAAGTGAGAATTGTAGATTTTGAGATTTATACAAGGGGAGAAGTGTTGGGCAGATGCATGCCAGCTGGGGGAGTCTCTCCCGATGGCGTCGTCGGGTCTTTGCAGCTCGGTAACTTTAAACCTTAAATCCGGGAGGCAAAATGGCAAATGCCATGGCGAAATTCCTAAACCAAAACTGCTATTTTAGGGTTTTGGGGGTTTAGTTTTCATGCATATCTACCTGGACGACAAAGGGGTCCTCGGAGGCGAGGGAGAGCGTCCGCACTGTAGGGGACCGGAGGCGGCGGTGGTGGAGGGCGACCGCGGTGGACAGTGGTCTGGGTGGGCGGGGAAGAACAAAGTGGCACATATCTGAAATATTTTTCCAAATATTTTCATATATTTGGCACAAAGTACTAGCCTCAGACGGCTGCAAGTGTAAACAGTCTCTAAGAACGTCCGTTCTCCGAATATTTCACATTTATCTGCCAAGTACTTGACAACTAGTAATTTGAAAAGAGCTAATATTCGGAACTCCGATGTTTGATTATCCTAAAATTTGAGAATTATTCATAATTTAAAGGCAAAGAAAGGTGTGTATACATGCTTGCTAGAGTGAATTTGAGTCCCATGAGACTAAATGGGGTTCATAAATTGAAGAAAATAATTGGCGTAGTACAAACTTAGATCTTTACCCTGAAAGGCATGACGAATAGTGTTCATGCGATTTGCTAGAGAGAAATAAGGTGCAAGTGTTTTAAATTTGACTAATTCAAATGTTTAATCATGGAGTGAGATCATTTGGTTACTTAATTATGAATTTTTCACCAATATAACCTTTTTCATGTATTCTTTGAAGGAAATCTTGTTGAGTGAATATTAGGACATCTGGATATATTTAAAACTCTGGATTTTGTTAATCCTAAATTTTGAGAATAATTCATAATTTAAAGGCAATGGAAGGTGTTTACACATGCTTGCTAGAATGAAATTGAGTCCTAATAGTAAATAAGGTTCATACCATGCTACAGAGCAATAAGGTGCAACCGTTTTGAATTTGACTAATTCAAATATTTAATGTCAATGTGAGATCATTTAGTTATTTCAATACGAATTTTCCACCAATTTAAAATCTTGTTGATGTATTCCTTGACAATTATAATATAATAGAGCACTAGAAATATTTGGTAGTGTGCATGAGCATGATCAGTAATATAATTGAGCACTACAAATTTTAAGGAACTCCATATATATAAAGGACTAGATTAATATATATATAGACGAGGTTCACCAGAGACACCACAGATATATTGTCTTACATGCAACCAGATAATAATTTACTTCATAAAAATAAAAGCAGGGGCAGCAGTAGGAGGCCGGGACACGAAGATGCCTAGCAGGGGCAGCAGGAGGCTAGGACAGCCTATTCGAGGGGATACATGCTAGTCCTGACATATTCCTGAAGGAATTTGTCGAAGGCTGCATGCCGCGCCAAGGTCTTCGTCTAATGCCTTTGGCCTCAGCTATTGCCAAAGTCCACCACGTGCTGGATCGAGTTGTCGAGGTCCGTGTTGATGGCTTTGCCATAGAATAGGAAAAGCAGTTTCCCCCTACGGTAGAAAGAGATTGCCCACACCGTAGCGGCATCAGCACGTAGCAACTCTTGTTGTCCCTAGAGTACTTGTTATCATCTATTTCATTAGAATCCTCCTATTGTTTTTTAAGAACATAACTTAGAACTCATACATATGATTGAATTGTATTACAACTCAAAAATTGACAACATATATGTAAGATAATATTAAATTGATATCAAAGAGAATGCATCTCAGCAATAGTTTGATCAGTTCATATATCATTTCATCTCAACAAAATTAATTAGATCAGAGTATATGTATAACATATGTTGCAGCCTCATAAGTTTCTTCAGGGATGGCGTAAGCGCACCAAGTAACAATTGCACAATCTATTGTTCTTGTACATTGCCCTGGGTTCGCTACTCATCCTTGAAACAATCTGACACCAATGTGTCTATCTCTCTTTTGGGGCAAATTTGAATCATTGGCCACAATAAGAATTGAAATGTAATCCTATGAAATAATATTCAGGGATATACATATTCCGGTACAAAAACAATCCTAAATATTATAATTATAAATAAAAAACTAAACAATGTTCGGGTACATGTAGAAATAACTTATGATCAAAACCATGCATCATACAAATCATTCAAATATCAGAATTTAAAGATCATAAATATAGTTTAATATGAGAATAAGTCAAGGACCTCATAATTTTTTCAGAGATGGAGTTGGCAAACCAAAGGACCAATAGCACAACCTATATTATTTGTATACATTGCTGCCTCAGGTTCACCAACCTATCCCTAAAAAACGACACCATCATATGTGTCTCCCTTGCACTCTTTTGGGGCAAATTTCATTCATCGGCCTCAGTGAGAAATTGAAATGTAATTCTTATACACTATGAATACGTGCAATAATAATTCAAAGATCATAGTTCTATGAATGTAGAATAAATCTGGGGCCTCATAAGTTTCTTCAGGAATGACGTTAGTAAACCAAATACCAATTGTACAACCTATTATTTTTGTACATTGCCCCGGGTTCGCTAACTCATTCCTGAAAAACTCTGACACCAATGTGTTTGCCTCTCTTTGGGATAAATTTGAATCATTGGCCATAATAAGAAATTAAAATGTAATCCTACGAAACAATATTCAGGGATATACATATTCAGGTACAAAAACAATCCTAAATATTATAATTATAAATAACAAGGTACATGTAGAAACAAAAAACCATGCATATACATATGCATCATACGAATCATTCAAAGATTAGAAACAATTCAAAGATCATATATATAATTCTATATTAGAATAAATCAAGGGCCTCATAATTTTTTCAGAGATGGAGTTGGAGAACCAAAGTACCAACATCACGATCTATATTGTTTGTGTACATTGCTACCTCAGGTTCACCAATCCATCCCTAAAAAAACGAGACCATCATATGTGTCTCCCTTGCATTCTTTTGGGGCAAATTTCAATCATCGGTCTCAGTGAAAAACAGTTCAAAGATCATAGTTCAAATATCATAGTTTATATGTGTAGAATAAATCTAGGGCCTCATATTTTTTAGAGATGGAGTTAGCGAATCAAAATACCAATTGCACAATTTATATTATTGTACATTGCCTCAGGTTCACTAACCATCCTTAAAAAAATTGACACCATTATATGTGTCTCCCCTTGACTTTTTTGAGGCAAAATTGAATCATTAGCCTTAGTAAGGAATAGAAATGTAATGTTATATACATGTTGTGTATCGAAATCAACACTCAGCTAGCAAACCCTAAAACTCCTAAATCAAATGTTATAGATTGATTAAATTTACAGCACACCGTATGAACAACAAGTTAAGCAATTGTAAATTTACTAGATGACATATGAGCAGATCTAATCAAATCTTCAAAACAATCGACCGTTCAAACCATATATATTCCCTACATAAAGAGCAAAAGAATCTATAGACAATTGAGCAAATCATACGTATGAACAGTAAAATCTGGGGCTGCGACTAGAGAAGCTAGCAAAATAGTACCTTAGATGCCCCATCAGAGACCTCTTCCTCGAACTCGTCCTTCTTCGCGATTGCGTCGAGGATTTCCTGGTGGAGGATGGGGTTGTTGATGTAGAGCACTGGGTTGCCTCCGCCTGCCGCATGCCCCTTATCCAGATCTGTCGTTGGCACCATGACGTTGTCGGCCACCTACTACTTGATGGAGACAGCAACTGGCTGGACGGATCTCGAAGCCTCGATGACACGGTGACGAGCGGTGTGGGTGCCTGTAGAAGCCTACTCCTCCTGCTCGGCAACGACCGAGTCATCTGCTGATGCGCCTCCAACTGGCTTCACCTCCGGCTCGTCTCCACGTGTACGCTTCATGGCGCAGCTAGGGAGGGCGGTGGTGCAAGTGAAGGAGCTTCGACGCACACGGAAGGTGCAGATTGGGGTTTTGTGACTAGACAGGTTGGGGGAAATGACATGAGCTCGTGGAAAAAGAAGGTTGAGCAGGTCTATATACGCGGGACCGTTGGTAGTCCTCGAGTGGACACGTGGGTGTGTGGACTCGTGTGGGTGGGGGGCTAGCACGATCTCCACTTTCTAACTGCATTAACAACACGCGCATGTTTCACTAAAAAAACACGCGCATGCTACCTCGGGGAGGTGCACGACGCCAGTTTTCGAGACGGGCGGCATAATGGTCCGCCTCAGTAGACACCTAGAGACGATTAATATTTCTGATAGGCTGCGGTTGAGTGATTTAGAGAGACGACCAATATTTTCCGTCTTCTCAGGTTCAATCTAGAGGCAGTTTGTTTTAGAGACCGGCTGAGGGGGGGACTTGTACAAGACATGGTGCAGATTAAAAAACGTCTGAGATTACAGTTAGAGGCGGTCAAAAAATTACGACTGCCTGAGGTTAATGAACACAGCAGGTGGTTTGTATTTTTGGAGTAAACCGGCTCTAAGCGCAATCTCTAAGTAACGAGTTTGTACTAGTGACAAATTATTAACAAGCGGTTCAAAACATGATCATATATACTTAGCTAGTTGCATCTACACTAACAAACTATGACAAGGAACTAGCTAATCACTATGAATAATGATGAACATTATCTGAATGTTACGGCGTGAAATGGTCCTTCCGGTGAGGAGAATGGCTTGCCCAACTTGTAGATCATCTTCAGCCTCAACGAAGTTCTTCCACTCCTAGATGTTGAAGATGATGCGGCCATCTGTCACTGCCTTGTACGAAATGGCTCTTACGGCTCCTGTTTCTCCAACGCGTATTCCAACCAAGCCTTCTTTAAAAATTTGAACAGAAGAAACCATTCTCGACGGTAGTTTATAATTAAGATATAAAAGTTAGAAATCTTATAATTATCATACAATACAAATACAATAGGAACTAAAGAAAGAATGATAAGTGAAAACATATCATATCATGTAGCTGAATATGCGTCTTGGTCAAGTAAGTGACAAGTGCTAAGCCGATGTAGGAAGTTTTTAAAGGAAGGTTGTCGACGAGATAGTACTCTTCATTATGGGTAAGTTTGCATCTGAGTGATAATTGTATAATCCAATGGTCTTTTTTGCTCCTCATCATCGTCTTCGTTGTCGCCCTCATCCTCATCGCCCTCATCCTCGTCCTCCTCCTCATCGCCACCCTCGTCGTTGTCATCCCCTGCATCGCCCAAGTTCAAATATGCAACACTGATTCTTGGCCCAGGAGCTCCCATTGCTAAAAACAGGTACACACCAGCGGAGATTTGGTTTCGGGAAATGAACCTTCTCCATGAAGAACCTCCAAGGAGAGTCATTGCTCGCTCTTTGCGCACGTCAACAATATATGTTCACCCAAGAGTTTGACACTCCACACTTTCTCCTGTTATTCTATTGAAGTCCCTCCTTAAATTGCGTGGGATAGTCTGAACATGAAAAAAACCAAGTAAATAAATGATAATAGTATGGAAAGAAAATTTAATAAATTTAAATATAAAAAATTATACATATCAAAGAATGCTCAAATCGACCCCGTATGAGACAGACTTGAATAGTGAGCCTGACATACTATCATTGCTATAGTCTGTGAAACAAACTTGACACAACGACACGTCCTTTACAAGAAAAATATAGTTATTTTATATATGCATGTCTCGCATGTCGCCATATCTAATATAAAGCACTCAGTAATTAATCAACTGCACACATCCATGTCTCACACTCTAAGATCAAATAGAGCCTCATATTTTCATGGGACGCATAATAAATCTAGGAATGGTGTGAGCGAGCCAAGTAGAATGCACAAATTATTTATTTATGCATATCACAAGACTCGCTCACAATACCCCTGACAATGCATTCTCACATTTTAATCATCGACCATGTGGAAGTAGAAAACCAAAATCAATTGAAAGCATATTCGTATGAAAATCAACCTGAAAGTAGGGCCTCATACTCGCATTGGATGCAAGAAAATTTCAGGGATGGGGTAAGCGAGCCAAGTAGGATGCACAAATTATTTATTTGTGCATCTCACAAGACTCGCTCACACCACCCCCGAGATCGCATCCTACTATTTTTAATCATCGGCCATATGGAAGTAGAAAATCAAAATCAACCTAAATCATCTATATTTTGTAGCCTACAATTATCTAAATTTGCTATACATCTAAAATCATCTAGATTTTATACCCCTACAATTATCTAAATTTGCTATACATCTAAAATCATCTAGATAAAAAATAATTTTTTTATTTCCTATTTGCAATCATCTATTTACTAAAATCATATATTTCAATTTTTTCTATTCTTTTTGCTATTTTCTACACTAAACTAAAATCCCTTAAATCACTCTACACTACACAAAAATCACTAAACTGAATACACTAAGAGAGGAGGCGACTAGTCTACCTGTGGCGACGCGAGGTCGGGGGAGGCGCAGGTCAGTGGAGGCGCGGCGACAAGGGCAGAGAGGACGGGGTCACTACGGGGCCGGTGGATTCGTCGCGGCGCGGAAGCAGAGACTATGGGATCGCCACAGACCGGTGCGGGGCGGGGCTAGACCGGGGATGGCCAGGCGGCAGCGATTTTGGGGGGAACGAGAGGAAAGATGTGTGGTGCGGAATGAAAAGAGAGGAACGACCGTGCAGGGAAGGCGGTGCCTTTAGCAAAAAAATTTGGACGGCATAGTGGTGTCGTCTTAAATTTATGGAACATCACCACTACACCGTAGTTGCGGCGTTCGAAAGTGCCGAACGCCTGGACTATATTGGTCCCGGCTCGCCTCGTGGTCCCCACTTAGTGCCGGTGTTCGCAATTTTCGAACGCCAGGACTAAGTTGTAGTGGCGGCGTTCGCCTTTCCCAAACGCCATGACTACTTTGCCCTGCATTGGTGGCGTCCATTTTATTTTAGACGACACTAGGAAAATGACTGCTATAAGCCTTTTCCTACTAGTGATAGTTGCTATTTTTCTCTCTTTGCATATAGGGAGGAACAAGACCAAATTTACAAAGAATTCTTATGTTTAACTAATTGTGCATGGTCTCTTTGTGCAAGTCATTCTATTGATGTCAAATAGGCTGTTCTCCAGCATTTGCTTTGCTCTCCTTTAAGTTCTGCTATTCAAAAATGTCCATCTTCTTATGGCAATGCAAACATAGTTGAGGTGATCACGACATATGAGTGTGCATCATTTTGTATTTATCCTGTGGTACTTTATTTTCCTACTATAAGTGACCTTTGGGTTATTGCATTCAGCCTGTGTGCTCTATTGTAGAAAAAAGTTATTTTCCACATATGTGATTTTTAGTCTAGGATGTTGGCAAGATTTTTGCAGCCGTACAGGGCATTGAACCATTACCAGTGACACATTACTTTACAGACGGAAGACACTGGTGCTGACCTGAAAGGAGCAGCATGTGAAAAGGAGCGAGGCAGAGAGTATGGCTGCCACAGCAGTGCTCAAGGTCTCAGACATCTGACGACTATGGGGTATAGATTAGGGAAGGCAAAGCGACGGGAATGGAGACACAATTATGGAAAAAATGGCTGCCCACTCAGTCACTTTTCAATTAAAACAGTCATTTTCAGCTGTAATCGAAAAGTACTCCAGCATTGATTCCTGTTTTATTTGAGCAATAATGCTAAGACTACGGACGGATTGTTACGGGATGTGGCTTACATACGAACGTGGGGTGCTTCTATTTGTCCTCTGCTGAATTCTCGGAGCAACCGTGTGAGCCTGACCCAATCTCCTAAAGCCACGACCTCATCCGTAAGTTTATTCCGCAAGTCTTTTCCGTAAGTATAGCATTACTGTTATTTGAGAACCATTGCCACTAGCGTTTCAGCTTTTTCTATATGTTTTTCTACAGCAGCAGTTCTATTCATGTTTTACTGAAAGCTGCAATTCTGTTATCTTTTAGAAGGATCTAGTGGCATTGGTCTAGAGACCTCAATAGTCTTAGCCTTGAGAGGAGTTGCATGTCATCATCACCGCGAGAAACACAGAGGCTGCATCAGAGGCAAGGAAGGACACCACAGAGGCAAACCCAACGGAGCTTTATATGTACAATGGTCGCGCTAAAGTTAAGTTTCAATTTGGGGTAACTGTATATCTCTGCAATTCTATGGCAGCGCGACCTACATTTCACCGAACGAAGCCATGCAAAATCCTTCTGTTCTCCAGTTTGCCACCAATCATCTCGGTATTGTATCTAACTGTCAGCAATACTTGAAACAAAAAGAGTAAATTCCAGTTTTTACCCTGTAGTTTGACAATTTTGACACTAATTACCCAATTTAACAATTTTTCATCCAAATTACCCAATTTAGTGAAAGGTTTGCCAACTTTTACCCATTTTACAGATTTTACACGTTTCAGCAGGTGAGTCCATACCATCCGGTAAAAATGGTGTGACATGTCGTCAATTTTCATCCACTCCCAGTTTTCTCACGACCAAACCCGGGGGCGACTAGCTTGCTAGGCCGTACATATTTTTTAAATACGAATATTTGCCGATTGGTTAGCAGCAAACCTTGAACTGTCATGCAAATATTTCATCGTGATATCACGACGCTAATTCACATAAGGAGATCACAGGACAACACGCGTGGAGTGACATGGGACTTGGAGGTGGTCATGCGCGATCTATGTGACCAGTATGAAAATTCAAAATAGAAACCCCTTCTTGTACAATATTCCACTGCAAGGGATCTTTTTATCACGTTGTTTTATATTAGTATGGCTAGACATTCCCTTTTAATCCTAGATCTCTCGGTGTAGATTAGTAGTGCATGAACTGATCCTAATTTCTTTTCTTGTCTCACGACTCCACACATCATGCAAAGGAAAAATGAACCGGCTTGTGCAATCAGGCTGTTCTTGTGTAAGGAAAGATATAGGAAAACCAGGACATGTCACACCACGTAGCAGACGGCACGGATCCACCCGAAGGAACACTCTAAAAAATGTATAAGGGGTAAAAATCGGCAAAACTTTCACTAAATGGGGTAACGAGGATGAATAGGGTATTTACTGTCAAAATTGTGAAACTAGGGGTTAAAAACTGGAATTTGCTCAAACAAAAAACGTCAGTGCGGATATACTGATACTAATAAACTTTTTACTCCTTAGGCTCAATCAGGTCACTTTCTAATGACCAACCTTCTCCTTGATAATACGAAAGCCATTGCTAAGTCTATGGGTACTGAGAGTCGCATGGTGAACTTGTCCTCAGTCACGCACCTCCATACATATCCAGAGGGGTTTCAGTTTGATCAACTCAATGACAACAATGTATTGTTGCTTATAGTTATATTTATTTAGAAGAAAATACACTATTGATTCAACTCAATGACAAGAAAATGTAATGTTGCTTGTAGTTCTAGTTGTTTAGAAGAAATTATAGTACTATTGATTCAGCCGTTGCTAATGGTCTTATATTGGCAAATACAATGACAAAACGTCCTATGGACAATCTAAGCTTGCAAACATATTGCACGCGAAAGAGCACTCTAGACGGCCGCAGGTATCCTTTTTTCTCAAAAATTCCTGCCTTTTCTCTTCATTTATTCAGAAGAATGGAGTATGAAGACTTGCATGTTGTCTATCATGGTCATGATGTTTTTCCCTGTTACACTACTATAGAGTGTGGAAAATTATTTTTGCAACAGCCAGTAAAACTTTGAGAAATAGTAACTTCAGATCTTCGTGAACTGTGCAGATATTGTTACAAGTACTAGAAGCTATGAAGGATCTAATACCCTTTCTTATCTTAATGTTTTTCTAAACTGTTAATCAGTTATCATCACTTCATCATTGTTATGTATTGCTAAGTTGCTTTCAACCAGGACACAGATTTATTATTATTTTGTTCTAATGTACCATAAATTATGTGTTACTGAAACAGGAGGAAGGGGCTAACATCACAGTTAATTGTGTTCATCCTGGATTGATAATGACAAGTCACTCCTTTGCTCTCATGAGTATGTTCTCAAGATCATTTATCCATGTGAATATGTTTCTGAAATATCAAGTTTTAGCAATGCACAATCCAGTTCAGGGATAGTTATGGAACTTGTTTGTTTTCACTTGCATAGGCGATTCAAGTCTGTCAGCTACATGTTTTCGAACAATGTACCTCAGGTTCGTCCCTGTTCTTGTCCTTGACAAAATCCTTACTCCTAACAACATAAATGACTTTAACCGTTATAGGATGCAAGTAATGAAGAATCTTACCATTCTGAATCGATTACTTATCTAAAAATAGATGCTTTGTGTGTTTTTTCTTTCTTTCAGGGAGTAGCAACCCTCAGCTGAAGGGAGTGACAGGCAAATACTTTGCTGACTTCAACGAGGGAAGACGAGAAAACATGTGAGGAGCGACGCCTTGACGAAGAGCTCATCAGATCTGCGCAATGAGAGCTGGAAGCAGGCTCGCAAAAGGCGTCTTTCCTAAACTCAGTTTGTGGTATAGATGGTTGGTTTGGTGAGTATGTAGCGGCAGTAGTAGCAACAAGTAGGATGAACCTGTCACCATGAATAAATATCCGTGCTTTTCTTGGGTCGTGGCTAAGATCAAGCTGTGCTCTTGTTAATACTCGTCAACCGTTTTCGGATTGGTTTATTGACTGAAACTACTATCATCCAAGTTTCAGATATATGTTTTGCCCGAAACATTTTCAGATTCACATATATACCAATGGGTGCTGAAAGATTCAGAGAACTTGTCTCCGCTCTGCTGCCGCTGCATACATTCAGAAACTGGGAAGTAATGTTAGCCTACACCTGTCATACTTGCTGATGCCCAGACGACGATGAGCATTACGACCATGTCGGGGACCGTGTGGCCGAACACGCCGATGGGCATCACATACATACTATAATCATTAACAAAGACAAGAGGGTAACCAACATTTTCATAGATCAGTACCAGCATCCAACATCCATGCCATCAAAAGGTGATCTCGGATAATTTTAATCTATTGGTAGTTGCATGTTCATTACGAACAAGTGAACCACTACATATACATCAAACTGATCCACTGGCACTATGACTAGACAAACCCCAGCCTGCAGATCGGCGCTTCCTCTTGGGTGACTGCTGCCACTGTTTCTGGACGAACTGGAGGGCCTCCTCCAGCGTCGCTTTCCGGTCTTCCTTGTAGTTCCATAGCTCTGGCACGGTGTAGCGTCCACTGGGATTGTACTCGTTGATTTCACGCAGTGCCTTTGTCACCAAGGCATAGATTTTGGCGCCGTGCTCTTTCTTCAACCCACGGAGCTTGCTGTCATCGTCCGAGAGAATTTCCTGAACCGAAGACAAGAAAGAATGTCAGGTGGAATCATGTAAATGCTTGGGAGTTTATGTAAAGAAGAAAAATGTTTGGAAAACTAGATGCAATTGTTGGATCTGCTTCCAAAGAATTTCCTAAACAAAACAAAAGAAAGATGTCGGCTTCAGATGGAATCATGTAAATGCTTGTGAGTTTATATAAAGAAGAAAAATGTTTGCAAAAATAGATGCAATATAATTGTTGGACCTGCTTCCAAAAGAATTTCCTAAACCAAAGAAAGGAAATAATTTCACCTTCGGATGGAATCATGTAAATACTTGTAAGTTTATATAAAGAAGAAAAATATTTGCAAAATAGATGCAATTGTTGGATCTGCTTCCAAGAGAATTTCCTAAACCACGGAAAAGAAAGAATTAAGAATGTCACCTTCAGATGGAATCATGTAAATACTCCCTCCGTTCTGAAATACTCTACATTCTAGCCTCAAAATTTGTTCTGAAATAATCTACGTTCTAACTTTTAGTCAACAAGAACATAGAAAACGAAGTGGTTCTGCTCTCTCTATTGGTTGTCATCGTTTTCACTGCAGCTTGGATTGGTTGATCACATACTTAAGTAGTACTAATAAATGCAATACTAATTTGTCTAGTTTTTTCTAGAATGTAGACTAAATCAGAATGGAGGGAGTACTTGTGAGTTTATATACAGAAGGAAGATGTTTGCATAAGCAGATGCAATTGTTGGATCTGCATCCAAGATAATTTCCTAAACCAAATAAACTGTATTTTGTATTTGTTGTTGTTGCTTGGAGCTGTGAAGGTAGTAGGGATGAATCACAGGAGGACGAGTTCATCCTCTGTGTTTTGGTGCCGTAGCAGGCGATTAGATGGGATAGCAGGGGTTAGGGTAGAGAGAGATAAGAGGGACTAGGAAGAGCAAATAGAGGATACGGAATTGTTATTGCTTTCCCTAAACACATGTGATACACATCCTCTTATAGTAGGATAAGCTGCCAGAACCTGGTGCCCAAAAACCGACTCCAAAACCTGTAGTACACAACTAGGACTCCATTTAAACTAACTGACATTACCCTATCTTTACTGTTAAATTCAAAGTTGCGGTGGTGTTTGGTGCCACACTTCACACTAGTTACATGCCAAATGCCACCGCAAAGCTATCCACATGCATGTAGCTTATCCTAACAAACTTGGCAAAACTCTCTTTCATCTCACATGCACGTACCTTATCCAGCTTATCCCAAGTTCCCAACTATGGCAAAACTCTCTCGTCTCACATGTACATACCTTATCCTAACAAAACAAAAATCTAACTTCCTAACTTTACGCGCCCATTCTCTTATATTCAGTTCTTGGCTTCTTTCTCTTCACTCTCTATTCTCAATGCTAATCCAATATGATGCCACAAGCCCGCCCAACCCGGTGATGCTACTGTCTTCCGGCTCGTCGTGCAGGAGGCCAAAGCTAAGAGGGTGACCACTGTGGTCTCCAGAAAGAGATTGTTCAAATACGTTGTCGAGGCGGCGTCGCCACGGATGAGCCGGATATCAGCTGAACCGATGGTGCTCGAGGAGGTCAAGGAAGTGAGAACCAGCTTCATGTGGCTCTCGTTGGCCACGTATCACTGTCGTACAAGATCAACCATGACTCCAGCAGGTCAGTCGAAGACAATGACGGTGGGTTCCAGATCCTGGATAAGCTCGTGCATGATGCTTTACGGGGCTCTCGTTAGCCATGGGATCCCCATCGTACAAGATCAGCCATGGCTCGGGCAGGTTAGGCAGTGAGACGGTGGGTTCCAGTTCCTGGACAAGCTCGTCCATGATCTCCCATGAGGAGCGTCATAGTAGAACTGGAGGCTGAAGTAGAACTGAACTGCTGCAATTTTTCTGAAGGTCCAAATAACCCTACCAATTTCTATTTTTTTGCCAATAACTTGTATTACTCAAAACTCAGGAATTACAATCTATATGGCATGTGCTCAATAAACCATCAGGACCCGAGGTGAGTCACACTAACGTTTGAGCATTAGTTCTAGCAAAGTTTCCTAGGAAATGATTACTACCATTCTGGCATCTGCATTTTAACTCATCATAGATGAATGATGGCACCTACTAGAAGTAAGCTTCTTTCCCTCTTGTGATCTCGTTGATTTTTTACTACAATCAGTTCCTTGACCTCCTCGACCACCATCAGTCAAGGAAATGAGAACCAGCTTCATGTGGCTCTTGCGATTCTCCTTGAGTTTTATTATATATGATCAATTCATAACATACAAAACTATTAGTGCTGAGTGGGCCTTCTTGATCAAGAAAGCACGAACGCTGGGAGGTCAAGAAGGCATAAATTATCGTTGTTTTGAGTTTAGCATCTAGAAAGGAATGGTGCATTATTATTTTCTACAACATTTAATTGTTGAGCAATCACGTGGATTCTGCGTAATTAGCAGAAATAAAAGACCATCTGATATAAAACTACAAAGCTTCGGTCTCCAACATATCAATGGAATTGTGTTTGTGGAACTATTGAAAAAAATAGTGGTCTGTATTAGTTTGGAGCACAGTTACAGTAACATTTTATTTTCTTTCTGCTTTTTATTGTTCTAAAATTCCCGTGCCATGTCTCAGAAGGCTAAAGTGATTCTGAACTCGATCGGGATGAGTTGGTCCCTAGAATCATGGTACAAGGTATTCGATTGATTCTCCTACAAGAGAGCACATTGGTAGAAAATAGTCCTTTTGTAAAATGAGTTCTTGACCAATGACCACCCTCAAAATGTTCTCATGTTCTATCTGAAATTTGTAGGAAAATTATTTTTTATAACCCCTCACTAAGCGTGAACCAATTTTGGATTGTTCTGCCAGTACCACTAGAGACAATGTTACAAGCGTCTTTCTCGTCGAGCAAGGCTCACCACGTTACAAAAGCTGCACACTATCAACCTCACCAAAACTGTCAAGGCAGCTTGTGGCATTGAGGATGATGCTGCCAGCCTGTCAACACGCAGCACGTGCATGGTTTTTAAGGCGTTAAGGCGTCTTAAAGCGATCCAGGGGCGCTTTGACGCCTAGGCGACGCCTAGAGCGCGCGCTTTGGACGCCTAGGCGCCTAAAGCGGTCGTTTTTGCAAAGCGGAGGCTGGGCGCCTTGAAGCCTAAGCATCACCTAGGCGTCCTAAAGCGGACGCCTTAAAAACCATGTACATGCACGTGCCACCGAAGAAATCATCTCTAGGGGAGGCCACACGCAGCCGCATGCCGCCGCCGATGCACTATTCGGAGGTGTGCTCACTGAGCGCCATGATGCGTGAACCTTGATGTACATCCAAGAACAGACATCGACTACTCCAGTATCAGATTTAGATAGTACTGGTCTTCACCAACATGTACTTTTGTGAGGCATACTCCTCGCTCACCATGAAAACGGGCAGGCCATCCACATCGCTGCCTCCTCGGGCTTGGTGTAGTCTTAGAGCATGTTCAACGTGAGTAGACGCAAACCTCAACGTCATCTCCGTGAGCTGCGAGAGGATAACACCCACTAAACATACAACCATCCCCGTGCACAGAGAGAATGCAAAGCAAAGACAGGGGAGGGCAGGAGAGAAAGGGATCCGCAGCAACGCGCGGGAACACAACTAGTTTTCCCTAATTGTTTAATCCTGCAGTAATTGAACTGAACTCTAACTATATCTATGGCAACTGCTCTATGCTACTTACGACACAACAGTCAGTATTCAAGTATGCTAGTACTTTTTTTCGAGAAATTGATGAAACAGAGCATGGAAACAAGGAACAATAACGGAGAGGTTGTTCAGTCCACATACCATTGGTTTACCATCCACCGTGACTATCCTAAAAGGATGCCACTTTGAGTTTGCAATTTCCGCTTGCCATTTGGAACAAAGAACAGCAGAGTTAAACTGTGCATCCTCATGTGGCATATTTGTTCTACAAGCATTTGCAAACGCTTTAGGGTCAAGCTCTCCCATCCTTTTGATACCTATATTTTCCTGTAAATTTTTAAATTTCTGCAGAGCCTGCCGTAGATCGATCACAAGAAAAAATTAGT
Organism: Avena eriantha; assembly: GCA_910589775.1. Classification (NCBI taxonomy): domain Eukaryota; kingdom Viridiplantae; phylum Streptophyta; class Magnoliopsida; order Poales; family Poaceae; genus Avena; species Avena eriantha. The sequence goes on along the minus strand of OU342742.1, from coordinate 140,528,779 downwards.
GAGATATGTGGTGGAAGTATGAGCATGCGACCTAGCAATTATTTGTAAGCTTGCGATCTGCCAGATTGATCCTTATTCACAAAGAAGGCATTAGTTGTTCACTTACCTCTATGATCATCTTCCGAACAGCTTGCAACTCGTCATTGCTTTCTCTTTCCTTTGTTAGCAGTGCTTTGTTAAGCGACTCAAGTGCTTTCATGTCGTCGTCTTTCTCGTCAAGATTCCTACATGCGGCTTCCATCATCTTAGACGCTGCAACCGTCATCTTGGTTGCCATATCAAACTTCTCATCAAGCCTCTCGGATGCCAAATCAATTTTCTTCGATACGGCATCCATCATCTTGGTTGCCATATCAAACTTCTCATCAAGCCTCTCGGATGCCAGATCAATTTTCTTCGATACGGCATCCATCATCTTGGTTGCCATATCAAACTTATCGACAAACCTCTCAGATGCCAAATCAATTTTTTTCGATGTGGCATCCATCATCTTGGTTGCCACATCAAACTTGTCATCAAACCTCTCGGATGCCACAATAATCTTCTTCAATGTGGCATCCATCATCTTGGTTGCCATATCAAACTTCTCATCGAATCTCTCGGATGCCAAATCAGTTTTCTTCGATGCCGAATTGAACTTATTAGCTGCCGCATCGATAGTCACGGAAGCCGAATCAACCTTATTGGATGCCACATCAATCTTCTTGGAGCTCACTTTAATATTTTGCATGTCGGGCTCGAAGCAACGCTTTCGATTCTCCTTGACTGCTGATGGATTGCTTTCCAGTTTCTTCCGGACGCACAATGCCGTTGGCGCAGCCGCCACGGACCGCTTCGGTGGCGGCTGGAAGAGCTCCGGCCTCTCCACCCTGATGAGCCTTTGTAGGTACACGCCGTAGTAGCTCACCCCGTACTCAAGCCCGTAGGTGCTCCTGTTCTCAAGCATTTGGCTCATCTCCGTCGCCACCTGCCCCCAGATTAGCTCCGTCCAGTCAACACCATGCGCCCTTCCATCCTGCACAGCCTTCAGCTTCACATCAACCCAGCCATATGGTCCTATGGCCGGCAAGTAAACATTTATGAACTCTTCGGCAGCGAAGGCCACGGCGTCAGGGTCCACGCCGGCGGGGGAGCAGTAAGTAGGTCCTGCCGGAAGGCGGAGCGCCTTGCCGAGCGTACGGAGGGAGACCTCGATTCTCTTGCCACGGACGTAGCTCCAACCTCCGGCGCAGCCAGGTGTGCATTTGTAGTTGGCGATGAGCTCGGCGACTAGGTCGGGCCGCGAGGCGCCGGAGGAGGAGAGGTCGAGCCGGACGAAGTCGAGGAGGCCGAGGGCGCGTAGGCCGGCGTCGTGGGCGGCGGACATGGCCCTGGGCGGGTCAGCGAAGCGGAGGGTAGCGCGGACCGGCTGGCGGAGCCGCGCCGCCTCGATCGATTCCGGCGCTCCGGAAAAAGGCGCCCCCTTTGGGGGAAAGCCCGGATCGGCGTAGGCACGAGCTCCGGCCATTGGAGGAGCTTGCGGGGAGGGGAGGAAGAAGGCAGAGGCGGAGTGGAATGGAGTGGTCGGGCTCGTCGCGCCGCCGATTTGCGAGCGGAGGATCGGAGGAGGGGACAGGGGAGCGAGGCTGATGGGTAAATGGCTCCAACTTAATTTTGAACAAAATATATGAAAACGAGCCTCCGCCGTCCGACGGGAGAAGACCGTTTTGCCCCCAACAGGCCAACACACACACACACACAGAAAACCCAACCCACCTACTCCACCATCGTCCCGTACCACCTCGGCACGCGCTCCCGCCGCCGCGGCCGGCACCGGCGGAGACTGCGGCCCTCCTCCGCGGGAATCGACCGAGCGTGCGTGCGAGGCTGCCTACTGCGCGCGCTCTCGCCCCGCTCTGCCTCGTGCCCGCCTCCGGCAGGCACGCCGGACGCCGTGCTCGCGGCCGTCTTCAGGACCAAAAACCCCCGGTAGGAACCGGTTCGCCTTGTATCCATTCATTCTTCTTCCTCTTTCAGTCCGCGACTCTTTCTTGAACACTGTTCGTGCGGAGTTCGTAGGTGACCATCAACTGTTCGACACAATGCATTGCAGGAGCTTCCTAACGCAGCCGCCGTCTTGTTCAGTCGGTTCCAGGAGTTGAGTCGAGGAGGAGCAGACGGGAATCTCTTCACTCATCACTGGCAAGCCCGGTGCCAGTGCCTTTGGGTCTGCCTCCACCACAAGCAGGTCACCCACGGCGTCGATGACTCCGCCCTCACCGTCATCGTCACTGGTACCCAACATTCTAACCAACACACACCCGATTAGTTCGTCCTCTGCTCTGTCCAGTAGTGATGCATTACAGCCTCATAGAGGAATATGTTGGTTACTTCTCTGGGTAAGGTTGTTCGTCCTCTGCTCTGTCTGTCGGTTACGTATGAGTTACTATCTATCACAAGCAACCAGAGTGCCAATGCTAATACTGCCTATATTGTTTCGGATTTTCTATTGGCGAAACGTGCCCTCCGTAGTCCATTGGCGCGACAATTTTGCTAAGTTGCCAGGGTTAATCACGGGTGGGCCCTGGCAACTTTTAATTTTTTCCTTGTTTTTTCGAAAAACTAGCTCCGTCGATGGGTTAGATACATGGCCAAGATCCCATCACGTGCATGTCCTCGATTCTGAGTGTTCGCGCGCCAATGGCTATTTTTATATATTGGATTTGTTGTCTCAAGATTCAAAGCATGAGAGCCTGACAGTGTATGTGAAGTTCAGCCACCAAAGTGGCCTATCTTACCAGTAATAATCACATAAATATTGTGTTGCAGCTTATTGCGTTAAGTAGAAAATAGGCCTAGGGAGGAATATACGTGTTGCTATTTTTTTCGAGAGAACGCAAAGCTTCGGTCTCGATGCATCGATAGAAAAATAAGTTACAAGCCTAAGACTAGGCGGAAACACCCGAGCACTCGAGACAAGACCACGGCTACCGGCCACAAGACAAACATTACAATGGATGCCGCCGGAACATCTGTCGGCCTAGATGCCATCCAGACAATTGCACATGATACGATAACACTAACCCCCCATCACAGGAGGAGAGAATCCAACTCACAGATAAGGGCAAAATCTGTAAATCGTGTCCTTTTTCCTGGTTGCGTGTGAGACTAATTTTCCGCGTTTATTGACAACCAGATTTGGTTAAGTTGATAGGAGCTGTTTTGCTGAACTGCTTTTATGGAGAACCAATGCCACTGGCTTTACACTTAACTTTTTCCCCTTTTATTGAGAATCAGTTGCCACTAGTGAACTGCTTTCGATCAACTTTTCCTAAAAAAAGAAATACCCGCAAAAAAAATTACTTTTCCTAAAAAAGTCTTTTGCAACAACAGCAAGTTCAGGTTCTATTCAGGTTTTTCCCATTCCTTCGTACGTCTTCCCTTAGGCTCCCATGGGCGGTAGAATTAATATATTGAAAGACGCATTTCTGTTATCTTTCAGGGGGATCTAGTAGTATTGGTTTAGAGACCTTGAGAGTCTTTGCCCTGAGAGGAGCCCGTGACATCACATCGCCACAGAAACGCAGAGGCTGCATCAGGGGCAAGGAAGTGCATCAGAGAGGCAAACCCAACTGCTCGTGACAATGTTTTGAAGCTTGACCTTAGCTCCAGTATGTCAGGGCCTTTGCAGATCAGTTCAACTTGGTGAATCTTCCTCTGAACATCTGGATATAACCTCTCATCCCTTATGATACTTGCCTATTTTACATGTATATTGATCGCATTACGGTTTAAGTTTCAATTTGGGGTAGTTGTATATCGCCGCAAGTCTATTGCAGCACTGTGCACATTTCACTGGACCAAGCTGTCAAAAATATCTCTGTTCTACAGAAAAAAATGCAGGTGTTATGTTCTGTCCTTTCCAACTGTCTGAAGGTGAGGTTAAGATGCAGTTTGCCACCAATCATCTTGGTATTCTCTTGAACTGTCAGAAATACATCACGAGACAGACAATTTCAATGGCGGATATACTGATACTAGTATTTATTTCACTCCTTATGCTCAATCAGGTCACCTTCTGCTGACCAACCTTCTCCTTGATAATATGAAGCCACTGCAAGTATACCGGTATTGAGGGTCGCATTGTGAACTTGTCCTCAGTTGCCTACCTCCATACGTATCCAAAGGGGATTCAGTTTGATGAACTCAATGAGAAGAAAATGTATGGGTTGCTATGATTCTGCAGAAGCAGATCTACTATTTATTCAACTCTTGCTAATGTTTTGTATTGGCAGATACAATTATAAACGGCATATGTAGAATCTGAACTTGCAAACATACTGCATGCGGAAGAGCTCTCTAGACAGCTCAATGTATTAATTCTTCCCCAAAATTCTTCTTTTGTTCAGAAAAAAGAGAATAAGAAGAGTCATGATGTTTTTATGCTTGCCTGTTAGCCTGTTAACACTACTATGAAGTGTGGGTCATTATTAGTAAGCAACAGCTAGTTAAAGCTGCGGCAATCATATAACCTCAGACCTCAAGAACTGTGTTGATATTCTTAGGACTTTCTTTGCTCAAATGAAATTTGATGTAAGACTGCAGAGATTATCTAAGCTATATAATACCCTTGCTTATGTTTAATTCTATCAGTAATCCTTTCAACATCTGACTCGTCTGTTCCTGAAGAAAACCGAGAAAATATCTGTTCTGTCTTGCTAAAACTGTTATCAGTTATCATCATTATTGTGCAGTTTTGCTAGAATTTGATTTTTTTTATTTTGTAGATCTACTTGTATGTATTAAATTCTCAACCCCTGCTAAGTGTTCCATTCTGATGTACCATAAATTCTGTTACTGAAACAGGAGGAAGGAGTTAACATCATGATTAATTGCGTTCATCCTGGATTGATCATGACCAATCTGATGAGACACTCCTTTGCCCATATGAGTATGCTCTCAATTTCATTTTTCCTTGTGAATTTGTTTGTGAAATATCAATTTTTAGCTATGCACAGCCCAGTTTCAGGCGCAGTTATGGAACTTTTTTTTTTCACTTGCAGAGATGATTTGAGTCGTCATGTACATGTTGTGGAAGAATGTAGCCCAGGTCATTCCCTGTTCTTTATCGCTGATAAAAACTAAATGATTCAGCTGTCACGGGATGCAAACGAAGAATCTTTACCATTTTGCAGTTCCTTGTGAATTGAACTTTTTCTTAAAAAAAACATGCTTAATGGTTTTCTCAGGGAGCAGTACCTACCTGCTATGTAGGGCTCAACCCTCAGCTGAAGGGAATGACATGCAAATACTTTGTTGACTGCAACGAGAAGAAGATGAGAAAATTGGTGAAGAGCGATGCCATGGCAACGCAGCTCTGGGAATTCAACGAAGATATCGTCAATTGTATGAAATGAGGCTCAGAAAAGGCGTCTTTCAGGACACTGACGAGCTTATTGTACAGATGATTGGTTTGGTTAGTACAGTAGTATGTAGCAGCAGCAGTAACAAGTAGGAGGAATCTGTCACATGGTGAACCAATATTAGTTGTTCACGAATAACTTTCCATGCTTTTTTTGTGTTGTGGCTAAGATCAGCCCGTACTCGTTAATATTCGTCGGACATATTTGTCGAATGTGTTTTTTATTGAATTATTGATTGAAACTGGCATGGTCTGGAAAATTTTATGTTGCCCCCTCTTGTTAATATTAATTCAGTACATTTGCCGATCATTTCGAAGCATCCGAAAAAATCATGTTGCCTGAAACTTTTTCAGTGTCACATGTATACCAACAGGTGCTCTGTTGGTGCTGAAAAATTTAGAGAGATTTGTGCCTGACAGGCAAATACTATGCCACTGCAACGAGGAGAAGACGAGCAAAGTGGCCAAGAGCGACGCCTTGGTGAAGCTGCTCTGGAAATTCAGCAAAGAGCTCATTGGATCTGCTCACTGAGGCTCGGAAAAAAGAAGTCTTTTGGGACGCAGTGTCAAGCTTATACGAGTAGCACAGATGATTTGGTTTGGTACATTGTTTTTTTTTAACGGGAAAGGTCCCGAAGGACCTAGAGCATGCATTAATCGGCGGTGGGGTTACATTTACAAAGAGGGCCCTGAAGAAGAGGAAAAGTACAAACCAGTCCTAGAACTTTTACATAGAGCACCCCACAGAAAGATAAGAAAACACAATCGAGGCCACGCTCGATGCCTTGCTCAACGCTGATCAGCGACGACCTCCATCCGCAGCCACCAATGCCTCCACCGGGGACTAGGCCACTTGGGGAAGCAGCAGTGTTTGACGCTGCCGTGAGGTCGGAGATGATCCTCCACCAAAGGAGGAAGGAAGGACTCGAGCCAACATCAGGCTCAAGCGCAGCAGGGTCACTCTTGTGACCAAGGATAGCAACGGCGCACCTCCGCCGCCGCTTGGAATCTGCTGCCCAGGTCGCATGCTCCATTGACCCAGAGATCCGTCTCCCATGTCTCGCAGCCACCGCATCAAATCCCTCCTCTCCCTCGCCACCGAGGCCGGCCAAGAGGAAGAAAAGAGATCCAGAACCTGCAAGGAGAAGACGGCGACGCTTATTCCACCAAGGGCTCGCCTGAAGGGAGGCCACCGATGACTTCTACCATGGAAGCCCATCAGTGTCCCCATGGTTTGGTACATTGTGAACCAACATTGTTCACCAGTAAATTTTGGTGTGTGTTTGGGTCATGGCTAAGATCAGCCTATGTTACTGTTCATATTCGTCTGATATTTTGTCGATTGTTTCGGATTAGTTTGTTGAAAGTAGTATTATCATCCTGCTTTCAGAGATATGCTTTTCCCTGAAACTTTCCAGTGTCACATGGTGGAAACTGCTATTGTTACTACTCTGATTCTCTAGAGGCCCAGAGCAAACATGGTGGAAAGATGTGTATCTCTGATTCTCTGCTCTATTGCCGCTGAAACATTGAGAAACTGAAAAATACATGTGCAGTAATATATAGCCGCCACAGCTACACCTCTCCTACTTGGTCACTGTCGACTTCTTCCTCGTCCTCCTCCTCCCAGACGCCGACGGCAGTGGTGAACCCAACGGCGCTGGCGACGACGACAACTGCGAACACGAGCGGGACGACCACGTCGGGGATGGTGCGGCCGAACATGCCCGCCGGCACGCAGACTACGTCCCACGGCGGCCCGTCGAGGGGCAGCCCGATGGTGCCGCCGTGGAAGTCACCACCGGGGCACGCCCGGGTGAGCGGCGCCCCCGGTGCGACGGCCCAGACGTAGGCGAGCTCAGGCGCGAGAGCCGCCACGGCCACGGCCATGGCGGCGACCGCCGTCCATGTGGCCGCGTAGAGCAGCAGCTGGCGGCGCGCCAGGATGCCGTCGAGCGAGGAGAGGGCGGACGCCATTGTTGGACGGTCACGGAGGTGTCTTCTTCTTCTTGGAGATTGGGGTGCCGAGTGAGTCTAGATAATAGATATACAGAGCGGAGCATAGCGGGGGATGGAGCAGGTGTGCTGGTGGGCAGAGGATTTGGCGGGAGAGCAGGTGGCAGTTGCCGGGTTTAAGCTACTCCGCTCTGGTGCAGTGTGGGCCCTAGCTCAGCTGCTCCTCTCTGCACGGTCACGTGCGGATGCTGGAGACGGAGGCGGGTCAGGAGCTGAAGCCGGTGGCCGACGTCGACACGCCGGACGGTTTAGCCGGCGGCTGAATTTTTATTTCTCGCTTCCCATTTTCTCCCCCTAAATATTGAGGGCTTGTTCGGTTAGTGCCGCCCCGGCCGGTATATGGTCCCAATCCCCGTGGATCAGCCGGGGTCGGTCACGCCGGGAATCAATCCAGACCATGCTAAAAAGAACGTTCGATAGACCCGATGGAGATCCCACCCCAGCGTAAACCTCCCCAATCCCGTCCAAACCGCGGGGATAAAAAACATCCTATCCCAACCCGTGGAATTATTCCCTGTGTGGTTGTCCCGAAACGGTATGGCAAAGCAACCTCTCCTTTCTCGCTCGCGGCGGCGCTACCGGCAACGGAAGGGAAGAACGGCAGCGAGGATGAAGTGGGTCCCGGCTACAGAATTGGCCGGAGCAGTCGGGCGCTCACGCTCCTAGCCCCGGACAGATTTCCGCTCAGGAGCCCGGACTGGAGCCATAGCCTAGGCGAGGTCCCATCTCCCCCTGCCCATTCATGCCGGAGAAGTAGTGCTCCGTCAGATTGGAGGCCGGGAAGATTGCTCCATTAGACCAATTTCCCTCTCTGGGAGGTAGAATCTACGACGGCGTGATTGGTGGTTACTACGTCCGGTTTCCTTGGCTACAATTTCCCTAGGGAGTAACCGAATAAGCAAAAGGCAAGCATGGATTAGCGGGGATCTTGGTGACACTAGGGGATCACCCAATTCCACGGGTGGTTTGTTCCACGTGGGGATTGGTTCCACATGAACCGAACAAGCCCTGAAAGGGAAATGATTTCCCTCCCCGGGGGATACTAGTGATCCATCCCCCTAAGTATCATACTAGCGATCCATCCCCCGGGTCCTCCGACGCGGACGCTTCGCGTACGAGAAAACGACGTGGTCCACTTGCCTTATCTTTTCCCCTCCACACCCACGACCTCCTCTCTCTTCTCCCTATCTCCTCCGCCTGCACCCCTTCCTCGCTGGACGGGGATTCAGTAACATTTGAAAAGCATGTCACGCTGTGCCATGCCCCCTCTCATCCACCCTCCACAGCCAATCCAAGGGCTCACAACAAAGCAAAGGCAAAACTGAAACGGTTACCCAGTCTGAAGAAAAACAGAACATACAAACTGCAGTTTACACTGTTTTAGACTGCAGATTTCACAGTTTAACAATCGTACCATATCTGAAACAAAACTGAACCCAACAAAACAATAGTATAGCTGAATGAAGATTATGCAAGAACAATTTAGCACCCAGATCTGAGTTAACACTGAAATTCTACAACACTTAATAATATTTAAAGGAGGTGGCACTTAACAACCAAATCTATAGCAAACTGGGTGCTATCATTGAACAATGATTCTGCATCTCAACAATTAGGCCATTTCACTTTTACACTTTGGCCTAAAAAGACTATAGTTAGTATTCAAAATACTCACATATACTAAAATTAGCCCCAAAATCCTATATAACCAATTTCTAGAAACTAGAATAGATTTCCATCGTACAACCTATCATCATCACAAGTAGGAGCTGTCAAGAGTTGAGTAAAACTGTCAATGACATTGTATTTCTCATGCAACACATTTGCTCCTTTCTTGTTGCCATCATTTTGCACTTCTACTTGAGGTTGTAAACCATCGTCCTTCTTTTGTTTCTGCCAATGAAAAATCAGAAAATTAGTGGATGAATGACAAGATCATACAGGAATTTCCATACTGTAACATACCTTTGCTCCTTTTGATGTTGATGTGGAAGATTTAGTTGGCTTGCGCTTTCCATTTCACAGCTTATCAATCCAAGTTCTGGTTCTCTTTGAATTTTTGGATTGAACCTCCTTTTTTTAGTTGTGCGGCATTTAAAAAAATCAGTTGTTTGTTGCACATTCGGGTCAATATTTTCTTGGTCCTTGCTTGATTCCTTGCTTGGTTCCTTGCTTGATGCATTGAGTTTATCCTATAGCTTTGGACCAATGGAATCAAGCGCATATTCTAACAACAAACAACATTCTTCAGAGTTGGCTATTTTTTTGGCCAAGGTGAGAAATTTATGAGACAAATTCTTGTATCGAAGCATAGCTTCTAGTTTTGGATCTGCTACCACGTTTATTCCTTGTCTGTCCAATATACTTCCTTTTTGTGCATCTCTAGTCCATCTATTTAACACATAGTGGGTTGGCAATGTCTTTATATTCATCAAATCAAGAACTTTCAGACCATGTGCACACAATATTCCTACCTGGTTGAAGATTCCACAAGTACACGAAACTGTTTGGGTCAAAGGATCACCAATGACAATGCGCTCCTCCTCAAAAGTTCCATCAAACTCCCGATAGAAACAACAAATTTGTTATTTCCATCCAATGCTTTGGCGCATACATCCATGGATCTTTCATATTCACCCTGGAAAGCTTCAAAAATAATCGGAGTGTACACTTTGCTTGCTTGCACCAACATAAGCGTGCTCATTTTGATTCTTGGTATGTTCTTGGTTGCTTCAAACTCATATTCAAGTTCCTTACTTCTTTTTACTTCCACTGTCCTCTCAAAATGCTTCAAAAACCGAACTATGTGAAAATCTGATTTCAAATGGTTCTTCAATGCATTGTTGAAACTCTCACTTAGTTATGTACTTCTTACTCCCAAACTGAATACATCTCTCATGTAGCATTCAGCCCATTTTTATCTCAACTTGTAGATACTATCTAACCAAGTTTGCTTATGAACTTTGCATCTCATATTATCAAATGCTTCTTGAAATGTTGACTTGTCCTCACGGCCATACATACAAGCACTAAAATCTGAGAGGATATGTGATTCTTCATCTTCGCCTTCAACTTCACCTTCCTCTTTCACATGAGATAAATGTTTCACGGCATTCCTGCATTATGTGAAAGGTGCACAATCCATGATATGATTCTATGAATACTTTCTCTATTGCCTTTCCCATTGTTGTATCTTGATCGGTGTAAATAGTTTTTGGTTGCCTTCCATCATGTGCAGCTAGAAAAGTATCAGAGAGCCATGTAAATGAGTCTTTTGTTTCATCAAACAAGAGTGCATCACCAAATATAGTGGTTTCTCTAAATTGATTGAGCCCAAGGAAAACACCAAATGGCCTATATTCTTTATTTGTGCCAAATGTAGTGTCAAATGTCACAACATCACCAAAGAGTGCATAGTCAATGATCATTTTAGCATCAAGCCATAATATGTTGGTTATATGCTACTCACAATCATATTGCAAATCATAGTGGAATGATGAGTTTTCAATGATTTTGTCATGAAAATACTTCAGCATACTACCGGTGATACATTGCAAATGTACCTATAATTTTTTATGCTCCATGCTTGGTTTTATCCACTTTCTTGTGTTTTGTCCACACTTTGGAGTACTTTTCATATGATTTCTTGGACTAACCTATTAACAAGAGCCACAGTGCCAGCTGCCTGTTTTCTGCTGTTTTTGGTTCCAGGAAAGTCAGAAAATGAATATTCTCGCAATTGGACAGGACAAAAGCCAAAGTGCCTATTTTTTCAGAAGACTCCAGGAGCCAGAATACGAGACGGAGAAGAGCCAGGGGGTGGCCACACCACCTGGTGGCGCGGGCCAGGCCAGGCCACGCCAGGGGGTGGTGTGGGCCCCCCAGGCACCCCCTCGGCCTCTCTCTTCGCCTATAAGGAGACTTCTGACCTAAAAACTTCGGGGGGTTCGACGTTTTTTCAGAAGGAGTTCTGCTCTGCCGCCACCACCAGATTCCACGAAACAGCACCAGAAACTCCGTTCTGGCACCCTGCCGGGACGGGGAATTGGAGGAGATCATCGCCATCATCATCACCATCGCTTCTCCATCGACCATCCATGTTTCCCCCATCTATGAGTGAGTAATCCCCCGCTGTAGGCTATGGGGATGGTAGGGATTGGATGAGATCGTTCATGTAATGGCATCAGATTGTTAGGGCATGGTGCCTAGTATCTTTTATTAGTGCTTTATGACTTTGTTGCGACTTGTTGTGCTTAATGCTTGTCACTAGGGCCCGAGTGCCATGATTTCAGATCTGAACTTATTATTGATTCATTATGATAGTATTGTTCCTGGTCTTATCTACAAGTTGTATACACACGTTATTGTCCAGAACCTATGGCCCTGAAGTGATAGGAATCGGGATAACCGGAAGGGAAAGGTTTTGATGTGAGGATCACATGTGTTCACAGAGTGTTAATGCTTTGCTCCGGTGCTCTATGAAAAGGAGCACCTTAATTGCCAGTAGTTCCCTAGAGGCCCCGCCGCAAACGGGCTGGCAGGACAAAAGATGTTGTGCAAGTTCTCATTGCGAGCACGTATGACTATATATGGAACACATGCCTAGGATTGTCTAGTACTTGGGTGCTTTATCTTATTAATCTGCAATTGCCCTATGTTCTGATTGCTATGTGAATTGTCTTGTTCATGCAACGCACGTCCATCCATCCCTATGCCTACCGCACTCGAATCCCACCGGTTACTGCTATTGTTACTACTGTCTTTACTCTACTGCTGTTATTACTTTACTATTCCTACTACAAAACTGTTGCTACTGATAAACTATTGTGAGCAAGATTGTTTTCAGGTGCAGCTGAATTGACAACTCAGCTGTTAAGGCTTATAAATATTCTTTGGCTCCCCTTGTGTCGAATCAATAAATTAGGTTTTACTTCCCTCGAAAATACTGCGATACACCCCCTATACTTGTGGGTCATCAAGACTATTTTCTAGCGCCGTTGCCGGGGAGCATAGCTTTATTTATCAAGTTCACTTGGATTCTCTATTGTTCGCTGCTATCCATCCATCATGGGTAAGTCTCGTGATGGCAAGTTTCCTATTTTACCATCCACTACAAGAAGAGGTACGGTTCTGAACACCTCTGCTGCTCTTGATTCACCATCTGTTATAAGTAAGCTCGTTACACCACCACATACACATGCTACACACTGCTACTACTGCTGAATCTGAAACTTCTGATGCTTATGATGGTGCTTCTACTGTGCTTGATAAGAGTGGTTCATTAGGTCCTTTCCTAGATGCTACGATTGCTAGAACTATAGCTGGAAATACCGAAACTCCTAATGAAGACACTACCACACTTGTTAGTTCACCTGAGTCTAGTGAAAGTTATGATATTGAAGATGGTTATGTTGAGATGACCGATGAATTTATGAAAGAATGTAAGAACACCCATGATAGGAGCGCTGCTAAGAGTCTCCTTGAGAGGCGTACTATTAGACCCAAATTGTCTCCTATTGCTAAGTTTGCTGCTTCCCCCATAAACATTACAGATAAAGATTATGATTTCTCTCTCGATCTATCTTACATAGCTATTGTCGAGAAAGAACCTTTTTGTGGGACTAAGAATGAAAGTGCGGTAGCACATATGAATGAACTTTCTACCATGAGTGGCTTGTTTTCTGATGATATTAAGATGCGTACTTACTTTGTTGCCAAGATCTTCCCCTTTTCACTGAAAGGAGAAGCTAAAATTTGGATTAGTAACTTGCCTCCTGGATCTATTGATAGTCCTGAGTGCTTGATTAGTACTTTCCTGCAGAAATATTTTCCTCCTAGTGCTAGACATGCTATTTTGCAGGAACTTTTTGATTTTAAATAGGGAGAAAAAGAGGTATTGCCTGAATCTTGGGCAAGGTTTTGTGCTTGGATTCATGCACAGGCTGGAAGTCCATTACCTAAGAATGAGCTTCTTGATATATTTTATAATGGACTAACCGAAGAATCTAGGACATACCTAGATAGTTGTGCTGATTGTGTTTTTAGGAATAGGACTCCTAAGGAAGCTGATGAATTAATGGCTAAAATAAGTAAGAACTATGAAGATTGGACTCCTCCTAAACAAGCTATACCTGAAGTAATTGTACCTGAACCTTCAATTCCGGTGCCTATTCCAACATCAAAGAAGAGGGGAGTTATTGAATTAAATGATGAAGTGATGAAGGAAGCTAAGAAATGTCTTAAGGAGAAGGGAATTAAAGTTGCAGATGTCAAGAATTTACCTCCTATAGAAGAATTACGTAAGCCTATTCCCTACTGACCCACTGTTGAGGTACACTCTCTCCAACACTTTGATGAAGGTGATATCCCTTACTCTAAACCTCCTGATCAATGCTTAGAAGAATTCAATATCTTTATTGTTAAGCAAGATAACTTTAATAAAAGGGTGCAAAATCATCTAATGGAAAACACTAGAGCTATTGTTGAGTTGAAAGATATTGTGGAAACAACCTCTTATGATGTTAAAATGATTGTTAAACACTTTCAAATGGTTCAAACTCAACTAGATCAACTCGTTAAAGTGCAAAACAACTTGCTAGTTAATGCTGCTAAAGAAAAACATGTTTATGAAATTAGAACTAGAAGTGGAGCTACAACCCAGGATCCTCTATATCCTGAAGGGCATCCCAAAAGAATTGAGCAGGATTCTCAACAATCTGAAAATAGTGGTTCTACTCGTAAGAAAAGGAAAAAGAAACATAAAACTGTTGTAGAACCCTCTGAACCCGCTATAGATCCTAATAGTATATCTATCTCTGATGCTGAAACTGAAAGTGGTAATGAATAAAATGAAGTTCCTAATGAAGAAGAAGTTGAAGAAGAACCTGAAAACCACACTAAGAATACTAAATACACCAAAGAGGATTTTATTGCTAAGAAACATGGTAGTGAAAGAGAACCTTGGGTCCAAAAACCTATGCCTTTCCCTGATAAGAAACACAAGTCAAAGGAAGATGAACACTATAATAAGTTTTGTGAGTGGATGAAACCTTTATTCCTACAAATTCCTTTAACTGATGCTATTAAATTGCCTCCTTACTCAAAGTATATATGAAGGACATTGTCTCAAATAAAAGGAAGATCCCTAATGAAGAAATTTCTACTTTGCTTGCTAATTATTCATTCAATGGTAAGATTCCTAAGAAACTTGGAGACCCAGGGATTCCAGCTATCCCTTGCTCTATTAAGAATAGTTATGTTAGAACTGCTTTGTGTGATTTGGGAGCTGGAGTTAGTGTTATGCCTTTCTCTCTCTATAAGAGGCTTCAACTAGAAAAATTAATACCAACTGATATATCTTTGCAAATGGCTAATAAATCTACCACTATTCCTGTGGGTATATGTGAGGATGTAGATGTTCAAGTGGCTCATAATTGCTTGATATTAACTGATTTTGTTGTGCTTGAAATGCCTGAAGATGATAATATGTCCATTATTCTTGGGAGACCTTTTCTTAATACTACGGGAGCTGTTATTAATTGTAATCAAGGAAAGGTGACCTTCAATGTTAATGACAAGGAACATACTGTCTATTTCCCCAAGAAGATTGAAATGACTTATGGTTTGAATTCAATTGAACATATTGAGCGCATTCAAGTTGGAAAAATATATTGTCTCATACCAAGAGAAAAATTTGAAACTATTATGATTGGGACCATTGCTATCAAAGTTGAGGTAACATAATCATTAGTGGAATACAAAGTTTTGTCTCATATGGAATTGTTTTGGTAACAAGACATGATCAACCTTGTTAACAAAGGATTCCATTGAACAAAACAATGTTTTCACCATGATTATCTCTGCTTACTTCTATTTTATCCATTTTAGTTTTTGCTTATGCCTAACTTAAAGGCGTTAAAGAAAAGTACGTATTGGGAGATAACCCAAAAGTTTTAGATGAGTCTTGGAAGTTATTAATTCTGTAATAACCGCTCTTTATCCTTTTTTATTTTGCTTTTTGTGCCAAGAGTAACCTCTAATGAGAGAGAAGTAATGATTGGGAAAGTTGTTGTCCCAAAACAGATTTTTGTGCTTCACCGTAAAAATTCGTGTAAAATCTCTGAAAGTCTTTTTGAGGCGTGAATTTTTGTGCTTCTGACCCAGGTTGCTATCTAACTTTTGTTAGATCAACACTTTTTGATTTGAGTAACAGAAGGTCTTCGAAAAAATTCGTCTTTACCTACTGGTTTCTTTTGACAGATTTCTGCCATTTTCTGCATTTGCTTCTTGTTGGTTCCTTTTTGAGTTCTTTTGGGGAATTGAGCTTTTTGAGGGGAGTGCTACAGTAGCTTGTGTTTTAGTGGAAGTTTTATTGGTGTTGGAACTGAACCTAAAGACCTATTATCTTGAGTGCACTAATGTTGCTAATAAAGATTGTGTGAAGTTTTGTATGAAGGAAAAAAATTCAGGTGTATGGAAGGAATGAGTAATGAGATGAAGGATGGACTAAAGCTCAAGCTTGGGGATGCCACACGTATCACCCCAATAAATATCCAAGAAGTACAAGCGTCAAAGCTAAAGAAAAACATGCTTATGAAATTAGAACTAGAAGTGGTGCTACTATCCAGGATCCTCTATATCCTGAGGGGCATCCCAAAAGAATTGAGCAGGATTCTCAACAAGCTGAAAATAGTGGTTCTACTCGTAAGAAAAGGAAAAAAGAAACATAAAACTGGTGTAGAACCCTCTGAACCTACTATAGATCCTAATAGTATATCTATCTCTGATCCTAATAGTATATCTATCTCTGGGACGGGGAATTGGAGGAGATCATCGCCATCATCATCACCATCGCTTCTCCATCGACCATCCATGTTTCCCCCATCTATGAGTGAGTAATCCCCCGCTGTAGGCTATGGGGATGGTAGGGATTGGATGAGATCGTTCATGTAATGGCATCAGATTGTTAGGGCATGGTGCCTAGTATCTTTTATTAGTGCTTTATGGCTTTGTTGCGACTTGTTGTGCTTAACGCTTGTCATTAGGGCCCGAGTGCCATGATTTCAGATCTGAACTTATTATTGATTCATTATGATAGTATTGTTCCTGGTCTTATCTACAAGTTGTATACACACGTTATTGTCCAGAACCTATGGCCCCGAAGTGACAGAAATCGGGATAACCGGAAGGGAAAGGCTTTGATGTGAGGATTACATGTGTTCACGGAGTGTTAATGCTTTGTTCCGGTGCTCTATTAAAATGAGCACCTTAATTCAGTAGTTCCCTAGAGGCCCCGCTGCAAACGGGCTGGCAGGACAAAAGATGTTGTGCAAGTTCTCATTGCGAGCATGTATGACTATATATGGAACACATGCCTAGGATTGTCTAGTACTTGAGTGCTTTATCTTATTTATCTGCAATTGCCCTATGTTCTGATTGCTATGTGAATTGTCTTGTTCATGCAACGCCCGTCCATCCATCCCTATGCCTACCATACTCGAATCCCACTGTTTACTGCTTTTATTACTATTGTCTTTGCTTTACTACTGCTGTTACTTTTCTATTCCTACTACAAAACTGTTGCTACTGATAAACTGCTGTGAGCAAGATTGTTTCCAGGTGCAGCTGAATTGACAACTCAGTTGTTAAGGCTTATAAATATTCTTTGGCTCCCCTTGTGTCGAATCAATAAATTGGGTTTCACTTCCCTCAAAAATACTGCAATACACCCATATACTTGTGGGTCATCAACCGGCTTGTCCAATAGCCAACTCTCTTTGTCGCTTGGTCCATAGATGATTCTTTTGGTCACAACAAGTGTAGCTAAGGTTAAGTGGCCCACCAACTCGATGACAAGCCAACTCATATGCTGCTTTTGGCCTGATTCCAGAATCATCGGCGGTTCCTATGTCAAAATCTTGAATCCTATATAACTAAATAGTTCATCCCCACTAACATATTTCTCTAAACATGCAAGCTGTCCACATCAGCAGTCCGCCACCTCACAAAAATTGCCCACTATTTTATTTCTCTACACATGCAAGAATGCCACCTCATTATTTAAAATTTTATTTTACTTATAGAACAAATCATCCATTCCGCTGCTCATTATCTCTGAAACGATTTAATTACAGACTTTCGATATGCCTGTCCATTCCACTTCCCCTTCCCACTCCAATCCCCACAAATAGCAGTTCTACCTTCCGCACTTCCTTTCTTAATCCTCCCAAACCTCTAGCAATTCTAATTCCCAATACCACCAACACGAGCAAGGTACGGATCTGAGGGCCGTCGCTGGTGGCGGTTGTCATGTCCCGCGGTTGTATTGTTGCTCAGATACCCGATTATCGATGTCTATTTTTCGTTATTGATTTCGAATCCTCAAGGTGATCCCATCAGCTTATCTCATCGTTTTGATCCTTCGTTGTTGGTCTTATGTCCAAGCTTTCCCAAGGAGCAGCAGAGTATTTGCTGGCCCTATCTTAGTTTTTGGATGATCTGCTACCTCTAATTAATTTCATGTTTTAGGAGGCAGCGAGGGCCACCAGTTTAAAGATGCATGGAAGCTAACAGAGGATGGACCGCGAGGCCGATGGCGATCTCAGTTTCCACTGCGAACAGTGTCAGCACAATTGCTCAGGTCCTACCATTTCTATGTATTACTCGCTTTATCGTTGTCATGGAATCTTTGTAACTTCAATTTGTATATCCTGTCAGAATAAAGTAGATTTGTATATCCTGTCAGAATAAAGTAGAATGAAAAAACAGAAATTCTTGCCCGGCTGCAGGATCCATCTTGCTTTCTCCTCACTCCATGTGAGCTGATACATTCCTTACTCCAGCCTAATTAATAATTATTCTTTCCAATTGTATGTACTCTCCGTCAACAAATAAGTGACTTGAGATTCCAATCCCTCGCGGTGGTTCCTTGCGCAACCCAGCGGTAACTCACACATGGCATTAAAAATAAACTGGAAGTTGTCATCCCACCGGCTCTTTCCGAAATCAGATGTCCCATGTTGGTTCGTGCGCGGTGATGAAAATTCTCACGTTCTATCCATAAAAAATCCGTATTCTTTTGTGGCTTAGAGATTTCCGTAACACATCCTTCCGTTATGGTTTTCGGTCCTACTGCTGATCTCCCACTTTCTGATATGTATTACCAATTCTGATATGAAATAACACATATCCGTTGGCATTTCATAGCTACAAGTGTGAATCATTTCACATAAGTAATATTCAAATTTCTGATGTAATTCCATTGTTTTTCGTGAAGTGCAGAACTTTTACATTTTCAACAAGGTAGCTCTTCTTCTTGATTCTCTTCTTTATTTTGCACTACTTCTATATTTTCATTCTAGAAGCATGCAAACTTCATTGTTTCATTCATTGCAAAATCTGCAAGCAAATGGTTTTAACATGAAGCTCGGCATCTGACATCATACAAAATTTTGTATTTAAAGTATGCTGCGTCTGCTCCCCGTGGAATTTTTAAGTGCTAAATATGGAACGTGTTGCAGACAAGTGGCAACAAAAATATGTTGTCACTATATGTGAATGTTGATCCGAGTGTGAAATTTCCATATATAGTTATAAACAAATTCCTCAAAAACGTGGTTAAGTATTATACAAATAATTTGAGCAATGTACACCTTATATTTATTTTCATACATCATAATTTCTGTCATTCTCATGTTTCGCAGCAACGTACGGGGTACCATCTAGTTTCAGAAATTTTCCTTTGCGACGCCATCAACTGTCGGGTTTGTGGCAGATGAAGTAAGTGATTATGCTATAGCACAACTTCGAGGACTTCATAATTTCCAGCCAACCGATTCAATGAAGCAATCATCCGAGCATCGCAATTAGTCCTCGTTTCAGCTCTAAAAAGTTTCGGCACATGATCAGTTTGTCCTTTCCTTCGAACACCCTCATTGGAACAAACAAATCTGTACGAAGTTGCTTTACCATCAATTTTGCTAAAATTGGTTCCTCTTTTCCTCACATCAAAGCTTGTTCGACCCCCATATGCTAACCAAAATTGCCAAGCATCATCTGGAGTTTTGAATTTCAAACCAACTCTAGGTATCACTTCTCAGGATGCGGCGGCTCTGCGTGGGGGCTGCGGCGAGATGCGCGTGGGGGCTGCAGGGGCGGCGCATAGCGGTTGCGGAGACGGCGCGACCAAGCTCCGGCGACGGTTCTGCTCAACAACTGCGCGGTGGGAAGAGTCGAGATACCCCGCGAAAAGCCCCAGTCACGCCGCCTCGATGGAATTCAGGTCCAGTCCTTCTATTTTGCCTTTTCTTTGCATGAACCGTCGGATGGTTAGTTGAGGGTGGATGAGGGGGGCGTGGCACGGCGTGACATGTCGTGCGCGGGTTACCGAATCTCCATCCTTCCTCGTTGATCCCCTTCTCACCAGAAGACAAGGCTGCCCCTCGCTAACGCCGACCTCATCCTCTACATCGGCGGCGAGATGTGGAAAGCTCCCTGCCTCGCGCCTCCATCGTCGTTGGGTGCCTCCGCCACAAGCCTCCTACAGGACGCCCTTGATACATTGCAAATGTATCTATAATTTTTGATGTTCCATGCTTGGTTTTATCCAGTTTCTTGTGTTTTGTCCACACTTCGTAGTATGTTTCATATGATTTCTTGGACTAACCTATTAACAAGAGCCACAGTGCCAGCTGCCTGTTTTCTGCTGTTTTTGGTTCCAGGAAAGTCAGAAAATGAATATTCTCGGAATTGGACGGGACAAAAGCCAAAGTGCCTATTTTTTCCGAAGACTCCAGGAGCCAGAATACGAGACGGAGAAGAGCCAGGGGGTGGCCACACCACCTGGTGGCGCGGGCCAGGCCGCGCCAGGGGGTGGTGTGGGCCCCCCAGGCACCTCCTCGGTCTCTCTCTTCGCCTATAAAAAGCCTTCTGACCTAAAAACTCCGGGGGGTTCGACGTTTTTCTAGAATGAGTTCCGCTCCGCCGCCACCACCAAATTCCACGAAACAGCACCAGAAACTCCGTTCTGGCACCCTGCCGGGACGGGGAATTGGAGGAGATCATCGCCATCATCATCACCATCCCTTCTCCATCGACCATCCATGTTTCCCCCATCTATGAGTGAGTAATCCCCCGCTGTAGGCTATGGGGATGGTAGGGATTGGATGAGATCATTCATGTAATGGCATCAGATTGTTAGGGCATGGTGCCTAGTATCTTTTATTAGTGCTTTATGACTTTGTTGCGACTTCTTGTGCTTAATGCTTGTCACTAGGGCCCGAGTGCCATGATTTCAGATCTGAACATGTTATTGATTCATTATGATAGTATTGTTTTTGGTCTTATCTACAAGTTGTATACACACGTTGTTGTCCGGAACCAATGGCCCCGAAGTGACAGAAATCGGGATAACCGGAGGGAATGGCTTTGATGTGAGGATCACATGTGTTCACGGAGTGTTAATGCTTTGCTCTGGTGCTCTATTAAAAGGAGCACCTTAATTGCCAGTAGTTCCCTAGAGGCCCCGCTGCAAACGGGCTGGCAGGACAAAAGATGTTGTACAAGTTTTCATTGCACGCACGTATGACTATATATGGAACACATGCCTAGGATTATCTAGTACTTGGATGTTTTATCTTATTTATCTGCAATTGCCCTATGTTCTGATTGCTATGTGAATTGTCTTGTCCATGCAACGCCCGTCCATCCATCCCTATGCCTACTACACTTGAATCCTATTGGTTACTGCTATTGTTACTACTGTCTTTACTCTACTGCTGTTATTACTTTACTATTCCTACTACAAAACTGTTGCTACTGATAAACTATTGTGAGCAAGATTGTTTTCAGGTGCAGCTGAATTGACAACTCAGCTGTTAAGGCTTATAAATATTCTTTGGCTCCCCTTGTGTCGAATCAATAAATTAGGTTTTACTTCCCTCGAAAATACTGCGATACACCCCCTATACTTGTGGGTCATCAAGACTATTTTCTAGCGCCGTTGCCGGGGAGCATAGCTTTATTTATCAAGTTCACTTGGATTCTCTATTGTTCGCTGCTATCCATCCATCATGGGTAAGTCTCGTGATGGCAAGTTTCCTATTTTACCATCCACTACAAGAAGAGGTACGGTTCTGAACACCTCTGCTGCTCTTGATTCACCATCTGTTATAAGTAAGCTCGTTACACCACCACATACACATGCTACACACTGCTACTACTGCTGAATCTGAAACTTCTGATGCTTATGATGGTGCTTCTACTGTGCTTGATAAGAGTGGTTCATTAGGTCCTTTCCTAGATGCTACGATTGCTAGAACTATAGCTGGAAATACCGAAACTCCTAATGAAGACACTACCACACTTGTTAGTTCACCTGAGTCTAGTGAAAGTTATGATATTGAAGATGGTTATGTTGAGATGACCGATGAATTTATGAAAGAATGTAAGAACACCCATGATAGGAGCGCTGCTAAGAGTCTCCTTGAGAGGCGTACTATTAGACCCAAATTGTCTCCTATTGCTAAGTTTGCTGCTTCCCCCATAAACATTACAGATAAAGATTATGATTTCTCTCTCGATCTATCTTACATAGCTATTGTCGAGAAAGAACCTTTTTGTGGGACTAAGAATGAAAGTGCGGTAGCACATATGAATGAACTTTCTACCATGAGTGGCTTGTTTTCTGATGATATTAAGATGCGTACTTACTTTGTTGCCAAGATCTTCCCCTTTTCACTGAAAGGAGAAGCTAAAATTTGGATTAGTAACTTGCCTCCTGGATCTATTGATAGTCCTGAGTGCTTGATTAGTACTTTCCTGCAGAAATATTTTCCTCCTAGTGCTAGACATGCTATTTTGCAGGAACTTTTTGATTTTAAATAGGGAGAAAAAGAGGTATTGCCTGAATCTTGGGCAAGGTTTTGTGCTTGGATTCATGCACAGGCTGGAAGTCCATTACCTAAGAATGAGCTTCTTGATATATTTTATAATGGACTAACCGAAGAATCTAGGACATACCTAGATAGTTGTGCTGATTGTGTTTTTAGGAATAGGACTCCTAAGGAAGCTGATGAATTAATGGCTAAAATAAGTAAGAACTATGAAGATTGGACTCCTCCTAAACAAGCTATACCTGAAGTAATTGTACCTGAACCTTCAATTCCGGTGCCTATTCCAACATCAAAGAAGAGGGGAGTTATTGAATTAAATGATGAAGTGATGAAGGAAGCTAAGAAATGTCTTAAGGAGAAGGGAATTAAAGTTGCAGATGTCAAGAATTTACCTCCTATAGAAGAATTACGTAAGCCTATTCCCTACTGACCCACTGTTGAGGTACACTCTCTCCAACACTTTGATGAAGGTGATATCCCTTACTCTAAACCTCCTGATCAATGCTTAGAAGAATTCAATATCTTTATTGTTAAGCAAGATAACTTTAATAAAAGGGTGCAAAATCATCTAATGGAAAACACTAGAGCTATTGTTGAGTTGAAAGATATTGTGGAAACAACCTCTTATGATGTTAAAATGATTGTTAAACACTTTCAAATGGTTCAAACTCAACTAGATCAACTCGTTAAAGTGCAAAACAACTTGCTAGTTAATGCTGCTAAAGAAAAACATGTTTATGAAATTAGAACTAGAAGTGGAGCTACAACCCAGGATCCTCTATATCCTGAAGGGCATCCCAAAAGAATTGAGCAGGATTCTCAACAATCTGAAAATAGTGGTTCTACTCGTAAGAAAAGGAAAAAGAAACATAAAACTGTTGTAGAACCCTCTGAACCCGCTATAGATCCTAATAGTATATCTATCTCTGATGCTGAAACTGAAAGTGGTAATGAATAAAATGAAGTTCCTAATGAAGAAGAAGTTGAAGAAGAACCTGAAAACCACACTAAGAATACTAAATACACCAAAGAGGATTTTATTGCTAAGAAACATGGTAGTGAAAGAGAACCTTGGGTCCAAAAACCTATGCCTTTCCCTGATAAGAAACACAAGTCAAAGGAAGATGAACACTATAATAAGTTTTGTGAGTGGATGAAACCTTTATTCCTACAAATTCCTTTAACTGATGCTATTAAATTGCCTCCTTACTCAAAGTATATATGAAGGACATTGTCTCAAATAAAAGGAAGATCCCTAATGAAGAAATTTCTACTTTGCTTGCTAATTATTCATTCAATGGTAAGATTCCTAAGAAACTTGGAGACCCAGGGATTCCAGCTATCCCTTGCTCTATTAAGAATAGTTATGTTAGAACTGCTTTGTGTGATTTGGGAGCTGGAGTTAGTGTTATGCCTTTCTCTCTCTATAAGAGGCTTCAACTAGAAAAATTAATACCAACTGATATATCTTTGCAAATGGCTAATAAATCTACCACTATTCCTGTGGGTATATGTGAGGATGTAGATGTTCAAGTGGCTCATAATTGCTTGATATTAACTGATTTTGTTGTGCTTGAAATGCCTGAAGATGATAATATGTCCATTATTCTTGGGAGACCTTTTCTTAATACTACGGGAGCTGTTATTAATTGTAATCAAGGAAAGGTGACCTTCAATGTTAATGACAAGGAACATACTGTCTATTTCCCCAAGAAGATTGAAATGACTTATGGTTTGAATTCAATTGAACATATTGAGCGCATTCAAGTTGGAAAAATATATTGTCTCATACCAAGAGAAAAATTTGAAACTATTATGATTGGGACCATTGCTATCAAAGTTGAGGTAACATAATCATTAGTGGAATACAAAGTTTTGTCTCATATGGAATTGTTTTGGTAACAAGACATGATCAACCTTGTTAACAAAGGATTCCATTGAACAAAACAATGTTTTCACCATGATTATCTCTGCTTACTTCTATTTTATCCATTTTAGTTTTTGCTTATGCCTAACTTAAAGGCGTTAAAGAAAAGTACGTATTGGGAGATAACCCAAAAGTTTTAGATGAGTCTTGGAAGTTATTAATTCTGTAATAACCGCTCTTTATCCTTTTTTATTTTGCTTTTTGTGCCAAGAGTAACCTCTAATGAGAGAGAAGTAATGATTGGGAAAGTTGTTGTCCCAAAACAGATTTTTGTGCTTCACCGTAAAAATTCGTGTAAAATCTCTGAAAGTCTTTTTGAGGCGTGAATTTTTGTGCTTCTGACCCAGGTTGCTATCTAACTTTTGTTAGATCAACACTTTTTGATTTGAGTAACAGAAGGTCTTCGAAAAAATTCGTCTTTACCTACTGGTTTCTTTTGACAGATTTCTGCCATTTTCTGCATTTGCTTCTTGTTGGTTCCTTTTTGAGTTCTTTTGGGGAATTGAGCTTTTTGAGGGGAGTGCTACAGTAGCTTGTGTTTTAGTGGAAGTTTTATTGGTGTTGGAACTGAACCTAAAGACCTATTATCTTGAGTGCACTAATGTTGCTAATAAAGATTGTGTGAAGTTTTGTATGAAGGAAAAAAATTCAGGTGTATGGAAGGAATGAGTAATGAGATGAAGGATGGACTAAAGCTCAAGCTTGGGGATGCCACACGTATCACCCCAATAAATATCCAAGAAGTACAAGCGTCAAAGCTTGGGGATGCCCAAGGCATCCCATTCTTCATTAAGAAAAATCCCAGGTTTCTTCCAAACGCTTCATTTTTATTGTTTCATGCACTGTTGTGTTGTTCTTGGAGCATCTTATTTTTTATTTTCATTTTGGTTTTTAGTTTGCTTGGTTTGCTTAGTTTTCTGAATAAATTGGTTAGACCCCCTATTTCATACATTGGTTTGCAAATAGTTTGGTTTGGTTTGGAAAAGAGTAGGAAAGTTCATGCTTATGTGGTAAAAAGAGCTTGTTTTTGACTGTGGCCTATGCTTTGTCATGCCATGCTTGATATTGTTTTGGATTTATGCTTAGTATTCTTTGCTGTAACATGACTTGTTATAAACAATTAAGAGTTCTTAATGTGCCTTGGATGAATCATGCGTTGTTTTAGCATATTAAAGCATAGTATAGTGGTATTCTCCATTGATGCTTTATTTGAGTGTACTTGGCGCATGCTCACACCATGTGATGACTATCGCAAGTCACCATAGCCTTTATGATCCTTTAGTTTTAAACTTGTAGTATCACTTTATGCTTTGATCAATGATGTTTTGTCGCTCTGCATGATTATGACCATTATTGCTCTCTTAGTTTGTCGCTCCCAGTCTTTTGGTAGCCTCCACAACCAAGTATGAGTTCCACTCATGCATCCAACTCCCTAAACCAAGTTATTCCAAAGAGTCCACCATACCTACCTACCAGCTTATGCTATTCCAAGTATATTTATGTTTTTGTTTATCTTCCAAATTAAACTTGTTATGAGAAAGTTAGTTAGTAAAGCTCTCACGAACTGGATGGTACACTTTATTTTCTTGCATTTAATAAACCTGAGTCATTGCATCCTTCTTTGTTGCATATATGTTTTGCTTTATAAGTTGAAGTTAGCAGAACCATGTATCATGGGGAACGCTTTCAACATTGCATTGGTGCTTAGTACCTCGTTGATATCATGTTCTTTTGCCTATTGATCCCGACGGTGTGAAATAAAAGTGGAACTTTTAAGATCATGGAGTTTGTATGTATATTAGAGAAACGCTTGGGCCGCTAGCCTAAGCCATGCCTAATCATGGTGGAAACTTGCAGTATAACCATAATGAGCATTCTATGAAGCATCCTCAATAAAAATCTTTGCACATAATAAATAAAAAGATCGCTGAGATGCTCATTGTCTGCTCGCCTTGTCATTTTGATTATGGGATAGCTCCTATGTCATGTGCAAGGGGTACCCCATTGGCTGTTCTCTATGATACGTATATAGTTACAATGACAAGAGCTTACTCGTGACTGAAGTTGAGTAGCATGATGATCGGTCTTCGTAAGCAAGGGGCATGAGACTTCGATTTATAACTTGTCAAGCATATCCTCTTAGTTGTGTCACTTTAACCTTAACAATTTAAAGATGCTTATGATAGGGGCAATGAGAGCTCAAAGCTAATGAGTACCATACTTTCAGCATTTGGAAGCCTTTTAAACTTTTCAAAACTTGTTCATTTGTTTGTTGAGTCTCCGCACATTCTATGAGCACTTCCTTGAGAGCATAGTGGCCATTCTTAGTTCTATGTGCATTGTCCCAAAACTTGTTGATTGATGCTTACCTTGATATTGCTTGTTTTAAACTATTTGTATCTAGTCACACTTGTAAACTTTGAAGGTGTCCTATGCATTTATGTTTGCTACTCTATGAGGGACAAGCTGAATGCCACTATGCTATGTTTTTTTATGTGAAACAAATAAACGTCTTGCAAAGCATTGTTATTCATGAATCTTTTATTTATGACTTTTTATGTTGCATCATAGTTTCTTTGTCTTATTGCTAGAACTTTGTCTTTCATGTTATGATTGAAGTACTATGATCCCAGCTTTGAATGTTTTACAAATGCTTTGATCAAGTTTATGATGGTGCATGTCACCTCAAAGATTATTCTTTCTTTTTATCACTTACCTACTCGAGGACGAGCAGGAGTTAAGCTTGGGGATGTTGATACATTGCAAATTTATCTACAATTTGTGATATTTCAAGCTTGGTTTTATCCACTTTCTTGTGTTTTGTCCACACTTTGGAGTACTTTTCATATGATTCCTTGGACTAACCTATTAACAAGAGCCACAGTGCTAGCTGCCTGTTTTCTGCTGTTTTTGGTTCCAGGAAAGTCAGAAAATGAATATTCTCGGAATTAGACGGGACAAAGCCCAAAGTGTCTATTTTTCCCGAAGACTCCAGGAGCCAGAATACGAGACGGAGAAGAGCCAGGGGTGGCCACACCACCTGGTGGCGCGGGCCAGGCCAGGCCACGCCGGGGGTGGTGTGGGCCCTCCCAGACACCCCCTCGGTCTCCCTCTTCGCCACTACAAGAAATCTGGTGACTAGTGACCTTTTCTTAACGACCATGGATTTTTTGGTCATAGATCTATGACCATTCTAAACCAATTGGTCATAAGGAATTCGGAAGGGTCCAAACCTTAAAAAATAACGACCAATTTCGTCAAAAAGGTCATAGTATCCTAATATAAAATGGTCATAGATGGATATGACTGGTCTAAAGCCAGTTATCTGGGAGACTACGACCAATTTATATGGTCATATCATAAAATAACAATATATTCTAAAGTATTTAGAGGGTGACTAGACCGCCGCCTAAGCAGTTCGTCTATGTGTCATGTGACATGTTCATTTGTGTGGGGTATACAAGTGAATCTGGTATTTTATTATAGTATCAATAAATAGTGGCGTCTACCTGTCATTTTGATATTAAACAAGTGATACCCTGTAGTGCGACAGAAATTAAGGCAAAAAAAAGCCAGCCGGGGCTTCGAACCCGTGACATCCTTCAACAACTCAGGGAACTAGACCACTACACCAACACTTTGTTGACATTAATAAGCAGCGCATGGTCTTTTTGTATATGACGAACTCCCCTACTGTGCGTGGAAATTAAGGCAAAAATGAATCGGCTAGGGTTTCGAACCCA
The DNA here is from genome assembly GCA_910589775.1 of Avena eriantha. Taxonomy (NCBI): domain Eukaryota; kingdom Viridiplantae; phylum Streptophyta; class Magnoliopsida; order Poales; family Poaceae; genus Avena; species Avena eriantha. The sequence continues at coordinate 140,500,801 of OU342742.1, read as the reverse complement.
TGACCTCGTTCAACCACGGAGGGAAGTAGACCACTACACCAACACTTCGTTGATGTTAACAAGTAGCACATGATCTTTTTGTATATGACGATCCCTGCTGTGCGTGGAAATTAAGGCAAAAAATGAATCAGGCAGGGGCTTCGAACCGACGACCTCGTTCAACAACTCAGGGTATTAGACCACTAGACCAACACTTCGTTGACGTTAACAAGCAGCACATGATCTTTTTGTATATGACGAACCCCTGTTGTGCGTGGAAATTAAAGCAAAAAAAGAATAGGCCGGGTTTGAACCCAAGACCTCGTTCAACAACTAAAGGAACTAGACCACTACACCAACACTTCGTTGACGTTAACAACTAGCACATGATAATTTTGTATATGAGGAACCGACTAGAAATTAAGTTAAAAAAGAGGAGCCGCAGGGTGTCGAACCCACGACCTATACCTCACGGTAAAGGAACCAAACCAATGGAACAACCGAGCGCTTGTTTTAAACAAAATGCGGAAACTTCTTGTATATTCCTAAACAGTGTTGGGCATGGGCCTCGGCAGAAATGGCCTCCTCTTTTTTTCCTGAATATTTTTCCCTACCGGCTGGGCCAACAGCCCAATAGTCATTAGTAGGTTGATTTTACTAAAAACTATGGGCTTTGTAAAGTTTTAGCCCACCCGAGTGAAGGGATTTTTTTCCAAAAAGTCTAATTTACCTATAATTTTTTTCATATGACATTGGACTTTGAAATAATATAAAAATCAATTTGGTTCATCTTTAGAAGGTGCATAACATTCTTGTCATATAAAATTATACAATGTCAAGGATTTCTATTTTTTAAATGTTTTTAATTAGTTATGCTAATTTCAAGACGCGGTAAAAACAATGGGAGTGACTCATATAGGTTTTGAGCCTCGCTAAAAATTTAGTGGATATCTGGTAAAAAAAGCATTTTGTGAAGCTAAAAATGATTTTTTCAAAAAATCATGAGCATAAAATCATGTACATGTAGTTTAAATCAGACGCACTTTCTACCGATTCGGCCGACATTTGTCTTTTTCGCGAGGGGTGCACAGAAAGGTTTTAAATACTCTCGTTCGGACATTATCCATGCAACATGGTCTAGTATTTATAAAAAATAGGGTGGTAGCATTTTGAAACTTTCATTTGGTGGTTGTTTCACAAAACGCCCTGTTTTTGGCATTCGAAAAATGGAAAATACATTTTTTGAGCGACAAAAAGGAAAACTTTCTCCTGCAACATTGTTCGCCATCCCAAGATACACATTAATGCACAATATGGGCACAATATTACAAACTATGCTGCGATCCTAGACATAACATTGGTCGTTTGACCTGAAAGACATGAAACCTCGAACATGATAGGTCATTTATGTGAAGAGTTTTTTGAGATATTTGCAGTATACCAAGTTTGGTATTTTTTCTTGCAACTGTGTCACATAATATGACACCACGCGAAGGATTTACCTTGTTTGGACCGTTTTTGAATTTTTTATGCCCGTTTCAAACTATGGTCAAAATAGCGGGCATGAAGGTTCTTAGCTAGGGGATGAGCATCACTGAACTTGCACTAGATCTCTGATAAAATAGCATATTTTGAAGATAAAAATAAATTTTGCAAAAAATCATGAGCATTAGATCAAGTACTTGTAGTTCAAATCGGACCCACTTCCTACTAATTCGTCAGAAATTTGTCTTTTTCATGAGAGGTGCATGGATTGTTTTTATATACCCCACTTGGGACATGGTCAATGTAATGAGGTCTAGTATTTTATAAAAATGGGGTGGTAGCATTTTGAAGCTCTTATTTGGTGGTTGCTTCATAAAACGTCTCGTTTTTTGCGCTCGGAAAATGGAAAACATATTTTTTGTGCGACGAAAAGGAGAACTTCCTCATGCAACACTATTCGTCATCCCAAGATGTATATGCATGCACAATATGGGCATATTATCACAAACTATGCCACGATTCTAGCCATAACATTGGTCGTTTGGCTCGAAAGCCATGAAACCTAAAACATGATAGGTCATTTCTAAGAAGGGTTTTTTGAGACACTTGAAATATACCAAGTTTGGTATTTTTCCTTGCAACTATATCATATAATAAGACACCACGCGAAGGAGTTATCTCGTTTGGACCGTTTTCGAATTTATTATGCTCGTTTCAAACTATGGTCGAAATGGCGGGCATGAAGGTTCTTAGCTAGGGGCCGAGCCTCGCTAAACTTGCATTGGATCTTTGATAAAACAACATATTTTTAAGCTAAAAATAATTTTTGCAAAAAATCATGAGCATCAAATCATGTACATATAGTTCAAATCGGACCCGCTTCCTACCGATTCGGCAGACATTTGTCTTTTTCACGAGGGGTGCAATGAAAGGTTTGAGATACCTCGGTTGGGACATATTCCATGTAAGGTGGTCTAGTATTTTTGAAAAATATGGTGGTAGAATTTTGAATTAGGCCTTTGGTGGTTGCTTCACAAAACGTCCCATTTTTGGTACTCGAAAAATGGAAAATGATTTTTTTGCGTGAGAAAACGAAAAACTTTCTCTTACAATATTGTTAGTCGTTCCAAGATACACATGTGTATATAGTATGAGCATATTATCACAAACTATGCCATGATTATGACCATAATATTGATAGATGCTTTATAGAACACCCGTTTTTTACATTTAGAATAGAGCCAACCAATCAAAATAGAGAATCAGAGTATCACGGATCACCTCACCAAAGTGGATCTCAGTCGTCCATCTAGCTTCCATCGAGTGCCTAAAATTTCACGTCAGTTTCTCCTCTCCCCCTGTCCTCCCAGACTTTTTTGGATCTAAAATGACGAATCAGCCCGCAGTTCCTACTGTCAGGCACCACGTAAGTGCTAAGGGGTAGTTTCGTGAAATATCACCTCCTGTACAAATCGCGATCCAGAGGGACACCCAAACCCTAATCCACTCACGCCCCTCGCTTCTCTTCCCAGACCTGCCGCCACTTCTTCCTTTCTCGCTCGCCATCCCAGCACGAGCGCTCGCCGGCACCAAATTCTGCCGCCTTCCGCGCCTGCAAGCACGCGTCCCGCGCCACCGCCCCGCACCACATCTGTGCACCTCTTCCATCCAAAGCAGCGTGACTTCAAGCCTAGGACGAGCCAATCGCATCCCGCGCCACTACCCTGAACCCTAAGATCCATCCTCCCCATCGCATCTATGTGCCTCCGCTCGCGCAAGGGGTCGCATCCCCGCGCCTCCTTGGAAGGAAGATGGCGGCAGACTTCGTGATGTGTGGCACGTCGGCGGTGGTTGCCAAGAGGGCGGCGCCTCACATCCCATCTTGTTCTCTGTCCCTATCGCCGCCACCAAAAGATCCATAGCCGCGCGGCCTCCCAAACGCCCCGCCCCGCTGTTTCCCCATCTGTTCTTCTCTCCCTAGCCCCACATCTCAGCGGCAGCTGCCATCTCCTCCTCTCTCAAGAGGAGGACGTGCTCTACCTCGACCCGACGATGACCGCCTCATGACCGAGCAGTGAAGATGTGGATCTGACTTTTTTCCTGTTCTTCTTTTCCAGGTCTAGATACATGCGAGGTGGGCTGGATACCGTTGCGTCTTGTGGTCGTGGGAGTCGGATCTCGCAAGGATTGAGGTGGGCAGGACGGTCGCTAAAAGATCTTCCAGAGCCAGCGAGGACAGCTCGTCATCATCTCCAAGGACGTCGTATGATCCCTCCCCTCTCCCCTTCCTCCATTATGTGTTTGATGAAATGTCTATCTGGTTGCCATTGTTGAATATTTCATAGAAAGGCAATATATTGGCCTATTACAGACATATTTTAGACAACCTTGGCCAGCATAATATGTAATTTTTTTTCACCGCGCTTCCTGAAATTACTCCCATTTTATTCCTATTCTATGTTTTAACAAATTTACCAAGTGATGCCTATATTTACATTTTTATTTGAACATCGTTGATTCAATCTGGGTCTAAATCTGATGCGATGTCAATATTTGATAATATGTATGTTACCCACCAAATTTGAGTGGCTTGGGATATTTATTTCTTTCAGCTTTAGAGAACTTACTACCTTGCTCTCTATCTTTAGTTGGTATGTCCCATTATGTTGCTGCAATGACAAGTAGTAGTTGATCTAATATTTCTCGGTACAACCGAGTAAAACTTTATGAATTCAGGTCAACTTTGAGTAAATGACTAGCACCCAATTAAAATTAAAATCCTGGTCTTATTGTGCAACTCTTTGCTACCAAGCTCGATTTTTTCTAGATACTAAATACTAAGAATCTATTTACCTTTCAGGCAAACACAAAGGAGGGTTGTATACTAGCCAATCTCATAGGATGAATTCGAAGAATAAAGGCTCTATGCGAGAAATCAACATGACATTTGGCTCTATGTCTCCCCGGAGCGTTCTTCTAGCCGCCGACAACCTGGTCCTGCTATTACTCATGCTCCAGTTTCCTCTTCTTAGTAATTTTCTTTTGCATTTCTTCCTGGCAGTGCACCTGATGGTTTCTTCCATTCTCATAAAGGACAAGAGTTGCACAATGTAGTAGTGCTTGTACGTCATGTTCAAGTAAATATGCATTATGATATGATAGTAAATTTGTAGCCATCGTATTAATCCTCTTTTACTTCGGAAAATGCTTCTAGAATCTTTACTGTTAGTAAAACTAGTAGAATTACTCATATTGTCAGTGGGAATATATTTCATTACACTACTGATGTCAGCTGGAAGAATAGTACCATGGTACAAATAGGTATTGTGTTATGTTGTAGCAAGTTCATTACTATAACTTTTGTGCTTAATTGAACTTGTAGTGCCATAATTGAACTTTTAGAGTATTATTGTTGAGACTTGTTCACCGAATACCAATCTTACCAGGTTCAGGAGAACCATCTTGATCGCAGCGAACTATTCCTGCTGCGAGTGGTCGATTCTGATGAGAGACTGGGTGGGGGCGGCTGCCGGCGACCTGGGCGAGCTGCCAGCGATTGATTCCAGTGAGCTGTTGGGTGTGCGGGCTGCCAGCGACCTGGGCGAGCTAGGAGGTGCTGGCCGGAGGTTTTGGTCTGGAGATGGCCTTGAGTTGCTGGCCGGACCTGGAGGTCCTAGGAATGATCTCGATCTGAGCTAGGCTCGCACAGCGGTCGGTGAGCAGGGGACGCGGATTGACTCTGTTTCCAACAGTTACACTGTCTATATTGCTGATTTTGTGGCCTGTCTGAAAAATGTTAAACTAATGGATCTAGACCGGGGAGTAATAGATTATGCAAAGATTGTAATAGGCTAATGCTTGTAATTTCTTGATGAATGTCATGTGTTCTCTCTATCCATTTTGAATTATTGTTCGTGTGCAATTTTTGAATGTGCGAGATGTAAAGCTGACCAGTAGTTCCCACTTATACTAGACCTATGGCCCCATCTTACATGTGGGACCAATTTACGAATTGAATTTGACAGGTAGGACCAGATCTAGGATAAAAAGGCCGAAATTGAAAATGAATACATTGTAAAAAGGCCATGGCCGAAAATTAAGAAGGCCATATTGTTGCGCTTGGCCCATGTAGCTGACAAAAATTGACAAGAAACAAATTATAAATAGGCCGAGTTAATGGACTTGGCCCATGTAAAACACCTAAGTGGACCGGGCTGAATCTGATCAACGACCACTTAATTTAGTCACGGATTTGCCATGTAGGATTAGCTACGTAGGATCTGACATGGATGGGGCACATAGTCTGTGACTAATACAGTTGGTCATAGAATCTGTGACCAACTGTATTGGTCATAGACGTCTATGACCAATTCAGAAGAAAGGTCATGGTGTTTAACTAGTGACCCTCAGCTTTTGACCTTTTGTATTTGTTCACAAAAAGGTCACAAATTAAAAACTATGACCTTTCAGTGACCAATATGGAGGGTCATGTATCACCAAATTTCTTGTAGTGCGCCTATAAGAAGCCTTCTGACCTAAAAACTCCAGGGGGTTCGACGTTTTTCTAGAAGGAGTTCCGCTCCGCCGCCACCACCAGATTCCACGAAACAGCACCAGAAACTCCGTTCTGGCACCCTACCGGGACGGGGAATTGGAGGAGATCATCGCCATCATCATCACTATCGCTTCTCCATCAACCATCCATGTTTCCCCCATCTATGAGTGAGTAATCCCCCGCTGTAGGCTATGGAGATGGTAGGATTGGATGAGATCATTCATGTAATGGCATCAGATTGTTAGAGCATGGTGCCTAGTATCTTTTATTAATGCTTTATGACTTTGTTGCGACTTGTTGTGCTTAATGCTTGTCACTAGGGACCGAGTGTCATGATTTCAGATCTGAACATGTTATTGATTCATTATGATAGTATTGTTTTTGGTCTTATCTAAAGTTGTATACACACGTTGTTGTCCGGAACCAATGGCCCTGAAGTGACAGAAGTCGGGATAACCGGAGGGAATGGCTTTGATGTGAGGATCACATGTGTTCACGGAATGTTAATGCTTTGCTCCGGTGCTCTATTAAAAGGAGCACCTTAATTGTCAGTAGTTCCCTTGAGGCCCCGCTGCAAATGGGCTGGCAGGATAAAAGATGTTGTGCAAGTTTTCATTGCGAGCATGTATGACTATATATGGAACACATGCCTAGGATTATCTAGTACTTGGATGCTTTATCTTATTTATCTGCAATTTCCCTATGTTCTGATTGCTATGTGAATTGTCTTGTCCATGCAACGCCCGTCCATCCATCCCTATGCTTACCGTACTCGAATTATATTGGTTACTGCTATTGTTATTACTGTCTTTACTCTACTGCTGCTATTACTTTACTATTCCTACTACAAAACTGTTGCTACTGATAAACTGCTGTGAGCAAGATTGGTTCCAGGTGCAGCTGAATTGACAACTCAGTTGTTAAGGCTTATAAATATTATTTGGCTCCCCTTGTGTCGAATCAATAAATTGGGTTTTATTTTCCTCGAAAATACTGCGATACACCCTCTATACTTGTGGGTCATCAGCCCTCCTTCCGACGTGCCTTCATACTCCATGCCTTTCTCCGCACGTGCTCGCCTGGTGGTCGTTGTCGGCGCTGCTCGCCTCCACTTCCGTCGCGCCCTTCTCCCCACCTGCTCTCCTCCGTCCCGTGAGGAAGTGACTTGCTACATGGGGCCAATGTTGGAGCTACGTGTGCCACCAAAACGTGCTACAAACTGTGTCGGGTTTTGGCACATGCGGACGACGATGCTACACAGATGGGATGACGATGCTACTAGAAGTGGTCGTCGTTACTACAAATGAAGGGTCGCGATGCTACCCGATCAATGAATGCGATTTGAGATTTTACTACTGGACAATGCTACAATAATAGCAATTTTTTGCTATTTCTGTTCTGCATTTTTGCTAAAATAGAACAAAGTATTTGCTATGATATTTTTGACGAAAGTTCTCAGCAAAGTCGGTTATGCTACGGCAGCCACAGGTGATGTCTCCGGCAAGGTAGTTCTTTTTGCTAGATTAGCATTTGTTTTGCTACAACCGTTTTGTGCTTTTGCTACAATAGCGTAAACATTTTGCTACGAGGTTTCCGACTAGGTTTTTTCCCGTGAGTCTCCGGGAATATTTTCCGACAAAGTCGGTTTTTGCTACATTAGTACCTTTTTTTTGCTACAAAATCTCCGGCGAGGTCTCCGACGAGGTCTAGTTTGTCTCTTCTTTTTCTGGACCAAACTGTTTTCTACTACATGTAGCAAAAGCGAGACTAATTGTAGCAAACTCGAGACTATCTGTAGCAAAAGCGGGATGAAGGGACGGGAAGAAGATCTGACCGTTGATCGAACCTGACCGGATGGCTGGGGACCCGGGGGATGGAAAGCTTCCATCCCCGGGGGACGCGTAGCACTACCGATATTGAAATGTTATTTGCTAGCAACAGACAAGATGGTCACATTGGTTGTAGTGAAGAGCACGAAACTAATGTTACTCTGCTTTGTCAGTGGTACAAAACTTAGTGTTCTGGCGTATTTAAACTCGTGAAAATTATCACAACAAACAAGCTTTACATGTATTAAGTCATATGGTTACCTAAGCATATTTTACTGGAATTTGCTATTAAGATATTTGTTAAGTCGTACATTTTGAAAAACGTTTATCATAGATAAATGTACAGAATATAGGTTATGCAATTAGAATATAGGTTATGCAATTGCTAAATGAAAAATTTAAGAAAAAACATTTTTATAAAATAGAATTTTAATTGTAGGGCAAAGCAAGTTTATTTGAATATGTATATAAAATAAAAAACACTACAATTAACATTTACCAACATCGATATATGGTTAACTATGAAAATATATAATAGAAAATTAGACTCGCTAATGTAGTATGCAAAAAAAAATATAAAAGTTTACTATAAATTGTAATGATTCCGTTCTAAACTGCCGAGCTTACTAAAAGAGATGCTCACATTAGAACCTTCGGTACATTCACAAAATCACAAACGATGAAAGACTACTTACCAGATCAAACAAATTTACAACTAGCAACTAAGTACTATAGTTGAAAACTATGTTTAGGGATATAGGGTTTACGAGTTTAGCATTTAGGGTTTATAATTAGGGTGTGTCTATGACGCAGTCGACTGTGACATAACTTAGGTAGCAGTTGGTTGACGTCAGCTATTTTTGTTTCAGCCCGTTTACTCCCCAAGATGCTGGTTTGTCTTGTTGGGCCTCATTTTGTCTTGTTGGGCTTTCTTTTTTTGCATCTAACGCTCAGCTAGATGCTAGCTGTGAATTAGCCTAATTCTTAGCTAGCTCATGTCATCATCAAATTTAAGTGTCCCGTACGTAAAGAAGCCGTATGCAGCTGACCGGCCAGCGTCTGAAAATAGAAAGATGTGTGCATGTAGCCAACCGGCCGGCCCTATGCTAGTATAGAGACTCTGTGTAAAGTGGTTTGGGTGCAGTAATTAGTAGTAAGTTCTATTTAATTAAAAAATCTTGTTGCTTTCCGTTTCCTATTTCGTACATGAGGTTTGTTTTCTAGCTTGGAAGCGTGAAATCATTGCTCTAGATTCAAAGTGATTAAACAACGGTTTTACTAATTCTTGACTAAAAAAGTAGTTGCGATCCAATGTGAAAAATGGCATTTGCAACCTACTTATCACGGTAAAAATACTGCACACTTGCAACTACAATACAGTCTAAAACAGTGCTGCTACAGTGTCTTGGTAGGCCACGGTGCCATCATCGTTCCCCAGGCCATGGTCGTGGTGTCTTGGGGCCTAAATCCGTGATACAAACAATGAAAATTTTCATCACAACAAAAAATGTAAACCTATTATTGCACTTGATTTGTCATAAAAAATAAATTATACCATCACTACAATGGAAAATCCATCTTAAAAATTTAAAAAGAAACAAGTATTTTTCCTCTGGTGTAATCTTCATAATGTCTAAAATAATACAGCCCTAGGATGCGTGTAGCGTGGCGATCAAAAGATCATTCTCGATAAATACGCCACAGCCATCTTCAAAAGTAATATGATCGTCAGTGTGATTTTCGTAGAATCCAAGTGCAAGACGAACATACCTTTTGCTCTCATTGGGATCATATATGCAGAATCGAAAACCTTAATAGGCGCTTCCTAATATATTATTAAAAAGGATTAACATTAGATCGTTGCGTAGAAGAAAACAATACTACAACATGCAAAAACCCAAACACAAAAAATAAATGTGAAAAACAAATTATTACATAATTAAAAAGGTACTAACCAATTTGTACATCGTCACTCATTGCTACTATTCATTTCAGCTTGTGCCACATCTATAATGTGTAATTCATATATTATGAAGAATTTTTTATATTTATTTAATTGTGTACTAATAAATTGAAATTTTCTTTCCTTGTTTCGTTAAGTCGAAAACTTCAAATGCAACACTAAATCAACCCTAAATCCAGTTTCAATTGTACAGCAACTCATATTAAAAACAAAAACTCCTCAATTGCAAACCTAAATGTAAATGTCCACCCCCTCCCCCAATACAAGCTAGTTTCAAGTCAACATGCAATTCGTTTGGATCTGGAGAAAAAAGCTAGTTTCAACTCCACATTCAACTCGTATGAAAAGCAAAAATCCTCGGTTATAAACCTACTTGAAACTCTCCCATATGCCCCTTACCCCCGGGAAAAATCAGTTTCAAGTGAACATGCAACTCGTATCAAAAGGAAAAATTCCTCCTGAAAAAGCCAGTTTTTAGTGGACATGCAACTCATTGGGATCCTGAGAAAAGCCAGTTACAACTCCACACGTAACTCATATTAAAAGAAAAAAAATTCTTAGTTACGAACCTACTTGCAACTCTTCCATCCCCCCCCCCAATAAAATTCAGTTTCAAGTCCGCATGCAATTCATATCAAAAGAAAAAAAATCAGTTACAAACCTACTTGCAAGTCTTCCACCCACTCTCCCCTTCCCCCGAGAAAAGGCAGTTTCAAGTCCACATGCAACTCGTATTCATAAAAGCAAAAACTCTAAATTACAAAACCACTTGCAACTCCCCCACCCCGCCTCGCCTTCACCCGAGAAAATCCAGTTTCAAGTCTACATGCAACTCATATGAAAAGTAAAAAAAACTCTTCTATTACAAGCTTAGCTGTAACTGCTCACCGCCTCCCCCTCCCTAAAAAAGCTAGTTTTAACTCAACATCAAACTTGTATCAAAAGCAAAAAATTGCAGTTACAAACCTACTTGCAACTCTCCTACCCCTCCTCTTCTCCCATGAAAATCTAGTTTCAAGTCAACATGCAATTCGTATAAAAAGCGAAAATTTTCAGTGCAAACCTACTTGCAACTCACCCCTCCATTCCCTCTCCCCCGAGAAATGCTAGCTTGAAGTCGACATGCAACTCATTGGGATACGGAGAAAAAAAGCTAGTGTAAATGTCTACATGCAACTCGTATTAAAAGCAAAATCCTCAGTTACACACCTACTTGCAACTCTCCCACCCACCCTACCCCTTCCTCAAGAAAACCCAGATTCAAGTGCACATGCAACTCGTTGGGATCTCGAGAAAAAAGTTAGTGTAAAAAATCTATTACAAACCTACTTCCCCTTCCCTCCATCAAGAAAACACAATTTCAAGTGGACATGCAACTCCTTTGGATCCCGAGAAAAAAGCCAGTTTCAACTCCACATGTAACTCGTATTCAGAAATAAAAAAAATCTTAGTTACAAACCTACTTGCAATTCTCCCACTCTCCCCCTTTGCCCGAGATAAGCAAGTTTCAAGTCTACATGTTACTCGGCTCAAAATCAAAAAAAATCCAAAATTATCAGTTACAAACCTTCTTGCAACTCACCCACCCCATCCTCTTCCCCCAAGAAAACCCAGTTTCAAGTCAACATATAACTCGTAAGAAAAGCAAAAATTCTCAATTAGAAACCTACTTGAAACTCTACCACCCTCGCTCCTCCCTCCCTTGAGAAATCCAGTTTCAAGTGCATATGCAACTCGTTGGGATCTGAGAAAAAACCAGTTTCAAGTCCACATGCAACTCATATGAAAAGCAAAAAAAATCAGTTACAAACCTACTTGCAACTCTCCTACCCTCGCCCTCCCCTTCCCTCGAGAAATGCCAGTTTCAAGTTTACAGGCAACCCCTTTCCCCCTGAAAAAAGACAGTTTCAAGTGCACATACAACTCGTTTGGGATCCCGAGAAAAAAGTCAGTGTCAAATTTACATGCAAATTGTAATCAAAAGCAAAAATTATCAGTTACATACCTACTTGAAACTCTCATACCCCTCCCTCCCCCCTCAGAAAAACTAGATTCAAGTCGACATGCAACTTGTATGAAAAGCAACTTCCAACTCTACCACATGTCCTCCCCTCCTATCCCGAGAAAAGACAGTTTCAAGTGCACATGCAACTCGTTAGGATTCTGAGAAAAAATCCAGTTCAAGTCCACATGCAACTCATATTCAAAAGGCAAAAAAATGTCAAGTACAAAACTACTTACAACTCTCCCACCCCCTCTCATTCCCCCGAGAATAGCCAGTTTCAAATCTACATGCAACTCATCCCCGTCCCCCGAGAAAAGTCAATTCCAAGTGTGCATGTAACTCGTTTGGATCTCGAGAAAAAGACTAATTTTAAGTCCACATACAACTCATATCAAAAGCAAAAAACTCCGTTACAAACCTACTTGCAAATCTCCGACCCTCCTCCCCTTCCTCCCTAGATAAGCCAGTTTTAAGTGGACATGCAACTCGTTTGGATCCTAAGAAAAAAGCTAGTTTCAAGTCCACATGCAACTCATATTATCATCATTTACAAAACTACTTGCAAAACTCTCCCTCCCCCAAGAAAAAAAAATCAGTTTCAAGTGCACATGCGACTCGTTAGGATGCTAAGAGAAATATATAGTTTCAAGTCCACATGTAACTCATATTATTCCTTCCATAAGAAAAGACATTTTCAAGTGCACATGCAACTGGTTAAAAATATCCCGAGAAAAAGTCAGTTTCAACTACAGATGCAGGTCATTATTAGAAAAGCAAAAAATGTCTTGCGGATGCCAACTGTGCGGGGACCATACAATAGGATTCTTGCCACCATCATGTATTTCCGATTGCAATAAATAATTGATAATGTTTGTTCTGACTTTCAACTAGGAGCGTGCTAAAATTTGGGGGGGGGGGGGGCGGATAAAGTTACAATGGGGCAAGAAAAATTATAGTGAAACCACATAGAGATGGAGTACAATGGAGATAGAGCATGCAAACAATCTTCTGCTGATGCACCAAATAGTAATTAAAATAGTAATTGTTACTAAAAATATGATACAAAAATTATGGAAAAACTAAACAAAGAATAAAAATTACATCCGACTTATTAGCACATGAAACTATGAAAACTAAAAAAATAAAAAAAATCTATATTAAAACATCCTAAAAACATATGAAAATTATTTGTCTTATTTGTTCCCCACTAGTAATGATGTTCTAATTTATTTTGCACTTGTATACATCAAGTGTGATGTATCCTTGTCTTACACCAACAATTGCAAGAATAAGATCATTTGCTTTTAAGTTTGGAATGCCAACAAAATCAGCCCAATTATAACGGAACCTAAAAAAAATCTCCAATAGTTTGTGTGATCCAAGCACAAGCCTTTCACCCCAAACATAACACGATTCGCCTCTGTGTGGGATTTCAAATGTAGTCGTGAATCTCATAAGGTACTTCCTGTAAAAACATAAAATACAAAAATTAAATTATGCTTAGAATATGAGAATCGGAGATAATAAACAAAATGAATAAAACAAAAAAAACTAACCAAATGATGCATGTAATCAACATCAAGCTTGCATAAAAAGATCAACGATCCACAAGTCGACTGTGATGTAAGCTCTATCACAGCTAACTGTGACTTAGAAAATCCCTTATAATTAGCGATTCCGTGTTATGAAGTTTACAATATTTAGGGTTTATTGAGTTGGACTATAACCGAGAACTACTCACCGAAAAATACCGACGGAGAACTACTCACAGAGAAACACTGACCGAGGACTAGTAGCCACCATTGTGTATTGAGAGAATTGTTATAATACCTACATCTACTCTTCAGGGCAACGATGAGTAGGCTGAGAAGGGGAAAGATGGAATCCATGTGGGTACTCTATCATAGATGTTTTTGTTCTTTTTAGGGAGTGATAGGACTTGTTCAGTTCAACGGATTGAAATTGATTAAAAGGGATTGATGGGCATTAAATCCACCGCAAGTCAAAGTACCCTCAAATCCACTGTAATCCCGCAGATGATGGGATTAGCCGAACATGGTCTTAGTGAGATGTATATAAGAGAAAAGGATGGATCATGTATTAGGTTTGGGTGAAGAGGGTTTGGCCTGAAAGCATGTGCCATGTTTAACCTCCTCTACTATGCTGCACTGAGGGCCCCTAGAGCCCCTAGCTTGGATGTTCCTCTGCATGTGATCACGTGTCGGTCCTAGAGGTGGGACAGTCAAGGAGGAGATGAAGTCGACAATTCGATGTGTCGGACCCTGCTTCCTTTCTCTGACGTGGGCCATGGATTTGCACCATCAACTTCTCCACTTCTCGAGCTTCTTCTCAGTCATGTTGAACAAGTCAAGGCAGTCAGCTTCTTCTCGCTACTCCCTCCTGCTCCCTCCGTTCAGAAATATAAGACGTTTTAGTTTTGTGAATCGAATATATCTAGACGTCTTTTAGTGTATAGGTTTATAAAAGTTTTGAGTGAACCTATACACTAAACAGCGTCTAGATACATTCGTTTCACAAAGCTAAAGTGTCTTATATTTCTGAACGGAGGAAGTATATTGGAAAGCTTGTACTACTTCCTCGGACACATATTAGTCGACTTGAATTTAGTCTAGATTCGAATGTATCTAGACATGTTTTATTGCTAGATATATCCAAATCTAGACAAATCCAAGTCAACTAATATGGATCGGAGGGAGTACTAAATTTCTGAAAGTTTGGTGAGTTTCTGTGGCACTTATCCTGAGCCTGCACTTGCCCTACTTCAGCAATCTCAATTTCCCGAGAGGAGTTGGTGCTGATGCTGATGGCAAACACCACTAGGATGGGTACCTGTCGAGCACGCCCTGATGATCAGCACGTCATTGACTAGTTACGGAGTACTAAATTCTATGCGAGAGCACTCGTATACTCCTTTCGTTCGGAAATATAAGACATTCTAGCTTTGTGAATTAAATGTATCTAGACAGCTTTTAGTGTATAAGTTCACTCTAAACCTCTACGAACCTATATACTAAAAGATGTCTAGATTCATTCGATTCACAAATCTAAAACGTCTTATATTTCCGAACGAAGAGAGTACACTATAGTTGATAACAAGAGTATCGCATACGAGTATGCTACTAGTGTTTAGCTAACAAACGTTTATCAAATTTGATACCCGTGTCTCGTGAAGCCAAACTCTTTTAAGCAATGCATGAGTATTCTTTTTTTTGCGGGTAAATGCATGAGTATATTCAGCTAATACATGAGCTTTTTTAGGGAAAGCATGATTTTTTGAGCGGAGCATGATCTTTTATTACTCCCTCCGATCCATATGTCGAATTTGTTTAGATTTGAATGTATCTAGACATGTTTTAGTACTAGATACATCCGAATCTAGAAAAATCCAAATCAACTAATATGGATCGGAGAGAGTAGTAAAACGAATTTACTGGAGAAAAATCCTTATTTGACATTACTTTCCAATATGTTTCCTTATTTGAAACTATTTTTTTTCTTCCTTATTTGACCACTTTTATAAATATTTTTCCTCATATAACACTACCGTCTGTTCTGTCAAACGGTTCTGTCAATTTTCTTCCAGCTTGACGCAAATGCCCCTGGTTGAGTCGCACGCACTGAGTAAAAAAATGACTTTCCTTCTCTTTGTGTGTCCCGTGTCTCACCAACCCCCATCCCTTCTCTTTTGGTGGGGAGACACCGAGGAGCAGAACAAGATGCATTGGATGGCGTGGTGGAGAAAGTGTGTACCAAAGAAAGATGGAGGCATGGGTTTTAGGGACTTGCATGCTTTTAATCTTGCAATGTTGGGAAAACAAACTTGGAGGCTTATCAATAATCCAAATTCTCTATGTGCTCAAATATTGCGGGCAAAGTATTATCCTAATGGTATAATCCTGAATGCGGGACCAAAGAAGGATTCCTCCTTCACTTGGCAAAGCATAGTTACGGGCTTGCAAACTTTTAAAAGAGGTCATATATAGAGAGTTGGTAATGGAAAATCTATTGCTATATGGAAGGACCATTGGGTACCAGGAATGGTCTCAAGAAAGATTGAAACTTTGAGAGGTCAGGTGATTTTGCGAACAGTTGATCAGTTGATAGATCCTCTAACAGGGACCTGGGATGAGGTACAAATTAGAGACATATTCCAAATTTGGAGGATGATTTTGTCGTGTGGCACAAAACAAAAAATTACATGTTTTCTATGCGGTCTGCTTATTACTCTGAATGGAATCATCAATATGGGAGTAAACTGAGACGTGCTGATGGCCAAGGTACTGTGAGCAGGAATCCGGTATGGGATACTGTTTGGAAGTTAAAAGTGCCCGCAAAAATTAAAATATTTAGCTGGCGAGCGCTTCATGGTTTAATCCCTAGAGTAGGAGTGCTAGCAAGCAGACACATAAATGTTTCAGCTCAGTGTCTGATTTGCAAACAAGGTGCAGAAGATGTACTACACTTAATGTTTACATGCAAACGGGGGAATCATGTATGGCGTGCTCTTGGTCTGGATGAAATTATTGACCATGCAGTCAAGTTGGATAAGTCAGGATTAGTTGTTTTTGAGGAGCTCCTGAGAAATCCACGCAAAAAATCACCTGTGCTTGGCCAACTAGGTTTACAAGAAACAATAGTTGTAGCTGCATGGTACATATGGTGGCAGAGACGGGAGGCAGTAAAAGGGGTATCCGTGGCACCTGTAGCTAGAACTTCTTTCTCTATACACGCGCTAACTATGAACTATGGATCAGTTTCGAGCACTTCAAAACAGAGATCATTGGTTTGGAGCAAACCTCCACATGGATATTATAAATTAAATGTGGATGCAAGCTTTTTTCCTACGGGTTTGGGAGCTGCAGCAGCAATTATACGCAACGATCACGGGGCGGCAATTGCTGGTGGTGCTATTCCTCTGAAGAATATGCTATACGCAGCAACAGCCGAAGCCGCATCTCTTCGGTTTGGTTTGCAATTGTTAGAAGACATTGGTTGTTCACCTGTGGAATCTGATAGCCTCGAATTGATAAATGTTGCACAGGAGCAATTGACCTTTGGAGTCCTTACACGTCAATTTTAGCTGATTGTTTTCAGGTTGCTCACAGGATTGGTTTACTCAAATTTCAACACTGTTCGAGCGAGACAAACAAGGCGGCGCACAACTTAGCTAGACTATGTTTTGAATCTGATAGTATTTCTTGGGATGGTGATCCACCTCCCTATGTGTTAAATGATGTAATGAACGATTTGGTTTTGTTAGATCAATAAAGTGCACTGTTTGTTTCAAAAAAAAACCCATCCCTTCTCTTTCTCTGTCCCGTGTCTCACCAACCCCCGTCGATCTTGAACCCTAGTGTGGCGGCAGCGGTGGATTTCTGGCTTGCTAGCAGCGGTGGCGGTGAGCGTGCGCCTGATCCCGAGGTTCCATGGAGGGTAATCAAGGTGGGGAAGGTGGCGGCTGATGGCTCTGTAATGGTGATACATTGCAAATGTATCTATAATTTTTGATGCTCCATGCTTGTTTTTATCCACTTTCTTGTGTTTTGTCCACACTTTGGAGTAGTTTTCATATGATTTCTTGAACTAACCTATTAACAAGAGCCACAGTGCCAGCTGCCTATTTTCTGCTATTTTTGGTTCCAGGAAAGTCAGAAAATGAATATTCTCGGAATTGGACGGGACAAAAGCTAAAGTGCCTATTTTTCCAGAAGACTCACGGAGCCAGAATACGAGACGGAGGAGGGCCAGGGGCTGGCCACACCCCCCAGGCGCGGGCTAGGCCTGTCCATGCTAGGGCTTGGTGTGGTGGCCCCGGCACCCCCTCGACCTCTCTCTTCGCCTATAAGAAGCCTTCTGACCTAAAAACTTCGGGGGGTTCGACGTTTTTTCCATGCGCCGCCACCACCGAAGGGGAGATTCGGGGGATAGAAAGTCTCTGTTCCGGCACCCTGCCGGGACGGGGAAGTGCCCCCGGAGCCATCTCCATCGACCTCCACCATCATCTTCATCGACCATCCATGTTTCCCCCATCTATGAGTGAGTAATCCCCCGCTGTAGGCTATGGGGATGGTAGGGATTGGATGAGATCGTTCATGTAATGGCATCAGATTGTTAGGACATAGTGCCTAGTATCTCTATTAGTGCTTTATGACTTTGTTGCAACTTTGTTGTGCTTAATGCTTGTCACTAGGGCCCGAGTGCCATGATTTCAGATCAAAACTTATTATTGATTCATCATCATAGTATTGTTTCTGGTCTTATCTACAAGTTATATACACACGTCGTTGTCCGGAACCTATGGTCCTGAAGTGACAGAAATCGGGGTGGCCGAAAGGGAAAGGCTTTGATGTGAGGATCACATGTGTTCACGGAGTGTTAATGCTTTGCTCCGGTGCTCTATTAAAAGAAGCACCTTAATTACCAGTAGTTCCCTAGAGGCCCTGCTGCAAACGGGTTGGCAAGACAAAAGATGTTGTGCAAGTTCTCATTGCGAGCACGTAGGACTATATATGGAACACATGCCTAGGATTGTCTAGTACTTGGGTGCTTTATCTTATTTATCTGCAATTGCCCTATGTTCTGATTGCTATGTGAATTGTCTTGTCCATGCAACGCCCGTCCATCCATCCATATGCCTACCACACTCGAATCCCACTGTTTATTGCTTTTGTTACTACTGTCTTTGCTTTGCTACTACTGTTACTTTACTATTCCTACTACAAAACTGTTGCTACTGATAAACTGATGTGAGCAAGATTGTTTCCAGGTGCAGCTGAATTGACAACTCAGTTGTTATGGCTAATAAATATTCTTTGGCTCCTCTTGTGTCGAATCAATAAATTGGGTTTCACTTCCCTCGAAAATACTGCGATACACCCCCTATACTTGTGGGTCATCAAGACTATTTTCTAGCGCCGTTGCCGGGGAGCATAGCTTTATTTATCAAGTTCACTTGGAT
Organism: Avena eriantha; assembly: GCA_910589775.1. Taxonomy (NCBI): domain Eukaryota; kingdom Viridiplantae; phylum Streptophyta; class Magnoliopsida; order Poales; family Poaceae; genus Avena; species Avena eriantha. The sequence continues at coordinate 140,482,006 of OU342742.1, read as the reverse complement.
TCTCTATTGTTCAAGCTAAGTTTATCTTTCTCCTTGTTTGCTTGTTTCTTTATCAAAATTACAAAAAAAAATAGTTCCTACTCTAGTTGTTATTTTCGTTGGTCTGTTATTGTCTTGCTTTATCATGCTTGATGTCAATGGTTGGTTTCTTTGAAACTGAATCTTATTGGCAAGGTGGGTTCACGGAAGATCAAAAAGATTATTATAAGAAACACCGCTTGTCACAAAAAGGGAAACACTTATGGGAACAAATTGATAGATTGTATACCATTGCTAGGAACGTGTGCTCTACTTATAATGTTACTTATTTCTGTGAAGAGTCTTGTTGCAGAAAAAGGTATAAACACCTCCTTTTTCAATGTGAGTATAGTGATAATGATACCATATCTTCCTATGCTAAAGGAATTTATGACTTTGATGATGCAGAACAAATTGAAGAATTCATTGCTTGGAAGGGTGCTTTTGAACCTGCTAGTTTGCTTGAAAATATTGATGATTCACCTTACAAATATGAGGTGTATGATATACTTAAATTTTGCTTTGATAATTACAAGGATGAAAATTGCTATATTCTTGAATATTTTAATAGATGCTTTCCACAAATGGAAGAGACTAATGCCTTGCAGGATCCTATGGAAGAAGAAATTGATGAACCTGAAATCTCATTAGATGAAAAAGAGGAGGAGAGTGATGAACAAAAGGAGGAAGAATGGATTAGCTACCAATTCCTACCTTCTAATGAGAGTAACTCTTTATCCCTTACATTATTTTAATGTCCCCCTTGCTTACTAAAGGAGAATGAATGTTATGTTCCTGAGGTTTCTCTTGATAGTGTTTATAATAAAGCTCTAGTGCTTGTAGATCATGAAGAGCATGCTTTATGTGATAGTTTTATTGTTGAGTTTATTCATGAGGCTATTGAAAATTATTATGAGAGAGGAAAATATGGTTGTAGAAGTTTTCATGGTATAGAAACACCTCTCTATGTGCTGAAAGTTTTGAAGTCACTCTTGTTTTATCTTCCTATGCCTGTCACTTTGTTCTTTGCGAATTTATTTGCATACATTATTCCTATGCATAGGAAGTGGGTTAGACTTAAATGTGTTTTGAATGCTTCTTGATGCTCTCTTTTAATTCAACTCATATTTCTTATGAAAGCATCCTCTCAAACTTTTATGCCTGAAGATGATAATATGTCTATTATTCTTGGGAGACTTTTTCTTAAATACTGAAGGAGCTGTTATTAATTGTAATCAAGGAAAGGTGACCTTCAATGAACACATTGTCTATTTCCTCAAGAAGATTGTAAGGACTTATGGATTGAATTCAATTGAACATGTTGAGGGCATTCAAGTTGGAGAAATATATTATCGCATACGAAGAGAAAAATGTGAAACTATTATGATTGGGACCATTGCTATCAAAGTTGAGGTAACATAATTATTAGTGGGATAAAAAGTTTTGTCTCATATGGAATTGTTTTGGTAACAAGACCTGATCAACCTTGTTAACAAAAGGATTTCATTAAACAAAACAATGTTTTCACCATAATTATCTCCGCTTACTTCTATTCTATTCATTTTAGTTTTTGCTTTTTATGCCTAACTTAAAGGCGTTAAAGAAAAGTACTTGTTGGGAGATAACCCAAGAGTTTTAGATGAGTCTTGAAAGTTATTACCTCTGTAATAACCGCTCCTTATCCTTTTTATTTGCTTTTGTGCCAAGAGTAACCTCTAATGAGAGAGAAGTAATGATTGGGAAAGTTGTTGTCCCGAAACAGATTTTTGTGATTCGCTGTAAAAATTCCTGAGAGACCTCTGTCCGTCGGATTGAGTTGTAATTTTTTGTGCTTCTGCCCCAGGTTGTTATCAAACTTTCGTTAGTTCAACACGTTTTTATTTGAGCAACAGAAGGTCATCGAATAAATTTGTCTTTACCTGCTGGTCTGTTTTAATAGATTTCTGCCATTTTCTGTATTTGCTTCTTGTTGGTTCCTTTTTTAGTTCTTTTGGGGAACTGAGCTTTTTGAGGGAAGTGCTACAGTAGCTAGTGTTCTAATGGGAGTTTATTTGGTGTTAGAACTGAACCTTAAGACTTATTTACCTTAAGTATACTAATGTTGCTAATAAAGATTGTGTGAAGTTTTGTATGAAGAAAAAATTTCAGATGTATGGAAGGAATGAGTAATGAGATGAAGGATGGAATAAAGCTCAAGCTTGAGGATGCCACGCGTGTCGCCCCAAGAAATATCCAAGAATTACAAGCGTCAAATCTTGGGGATGCCCAAGGCATCCCCTTCATCAATAAAAATCTCAGGTTTCTTCCAAACACTTCATTTTATTGTTTCATGCACGGGTGTGTTGTTCTTGGAGCGTCTTCTTTTTCGTTTTCGTTTTGGTTTTTAGTTTGCGTGGTTTGCTTAGTTTTCTGAATAAATTGGTTGGACTCCCTCATTCATACATTGGTGTTCAAATAGTCTGGTTTGGATTGGAAAAGATTAGGAAAGCTCATGCTTAAGTGGTAAAGAGAGCTTGTTTTTGACTGTGGCCTATGCTTTATCATGCCATGCTTGATATTGTTTTGGCTTTATGCTTAGTATTCTTTGCTGTAGCATGGCTTGTTATAAACAATTGAGATTGCTTAATGTGCCTTGGATGAATCATGCGTTGTTTTAGCATATTAAAGCATAGTATAGTGGTATTCTCCTTTGATGTTTTATTTGGGTTGACTTGGCACATGCTCACACCATAATATGACTATCTCAAGTCACCATAAGCCTTTATGATCCTTTAGTTTTCAACTTGTAGTATCACTTTATGCTTTGATCAATGATGTTTTGTCGCTTGGGGATGTTTTCTGCTGTTAAGCTTGGGGATGTTTTCTGCTCGTCCCCAAGCTTAACTCCTGCTTAACTCCTGCTCGTCCCCAAGCTTAACAGCAGAAAACATCCCCAAGCTTAACAGCAGAAAACATCCCCAAGCGACAAAACATCATTGATCAAAGCATAAAGTGATACTAGAAGTTGAAAACTAAAGGATCATCAAGGCTATGGTGACTTGAGATAGTCATAACATGGTGTGAGCATGTGCCAAGTCAACCCAAATAAAGCATCAAAGGAGAAGTTATCTCCCAATAAGTACTTTTCTTTAACGCCTTTAAGTTAGGCATAAGAAGCAAGAAAAAGAATCAAGTGTTCTCAAATGAAGAAGCATTAAGATTAATACCAGAAATATCTTCAACAAGGCAAGGTATCTCATCCAAAAGTTCTAGAGGATCCTCTATCAATGCTTTTGGGTTCACTACTTTCATCAAACGGGTTTTCAGGAATAATCCAATTAAGATTCTTTTCTATGGCTTCATGCATTGCTACAAGTTTGAAAGGTATTGGTATCTTAATTTCCTCCCCATTAGGTTCGGTTTTGTTCATCTTTTCTCGTGTACCAATAACATCTACACATGAGCCTAGCATATTAAAATGTTCAAAGACTTTTCTAGCTTCCTTGGCAACATCATAGAATTTCTTAAGCAAAGTTTCCAGAATAAAATCTCTCTTTTCAAGGTCCTCAGTTTCCTTAAGTTTAAGAAACATTACTTGCATTAAGGGGTTAAGGTTAACAAACCTAGCTTCCAACATATGAACCAAAGAAGCTGCAGCAATTTCATAATTTGGAGCAAGTTCTGCAAGGGGTCTATCCTCAATATCCTCATGCTTACTAACATGATTAAGATTTCTTCAATATTACCTTTTCCGATTATAGAGCCACTACCTATTGAAAGGTCTTTCAAAGTGAATTTAGGGAGGTAACAACTATAGAAAGACTTAATTTTTTGTGTGTTTTTAATAAAGAAAGCAAACTAGTAAAACTAATTTTTGTGTGTTTTTGATAAAGAAACAAGCAAACAAAGCAAACATAAACTAAGCAAAACAAATAAAACAAAGTAAAGAGATTGGCTATGAGGGACTCCCCTTGTGAAGATGTCCTTGACTCCCCGGCAACGGCGCTAGAAAAGATCTTGATGGCCCAAGATATCTCGAGCTCATTAGGGAACCCCAAGAGGAAGGTATGATGAGCACATCAACAAGTGTCCCTCAGTTATGAAACCAAGGTTATCGAACTAGTAGGAGCAAGGAAACACCTCCAAGGTGTTGTTACCAACTTGGAATCCTGCACAACACAACCATAGAACTTTGCCCCCAACATACAGTGAGGTTGTCAATCTCACCGGTTTTGCTGAAAACAAAGGATTAAACGTATTGTGTGGAAGAAAGTAAAAGCTTGCAGAAAGTAAACAAAAAGCAGTAAACAGTTGTAGATTGATAGTAACAAAAAGGACCGAGGTCCATAGTTCACTAGTGGTTGTTCTCCTTTAAGATAGATGACATGTTGGGTGAACAAATTACAGCGGGGCAATGGACAAACATCGAGAAAGCATACATCCATATACTAATCATCTTGAATCCTATGAGATTTGATTGGGCATTACAACATTATACATAGAGCGTAATCCAATTGCATCTGTGACTAATAATCCACCTTCAGGTTATCATCTGAACCCCCTCTAGTATTAAGTTGCAAGCAACAGATAATTACATTATGCATTGCGTGTAAAGTAAACAATACGATTGTTCTATGAATAAAGGATTGATGTTTTCTCCCAAGTAGCAACAACACATCTAGTACCTTAGAGATTTCTGTCACTTCCCCAGATTACTAGAGGCATGAACCCACTATCGAGCATAAATACTCCCTCTTGGAGTTGCTAGCATCTACTCGGCCAAGATATCTACTAACAACAGAGAGCATGCAAGATCACAAATAACAAAGACATGATAGAATCAATAATAATTCTGAAATAACATCTCAATATCCATCGGATCCCCGCAAACACAACATGTAGGATTACAAATAGATGATCTTGACCATGAACGGAGCTCACAAGATCTAAACATGGTAGCAGAAAGGAGAAGAACCAATCATATAGCTACCACATGGACCCGTAGTCCAAGGATGAAGTACGCATGCATCACACTGGAGGCTTGCATGGTGATGAAGAAGGCCTCTAGGGTGTATTATCCCCTTCGGCAGGGTGCCGGGAAGAGCTTCAGATCCCTCCCGAGCTAGGGATGGATATGACGGCGACTACAGACTCTTTCATTGAATTTTGATCGGGTACTTAGGGTTTCTATATCGGAGGTATCTTATAGGCGAAAGGGGAGGCCGAGGGGGTGCCCTCGGTGGCCACACCACCCCCTGGCGCGGGCCAGGCCTAGCCGCAGGGCCAGGTGGTGTGGCGGTCCTCTAGCCCCTCTCCGTCTCATATTCTGGCTCCGTGTCCCCCTCGGTGAAATACTGACTTTGGCTTTTGTACCATCCAATTCCGAGAATGTTCATTTTCTGACTTTCCTAGAACCAAAAAACAGTAGAAAACAGGCAGTTATCACTGTGGCATCTTGTTAATAGGTTAGTCCAAGAAAGTGTATAAAAAGTAGTCCAAAGTGTGGACAAAACATAAGAAAGTAGATAAAAACCAAGCATGGAACATCAAAAATTATAGATACGTTAGCAACGTATCACGTGTCCCTAGAAAAAACCCTCACAAGTGTGAACAAAGGACTTGTATGCTAGAAAAGATGGGTTAGGGATAGAGAGAGGCTTAGGATTAGAGAATCAAACTGAGATGGTACTACACACTCAAGAATCAAATCAACTAAAGGCCAAAGTTGAGTGTGATTTCCATAAGAACACGAGATGCGCAAAAACAACCAAAAAGATCCACACAAATCCAACTCTTCTCATGGAAGAGGTCGGTGGCCGAGGCCACCTTGTTGGAGTGCATGGTATGACACCACGAAGATATATCTTGGGTTCATGACCAATACTCATCAATAAACTCACATATCACAAAATGATATTAAGAGAAATGATTTGACTTGCTTTTAGGATCATGGGGGGAGGGTTAGCCCAATTAATTAGGAACACACTCCCCCTATATCCATGCCCACACCTAGACCAAATAAGGATGATATATAAGAGCGAGTGCATGGGTAATCAAGAAAAACTCCTTGGATCAACGATATTTAGCTCATTCCTCAAGTAGCAGAACCTTGCTTCATAAAGTGGTTTCGTGAAAATATCAGCAAGTTGGTTCTTCGTGCTCACAAAGGATAGATCAATATCGCCTCGAGCAACATGGTCCCGAATAAAATGATTTCGAATCTCAATATGCTTCGTCTTTGTGTGCTGCACCGGATTGTACGCAATTTTGATTGCACTTTCATTATCGCATAAAAGAGGCGCTTTGTCACAATTGACACCGTATTCCATTAAAGTTTGCCTCATCCATAATAGTTGAGTACATGCACTAGCAGCAGCCACATATTTAACTTCGGCGGTGGAGAGATATACAATTCTGCTTTTTAGAAGACCAACACACTAAAGACCTTCCCGAGAATTGACAAGCTCCAGAAGTTGACTTCCGATCATCCTTATCACCAGCCAATCTGAATCAATATAGCCACATAGAGAGAAATTGGAGCCCTTGGGATACCATAGACCAAAATTAGGGGAATGAACCAAATATCGGAAGATCCGCTTGACCACCACTAATTGGCTTTCTTTAGGATCTGCTTGATACCTTGCACACACACCTACACTCAACACAATATCGGGTCTAGATGTGTAGACTTAAAGGAGAGAGCGGATCATTGCCTGGTATACCTTTTGGTCCATATCTTTACCATGGGGATTAAGTTCAAGGTGACATTTTATTTGCATCGGTGTGGCAATGCCATTAAGATCCATCATATTGAATCTCTTGAGCATGTCTTGGATGTATTTTGCTTGATTTATGAAGGTTCCTTCTCTAAGTTGTTTAATCTCAAATCCAAGAAAGAACCATAACTCCCCCATCATAGACATCTTAAACCTGTCAGTCATAAGCTTTGAAAGTTCATCATTAAAAGCTTTATTAGTAGAGCCAAAGATAATTTTGTCTACATATAGTTGGCATACAAAGAGCTCCCCCTTAACTTTCTTAGTAGAAAGAGTGGGATCGATTTTCCCAACTTCAAAGCCACGGTCTAGCAAAAGCTCTTTAAGGTGCTCATACCACGCATGTGGGGCTTGTTTAAGGCCATAGAGTGCCTTGTAGAGTTTGTAGACATGGTTTGGAAAGTTAGGATCCTCAAATCCTGGGGGTTGCTTACATATACCAACCATGTAGAGGACCATTAAGAAAAGCACTCTTAACGTCCATTTGCTATAATTTAAAATTGTTATGAGCAGCATAAGCAAGAAGGATACAGATGGACTCAAGATGAGCCACTGGAGCGTAAGTTTCGCTGAAGTCGATGCCCTCAACTTGGGAATAGCCTTGTGCCACAAGTCTTGCCTTGTTCCTTATGAAAATGCCATTTTCATCTTGCTTATTCTTAAAGATCCACTTTGTGCCGATAACATTGCGGCAATCCTTAGGATTATCTACTAGTTTCCAGACCTTGTTGCGCTCAAAGTTATTCAACTCTTCATGCATAGCAACAACCCCGTCTGGAACTTTAAGTGATTCAAACACTTTCTTGGGTTCCACCATGGATATATATGTGAGCTTTGTGCTCACCAAAACTTGCAAGCTCCCTTCTTGTGGAGATCCTTCGTCGGAGATCACCTACAACTTTGTCAAGAGTGTGACCCCTTAATTCAAGGTTCCTATCTGCACGAGCTTTGTGACGAAGTTCAATAAGCTTGTTGTCTCTTGGAGGAACAACTTCATCATTTGAGTCTTCGTTGGAATAATCGGCTTGGCTTTGATCTTTAGCTTGATTAGCAGGAATATGAGATGATGATGAATCTTGCCTTTGATGTTGATCAACAACCGTAACAGGAGGCTGCTGCTGTTCAGAATCTTTAGGGCTGGATAATCCGGCCGAGGGGGTGGCTGGATAATACGTCCTGGTAGAACTTGATGTGTCTTTGCTGAGTCGTGTACTAACGAGCTCGTTGGGGAACCCCAAGAGGAAGGTATGCTGAGCACAACAGTAAGTTTCCCTCAGTTATGAAACCAAGGTTATCAATCTAGTAGGAGCAAGGAAACACCCCAAAGGTGTAGCTAGCTGGACTTTGGTAGGGCGCGCTACCGGTGCCACCAGCAACGTGGAGACCTGAACAACACAACCACATAACTCTGTCCCCAACTTGCGATGAGGTTGTCAATCTCACCGGTTTTGCTGAAAACAAAGGATTAAATGTATCAAGTGGAAGAAAGCAATAGTTTGCAGAAAGTAAACACAAAGCAGTAAATAGTTGAATGTAGATTGATAGTACAAGAAAGGACCTGGTGATGACCCACAAGTATAGGGGTGTATCGCAGTATTTTCGAGGGAAGTGAAACCCAATTTATTGATTCGACACAAGGGGAGCCAAATAATATTTATAAGCCTTAACAACTGAGTTGTCAATTCAGCTGCACCTGGAAATAATCTTGCTCACAGCAGTTTATCAGTAGCAACAGTTTTGTAGTAGGAATAGTAAAGTAGCAGCAGTAGAAAGTAAAGACAGTAGTAACAATAGCAGTAAATAGTAGGATTCGAGTGCGGTAGGCATAGGGATGGATGGACGGGCGTTGCATGGACAAGACCATTCACATAGCAATCAGAACATAGGGCAATTGCAGATAAATAAGATAAAGCATCCAAGTACTAGATAATCCTAGGCATGTGTTCCATATATAGTCATACATGCTCGCAATGAGAACTTGTACAACATCTTTTGTCCTGCCAGCCCGTTTGCAGCGGGGCCTCAAGGGAAATACTGGCAATTAAGGTACTCCTTTTAATAGAGCACCAGAGCAAAGCATTAACACTCCATGGACACATGTGATCCTCACATCAAAGCCATTCCCGCCGATTATCCCAATTTCTGTCACTTCAGGGCCATTGGTTCCGGACAACAACGTGTGTATACAACTTGTAGATAAGACCAAAAACAAGACTATCATAATGAATCAATAACATGTTCATATCTGAAATCATGGCACTCGGGCCCTAGTGACAAGCATTAAGCACAACAAGTCGCAACAAAGTCATAAAGCACTAATAGAAGATACTGGGCACCATGCCCTAACAATCTAATGCCATTACATGAACAATCTCATCCAATCCATACCATCCCCATATCTTACAGCGGGGGCTACCTCACTCATAGATGGGGGAAACATTGATGGTCGATGGGGAAGCAATGGTGATGATGATGGCGATGATCTCCTCCAATTCCCCGTCCCGGCAGGGTGCCAGAACAGAGTTTCTGGTGATGTTTCGTAGAATCTGGTGGTCGCGGCGGAGCGGAACTCCTTCTGGAAAAACATCGACCCCCTGAGTTTTTATGTCAGAAGGCAACTTATAGGCGAAGAGGGAGACCGAGGGGGTGCCTGGGGCGGCCAGACCACCCCCTAGCGTGGCCAGGCCCAGCCCGCGCAACCAGGTGGTGTGGTTGGGCCCTAGCCCCACTCCGTCTCATATTCTGGCTCCGGGAGTCTTCTGGTGAAATAGGATTTTTGGCTTTTGTCCCATCCAATTCCGAGAATATTCATTTTCTGTCTTTCCTGGAACCAAAAACAACAAAAAACAGGCAGCTGGCACTGTGGCTCTTGTTAATAGGTTAGTCCAAGAAATCACATGAAAAGTACTCCAAAGTGTGGACAAAATACAAGGAAGTAGATAAAACCAAGCATAGAAGATCAAAAATTATAGATACATTTGCAATGTATCAACATCCCCAAGCTTAAGTCCTGCTCGTCCTCGATTAGGTAAGTGATAAAAAGAAAGAATAATTTTTGAGGTGACATGCACCATCATAAACTTGATCAAATTATTTGTAAAACATTCAAAGCTGGGATCATAGTACTTCAAGCATAACATGAAAGACAAAGTTCTAGCAATAAGACAAAGCAACTATCTTGCAACATGAAAAGGCACAAACAAAAGATTTATGAATAACAATGCTTTGCAAGACGTTTGATTGTTTCACATAAATAAAATATAGCATAGTGGTATCCAGCTTGTCCCTCATAGAGTAGAAAACATAAATGCATAGGACACCTTCGAAGTTTACAAGAGTGACTAGATACAAATAGTTTAAAACAAGCAATATCAAGGTATGCATCAATCAACAAGTCTTGGGACAATGCACATAGAACTAAGAATGGCCACTATGCTCTCAAGAAAGTGCTCATAGAATGTGAGGATACTCAACAAGGAAATGAACAGGTTTTGAAAAGTTTGAAAGGCTTCCAAATGCTGAAAGTATGGTACTCATTAGCTTTGAGCTCTCATTGCCCCTATCATAAGCATCTTTAAATGGTTAAGGTTAAAGTGACACAACTAAGAGGATATGCTTGATAAGTTATAAATCAAAGTCTCATGCCCCTTACTTACGAAGACCGATCCTCATGCTACTCAACTTCAGTCATGAGTAAGCTCTTATCATTGTAAGTATATACGTATCATAGAGAACCGCCAACGGGGTACCCCTTGCACTTGATACAGGAGCTATCCCATAATCAAAATGACAAGGCAAGCAGACAATGAGCATCTCAGCGATCTTTTTATTTACAATGTGCATAGATTTTTATTGAGGATGCTTCATAGAATGCTCATTATGGTTATGCTGCAAGTTTCCACCATGATTAGGCATGGCTTAGACTAGCAGCCCAAGCGTTTCTCTAACATACATACAAACTCCATGATCTTACAAGTTCCACTTTTATTTCACACCGCCGGGATCCATAAGCAAAAGAACATGATATCAACGAGGTACTAAGTACTAATGAAATGTTGAAAACGTTCCCCATGATACATGGTTCTGCTAACTTCAACTTATAAAGCGCAAGCATATACGCAACAAAGAAGGACGCAATGGTTTAGGTTTATTAAATGCAAGAAAATAAAGTGTGCCATCAAGTTCGTGAGAGCTTTACTAACTAACTTTCTCACAACAAGCAAACATTTTATTCGGAAGAAAACAAGGCATATTGAATATGCACAGAAGTAGAAAATGATGCTAATAGGTAGGTATGGTGTCTGATACATTGCAAATGTATCTATAATTTTTGATGTTCCATGCTTGGTTTTATCCACTTTCTTGTGTTTTGTTCCAACTTTGGAGTACTTTTCATACGATTTCTTGGACTAACCTATTAACAAGAGCCACAGTGCCATCTGCTTGTTTTCTGCTGTTTTTTGTTCCAGGAAAGTCAGAAAATGAATATTCTCGGAATTGGACGGGACAAAAGCCAAAGTGCCTATATTTCCGGAAGTCATCAGATGCCAGAGTACGAGACGGAGGGGGGCAGGGGGCCACCACACCACCTGGCCGCACGACCTAGCCTGGCCTATGCTAGGGGGTGGTCTGGCCACCTCCAGCACCCCCTCGGCCTCTCCTTCCGCCTATAAGATGCCCTCGGGACGAAAACCCTAAGTACCCGATCAAAAATCCACGAAAGAGTCTGTAGCCGCCGTCATCTCCATCCCTAGATCGGGAGGGATCTGAAGCTCTTCCTGGCACCCTGCTGGAGAGGGGAACTCACCCTGGAGACATTCTTCATCACCATGCAAGACTCCAGTGTGATGCGTGAGTAGTTCATCCTTGGACTACGGATCCATGTAGTAGCTAGATGGCTGGTTCTCCCCCTTTGTGCTATCATGTCTAGATCTTGTGAGCTCCGTTCATGATCAAGATCATCTATTTGTAATTCTACATGTTGTGTTTGCGGGGATCCGATGGATATTGAGATGCTATTTCAGATTGATTATTGATTCTATCATGTCTTTGTTATTTTGGATCTTGCATGCTTTCCGTTGTTAGTAGCTATCTTTGCCAAGTAGATGCTCGCAACTCGAAGAGTTAGTATTTATGCTCGATAGTGGGTTCATGCCTTTGGTAATCTGGGGAAGTGACAGAAATCTCTAAGGTACTAGATGTGTTGTTGCTACTAGGGAGAAAACAACAATCCTTTGTTCATAGAACAATCGTATTGTTTACTTTACACACAGTTCGTAAAGCAATAATTTGTTTCTTGCAATTTAATACTGGAGGGGGTTCGGATGATAACCTGAAGGTGGATTATTAGTCATAGATGTAGTTGGATGGCGGTCTATGTATAATGTTGTAATGCCCAATCGAATCTCAAAGGAGTCAAGATGATTAGTATATGCATGTATTGCTTTCTCGATGTTTGTCAATTGCCCCGCTGTAATTTGTTCACCTAGCATGTTATCTATCTTAAGGAGAGCCACCTCTAGTGAACTATGGATCCCGGTCCTTTTCTTTTACATACAATCTATAAACTATTATTTCTTTGTGTTTACTTTTTGCAAACTATTACTTCTTTCCATTCGATACGTTTAATCGTTTGTTTTCCGCAAAACATGGTGAGATTGACAACCTGATCACAAGTTGGGGACAAAGTTCTGTGGTTGTGTTGTGAAGGTCTCCACGTTGCTACTAGCACCGGTAGTGCGCCCTGCCAAGGCTCAGCTAGCGACACCTTTGGGGTGTTTCCTTGCTCCTACTAGTTCGATTAAACCTTGGTTTCATAACTGAGGGAAACTTTCTGCTGTGCTCATCATACCTTCCACTTGGGGTTCCCAACGAGCTCTACATCAACATCGCACCAGCATTTTCCTGGCGCCGACACTGAGCCATCAAGCATTTTTCTAGCGCCGTTGCCGAGGAGTTAAGGACATCTTCACAAGGGGAGTCCCTCATAACCAATCTCGTTACTTTGTTATTTTTGTTTTTCTTAGTGTCTTTTGCTTTTTTTGCTTGCTTTGTTATAAAAACCCAAAAAAATTGGTTTTACTAGTTTGCTTTCTTTATCAAAAACACACAAAAATGACTACTCTTGAAAACACTAAGTTGTGTGACTTCACTAGCACCAACAACAATGATTTTATGAGCACACCTATTTCTCCACCTGTGCCTGAAGATACTTTCTTTGAGACAAAACCTGCTTTACTCAATCTTGTTATGAGAGAACAATTTTCTGGTATTGGTAATGAAGATGCTGCTTCCCATCTAAATAACTTTGTTGAACTTTGTGAGATGCAAAAGCATCTAGATGGTGATATTATTAAGCTGAAATTGTTTCCTTTCTCTTTGAGAGGAAAATCTAAAGAATGGTTGAATTCCTTAACTAGGAATAGTATTGATTCTTGGACTAAATGCAAAGATGCTTTCATTGGAAAATATTATCCTCCTGCTAAGATTATATCTACGAGAAGTGAAATAACGAAGTTTAAACAATCTGATAATGAACATGTTGCTCAAGCTTGGGAAAGAATGAAATCTTTGGTAAAGAATTGTCCTACTCATGGACTGACTGCTTGGATGATCATCCAAACTTTTTATGTAGGATTGAACTATTCTTCAAGGAACCTATTGGATTCTACTGCTGGAGGTACCTTTATGACCATCACTTTGGGTGCTGCAACAAATCTTCTAGACAATATGATGGTTAATTATTCTGAATGGCATACTGAGAGAGCTCCACAAGGTAGGAAGGTAAATTCTGTTGAGGAAACCTCCTCCTTGAGTGATAAGATTGATATTATTATGTCTATGCTTGTTAATGGGAAAGCCCATATTGATCCAAATAATGTTCCTTTAGCCTCTTTGGTTGCTCAAGAAGAGCAAGTTGATGTGAACTTCATAAGAAATAACAATTTTGGCAATAATGCTTATAGGAGTAATTTTGGTAACAACAATTATAATCCATATCCTCCCAACAATGGTAATGCTTATGAAAATTCTTACAACAATAATAGGAGTGCACCCTCTGAACTTGAAGTTATGCTTAAAGAGTTTATTAGTAAACAAACTGCTTTCAATAAAACTATTGAGGAAAAACTCTCTAATGCTGAAAGAAATATAGCATCATTGGCTGAAGCTCAATCTTATTTGAATAAAATGGCTGCTAAACCTGAAACTAATGATAATCCATTTGCAGCTACTAATGCTATACAAGTAAGAATTGATGAAAATGTTAGACTATTAGCTGAATTACATGCTAAGTGGGAAAGAGAAGATGAAATTGCTAGAAACATTAGTGTTTCTACTATCACTACCACTAGTGTTGAGGCTAGTAATAGTTCTACTACTTTAGATGATAAAGTTGATTTTGATCTTGATGGCTTCAATATCCCAGAAGTTATTAAGTTCCTACAAAAGCTTGCTAAAAGTCCTAATGCTAGTGCTATGAACATTGCTTTTAGAAAACACATTACTGATGCTCTCATAAAGATTAAAGAAGAAAAGATGAAACATAAAGCTTCTATTCCTATAAAATAAGAAGATGGTTGGGAACCCATCATTAATATGAAAGTGAATGACTTTGATTTCAAAGCTTTATGTGATCTTGATAGTAGTGTTTCTATTATGCCTAGAAGGATTTATGATATGCTTGATTTGCCTCCACTTGAAGATTGTTATTTGAATGTCCCACTCGATGATAATGCTAAAAATAAACTCATGGGGAGTCTTAATGATGTTCTTATTATGGTTAACAATGCCTATGTCCCCGTTGATTTCTATGTTTTAGATGTTGAATGCAATGCCTCTTGTCCTATTACTTTGGGAAGACCTTTTCTTAGAACTGTTGGTGCCATTATTGATATGAAAGAAGGCACCATTAAATATCAACTCCCACTCAAGAAAGGTATAGAACACTTCCCTAAGAAGAGACAAAATATTTCTTTTGCTTCTCCTATGAAAACAAAATTTGGTCTTAATGCTTCTTCATTTGAGAACACTTGATTCTTTTTCTTGCTTCTTATGCCTAACTTAAAGGCGTTAAAGAAAAGTACTTATTGGGAGATAACCCAAAAGTTTTAAATGAGTCTTGAAAGTTATTACCTCTGTAATAACCCTCCTTATCCTTTTTATTTGCTTTTTGTGCCAAGAGTAACCTCTAATGAGAGAGAAGTAATGATTGGGAAAGTTGTTGTCCCGAAACAGATTTATGTGCTTCACCGTAAACATCCGTGTAAAATCTCGGTATGTCTTGACGCTCGAATTTTTGTGCCTCTCACCCAGGTTGTTATCTAACTTTTGTTAGTTCAACACTTTTTGATTTGAGCAACAGAAGGTCTTCGAAAAAATTCGCCTTTACCTGCTGGTCTATTTTGACAGATTTCTGCCATTTTCTGCATTTGCTTCTTGTTGGTTCCTTTTTGAGTTCTTTTGGGGAATTGAGATTTTTGAGGGAAGTTCTACAGTAGCTAGTGTTTTAACGGTAGTTTATTTGGTGTTGGAACTGAACCTTAAGACTTATTTATCTTTAGTGCACTGATGTTGCTAATAAAGATTGTGTGAAGTTTTGTATGAAGGAAAAATTTCAGGTGTATGGAAGGAATGAGTAATGAGATGAAGGATGCACTAAAGCTCAAGCTTGGGGATGCCACGCGTGTCACCCCAAGAAATATCCAAGAAGTACAAGCGTCAAAGCTTGGGGATGCCCAAGGCATCCCTTCTTCATCAATAAAAATTCCAGGTTTCTTCCAAACACTTCATTTTTATTGTTTCATGCACAGTTGTGTTGTTCTTGGAGCGTCTTCTTTTTCGTTTTCGTTTGCT
Organism: Avena eriantha; assembly: GCA_910589775.1. NCBI lineage: Eukaryota > Viridiplantae > Streptophyta > Magnoliopsida > Poales > Poaceae > Avena > Avena eriantha. The sequence goes on along the minus strand of OU342742.1, from coordinate 140,466,380 downwards.
TTGGTTTGCTTAGTTTTCTGAATAAATTGGTTGGACCCCCTCCTTACATTGGTTTGCAAATAGTTTTGTTTGGTTTGGAAAAGAGTAGGAAAGTTCATGCTTATGTGGTAAAAAGAGCTCGTTTTTGACTGTGGCCTATGCTTTGTCATGCCATGCTTGATATTTTTTTGGCTTTATGCTTAGTATTCTTTGCTATAACATGACTTGTTATAAACATTTGAGATTGCTTAATGTTCCTTGGATGAATCATGCGTTGTTTTAGCATATTCAAGCATAGTATAGTGGTATTCTCCTTTGATGCTTTATTTGGGTTGACTTGGCGCATGCTCACACCATGTTGTGACTATCTCAAGTCACCATAGCCTTTATGATCCTTTAGTTTTGAACTTGTAGTATCACTTTATGCTTTGATCAATGATGTTTTGTCGCTCTGCATGATTATGGCCATTATTGCTCTCTTAGTTTGTCGCTCCCAGTCTTTTGCTAGCCTCCACAACCAAGTAGGAGTTCCACTCATGCATCCAACTCCCTAAACCAAGTTATTCCAAGGAGTCAACCATACCTACCTACTAGCTTATGCTATTCCAAGTATATTCATGCTTTTGTTTACCTTCCAAATTAAACTTGTTATGAGAAAACTAGTGATTAAGGCTCTCACGAACTTGATGGCACACTTTACTTTTCTTGCCCTTAATAAACTTGAACCATTGTGTCGTCTATGTTGTATATGCTTGCACTTATTTGTTGGGAATTAGCAGAACCATGCTTTCATGGGGAACGCTTTCAACATTGCACTTGGTACTTGTACCTAGTTGATATCATACTCTTTTGTATATGGATGTCGTCGGTGTGAAATGAAAGGGGAGCTTGTAAGTCCATGGAGTTATGTATATGTGTTAGAGAAACGCCTAGGACGCTGGTCTAATCCATGCAGCGTAACCATAATGAGCTGTCTGTGAAGCATTCTTCTTATAAAAAAGAGTCCTATATTGAGAAAAGGAGAAAAAGAGAGATTATGAAAAGAGGAAAGAGAGAAAAAAGCACCATATTCCCATGGTAAATAAGAAGATTGCTAAGATGCTCGTTGTCTGCTTGCCTTGTCATTTTGATATGGGGATTCTTCCGTATCATCGGGCAAGGGGTACCTCGTTGGTGGTTCTGTATGATACACATGTACTTACAATGACAAGAACTTACCGGTGACTAAACTTGAGTAGCATGAGGAGCGGCCCTCGTATACAAGGGACATGAGATTTTTGACTTATACTTCGTCAAGCATGTACACCATAGTTTGTTCACTTTAACCTTAATCACTTCAAGATGCTTATGATAGGGGCAATGAGAGCTGAAAGCTATAAGTACCATAATTTTTGGAAGCTCTTTATGAGACTTGAATCCCTACTTCCTTTAAAAAAGGCCTTTCTTCCACCATTATATTGTGTCTCCACCTTCTACATTTATGCACCTACTTTGAGAGCATAGTGGCCATTCTTAGTTCTATGTGCATTGTCCCAAGACTAGTTGATTGATGCATATCTTGATATTGCTTGTTTTAAACTATTTGTATCTAGTCACTCTTATGAACTTTGAAGGTGTCCTATGCATTTATATTTGCTACTCTGTTGAGGGACAAGCTTAATACTATTATGCTATGTTTTCTTTATGTGAAACAAACAAACGTCTTGCAAAGCATTGTTATTCATGAATCTTTTGTTTGTGCCTTTTCATGTTGCATCATAGTTTCTTTGTCTTATTGCTAGAACTTTGTCTTTCATGTTATGATTGAAGTACTATGATCCCAGCTTTGAATGTTTTACAAATACTTTGATCAAGTCTTTGATGGTGCATGTCACCTCAAAAATTATTCTTTCTTTTTATCACTTACCTACTCGAGGACGAGCAGGAGTTAAGCTTGGGGATGTTGATACATTGGAAATGTATCTATAATTTTTGATGTTCCATGCTTGGTTTTATCCAAATTCTTGTGTTTTGTTCCAACTTTGGAGTAGTTTTCATATGATTTCTTGTACTAACCTATTAACAAGAGCCACAGTGCCAGCTGCCTATTTTATGCTATTTTTGGTTCCAGGAAAGTCAGAAAATGAATATTCTCGGAATTGGACGGGACAAAAGGCAAAGTGCCTATTTTTCCGGAAGTCATCAGATGCCAGAGTACGAGACGGAGAGGGGCCAGGGGGCCACCACACCACCTGGCCACGCGGCCCAGCCTGGCCTGCGCCAGGTGGTGGTCTGGCCGCCTTCCGCACCCCATCGGCCTCTCCTTCCGCCTATAAGATGCCCTCGAGACAAAAACCCTAAGTACCCAATCAAAAATCCATGAAAGAGTCTGTAGCCGCCGTCATCTCCATCCCTAGATTGGGAGGGATCTGAACCTCTTCCCGGCACCCTGCCGGAGAGGGGAACTCACCCTGGAGGCCTTCTTCATCACCATGCAAGCCTCCGGTGTGATGCGTGAGTAGTTCATCCTTGGACTACGGATCCATGTAGTAGCTAGATGGTTGGTTCTCCCCCTTTGTGCTATCATGTCTAGATCTTGTGAGCTCCATTCATGATCAAGATCATCTATTTGTAATTCTGCATGTTGTGTTTGCGGGGATCCGATGGATATTGAGATGCTATTTCAGATTGATTATTGATTCTATCATGTCTTTGTTATTTTGGATCTTGCATGCTTTCCGTTGTTAGTAGCTATCTTTGCCAAGTAGATGCTCGCAACTCGAAGAGTTAGTATTTATGCTCGATAGTGGGTTCATGCCTCTGGTAATCTGGGGAAGTGACAGAAATCTCTAAGGTACTAGATGTGTTGTTGCTACTAGGGAGAAAACAACAATCATTTGTTCATAGAACAATCGTATTGTTTACTTTACACGCAGTTCGTAAAGCAATAATCTGTTGCTTGCAACTTAATACTGGAGGGGGTTCGGATGATAACCTGAAGGTGGATTATTAGTCATAGATGCAGTTGGATGGCGGTCTATGTATAATGTTGTAATGGCCAATCGAATCTCAAAGGAGTCAAGATGATTAGTATATGCATGTATTGCTTTCTCGATGTTTGTCAATTGCCCCGCTGTAATTTGTTCACCCAGCATGTTATCTATCTTAAGGAGAGCCACCTCTAGTGAACTATGGATCCCGGTCCTTTTCTTGTACATACAATCTATAAACTGTTACTGCTTTGTGTTTACTTTCTGCAAACTATTACTTCTTTCCATTCGATATGTTTAATCCTTTGTTTTCCGCAAAACACGGTGAGATTGACAACCTCATCACAAGTTGGGGACAAAGTTTTGTGGTTGTGTTATGCAGGTCTCCACGTTGCTACTAGCACCGGTAGTGCGCCCTGCCAAGGCTCAGCTAGCAACACTTTTGGGCTGTTTCCTTGCTCCTACTAGTTCGATTAAACCTTGGTTTTATAACTGAGGGAAACTTGTTGCTGTGCTCATCATACCTTCCTCTTGGGGTTCCCAACGAGCTCTACATCAACATCGCACCAGCATTTTCCTAGCGCCGACACTGAGCCATCAGTGGACACTTTGGAAATATTTGGTTTTGGGGAGTTGGAAACATGAGTGGAACTCATACTTGGTTATGGAGGCTAGCAAAAGACTGGGAGCGACAAACTAAGAGAGAAATAATGGTCATAATCATGCAGAGCGACAAAACATCATTGATCAAAGCATAAAGTGATACTACAAGTTGAAAACTAAAGGATCATAAAGGCTTATGGTGACTTGGTATAGTCATAACATGGTGTGAGCATGCGCCAAGTCAACCCAAATAAAGCATCAAAGGAGAATACCACAATACTATGCTTGAATATGCTAAAACAACGCATGATTCATCCAAGGCACATTAAGCAATCTCAAATGTTTATAACAAGTCATGCTATAGCAAAGAATAATAAGCATAAAGCCAAAACAATATCAAACATGGCATGACAAAGCATAGGCCACAGTCAAAAACAAGCTCTTTTTACCACATAAGCATGAACTTTCCTACTCGTTTCCAATCCAAACCAAACTATTTGAAAACCAATGTATGAAAGAGGGGGTCCAGCCAATTTATTCAGAAAACTAAGCAAACAAAAACAAACGAAAAAACCAAAATGAAAACGTAAAAGAAGATGCTCCAAGAACAACACAACTGTGCATGAAACAATAAAAATGAAGCGTTTGGAAGAAACCTGGAATTTTTATTGATGAAGAAGGGGATGCCTTGGGCATCCCCAAGTTTTGACGCTTGTACCTCTTGGATATTTCTTGGGGTGACACGCGTGGCATCCCCAAGCTTGAGCTTTAGTCCATCCTTCATCTCATTACTCATTCCTTCCATACACCTGAAATTTTTCTTCATACAAAACTTCACACAATCTTTATTAGCAACATTAGTGCACTCAAGATAATAAGTCTTTAGGTTCAGTTATAACACCAATAAAACTTCCATTAAAACACAAGATACTGTAGCACTTCCCTCAAAAAGCTCAATTCCCCAAAAGAACTCAAAAAGGAACCAACAAGAAGCAAATGCAGAAAATGGCAGAAATCTGTCAAAACAGACCAGCAGGTAAAGACGAATTTTTTCGAAGCGCTTCTGTTGCGTAAATTAAAAAGTGTTGAACTAACGAAAGTTAGATAACAACCTGGGGCAGAAGCATAGAAATTCACGCCTCAAAAAGACGTTCAGAGATTTTACACGAAGTTTTACGGTGAAGCACAAAAATCTGTTTCGGGACAGCTACTTTCCCAATCATCACTTCTCTCTCATTAGAGGTTACTCTTGGCACAAAAAGCAAATAAAAAGGATAAAGAGCGGTTATTACTGAAGTAATAACTTCCAAGACTCATTTAAAACTTTTGGGTTATCTCCCAATAAGTACTTTTCTTTAACGCCTTTAAGTTAGGCATAAGCACATAAGCAAAAACTAAAATGGATCGAATAGAAGTAAGCGGAGATAATCATGGTGAAAACATTGTTTTGTTCAATGAAATCCTTTTGTTAACAAGGTTGATCAGGTCTTGTTACCAAAACAATTACATATGATACAAAACTTTGTATTCCACTAATGATTATGTTACCTCAACCTTGATAGCAATGGTCCCAATCATAATAGTTTCAAATTTTTCTCTTGGTATGGGACAATATATTTCTCCAACTTGAATGCCCTCAACATGTTCAATTGAATTCAAAACCATAAGTCCTATAAATCTTCTTGGGGATATAGATAGTATGTTCCTTGTCATTAACATTGAAGGTCACCTTCCCTTGATTACAATTAATAACAGCTCCTACATTATTTAAGAAAAGGTCTCCCAAAAATAATAGACATATTATCATCTTCAGGCATGATAGTTTGAGAGGATGCTCACATAAGAAATATGAGTTGAAGTAAAAGAGAACATCAAGAAGAAAATTCAAAACACATTTAAGTCTAACCCACTTCCTATGCATAGGAATTGTGTAAGCAAATAAATTCGCAAGGAACAAAGTGACAGGCATAGGAAGATAAAACAAGAGTGACTTCAAAACTTTCAGCACATAGAGAGGTGTTTCAATACCATGAAAGCTTCTACAACCATATTTTCCTCTCTCATAATAATTTTCAGTAGCCTCATGAATAAACTCAACAATATAACTATCACATAAAGCATGTTTTTCATGATCTACAAGCACTAGAGCTTTATTATAAACATCTTCAAAAGAATCCTCAGGAACATAACATTCATCCTTCTTTAGTAAGCATGGGGGACAATCAAATAATGTAAGGGATAAAGAGTTACTCTCATTAGAAGGTAGGCATGGGTAGCTAATCCATTCTTCCTCCTTTGTTCATCACTCTCCTCCTCTTTTTCATCTAATGAGATCTTAGGTTCATCGATTTCTTCTTCCATATGATCCTGCAAGGCATTAGTCTCTTCCATTTGTAGAAAGCATCTATTAATATATTCAAGAATATATCCATTTTTTTCCTTGTAACTATCAAAGCAAAATTTAAGTATACCATAAACCTCATATTTATAAGGTGAATCATCAATATTTTCAAGCAAACTAGCAAGTTCAAATGCACCCTTCCAAGCAATAAATTCTTCAATTTGTTCCACATCATAAAAGTCATAATTTCCCTTAACATAAGAAGATATAGTAACACTATCATTATACTCACATTGAAAAGGGAGGTGTTTGTACCTCCTGCATCAACAAGATTTATCAAAGCAATAAGTAACATTATAAGTAGAGCACACGTTTCTAGCAATGGTATACAATTTATCAATTTTTTCCCATAAGTGTTTCCCTTTTTTTGTGACAAGCGGTGTTCCTTATAATAATATTTTTGATCTTCCGTGAACCCACCTTGCCAATAAGATTCAGTTTCAAAGAAACTAACCATTAACAACAAGCATGATAAAGCAAAAAAATAACAGACCAACGAAAATAACAACTAGAGTAGGAACCAATTTTTTTTTGTATTTTTGATAAAGAAACAAGCAAACAAGGCGGAAATAAACTAATCTTGAACAATAGTGATTCCAAGTGAACTTGATAAATAAAGCTATGCTCCCCGGCAACGGCGCCATCAAATAGTCTTGATGACCCACAAGTATAGGGGGTGTATCGCAGTATTTTCAAGAGAAGTGGAACCCAATTTATTGATTCGACACAAGGGGAGCCAAAGAATATTTATAAGCCTTAACAGCTGAGTTGTCAATTCAGCTGCACCTGGAAACAATCTTGCTCATAGCAGTTTATGAGTAGCAACAGTTTTGTAGTAGGAATAGTAAAGTAGCAGCAGTAGTAAAGTAAAGACAGCAGTAACAATAGCAGTAAACATTAGGCTTCGAGTGCGGTAGGCATAGGGATGGATGGACGGGCGTTGCATGGACAAGACCATTCACATAGCAATCAGAACATAGGGCAATTGCAGATAAATAAGATAAAGCATCCAAGTACTAGATAATCCTAGGCATGTGTTCCATATATAGTCATTAGTGCTCGCAATGAGAACTTGCACAACATCTTTTGTCCTGCCAGCCCGTTTGCAGCGGGGCCTCAAGGGAACTACTGGCAATTAAGGTGCTCCTTTAAATAGAGCACCGGAGCAAAGCATTAACACTCCGTGAACACATGTGATCCTCACATCAAAGCCGTTACCTCCGGTTATCCCGATTTCTGTCACTTCGAGGCCATTGGTTCCGGACAACAACGTGTGTATACAACTTGTAGATAAGACCAAAAACAATACTATCATAATGAATCAATAACATGTTCAGATCTGAAATCATGGCACTCGGGCCCTAGTGACAAGCATTAAGCACAACAAGTCGCAACAAAGTCATAAAGCACTAATAGAAGATACTGGGCACCATGCCCTAACAATCTGATGCCATTACATGAAAAATCTCATCCAGTCCCTACCATCCCCATAGCCTACAACAGGGGATTACTCACTCATAGATGGGGGAAACATGGATGGTCGACGGAGAAGCGATGGTGATGATGATGGTGATGATCTCCTCCAATTCCCCGTCCCGGCTGGGTGCCAGAACGGAGTTTCTAGTGCTATTTCATGGAATCTGGTGATGGCGGCGGAGCAGAACTCCTTCTGGAAAAACGTCGAACCCCCATAGTTTTTAGGTCAGAAGGTAAGTTATAGGCGAAGAGGAAGACCGAGGGGGTGCCTAGGGCGGCCAGACAACCCCTTGGCTCGGCCAAGCCCAGCCCGCGCGGCCAGGTGGTGTGCCTGGGCCCCAGCCCCACTCCGTCTCATATTCTGGCTTCGGGAGTCTTCTGGTGAAATAGGATTTTTGGCTTTTGTCCCATCCAATTCCGAGAATATTCATTTTCTGACTTTACTGGAAGCAAAAACAACAGAAAACAGGCAGCTGGCACTGTGTCTCTTGTTAATAGGTTAGTCCAAGAAATCATATGAAAAGTACTCCAAAGTGTGGACAAAACAAAAGGAAGTAGATAAAACCATGCATGGAACATCAAAAATTATAGATACATTTGCAATATATCACTAGAGGTGGCTCTCTTTAAGATAGATGACATGTTGGGTGAACAAATTACAGCGGGGCAATTGACAAACATCGAGAAAGCATACAAGCATATACTACTGATCTTGACTCCTTTGAGATTCGATTGGGCATTACAACATTATACATAGACCGTCATCCAACTGCATCTATGACTAATAATCCACCTTTAGGTTATCATCTGAACCCCCTCCAGTATTAATTTGCAAGCAACAGATAATTGCATTACGAATTGAGTGTAAAGTAAACAATACGATTGTTCTATGAACAAAGGATTGTTTTTCTCCCTAGTAGCAACAACACATCTAGTACCTTAGAGATTTTTGTCACTTCCCCAGATTACTAGAGGCATGAACCCACTATCGAGCATAAATATTAACTCTTGGAGTTGCTAGTATCTACTTGGCCAAGATAGCTACTAACAATAGAAAGCATGCAAGATCACAAATAACAAAGACAGGATAGAATCAATAATCAATCTAAAATAGCATCTCAATATCCATCGGATCCCCGCAAACACAACATGTAGAATTACAAATAGATGATCTTGATCATGAATGGAGCTCAGAAGATCTAAACATGATAGCACAAAGGAGGAGAACCAGCCATCTAGCTACTACATGGACCTGTAGTCCAGAGATGAACTACTCACGCATCACACCGGAGGCTTGCATGATGATGAAGAAGGTCTCTAGGGTGAATTCCCCTCTCCGGCAGGGTGCCGGGAAGAGCTTCAGATCCCTCCCGATCTAGGGATGGAGATGACGGCGGCTACAGACTCTATCATGGAATTTTGATCGGGTACTTAGGGTTTCTGTATCGGAGGCAACTTATAGGCGGAAGGAGAGGCCGAGGGGGTGCCTGGGGCGGCCAGACCACCCCCTGGCGCGGGCTAGGCCAGGTCGTGCGGCCAGGTGGTGTGGCTGGGCCCCATCCCCTCTCCGTCTCGTATCCTGGATCCTAGTGTCCCTCGGTGAAAAACTGACTTTGGCTTTTGTCCCGTCCAATTCCGAGAATATTCATTTTCTGACTTTCCTAGAACCAAAAACAGCAGAAAACAGGCTGCTGGCACTGTGGCTCTTGTTAATAGGTTAGTCCAAGAAATCATATGAAAAGTACTCCAAAGTGTGGACAAAACACAAGAAAGTAGATAAAACCAAGCATGGAACATCAAAAATTATGGATATGTTAGCAACGTATCAGTCTTCACTGTCTTGAGTGGTTCTGGCTTAAACTAGAGATGGGACAGATAATCCGAGGTCAGCCGGATAATCTGGCCTGGGACTTGCAGCCTGTTCTTCAGCACTACGATCACTTCTGCCAGTTGGGGAAGATTGGCCGGATAATCCGGTGTCCACCGGATAATCCGACCTGGAGCTTTGTGGAGCAGTAGCTAGATGATCTTTAGCATTTCGCGGGATTGGTGTAGAAGTTTCTCCAATAGTTGGAGCATGTTGAGTTTGTGTCGATGAGGGCTCTACTTGAGTAGAGCATTGTCCTTCCCATCCGCCACAAGGGGTTCCTGAATGGGGCGAAAAAATCCCATGCCCATTCTTCTTATGGCATTTTGGGGTATTTCAACATCTGCATCACAAACATCAACTTGCCCCACACGGGAGCCATCATTTTCCTCGAACACCACACTACAAGATTCTACAACAGTTCCAGAGAGCTTATTTTAGACTCTATAAGTGTGGGATTCGGCACCATAACCAACAAAAATGCCTTCTAAAGCCTTAGACTCGAATTTAGATAAACGAACTCCTTTTATGAGAAAGAAACACGTACAACCAAATACCCGGAAGTAGTAGATGTTTGGCTTGTTACCGGTCAGTATTTCATAAGGAGTCTTGTCCAAGATTTTGTGGAGGTAGAGCCGATTCGATGAGTGGCATGCGGTAGAAATTGCTTCGGCCCAGAAATTGTATGGTGACATAAATTTAGCCAACATTGATCTTGACATATCCATTAAAGTCCGGTTCTTCCTCTCGGCTACACTGTTTTGTCGAGGGGTGTACGCAATAGAATATTGATGTCCTATCCCCTCTTCACTTAGAAATTCATTTAAAGTGTAGTTCTCGAACTCGGAGCCATTATCACTTCTCACTGCCAATATAGGGACATTATGTTGACGTTGAACCTCGTTGGCAAAATCAATGACCGTTTGTTGAGTCACGCTCTTCAACTTGAAGAAATAGACCCATGTGTGTCTAGAGTAATCATCAACAATCACGAGGCAATACTTATTCCCACTGAGGCTTTCATAAGATGGAGGACCAAAGAGATCCACATGAAGGAGCTCTAAAATCCTCTTTGATGAAATAATGGTCTTCCTTCGATGAGGAGAGTCATGCATTTTTCCTTCAACACAAGCCCTGCAAACATGATCTTTGGCAAAGGAAACATTTTCTTTTAGTCCAAGGATGTGGCCACCCTTGTGAAGACTTTGCAAAGTTCTCATATTGACGTGGGCTAGTCGGCGATGCCATAGCCAACCCACATCCGCCTTTCTAGAAAGACACATCGGACCTGTAGTGGTTTTCCCCGAGAAGTCCACCACGTACAGGTCATTTTCGACATATCCCACGAAAGCGACCTTTAGAGACTTGCTCCACAAGAGTACCACCAAATCAGCATCAATGAAAACTACAAAGCCCATCTTACCAAGGGCACAAACTAAAAGTAAATTGTAACCGAGGGTCTCAACAAGAATGACGTCCACGAGAGAGATATCATGAGCAACCACAACTTTGCCAAGACCTAATACCTCAGATTTTGACTTGTCACCATAGGAGACGGTTATGTGATCATGGTTTGGCCGCATCTCCGAGACGATCTCCTTGCTTCCGGTCATATGACTAGTGCACCCACTATCGAGCACCCATTTGGACCCACCGGAAGCATAGCCCTGCAAGAAAGTTACTTCTTTGTTTTAGGTGCCCATTTTTCAATGGGTCCTCTCATGTTAGTGACATGGGTCTTGGGAACCCAAATAGACCAAGATATGTAACTATCAAAAGGACCTACATAGCTACCATAGACATCACCATAATAATCACAAAACAATTCATAATTTGGATTATTATCCCATGCAAAACCAACATAGTTAGTCTTATCATTGGTTGTGGTTCTTGTCTTTGGTTGAGCAGTTTTGCTCTTCTTGTTCTTCTTTTTCTTTGTTTTGGGAACATAACCAAGGCCTTCATTTCCATTGTTTGTCCTTTGCTTGCTAAGGATCTCATCTAGGACTTCTTTACCTTTAGGTTGAGATCCCTTTACAAGTTCTTTAATCTTGCATTCGCTTCAATAATACCTTCATCTCCACATGTTGATTTGGATGTGCTAGGCATATCATACTTGTCTAATTGAGTTTGGAGCTGATCACGAGACTCATTTAGAGTAGAATGTTCACTCTCCAATGCCTTGTAGCCAATGTCAAGTTTCTCAAACTTCTATGAGAGTCTAGCATGAGCAGCGCCGAAACCAACCTTCTCCTTCTTTAGTTTCTTTACCTTAGCAAGAGCATTATCACGTTCTTTTATGATCTAGGCAACCATTTCTTCATGGGACTCCTCAATTGACTCAAGTTTCTCTTCCAAAGAGACTCGAGTTTCCTCTTCTTCCTCTAGAGTGTTCTTCAATGAGGCTATCTCCAAAGCATCTTCTCTTTCAATTCTCCCCTTCTCTTCGAGAAGTTCTTCGGAGTGAGAAAGTTAACTCATAAGAGCATCAAAATGAAGTTTGTGCTGACCTTTGCAAGTTAGTAAAGAAATTTTCCAAAGCAATAACCTCTTCTTTTATCCTAAGACTTGTATAATCATTTATATTAACATCCATAGTAGTCTTAGGAAAAGAGGAAATGGAAGGTGATACCTCAGACCCTCTTTCCATAAGGCAAGTGACGTTGTTGTTGATGACGTTTTCATTTGGAGAGTCGAAGAGAGATGTAGGGCTCGATGTGGTGACTATAGCAGGCACCTCCCGAGAGATATCTTCATCCTCTTCATCTTCACTTGCCGAAGAATATTCCTCTTGAGCCACCAAAACAATCTTAGGTTGCTTCTTGTAAGGACCATTTTTCTTGACAAATGGTTTCTTTCGAGGAGCCTTGGATTTTTCTTTGAGGATGAGCCTGCCTCCATTGTCTTCTCTACTTTGATAAGGACATTCAGCAACAAAGTGCAACCTATATCCACAATTGTAACATGTCCTCAGTTTTGGGCCATTCTCTCTTCTTCCACTTGATCCATTCTTGCGCTCGAGTTCAGACTTGGCCTTAGCTGGGTCCTTCCACAAGTTCCTTGCGTAGAAGGCCATGTACTCTCCAGAGCACGCCTGACCTCCTCGGGACAGCCCATGGAGACACCCTCGTATCCTCTTGCATCCTCATCTTGTTTAACAACATTTTCCTTTAGAGCAACATTGACTCCTTTTTGCATACCAATAGCCGAGGCACGGGCATCTTCGGTGTTCTTAGCTACAACTTATAATGATGCCATTTCTTGCATGACTTCATTGGAAGTCATTTGATGGTAGTTGTGTCTACCTTGCAAACTCTTCAAGTCTGTTGGCTCAAATGGCATTAGAGCACTCACATATTTCCTTTTTATCCAAGCATCGTCAATGTGAGTGGCTCCATGCTTTCTAAATGTTCTTGCAATGCCCTTGGGTCTTCTATACATGTCTTCATGGTCTTCACCATCCAACATGTAAAATCCTTCAGCTTCATTGCTAAGAGCATCATACCTATTTCTTCTCATGCTTTCATTTCCAATGAATAGATCGGTGGGAGCATCCCAAGATTCTTTGGCGGTATTGAAGTGCTCAATGTGTGGAATGTCCTTGGGACCCACTCCGAGCTGAATCATGTGAAGAGCCGTTGCATTTAGTTGACTATCTACAACTTCTCTTCTAGTCAAGTTAGTGGGATCTCCAACATGAGGTCCATCTTCAATGATCCTCCAAAGCTCACTTGACGAACTGCAAACATGAGATTTCATTAAGAATTGTCATCGATTAAATGAGGATGTAGTAAGCTTGGGTGGATCACCCTATTGTGTATATGAGGACGAGGGATAGGTGGGTCAGGGGAATATAAGTGAGAGACCTCACTATAATCCTCCTTACCACTTCCCTTCTTGGAAGCAGAACCATTGTTTTTCTCACCCACCGTCTCGTCTTCCTTAGATTTGGCATGAGCCTTATCCTTAGAAAGAGGAGTGGTGGCCTCAGAGGAGGATGGAGGTGGGGCTATAGATGCGGTGAGACGAGCAATCATTTGTTGCATCTCTTCCATCTTGGTCTCAAAGGATTTCAATTAGGTTGTCTCCAACGTCTTGAGGTCATCCATTGTGACGTTATCCATAGCCTCACTCCCATTCTCCTTAGTACCCATACTTCTCTTAGGCGGTTAAGCCCGAATAAAGAGCCGAGGCTCTGATACCAATCGAAATGTATCGTATGGGCACCTAGAGGGGGGTGAATAGGTGCTACTTCAAATTTTAACGCTTTTTCAATTTTAGGCTTAACACAAAAGGTAAATTCTCTAGATATGCTACTATGTAGATTTTCCCTATATGCAAGTCTACCTACTAGCGAATAAAAGCGATTAAGATAGAGGAACGAGGAAACTGTAGTGGAGCATGCGGAGACACATGATTTGTTTTACCACAGTTCCTTCCTTGTTAAGGGAAGTACATCTAGGTTGGAGGGGTGGGCGGTACTAAGGAGATTATCACTTTGCGGCCCGAAAGTTGGGGTGTACAGTGTAGCACCCTCAAATCGGCCCTATGCAAGTTTTAGCGATTCCCGCCAAACCCGCATAGAAACGATTCAAGGACGCCCACCAGGCACTTTCGTGCGGGTGGAAAACGAAGTAATACCATTACACATTAGTCCATGATGGGACCCACAGAACATATATATACCACAACGACTCCATGAGTCAAGAATACAGATATACTATACAAAGATTCAAATCACCTTGAAAACGAGAGAGCGTCTGACTACGGACAAGATGCAAATGGGGCTAAGAGCCATGAAGAATAACCAATGGCGTCCATAACCCTGCCCCGGCCAAGCCGGAAGGATAACCCTGCTAACGACATCGATCTCAAACCTGCTAAAACAAAAGGGGTGCCGACAAAGGGCAAAGGAAAAAGAGGAGCGTCAGTACTGAGGCCAGTACACGGTGAGGCTAGAATTCGGCGGCTCTTGCCTACATATGTATGGTGGACTGAAGCGGCAGCGAAGCAGCACTAAACAACCTATAGGGACTCGGAAAAACTGGCAGCTATTAGAGAGGGATAAGAAAGACCTATTCGGATCCTACCTGATACTAACACCAAACATAGCCATCCTGGTATTTCCCCTCGAGACCAACCGAGGAAGTCATACCAAGGAACTCACACAGTTGGCAGTTTTACTCGTTCCGTGATGGTTGCAGCATTTACTGGTCAGATATATAGCTTGAGTCATCCTATAAGCATAAGTAGTGGGCAGTTTTAGTTAACATTCCGTTGTAGTTGGTACATTTACTAGTCAGATATAATTGTCCTGAGGAATCCCAAAACCCAGCAATTGTGGATACTTTTATCATATTCCATTGGAGTTGCAATACTTACTAGGCAGGTATAGTATGACACGGATCACCATAGATCCACCAGTTGTTGGCATTTAATATCCATTCCGTGATAGTTGAATCTGATTACTAGTCATATATTAAGTCAAATTTATAGCACTACTTTAGTTATGCTTGTCTATGATCAAGATACTATGCTCCAAGTCGTCCATAACCGCGGACACGGCTTTCAGAAAGTTTTACCCTGCAGGGGTGCACAAATAGCAACACACACTCGATCAACCTCGGAAAAACCAACTCAAAACCCAACGAGGCATTCATGACAAAGCGATCACAGGATTCATAAAATATTTCAGGGGGCCACCCCACTAAGCTACCCGCAACGAAGTTGGCCGGCTCCGGAACGGACCCAGGGTTTGCGACGACGGCTGTAAACGACTGGGAACCCGAAAGTGTCACTGGGCTTGTCGATACCGCGAAAACGTGGCGCGAACCAAAACAGTAAAGGTGCTCCACGCACAATCTTAAATAAAGCGGTAAAGCGTGGCATAGGTACAGGATAGTAATAAAACCCCAAACTAGTTTGTGGCCCCAAGAAAGGGGAAAGAATCAAGCTCTGGCTCAGGAGACTCCATAAGGCCTCCCGGATGTGGATAGTGCAAATAGTCAAGGAACATGTATCAAGTACTCGGGGTCCTACGGGACACAAGTGAGCGTGGAAGAACCAAATAACATCTATTGCCCACCGATGCCTCTGCATTAGTTATTATGTCTAGCAATTTAATAGTTGTATTTAAAGTCATGATCATCTCCACCAATAAGCATCTCCACCATAAACATCTGCCAGCATCCCAACAACTCTGGTACTTGACAACACGAGAGCGCACCTGAGCAAGCAACTACGACTCGCAAGGCCAGCTATCTACCAAACGAAGGTAATAGGAGGTGTCCAAGGCAATATAAAGGCTGCACGGGATTTAACTGCTGTACGGAAACTAAAGCATCATGACACGGATAGCAATAGATCAACAGGAGGAAATAAAGACTATAAATGCCAAATAGGTAGAAGGGGGAGAGATGCTCGCCTGGGAAACACTGCCGAAGGTTCATATCCAGAGAACTTGTCGACACTCTCATCAACTCATCGGCCTAATCCACGAAGAAGCAAACACTAGCAGAAACACCGGATACAATATTTAATACTATGGCAGAAGATCCGGCATGCTTATGATATGATGCATGGCATGACACAGATGCGGTGCAGTTAGGCAATATTAAGCGGAACCGGGGTTCCGACAATTAATTAATGGGTTCATGTTGTTTAGATACCCCGCAATTTAAATGTTGTATTAACAGGGCGAAACATGGCATCGGTTCGCTACACCAATTTAAATGGAGTCCAGAATAAGACAAAGATATCCCACATATAGACTGCATATTTAATCATGCGGTGAATCGGCATAATGCCCCCAAACCACCGACAGATATGCATTCATGAACAATTTAATATGCAACAAGTTTTATATATAGCATTTATAAAATAGGGATTCAAGAAAAAGGTTCACACATCTGGGTTCAGAAGATCTTGGTTCCGGGAGTTCGGGGGTTCGGTCTCAGGGTTCGACGGGGATCGGTATCGGACCACAGAAGGAGAGCTTGGCATTCCAGGAAGAAGGACTTGGTTTGGCGTCACGGGGCGCATCGGACTCGCCCTGGTCGGTATCGATCTTGTCATTGTGAAGATCTTGTCGGGTCCGCGTATCGGGTCAATCTTGGCGTCTGTGTCGAAGATCATGGTGTTCTGTGCGGTCGATCTTGCCGTCGATGGTGAACTTGAGTGGATCGGGTACCGGGGTCTTCGGATCTGGGAAGTAGATCTTGTCACACCGTGTCAACGCTTCCGGGAAGGAGAACTTGTCGTCCCGGGTCTCGGCCAACTTGGCGTACATGTGACGATCTTGTGGGGGGTTGCGGATCGCCTCGGTGTATCGTCATCGGATTGGTCTTGGGGATCGAGTAGAAGATCTTGGCGTGCCGTGAAATCTTCGGGTCTCGGCCATCGGGTACGGTTGGTCTTGGCATCGGCGAGGTAGGTCTTGTCGGTTTCACCTCGAAGACCTTGGGGTGGTCCTTGAACAACTTATCGCGTTGGGCAATCTTGTCCGACAAGAGATCTGGCAATCAACCAAGCCTCCAGTGCACACAACAAAGGCTCGGAACATCGAGCAACACCAAACTGCAGGAGGCATGCACAACACCGAAACGAGCCAACCTGGAAGGAGCAACAGACACGAAGGCCACAAAGGGAAAAAGACCGCTGGCAACAAATACTGCAGACACGGCCGAGCCTGGCGGCATGGTCGAGGAGGCGCCCGTCGCTGCAGGGGAAGACGACGGCAGGGGATCTAGGGAGGTCGGCGGCGGATGGCAACGGGGCTGCGCAGCGAGGTCGCGCGACGTGCAGGCGGAGCCCGTCGGTAGAGACGGGGTAGCTGGCAGCCGGCACGATGAGGTGGCCCCGGGGCGGGCCCGGGCGGCCGGTGGGGCTACGCCAGCGAGGGACCGGCTCGGCAGGTCGCCGAGAAGGGAGACGAAGAGATGAGACGGCGGGGAGAGAGGGAGGCCGATGGCGGCGCTGGAGCTTAGCGGTGAAGAACCGGGCCGACACGGTGCGGAGGGGACGCCAGCGGCAGCGACTCCGGTGGAGGAAGAAGAGGCGGTCGCGGGCGCCTAGGAGGCTGCAGGAGGCGGGGGTGAACCGCGCCAGCGGCGACCTCAACAGGGAGGAGGGGAACGGGGCCCGGGGCCGTGATGGCGGGGCTCGACAGAGGCGAGCTCACGGAGGAGGGGCGGCGGCACTGAGGGGGCCAGGGTCGACGACGCTGACGTGGGGCGGAGGCGCGCTGCTGGCGGCGAGGTCGGGTCGGGGGCCTTCCGTGGCGGCGGGTGGTTGCAGACAAGGTCGTGTGCGTCGAGGCGGCCGACACTCGCGCAAAGGAAGGAGATCGAGGATGAGGGCGGCGTGCGTCGCGAGGTGAGAGGCGGCCGCGTCACGTGGGCATGGGACCGGATAAGGTGCAGTTGGTGAGTGTGGTGAGAGACAGGCGGGGGTGGGCGTGGGATGGCGTGTAGGTGCGGGGCAGGTGTGGCCCGGGGCCAGGCCGGCGTGTCGTGCGGGAGAAGGGAGTACGGGTGGTTGGTGGGGATCGGTAGAGGGAGGCGCGCAGTTGCAGGGTGGGACGCGCGACGGCAGGTGTGGGCGCATGAGTGTGTGTGGGTGTCTATGTGGGATGGCGGGAGAGGAGGTGGGGCCGGGTGGAGACCAGGGGGTGCTGGCGGGAGGGGCTGCCTCGCGGCTGTTTTGGCGGCGGGGGAGGGAGTTGTGGGGGTTGGTTAGGGTTTGACTAGGGTTAGGTCTAGGTAGGTTTAGCTATGGTTTCTTTTGGGCCGGGTGGTAGGCGGTTTGGCCAGTTGGGCCTTCTAGCTTGACCGGCTGGACTGCCTCCCCGGACAAAACATTTTTATTTATTTTATTTCAAGAGATATTTGCAAATAGTTTTTAGACAAACTAGAGATCTGAAAAAGACCAGGGTTTTAATTTGAAATAAAGACGGGGGATATTTAGAAGACAAAACTAGGCATTTCGAAAAATAGTTTTTAACCAAACCATGCATGATGTCATGACGATGCTCAAATGCAATGTGGCATGATGACATGAGCATGCGGTCATGATGATGCAATGCACAAAAACATCGCGATTTTCTAGTAGTGGTTTTAGCGGGATGCCACAATTCGACACCACTAACAATGGATCTCGCCCCCGAGATCTGCCTCGTGGTACCGGAAAGAAGGTCGCTGATCTAAATCTTCTCGCTTCGTGTAGACACTCGCGAAACCACTAACAAGGGGTCGTTGTCCATGGTCGTCGAGAGAACACTCCGGAAAACAAAGGACGAAGGTAAAGGTATCCACAAATAAAGCCACCTCTAACTTCGATAGAAAGAGAGAACCGATGCACTCTAATCCACTTCAATGTACACGAGCAAATAGAGTCAGTAGTCGGCATGGGGGCCAATCCATCACGCACCCAAACGATTACTCCGCACAATCAGCAGAAAAACGTGCAACCATTCTCGGAATTAGACTGACGATATCGACAAGCGAGGTTTGAAAACAAAGGAGGAATGCAGACTCTGCATCGGATCTGGCGTAGATGATGTCGTCGCATCGGAAAACACCGGAAGGCACAAACAAGGAACAAAGAATGGTACCACAGATAAAAGACCACTCAGATAGCATGAAGTCCGGAGGTAGAAACACCGTTACCAAAGGAGGAACCGAAACCCTGAAGGTACGACGGAAACCCACCACGAGAATTCCTAGACTCGAACAAAGAGAAGAGCGCATATTCAAAACACGCGGAGGTAAGAGGAGAATAGCAAAGGGGTAAGGAGTAAAACAAACCTAATCAGATCTATCCAACCGATTTTGCAAAAATAGTTTTGACACTCTACTTCGGCCGTTAGCTAGGTTATCCTACATGCTAGACTTGTGGGGTATCGCAACTGCTGGGCTCTGATACCACTCTGTAGCACCCTCAAATCGGCCCTATCCAAGTTTTAGCGATTCCCGCCAAACCCGCATAGAAACGATTCAAGGACGCCCACCAGGCACTTTCGTGCGGGTGGAAAACGAAGTAATACGATTACACATTAGTCCACGATGGGACCCACAGAACATATATATACCACAACGACTCCATGAGTCAAGAATACAGATATACTATACAAAGATTCAAATCACCTTGAAAACGAGAGAGCGTCCGACTACGGACAAGATGCAAATGGGGCTAAGAGCCCTGAAGAATAACCAATGGCGTCCATAACCCTGCCTAGGCCAAGCCGGAAGGGTAACCCTGCTAACGACGTCGATCTCAAACCTGCTAAAACAAAAGGGGTGCCGACAAAGGGCAAAGGAAAAAGAGGAGCGTCAGTACTGAGGCCAGTACACGGCGAGGCTAGAATTCGGCAGCTCTCGCCTACATAGGTATGGTGGACTGAAGCGGCAGCGAAGCAGCACTAAACAACCTATAGAGACTCAGTAAAACTGGCGGCTATTAGAGAGGGATAAGAAAGACCTATTCAGATCCTACCTGATACTAACACCAAACATAGCCATCCTGGTATTTCCCCTCGAGACCAAACAAGGAAGTCATACCAAGGAACTCACACAGTTGGCAGTTTTACTCGTTCCGTTATGGTTGCAGCATTTACTAGTCAGATATATAGCTTGAGTCATCCTGTAAGCATAAGTAGTGGGCAGTTTTAGTTAACATTCTGTTGTAGTTGGTACATTTACTAGTCAGATATAATTGTCCTGAGGAATCCCAAAACCCAACAATTGTTGATACTTTTATCACATTCCATTGGAGTTGCAATACTTACTAGGCAGGTATAGTATGACACGGATCACCATAGATCCACCAGTTGTTGGCATTTTAATATCCATTCTGTGATAGTTGAATCTGATTACTAGTCATATATTAAGTCAAATTTATAGCACTACTTTAGTTATGCTTGTCTAGGATCAAGATACTATGCTCCAAGTCGTCCATAATCGCGGACACGGCTCTCAGAAAGTTTTACCCTGCAGGGGTGCACAAATAGCAACACACACTCGATCAACCTCGGAAAAACCAACTCAAAACCCAATGAGGCATTCACGACAAAGCGATCACAGGATTCATAAAATATTTCAGGGGGCCACCCCGCTAAGCTACCCACAACGAAGTTGGCCGGCTCCGGAACAGACCCAGGGTTTGCGACGACGGCTGTAAACGACTGGGAACCTGAAAGTGTGATTGGGCTTGTCGATACCGCGAAAACGTGGCGCGAACCAAAATAGTACAGGTGCTCCACGCACAATCTTAAATAAAGCGGTAAAGCATGGCATAGGTACAGGATAGTAATAAAACCCCAAACTAGTTTGTGGCCCCAAGAAATAGGAATGAATCAAGCTCTGGCTCGGGGGGGTCCATAAGGCCTCCTGGATGTGGATAGTGCGAATAGTCAAGGAACAGGTATCAAGTACTCGGGGTCCTACGGGACACTAGTGAGCGTGGAAGAACCAAATAACATCTATTGCCCACCGATGCCTCTGCATTAGTTATGTCTAGCAATGTAATAGTTGTATTTAAAGTCATGATCATATCCACCACTAAGGATCTCCACCATAAACATCTGCCAGAATCCCAACAACTGTGGTACTTGACAACACGAGAGCGCACCTGAGCAAGCAACTACGACTCGCAAGGCCAGCTAGCTACCAACGAAGGTAATAGAGGTGTCCAAGGCAATATAAAGGCTGCACGGGATTTAACTGGTGTACGGAAACTAAAGCATCGCGACACAGATAGCAATAGATCAACAGGAGGAAATAAAGACTATAAATGCAAAATAGGTAGAAGGGGGAGAGATGCTCGCCTGGGAAACACTGCCGAAGGTTCATATCCGGAGAACTTGTCGACACTCGCATCAACTCATCAGCCTAATCCGCGAAGAACCAAACACTAGCAGAAATACCAGATACAATATTTAATACTACAGCAGAAGATTTGGCATGCTTATGATATGATGCATGGCATGACACAGATGCGGTGCAGTTAGGCAATATTAAGGGGAACTGGTGTTCCGAGAATTAATTAATGGGTTCATGTTGTTTAGATACCCCGCAATTTAAATGTTGTATTAACAGGGCGAAACATGGCATCGGTTCGCTAAACCAATTTAAATGGAGTCCAGAATAAGACAAAGATATCCCGCATATAGACTCCATATTTAATCATGCGGTGAATCGGCATAATGCCCCCAAACCACAGACAGATATGCATGCATGAACAATTTAATATGCAACAAGTTTTATATATAGCATTTATAAAATAGGGGTTCAGGAAAAAGGTTCACACATCTGGGTTCGGAAGATCTTGGTTCTGGGAGTTCGGGGGTTTGGTCTCAGGGTTCGACGGGGATCGGTATCGCACCACGGAAGGAGAGCTTGGTGTTCCGGGAAGAAGGACTTGGTTTGGCGTCAGGGGGCGCATCGGACTCGCCCTGGTCGGTGTTGATCTTGTCGTTGCGAAGATCTTGTTGGGTCCGCGTATCGGGTCGATCTTGGCGTCTGTGTCGAAGATCATGGTGTTCCGTGTGGTCGATATTGCCGTCGATGGCGAACTTGAGTGGATCGGGTACCGGGTTCTTTAGATCTGGGAAGTAGATTTTGTCGCACGGTGTCAACGCTTCCGGGAAGGAGAACTTGTCGTCCCGGGTCTCGGCCAACTTGGCGTACATGGGATGATCTTGTGGGGGGTTGCGGATCGCCTCGGTGTATCGTCATCGGATCAGTCTTGGGGATCGAGTAGAAGATCTTGGCATGCCGTGAAATCTTCGGGTCTCGGCCATCGGGTACAGTTGGTCTTGCCATCTGCGAGGTAGGTCTTGTCGGTTTCACCTCGTAGACCTTGGGGTGGTCCTTGAACAACTTATCGCGTTGGGCGATCTTGTCCGACAAGAGATCTGGCAATCAACCAAGCCTCCAGTGCACACAACAAAGGCTCGGAACATCGAGCAACACCAAACTGCAGGAGGCATGCACAACACCGAAACGAGCCAACCTGGCAGGAGCAACAGACATGAAGGCCACAAAGGGAAAAAGACCGCCGGCAACAAATATTGCAGACACAGCCGAGCCTGGCGGCATGGTCGAGGTGGCGCCCGTCGCTGTATGGGAAGACGACGGTAGGGGATCCAGGGAGGTCGGCGGCGGATGGCAATGGGGCTGCGCAGCAAGGTCGCACGATGCGCAGGTGGAGCTCGTCGGTAGAGGCGGGGTAGCTGGTGGCCGGCGCGATGAGGTGGCCCCGGGGCGGGCCCGGGCGGCCGGTGGGGCGACGCCAGCAAGGGACCGGCTCGGCAGGTCCTTGAGAAGGGAGACGAAGAGGTGAGACAGCAGGGAGAGAGGGAGGCCGATGGCGGCGCTGGAGCTTAGCGGTGAAGAACCGGGCCGACGCGGTGCGGAGGGGACGCCGGCGGCGGCGACTCCGGTGGAGGACGAAGAGGCGGCCGCGGGCGCCTGGGAGGCTGCAGGAGGCGGGGGTGAACTGCGGCGGCGGCGGCCTCGATAGGGAGAAGGGGAACAGGGCCCAGGGCCGTGATGGCGGGGCTCGGCAGAGGCGAGCTCGCGGAGGAGGGGCGGCGGCACAGAGGGGGCCGGGGTCGATGACGCTGACGTGGGGCGGAGGCGCGCTGCTGGCGGCGAGGTCGGGTCGGGTGGTTGTAGACGAGGTCGTGTGCATCGAGGCGGCCGGCACTCGCGCAGACGAAGGAGATCGAGGGTGAGGGCAGCGTGCATCGCAGGGTGAGAGGGGGCCGCGTCACGTGGGCGTGGGATCAGATAAGGTGCGGTTGGTGAGCATGGTGAGAGACAGGCGGGGATGCACGTGGATGGCGTGTAGGTGCGGGGCAGGTGTGGCCCGGGGCCAGGCTGGCGTGTCGTGCGGGAGAAGGGAGCGCGGGTGGTTGGTGGGGATCGGCAGAGGGAGGCGCGCGGTTGCAGGATGGGACGCGCGGCGGCAGGTGTGGGCGCGTGAGTGTGTGTGGGTGTGTGTGTGGGATGGCGGGATAGGAGGTGGGGCCAGGCGGAGACCAGGGGGAGCTGGCGGGAGGGGCTGCCTCGCGGCTGTTTCGGCGGCGCGGGAGGGAGTTGTGGGGGTTGGTTAGGGTTTGACTAGGGTTAGGTCTAGGTAGGTTTAGCTAGGGTTGCTTTTGGGCCGGGTGGTAGGCGGTTTGGCCAGTTGGGCCTTCTGGCTTGGCCGGCTGGACTGCCTCCCCGGACAAAACATTTTTAGTTATTTTATTTTAAGAGATATTTGCAAATAGTTTTTAGACAAACTAGAGATCTGAAAAATACCAAGGTTTTTATTTGAAATAAAGATGGGGGATATTTAGAAGACAAAACTAGGCGTTTCAAAAAATAGTATTTAACTAAACCATGCATGATGTCATGACGATGCTCAAATGCAATGTGGCATGATGACATGAGCATGCGGTCATGATGATGCAATGCACAAAAACATCGCGATTTTCTAGTAGTGGTTTTAGCGGGATGCCACATACAGGCAACGCGGTACCCAAATTCCCTTAAATCAGCCGGAATGACTACAGTTAGTGTGCCAAATACTCAGAGGGTCTTTTTCGGCACGAATTCAACTTTACGTTTCAATACAAAAAATCAGGCTAACGCGTGTCAAGTTGGGCCCCCCTGTCAGTTCGCCGTTATGTCGCTCCCGTCGCTTAGGCGGGGTGGCTGTCACGTAGGCTTGCAGCGTTTGCACAGTGGATAGGACAACAACCCCTATCCAGTGTATTGACGTGACAAAACAGGGCCCATGTATCGGTGTTATAATTATTTTTTGTTTACTCAGAAGCTAAAACGGCCACTGCCACGCGTCTCTCCTTGGAATTCCGTCCCAATCGTTAACCCCTACCATAAAAGCGCATTGACGGTTCCACCGTTCCCCTGCCTTGCAGAAACCACTCTTCTTCTTCCTGTCATCTACTATCTTCTTCCCGTCTTCTCCTTGCCGCCATGGAAGATCTACGCACTCTAGAGACAAGCTTCACTACCCATGACAACAAGAAGATAGACGTTGTCTACACCAACGAGGAGGAGACAGTGGTGCGTGCCCTGAGGATGTAAGAGGGTTGGCTTGGGATAGACGAGGACAAGTTTGTGGGATTGGACCTCGAGTACACCCCGAAGCACCCATATGAAGTGAATGAAGTCGCCGTCGTTCAACTTGCCATGCGGAAACACGTCCTCGTCTACCACCTCTCCCGGTTTGTAGATCTGCTCTCTGTAGCTAACCGCTTTTAGGGTTTTCTCCTCTTGTTCTTTATCCACTTGCTCATCTTGCAACTACTGGATTTTACTTAGGACCAAATAAATTAGGGTTTGCCTATGTATCAATTGACTGAGATTTTCTTTAGTCTCAATCACCTAAGAAAAGTGCAACCGTAGTTAAGAGAAATGTGCAACTCGTTCAGTCGACTGAGAAATAGCAAAACTGAATAAATTATGACAATATAATGTTGAGAGTCTTGATCTTGCATTTACAAAAAAATTCAAAATTATATTGAGCTGATGATCTTGCATTGACAAAATATTTGTAGTTACAAATTTTGGTGATGACAAACTACATACTTTCAGGACTGACAGGAAATGTCCGGCGCTGTGCCAGTTCCTTGAAAAAAAGGGAATTGTTTTCTGCACTGTCGACACAACAACTGATTTTTCGAAATTGTATCAAGAGGAAATTATAATTCCTACGCACAACTGGATCGATATTCAGCGTCTTGCCAAGATCCTAGGGGCAGGAAGAAGGATGGAATGGCATCACACGCAACTAGAATCCTCGATGAGTCGTACGACACAATGAAGGAAGATTTCCCTACGGATAGGCACGATTTCTAGGACGAGTGGCCGTTGTCTGATATAAACCTAAAGTATGCAGCCATAGATGCTTACGTGACCTACCAGCTGTACAAGAAGATCCATTTTTTCAACGTTACCTCGTGTTTTGCCCTATTTGCAAGAGGGAAGATGAGCTTAGGGGAGCCCTTTGTAGAAAATGCGGAATAGCTGAGTTTGAAGTTGAATATGCAAAGAAATTGGCTGCATCTGAAGCAGCTGACAGAGAGGCTGCAGAAGCAGCTGAAAGAGAGCTTGCAACTGAAGAAGCAGCTGACAGATAGGTTGCAGCTGAAGCGGAAAATAGAGAGGTGGCATCTTCTAGCGGCAACAATCAGGCATGTGATGCACCGCTAATTGTGCCGCAGGACGCTGAAGATAGGAAAGCCAAGTCAGATGCCAATTGGGACAAAGCAGTTCGTGAGATGTGGAGTACCTGGAATGGTCGCAGTTCGTCGCCTAGGAACGATGGCAAGCACCTCAAGTGGTCTGATGAGGAGTGAATTAAATTTTACTTGTCAGTGTTATGGTTCTGTTTTGTGGAACTCAGTTAGCTTGCCAAGATGTCTAGCGCATCAAGTGATACTAGTAAAATAAATTTAACCCTCGTCGTGTTATGTTTATGCATGTGTCTTGTAGCTTGTCAAGATGGTAGCTTCTTAACTGGAAGTTTGAAAGAGTGCCCTTTTCCTCTCTCGCTAAACATATATGTATCATTTTGCCCAAATTGGTAGCAAATCTAGACAAGATTCTCACTTCGATATTTCGTTCCCTTTTGGACCTCTTTTTGCCTCCGATCAGGTAGCAAGTCTAGAGTAGCAAATCACACCAGGCTGAATACATTCATTCAGAAAACAAAACAAATGTAGATATAGTTGTGCGCAGCTAAATAGGATATAGCGATAGAAAGTAGGTTGCTTAACAAGGTTTGATGCATTCAGCCAGAAATAGGATATAGCTAGAAAGAAGCTGCTTAGCAGCAGGGGCGGCCGCCGCAGCTGCAGGCGCATCCTGCCAGCGCCCGCGACTTCGCCTCCTCCCTCCAGTGCTTCCTCCACTTCTTGCTGCCTAGTTTCTTGGACTTGGGGGCCTTGGGCCTGATTGGAGGCATAAGACCCTCTTTGATGGCCACCGGCGGGAGGTTTCGGAGGTGAATGCCAAGAGCCCGGTGTTCAGCAATGTAGGCGTTGATGTTCGCGATCTCGGGCTTGCCGCTTTTGTGGATGCCGAAGCCCACGGCCTTTGCATGCTTCAGTAAGGTGTTCAAGACGGTGCCGCCGGCGGCGCGACTCGTCAAGCAATAGACGCCCCCTTGCGGAAGGGGCAGCTGTAGGGGTCCCTGAGGAAGTCGTCGTACTTGCCGGCCTGCAGCCTCCTCAGCACCCGACGAGCCTTGGTGTGAATGGACTCGTCATCGCTGCAGACATCACTGCCGGAAACCTATTGGATGAAAGGGAAAATGCGGGAGTAGATGGTGTAAGAAGATCGAGCAATCGAAATGCAAACAAGTGAATCCTAATAAACCAAGATCTAGCATCCAACAATGGGAACGGTGTTGGATAATAGGCACAATTTCCATGATTAATTCCAGAATATCAAACATGACAATACCAGCTAAATTTTAAATAGATTAGCCCATTATTTCGAACAAACGGTAGAAGAACCTGGGGAGGGGAGCAAACCCAAGTTACCTCCGACCATAGGTCGTCGATGCCGGTGTCGTAGGGGTTCAGAGGAGCGATGTACTTATCTGGATCGTAGGTGTCCAAGAAGTGCGTGATCTGCTTGTGATCGGCGGGGGCCTCCTCGCCGGCGGGGGGGCTCCTCTTTGGCGGCTCCATCGGTAGCTGGGACGGGGGCCTGGACAGGAACGGCGACTGCCATCGATGCCTCCACTGGGGCCTGGACAGGGACAGCGGCTGCTTTCAACGCATCGAGGGGGACCGGCAAGGAGACGGGGGCCTCCTCGCCGGCGGCCACGGAGGCGACGATGGCCACCTTATCCTCCTCGGCCATCGCCAGCACGGATGGGGTATTCTCGGGAGTTTGCGGATGCTGCTGGGATAGTGGAGAGGGTTGCGTGGGGACAGTGAGCGAGAGTGGGTGTGCGGAGAGGGGCTCTATAGTTAAGGTGGATAGAAGCAAGGCACGTTTCATTGCACCACCGTGCAACGTGTCGCGCAGTCGACTACACCGTGCACCGTGACACGCGCACGGTACGTCACGTTTTTTCCCGGGCCATGCATGGCAGTTCTGTTTTGAGCCGCATGCAAAGGGCGCACACACAAATTATATGTACGAAGTTTGACACGGCCCTAAAATTGGTGATAGTTAAAAGTGGAAATGTAGAGGGGAAGGTAGGTGGCTGTACGGCGAGATTTGTGGGGTTGTGATAGATTCGGTAAAGGGATGTGTTGATGGTTGCGAGTGACTCGATGAACCGGAGATGTTAGGTCTCATCGAGTTTAGCTGTTCGGCCTCCGGCTAGCGCGTCCAAGCTTCTTACGGTGGGCACCAGTTGGAAGTGAGATTGAGAGTCGCTTCGTAAAAAAGGGATGTGTCTTATTAAAATCAAGTGGCAATAAACTGCAGCTGTCCATCTACGACCGTGCACTCGATGACGCATGTGTTGTGGCGTAGTAGTAGTAGAAGTAGTAGGCTTTACAGACTTGATTAAACGTGACATGACCGCTCGACGACTTTTTCCATGGACGACATCATGTTCCTTATTGTAGAGGGAGACGTCAAGATGGGGCCTCGTCAAGATGGTAGCTCGTTAACTGGCAGTTTGAAAGAGTACCCTTTTCCTCTCTCGCTAAACAGATATGTTTCATTTTTCCCAAATTGGTAGCAAATCTAGAGAAGATTCTCTCTTCGATAATTCGTTCCCTTTTGGACCTCTTTTTGCCTCCGATCAGGTAGCAGATCTAAAGCAGCAAATCACACCAGGCAGAATACATTCATTCAGAAAACAAAAAATGTAGATATAGCTGTGCACAGCTAAATAGGATCTAGCGATAGAAAGTAGTTGGTTGCTTAACAGGGTTCAATGCATTCAGCCAGAAATAGGATGCAAGCAAAATATAGAAAATCAAAAGAAGCTTCTTAGCAGCAGCAGCCGTGGCAGATGTAGATACATTCAAGGAGACATCCAACCCGTTCATTCGCCAGCGCCTCCATCTCCCTCTGGCGCCTCTGCCACTTCTTGTTGCCTAGTCACTTGAACTTGGGGGCCTTGGGCCTAATTGGAGGCATGCGACCCTCTTTGATGGCCACCCGCTGGAGGTTTCGGAGGTGAATGCCGAGAGCCCGGTGTTCAGCGATGTAGGCGTTGATGTTCATGATCTTGCGCTTGCTGCCTTTGTGGATGCCGGAGCCCACGGCCTCTGTATGCTTCAGTAAGGTGTTGAAGTCGGTGCCGCCAGCGGCGCGAGTCGTCAAGCAGTAGGCGATCCCCTTGTGGAAGGGGCAGCTGTAGTAGGGGGCCCGTGAGGTAGTCGTCGTACTGGCCGGCCCGCAGCCTCCTCAGCACCTGACGAGCCTTGGTGTGAATGGACTCATCATCGCTGCAGACGTCGTTGCCGGAAACCTATTGGAAGAAAAGGAAAATGGGGGAGTAGATGATGTAAGAAGATCGAGCAATCAAAATGCGAACAAGCGAATCCTAATAAACCAAGATCTAGCATCTAACGATGGGAACGGTGTTGGATAATTAGGCACAATTTCCATGATTAATTCTAGAATATTAAACATGACAATACCAGCTAATTTTAAATAGATTAGCCCATTATTTCTAACAAACGGTAGAAGAACCAGGGGAGGGGAGCAAACCCTAGTTACCTCCGACCATAGGTCGTCGATGCTGGTGTCGTATGGGTTCAGCGAAGCGATGTACTTATCTGGATCTTAGGTGCCCAAGAAGTGCGTGATCTGCTTGTGACCGGCGGGGGCCTCCTCGCCAGCGAGGGGCTCCTCTTCGGCGGCTCCGTCGGTAGCTGGGACGGGGGCCTGGACGGGAACGGCGGCTGCCATCGATGCCTCCACTAGGGCCTGGACAGGGACAACGGCTGCTTTCAACGCGTCGAGGGGGACCGGCGAGGAGACGGGGGCCTCCTCGCCGGTGGCCACGGAGGCGACGATGGCCACCTTATCCTCCTCGGCCAACGCCGGCACGGACGGTATATTCTCGAGAGTTTGCGGATGCTGGTGGGATAGTGGAGAGGGTTTCGTGGGGACATTGAGCGAGAGTGGGAGTGGGTGTGCGGAGAGGGGCTCTATAGTTAAGGTGGATAGAAGCAAGGCACGTTTCGCTGCACCACTGTGCAACACCCCACGCAGTCGACTGCACCATGCACCGCGACACGTGCATGGTACGTCACGTTTTTTCCGGGCCATGCATGGCGGTTCTGTATTGAGCCGCATGCAAAGGGCGCACACACAATTTCTATGTACGAAGTTTGACACGGCCCTAAAATGGGCGATTGAGAGCCGATGCGTAAAAAATGGGATATGTCTTATTAAAATCGAGTGGCAATAAATTGCAGCTGTCCATCGACGACCGTGCACTCGATGGCGCATGCGTTGTGGCGTAGTAGTAGCAGTAGTAGGCTTTTCAGACTTGATTAAACAAGACATGACCGCTCAACGACTTTTTCCATGGACGGCATCGTTTTCCTTATTGTAGAAGTCTCGCTGAGGGAGATGTCCGTGCTGTTTCACGCTGTACTGTGAAGGGCACGACGTGTGCAACGATCATCGTTGGATCGCACAGAATCAACGGTTGGTGCGCACGATCCGCGTGACAACTGTGATAACCAATCAGGGAGTACCAGACAGGGTGAGCACAGATTTGTGCTTCTACGAAAGATAGAGAGGGGGGAAACTGAGTAGTACCACATAAAACCAAGGGCCATACTAGGTAGTATAAAAATGGAAAGTGAGTGTCTTGTACAATGAAATACATCATGGCATACATCAAATTATGCCAAGATAGATCCACTAGAGTTCATTGGATGTGTGTTCTTCTCATAAACCACTCATAAACCACGTAAGGATCCACTAGAGTTCATTGGATGTGTGTTCTTCCCATGAACCACACATGGATCCACCAGTGTCATTGCATGTGTGTTCTTCCCATGAACCACACATAGATCCACCAGTGTCATTGCATGTGTGTTCTTCCCACAGACCACACATGGATCCACCCAGTGTCATTGCATGTGTGTTCTTCCCATGAACCACACATGGATCCACCAGTGTCATTGTATGTCTGCTCTTCCCATGAACCACAGCTAGAGTCATCACATGCGTGCTCTTTTCATGAACCACAGCTAGACTCATTGCATGTGTGTTCTTCATACAAACCATATCATGAACCACACCCAGTGTCATTGCATGTGTGTTCTTCTCATTAACCACACATGGATCCACCGGTGTCATTGCATGTCTGCTCTTCTCATTAAGCATAGCTAGAGTCATTGCATGTGTGTTCTTCTCACATACCACATATCACCAGAGTCATTGCATGTGTGTTCTTCCCACAGACCACACATGGATCCAACAGTGTCATTGCATGTCTGCTCTTTTCATGAACCACACCCAGTGTCATTGCATGTGTGTTCTTATCATTAACCACACATGGATCCACCAGTGTCATTGCATATGTGTTCTTCCCACAGACCACACATGGATCCACCAGTGTCATTGCATGTGTGTTCTTCCCATGAACCACACATGGATCCACCAGTGCCATCGCATGTCTGCTCTTTTCATGAAACACAGCTAGAGTCATTGCTTGTGTGTTCTTCTCACAGACCACATATCACCTGTATCATTGCATGTGTGTTCTTCCCACAGACCTCACATGGATCCACCAATGTCATTGCAGGGGTGTTTTTCCCACAGACCACACATGGATCCACCCGTGTCATTGCATGTGTGTTCTTCCGACAGACCACACATGGATCCACCAGAGTCATTGCATGTGTGTTCTTCCCATGAACCACACATGGATCCACCAGTGTCATTGCATGTTTGCACTTTTCATGAACCATGGCTAGAGTCATTGCATGTGTGTTCTTCTCACAAACCACATATCACCGGTGTCATTGCATGTGTGTTCTTCCCACAGACCACACATGGATCCACCAGTGTCATTGCATGTGTGTTCTTCCCATGAACCACACATGGATCCACCAGTGTCATTGTATGTCTTCTCTTCCCATGAACCACAGCTAGAGTCATCGCATGCGTGCTCTTTTCATGATCGACAGCTAGAGTCATTGCGTGTGTGTTCTTCTTAAAAACCATATCATGAACCACACATGTATCCACCAGTGTTATTGCATGTCTTCTATTTTCATGAACCACGGCTAGAGTCATTGCATGTGTGTTCTTCTCTCAGACCACATATCACCAGTGTCATTGCATGTGTGTTCTTCCCACTGACCACACATGGATCCACCTAGAGTCATCGCATGTGTATTCTTCCCACAGACCACACATGGATCCACCAGAGTCATTGCATGTGTGTTCTTCCCATGAACCACACATGGATGCACCAGTGTCATTGCATGTCTGCTCTTTTCATGAACCACAGCTAGTCACTGCATGTGTGTTCTTCTCACAAACCAGATATCACCAGTGTCATTGCATGTGTGTTCTTCTCACAGACCACATATCACCAGTGCTCTTTTCATGATCGACAGCTAGAGTCATTGCATGTGTGTTCGTCTTACAAACCATATCATGAACCACACATGGATCCACCAGTGTCATTGCATGTCTTCTCTTTTCATGAACCACGGCTAGAGTCATTGCATGTGTGTTCTTCTCACAGACCACATATCACCAGAGTCATTGCATGTGTGTTCTTCCCATAGACCACACATGTATCCACCAGTGTCATTGCATGTGTGTACATCCCACACACCACACATGGATCCACCCAGTGTCATTGCATGTGTGTTCTTCCTATGAACCACACATGGATCCACCGGTGTCATTGCATGTCTGCTCTTTTCATGAACCACAGCTAGAGTCATTGCATGTGTGTTCTTCTGACAAACCACATATCACCGGTGTCATTGGATGTGTGTTCTCCCCATGAACCACACATGGATCCACCAGTGTCATTGCATGTGTGTTCTTCCCACAGACCACACATGGATCCACCAGTGTCATTGCATGTGTGTTCTTCCCATGAACCACACATGGATCCACCAATGTCATTGTATGTCTGCTCTTCCCATGAACCACAGCTAGAGTCATCGCATGCGTGCTCTTTTCATGAACCACAGCTAGAGTCATTGCATGTGTGTTCTTCTTACAAACCATATCATGAACCAC